>CAWUFW010002171.1:207215-928431 GCA_963921515.1 Calotriton arnoldi
AGCGACAGAGTTTTTAAAGAACACAAGTTTAGCAGAGCTATCCCAAATGCGACACCGTTTTTAAAGAAGTACACAAGTTCAGCAGAGCTATCCCAAAGCGACCCCGTTTTTAAAAGAAGAGGACAAGTTCAGCAGAGCTATCCCAAAAGCGACAGAGTTTTTAAAGAACACAAGTTTAGCAGAGCTATCCCAAATGCGACACAGTTTTTAAAGAAGAGCACAAGTTCAGCAGAGCTATCCCAAAAGCGACACCATTTTTAAAGAAGAACACAAGTTCAGCAGAGCTATCCCAAAAGCGACACCATTTTTAAAGAAGAGCACAAGTTCAGCAGAGCTATCCCAAAAGCAACACCGTTTTTAAAGACGAGCACAAGTTCAGCAGAGCTATCCCAAAAGCGACAGAGTTTTTAAAGAACACAAGTTCAGCAGAGCTATCCCAAAAGCGACACCGTTTTTAAAGAATAACACAAGTTCAGCAGAAGTATCCCAAAGCGACACCATTTTTAAAGAACACAAGTTCAGCAGAGCTATCCCAAAAGCGACACCGTTTTTAAAGAAGAGCACAAGTTCAGGAGAGCTATCCCAAAAGCGACACCGTTTTAAAGAAGAGCACAAGTTCAGCAGAGCTATCCCAAAAGCGACACCGTTTTTAAAGAAGAACACAAGTTCAGCAGAGCTATCCCAAAGCGAAACCGTTTTTAAAGAAGAACACAAGTTCAGCAGAGGTATCCCAAAGCGACCCCGTTTTTAAAGAAGAGGACAAGTTCAGCAGAGCTATCCCAAAAGCGACAGAGTTTTTAAAGAACACAAGTTTAGCAGAGCTATCCCAAATGCGACACAGTTTTTAAAGAAGTACACAAGTTCAGCAGAGCTATCCCAAAAGCGACCCCGTTTTTAAAGAAGAGGACAAGTTCAGCAGAGCTATCCCAAAAGCGACAGAGTTTTTAAAGAACACAAGTTTAGCAGAGCTATCCCAAATGCGACACAGTTTTTAAAGAAGAGCACAAGTTCAGCAGAGCTATCCCAAAAGCGACACCATTTTTAAAGAAGAACACAAGTTCAGCAGAGCTATCCCAAAAGCGACACCATTTTTAAAGAAGAGCACAAGTTCAGCAGAGCTATCCCAAAAGCAACACCGTTTTTAAAGACGAGCACAATTCAGCAGAGCTATCCCAAAAGCGACAGAGTTTTTAAAGAGCACAAGTTCAGCAGCGCTATCCCAAAAGCGACACCGTTTTTAAAGAAGAACACAAGTTCAGCAGAGGTATCCCAAAAGCGACACCGTTTTTAAAGAAGAGCACAAGTTCAGCAGAGCTATCCCAAAAGCGAAACCGTTTTTAAAGAAGAACACAAGTTCAGCAGAGGTATCCCAAAAGCGACACCGTTTTTAAAGAAGAGGACAAGTTCAGCAGAGCTATCCCAAAAGCGACAGAGTTTTTAAAGAACACAAGTTTAGCAGAGTTATCGCAAAAGCGACACAGTTTTTAAAGAAGTACACAAGTTCAGCAGAGCTATCCCAAAAGCGACACCGTTTTTAAAGAACACAAGTTCAGCAGAGCTATCCCAAAGCGAAACCGTTTTTAAAGAAGATCACAAGTTCAGCAGAGCTATCCCAAAGCGACACCGTTTTTAAAGAAGAACACAAGTTCAGCAGAGCTATCCCAAAGCGACACCATTTTTAAAGAAGAACACAAGTTCAGCAGAGCTATCCCAAAGCGACACCATTTTTAAAGAAGAGCACAAGTTCAGCAGAGCTATCCCAAAAGCAACACCGTTTTTAAAGACGAGCACAAGTTCAGCAGAGCTATCCCAAAAGCGACAGAGTTTTTAAAGAACACAAGTTCAGCAGAGCTATCCCAAAGCGACACAATTTTTAAAGAAGAACACAAGTTCAGCAGAGCTATCCCAAAAGCGACACCATTTTTAAAGAAGAGCACAAGTTCAGCAGAGCTATCCCAAAAGCAACACCGTTTTTAAAGACGAGCACAAGTTCAGCAGAGCTATCCCAAAAGCGACAGAGTTTTTAAAGAACACAAGTTCAGCAGAGCTATCCCAAAAGCGACACCATTTTTAAAGAAGAACACAAGTTCAGCAGAGCTATCCCAAAGCGACACCGTTTTTAAAGAAGAACACAAGTTCAGCAGAGCTATCCCAAAAGCGACACCGTTTTTAAAGAAGAACACAAGTTCAGCAGAGCTATCACAAAAGCGACACCATTTTTAAAGAAGAGCACAAGTTCAGCAGAGCTATTCCAAAAGCGACACTGTTTTTAAAGAAGAACACAAGTACAGCAGAGCTATCCCTCTAGTTACACAGTTGTGACTGAAGAACACAAGTACAGCAGAGCTATCCCTCTAGTTACACAGTTCTCACAGAAGAACATAAGTACAGCAGAGCTATCCCCCAGGTTACATAGATGAAACAAAGGACATTAGAAACGTCCATTGATAACACAATTCTTACATATTTCATAGATGTACGTATGAGACAGCAGAACCATGCCTAAGGTTACATAGTTCTCTTAGAATAACAAACAAGTAGCAGTTCTATCCCTCCAGTTGCATGGTTCTCCCTGAAGAACACAAGTTCAGCAGAGCTATTCCAAAAGCGACTCCGTTTTTAAAGAAGAGCACAAGATCAGCAGACCTATCCCAAAAGCGACACAGTTTTTAAAGAAGATCACACGTTCAGCAGAGGTATCCCAAAAGCGACACCGTTTTTAAAGGAGAATACGAGTTCAGCAGAGATATCCCAAAAGCGACACCGTTCTTAAAGAACACAAGTTCAGCAGAGCTATCCCAAAAGCGACACCGTTCTTAAAGAACACAAGTTTAGCAGAGCTATCCCAAAAGCTGACACCGTTTTTAAAGAAGAGCACAAGTTCAGCAGAGCTATCCCAAAAGCAACAGAGTTTTTAAAGAACACAAGTTTAGCAGAGCTATCCCAAAACCAACAACGTTTTTAAAGAAGAACACAAGTTCAGCAGAGCTATCCCAAAACCGACAGCGTTTTTAAAGAAGAACACAAGTTCAGCAGAGCTATCCCAAAAGCGACACCGTTCTTAAAGAACACAAGTTCAGCAGAGCTAATCCAAAAGCGACACCGTTTTTAAAGAAGAACACAAGTTCAGCAGAGCTATCCCAAAAGCGACACCGTTTTTAAAGAAGAGCACAAGTTCAGCAGAGCTATCCCAAAAGCGACACCGTTTTTAAAGAAGAACACAAGTTCAGCAGAGGTATCCCAAAAGCGACACCGTTTTTAAAGAAGAGCACAAGTTCAGCAGAGCTATCCCAAAAGCGAAACCGTTTTTAAAGAAGAACACAAGTTCAGCAGAGGTATCCCAAAGCGACCCCGTTTTTAAAGAAGAGGACAAGTTCAGCAGAGCTATCCCAAAAGCGACAGAGTTTTTAAAGAACACAAGTTTAGCAGAGCTATCCCAAATGCGACACAGTTTTTAAAGAAGTACACAAGTTCAGCAGAGCTATCCCAAAAGCGACCCCGTTTTTAAAGAAGAGGACAAGTTCAGCAGAGCTATCCCAAAAGCGACAGAGTTTTTAAAGAACACAAGTTTAGCAGAGCTATCCCAAATGCGACACAGTTTTTAAAGAAGAGCACAAGTTCAGCAGAGCTATCCCAAAAGCGACACCATTTTTAAAGAAGAACACAAGTTCAGCAGAGCTATCCCAAAAGCGACACCATTTTTAAAGAAGAGCACAAGTTCAGCAGAGCTATCCCAAAAGCAACACCGTTTTTAAAGACGAGCACAAGTTAAGCAGAGCTATCCCAAAAGCGACAGAGTTTTTAAAGAACACAAGTTCAGCAGAGCTATCCCAAAAGCGACACTGTTTTTAAAGAAGAACACAAGTACAGCAGAGCTATCCCTCTAGTTACAGAGTTGTCACAGAAGTACACAAGTACAGCAGAGCTATCCCTCTAGTTACACAGTTCTCACAGAAGAACATAAGTACAGCAGAGCTATCCCCCAGGTTACACAGATGAAACAAAGGACATTAGAAACGTCCATTGATAACACAATTTTTACATATTTCATAGATGTACGTATGAGACAGCAGAACCATGCCTAAGGTTACATAGTTCTCTTAGAATAACAAACAAGTAGCAGTTCTATCCCTCCAGTTGCATGGTTCTCACTGAAGAACACAAGTTCAGCAGAGCTATCCCAAAAGCGACACCATTTTTAAAGAAGAGCACAAGTTCAGCAGAGCTATCCCAAAAGCAACACCGTTTTTAAAGACGAGCACAAGTTCAGCAGAGCTATCCCAAAAGCGACAGAGTTTTTAAAGAACACAAGTTCAGCAGAGCTATCCCAAAAGCGACACCGTTTTTAAAGAAGAACACAGGTTCAGCAGAGCTATCCCAAAAGCGACACCGTTTTTAAAGAAGAACACAAGTTCAGCAGAGCTATCCCAAAAGCGACACCGTTTTTAAAGAAGAACACAAGTTCAGCAGAGCTATCACAAAAGCGACACCATTTTTAAAGAAGAGCACAAGTTCAGCAGAGCTATCCCAAAAGCGACACTGTTTTTATAGAAGAACACAAGTACAGCAGAGCTATCCCTCTAGTTACACAGTTGTCACAGAAGAACACAAGTACAGCAGAGCTATCCCTCTAGTTACACAGTTCTCACAGAAGAACATAAGTACAGCAGAGCTATCCCCCAGGTTACATAGATGAAACAAAGGACATTAGAAACGTCCATTGATAACACAATTCTTACATATTTCATAGATGTACGTATGAGACAGCAGAACCATGCCTAAGGTTACATAGTTCTCTTAGAATAACAAACAAGTAGCAGTTCTATCCCTCCAGTTGCATGGTTCTCACTGAAGAACACAAGTTCAGCAGAGCTATCCCAAAAACGACTCCGTTTTTAAAGAAGAGCACAAGATCAGCAGACCTATCCCAAAAGCGACACAGTTTTTAAAGAAGAGCACACGTTCAGCAGAGGTATCCCAAAAGCGACACCGTTTTAAAGGAGAATACGAGTTCAGCAGAGCTATCCCAAAAGCGACACCATTCTTAAAGAACACAAGTTCAGCAGAGCTATCCCAAAGCGACACCGTTCTTAAAGAACACAAGTTTAGCAGAGCTATCCCAAAGCGACACCGTTTTTAAAGAAGAGCACAAGTTCAGCAGAGCTATCCCAAAAGCAACAGAGTTTTCAAAGAACACAAGTTTAGCAGAGCTATCCCAAAACCAACACCGTTTTTAAAGAAGAACACAAGTTCAGCAGAGCTATCCCAAAACCGACAGCGTTTTTAAAGAAGAACACAAGTTCAGCAGAGCTATCCCAAAAGCGACACCGGTCTTAAAGAACACAAGTTCAGCAGAGCTAATCCAAAAGCGACACCGTTTTTAAAGAAGAACACAAGTTCAGCAGAGCTATCCCAAAAGCAACACCGTTTTTAAAGAAGCACACAAGTTCAGCAGAGCTATCCCAAATGCGACAGCGTTTTTAAAGAAGAACACAAGTTCAGCAGAGCTATCCCAAAAGCGACACCGTTTTTAAAGAATAACACAAGTTCAGCAGAAGTATCCCAAAGCGACACCATTTTTAAAGAACACAAGTTCAGCAGAGCTATCCCAAAAGCGACACCGTTTTAAAGAAGAGCACAAGTTCAGCAGAGCTATCCCAAAAGCGACACCGTTTTTAAAGATGAGCACAAGTTCAGCAGAGCTATCCCAAAAGCGACACCGTTTTTAAAGAAGAGCACAAGTTCAGCAGCGCTATCCCAAAAGCGACACCGTTTTTAAAGAAGAACACAAGTTCAGCAGAGGTATACCAAAAGCGACACGGTTTTTAAAGAAGAGCACAAGTTCAGCAGAGCTATCCCAAAAGCGAAACCGTTTTTAAAGAAGAACACAAGTTCAGCAGAGGTATCCCAAAAGCGACACCGTTTTTAAAGAAGAGGACAAGTTCAGCAGAGCTATCCCAAAAGCGACAGAGTTTTTAAAGAACACAAGTTTAGCAGAGTTATCCCAAAAGCGACACAGTTTTTAAAGAAGTACACAAGTTCAGCAGAGCTATCCCAAAAGCGACACCGTTTTTAAAGAACACAAGTTCAGCAGAGCTATCCCAAAAGCGAAACCGTTTTTAAAGAAGAGCACAAGTTCAGCAGAGCTATCCCAAAAGCGACACCATTTTTAAAGAAGAACACAAGTTCAGCAGAGCTATCCCAAAAGCGACACCATTTTTAAAGAAGAGCACAAGTTCAGCAGAGCTATCCCAAAAGCAACACCGTTTTTAAAGACGAGCACAAGTTCAGCAGAGCTATCCCAAAAGCGACAGAGTTTTTAAAGAACACAAGTTCAGCAGAGCTATCCCAAAAGCGACACAATTTTTAAAGAAGAACACAAGTTCAGCAGAGCTATCCCAAAAGCGACACCATTTTTAAAGAAGAGCACAAGTTCAGCAGAGCTATCCCAAAAGCAACACCGTTTTTAAAGACGAGCACAAGTTCAGCAGAGCTATCCCAAAAGCGACAGAGTTTTTAAAGAACACAAGTTCAGCAGAGCTATCCCAAAAGCGACACCGTTTTTAAAGAAGAACACAAGTTCAGCAGAGCTATCCCAAAAGCGACACCGTTTTTAAAGAAGAACACAAGTTCAGCAGAGCTATCCCAAAAGCGACACCGTTTTTAAAGAAGAACACAAGTTCAGCAGAGCTATCACAAAAGCGACACCATTTTTAAAGAAGAGCACAAGTTCAGCAGAGCTATTCCAAAAACGACACTGTTTTTAAAGAAGAACACAAGTACAGCAGAGCTATCCCTCTAGTTACACAGTTGTGACTGAAGAACACAAGTACAGCAGAGCTATCCCTCTAGTTACACAGTTCTCACAGAAGAACATAAGTACAGCAGAGCTATCCCCCAGGTTACATAGATGAAACAAAGGACATTAGAAACGTCCATTGATAACACAATTCTTACATATTTCATAGATGTACGTATGAGACAGCAGAACCATGCCTAAGGTTACATAGTTCTCTTAGAATAACAAACAAGTAGCAGTTCTATCCCTCCAGTTGCATGGTTCTCCCTGAAGAACACAAGTTCAGCAGAGCTATTCCAAAAGCGACTCCGTTTTTAAAGAAGAGCACAAGATCAGCAGACCTATCCCAAAAGCGACACAGTTTTTAAAGAAGATCACACGTTCAGCAGAGGTATCCCAAAAGCGACACCGTTTTTAAAGGAGAATACGAGTTCAGCAGAGATATCCCAAAAGCGACACCGTTCTTAAAGAACACAAGTTCAGCAGAGCTATCCCAAAAGCGACACCGTTCTTAAAGAACACAAGTTTAGCAGAGCTATCCCAAAAGCGACACCGTTTTTAAAGAAGAGCACAAGTTCAGCAGAGCTATCCCAAAAGCAACAGAGTTTTTAAAGAACACAAGTTTAGCAGAGCTATCCCAAAACCAACAACGTTTTTAAAGAAGAACACAAGTTCAGCAGAGCTATCCCAAAACCGACAGCGTTTTTAAAGAAGAACACAAGTTCAGCAGAGCTATCCCAAAGCGACACCGTTCTTAAAGAACACAAGTTCAGCAGAGCTAATCCAAAAGCGACACCGTTTTTAAAGAAGAACACAAGTTCAGCAGAGCTATCCCAAAAGCGACACCGTTTTTAAAGAAGAGCACAAGTTCAGCAGAGCTATCCCAAAAGCGACACCGTTTTTAAAGAAGAACACAAGTTCAGCAGAGGTATCCCAAAAGCGACACCGTTTTTAAAGAAGAGCACAAGTTCAGCAGAGCTATCCCAAAAGCGAAACCGTTTTTAAAGAAGAACACAAGTTCAGCAGAGGTATCCCAAAAGCGACCCCGTTTTTAAAGAAGAGGACAAGTTCAGCAGAGCTATCCCAAAAGCGACAGAGTTTTTAAAGAACACAAGTTTAGCAGAGCTATCCCAAATGCGACACAGTTTTTAAAGAAGTACACAAGTTCAGCAGAGCTATCCCAAAAGCGACCCCGTTTTTAAAGAAGAGGACAAGTTCAGCAGAGCTATCCCAAAAGCGACAGAGTTTTTAAAGAACACAAGTTTAGCAGAGCTATCCCAAATGCGACACAGTTTTTAAAGAAGAGCACAAGTTCAGCAGAGCTATCCCAAAAGCGACACCATTTTTAAAGAAGAACACAAGTTCAGCAGAGCTATCCCAAAAGCGACACCATTTTTAAAGAAGAGCACAAGTTCAGCAGAGCTATCCCAAAAGCAACACCGTTTTTAAAGACGAGCACAAGTTCAGCAGAGCTATCCCAAAAGCGACAGAGTTTTTAAAGAACACAAGTTCAGCAGAGCTATCCCAAAGCGACACTGTTTTTAAAGAAGAACACAAGTACAGCAGAGCTATCCCTCTAGTTACAGAGTTGTCACAGAAGTACACAAGTACAGCAGAGCTATCCCTCTACTTACACAGTTCTCACAGAAGAACATAAGTACAGCAGAGCTATCCCCAGGTTACACAGATGAAACAAAGGACATTAGAAACGTCCATTGATAACACAATTTTTACATATTTCATAGATGTACGTATGAGACAGCAGAACCATGCCTAAGGTTACATAGTTCTCTTAGAATAACAAACAAGTAGCAGTTCTATCCCTCCAGTTGCATGGTTCTCACTGAAGAACACAAGTTCAGCAGAGCTATCCCAAAAGCGACACCATTTTTAAAGAAGAGCACAAGTTCAGCAGAGCTATCCCAAAAGCAACACCGTTTTTAAAGACGAGCACAAGTTCAGCAGAGCTATCCCAAAAGCGACAGAGTTTTTAAAGAACACAAGTTCAGCAGAGCTATCCCAAAAGCGACACCGTTTTTAAAGAAGAACACAGGTTCAGCAGAGCTATCCCAAAAGCGACACCGTTTTTAAAGAAGAACACAAGTTCAGCAGAGCTATCCCAAAAGCGACACCGTTTTTAAAGAAGAACACAAGTTCAGCAGAGCTATCACAAAAGCGACACCATTTTTAAAGAAGAGCACAAGTTCAGCAGAGCTATCCCAAAAGCGACACTGTTTTTATAGAAGAACACAAGTACAGCAGAGCTATCCCTCTAGTTACACAGTTGTCACAGAAGAACACAAGTACAGCAGAGCTATCCCTCTAGTTACACAGTTCTCACAGAAGAACATAAGTACAGCAGAGCTATCCCCCAGGTTACATAGATGAAACAAAGGACATTAGAAACGTCCATTGATAACACAATTCTTACATATTTCATAGATGTACATATGAGACAGCAGAACCATGCCTAAGGTTACATAGTTCTCTTAGAATAACAAACAAGTAGCAGTTCTATCCCTCCAGTTGCATGGTTCTCACTGAAGAACACAAGTTCAGCAGAGCTATCCCAAAAACGACTCCGTTTTTAAAGAAGAGCACAAGATCAGCAGACCTATCCCAAAAGCGACACAGTTTTTAAAGAAGAGCACACGTTCAGCAGAGGTATCCCAAAAGCGACACCGTTTTTAAAGGAGAATACGAGTTCAGCAGAGCTATCCCAAAAGCGACACCATTCTTAAAGAACACAAGTTCAGCAGAGCTATGCCAAAAGCGACACCGTTCTTAAAGAACACAAGTTTAGCAGAGCTATCCCAAAAGCGACACCGTTTTTAAAGAAGAGCACAAGTTCAGCAGAGCTATCCCAAAAGCAACAGAGTTTTTAAAGAACACAAGTTTAGCAGAGCTATCCCAAAACCAACACCGTTTTTAAAGAAGAACACAAGTTCAGCAGAGCTATCCCAAAACCGACAGCGTTTTTAAAGAAGAACACAAGTTCAGCAGAGCTATCCCAAAAGCGACACCGTTCTTAAAGAACACAAGTTCAGCAGAGCTAATCCAAAAGCGACACCGTTTTTAAAGAAGAACACAAGTTCAGCAGAGCTATCCCAAAAGCAACACCGTTTTTAAAGAAGCACACAAGTTCAGCAGAGCTATCCCAAATGCGACAGCGTTTTTAAAGAAGAACACAAGTTCAGCAGAGCTATCCCAAAAGCGACACCGTTTTTAAAGAATAACACAAGTTCAGCAGAAGTATCCCAAAAGCGACACCATTTTTAAAGAACACAAGTTCAGCAGAGCTATCCCAAAAGCGACACCGTTTTTAAAGAAGAGCACAAGTTCAGCAGAGCTATCCCAAAAGCGACACCGTTTTTAAAGATGAGCACAAGTTCAGCAGAGCTATCCCAAAAGCGACACCGTTTTTAAAGAAGAGCACAAGTTCAGCAGCGCTATCCCAAAAGCGACACCGTTTTTAAAGAAGAACACAAGTTCAGCAGAGGTATCCCAAAAGCGACACCGTTTTTAAAGAAGAGCACAAGTTCAGCAGAGCTATCCCAAAAGCGAAACCGTTTTTAAAGAAGAACACAAGTTCAGCAGAGGTATCCCAAAAGCGACACCGTTTTTAAAGAAGAGGACAAGTTCAGCAGAGCTATCCCAAAAGCGACAGAGTTTTTAAAGAACACAAGTTTAGCAGAGTTATCCCAAAAGCGACACAGTTTTTAAAGAAGTACACAAGTTCAGCAGAGCTATCCCAAAAGCGACACCGTTTTTAAAGAACACAAGTTCAGCAGAGCTATCCCAAAAGCGAAACCGTTTTTAAAGAAGAGCACAAGTTCAGCAGAGCTATCCCAAAGCGACACCATTTTTAAAGAAGAACACAAGTTCAGCAGAGCTATCCCAAAAGCGACACCATTTTTAAAGAAGAGCACAAGTTCAGCAGAGCTATCCCAAAAGCAACACCGTTTTTAAAGACGAGCACAAGTTCAGCAGAGCTATCCCAAAAGCGACAGAGTTTTTAAAGAACACAAGTTCAGCAGAGCTATCCCAAAAGCGACACAATTTTTAAAGAAGAACACAAGTTCAGCAGAGCTATCCCAAAAGCGACACCATTTTTAAAGAAGAGCACAAGTTCAGCAGAGCTATCCCAAAAGCAACACCGTTTTTAAAGACGAGCACAAGTTCAGCAGAGCTATCCCAAAAGCGACAGAGTTTTTAAAGAACACAAGTTCAGCAGAGCTATCCCAAAAGCGACACCGTTTTTAAAGAAGAACACAAGTTCAGCAGAGCTATCCCAAAAGCGACACCGTTTTTAAAGAAGAACACAAGTTCAGCAGAGCTATCCCAAAAGCGACACCGTTTTTAAAGAAGAACACAAGTTCAGCAGAGCTATCACAAAGCGACACCATTTTTAAAGAAGAGCACAAGTTCAGCAGAGCTATTCCAAAAGCGACACTGTTTTTAAAGAAGAACACAAGTACAGCAGAGCTATCCCTCTAGTTACACAGTTGTGACTGAAGAACACAAGTACAGCAGAGCTATCCCTCTAGTTACACAGTTCTCACAGAAGAACATAAGTACAGCAGAGCTATCCCCAGGTTACATAGATGAAACAAAGGACATTAGAAACGTCCATTGATAACACAATTCTTACATATTTCATAGATGTACGTATGAGACAGCAGAACCATGCCTAAGGTTACATAGTTCTCTTAGAATAACAAACAAGTAGCAGTTCTATCCCTCCAGTTGCATGGTTCTCCCTGAAGAACACAAGTTCAGCAGAGCTATCCCAAAAGCGACTCCGTTTTTAAAGAAGAGCACAAGATCAGCAGACCTATCCCAAAAGCGACACAGTTTTTAAAGAAGAGCACACGTTCAGCAGAGGTATCCCAAAAGCGACACCGTTTTTAAAGGAGAATACGAGTTCAGCAGAGCTATCCCAAAAGCGACACCGTTCTTAAAGAACACAAGTTCAGCAGAGCTATCCCAAAAGCGACACCGTTCTTAAAGAACACAAGTTTAGCAGAGCTATCCCAAAAGCGACACCGTTTTTAAAGAAGAGCACAAGTTCAGCAGAGCTATCCCAAAAGCAACAGAGTTTTTAAAGAACACAAGTTTAGCAGAGCTATCCCAAAACCAACAACGTTTTTAAAGAAGAACACAAGTTCAGCAGAGCTATCCCAAAACCGACAGCGTTTTTAAAGAAGAACACAAGTTCAGCAGAGCTATCCCAAAAGCGACACCGTTCTTAAAGAACACAAGTTCAGCAGAGCTAATCCAAAAGCGACACCGTTTTTAAAGAAGAACACAAGTTCAGCAGAGCTATCCCAAAAGCGACACCGTTTTTAAAGAAGAGCACAAGTTCAGCAGAGCTATCCCAAAAGCGACACCGTTTTTAAAGAAGAACACAAGTTCAGCAGAGGTATCCCAAAGCGACACCGTTTTTAAAGAAGAGCACAAGTTCAGCAGAGCTATCCCAAAAGCGAAACCGTTTTTAAAGAAGAACACAAGTTCAGCAGAGGTATCCCAAAAGCGACCCCGTTTTTAAAGAAGAGGAAAGGTTCAGCAGAGCTATCCCAAAAGCGACAGAGTTTTTAAAGAACACAAGTTTAGCAGAGCTATCCCAAATGCGACACAGTTTTTAAAGAAGTACACAAGTTCAGCAGAGCTATCCCAAAAGCGACCCGTTTTTAAAGAAGAGGACAAGTTCAGCAGAGCTATCCCAAAAGCGACAGAGTTTTTAAAGAACACAAGTTTAGCAGAGCTATCCCAAATGCGACACAGTTTTTAAAGAAGAGCACAAGTTCAGCAGAGCTATCCCAAAAGCGACACCATTTTTAAAGAAGAACACAAGTTCAGCAGAGCTATCCCAAAAGCGACACCATTTTTAAAGAAGAGCACAAGTTCAGCAGAGCTATCCCAAAAGCAACACCGTTTTTAAAGACGAGCACAAGTTCAGCAGAGCTATCCCAAAAGCGACAGAGTTTTTAAAGAACACAAGTTCAGCAGAGCTATCCCAAAAGCGACACTGTTTTTAAAGAAGAACACAAGTACAGCAGAGCTATCCCTCTAGTTACAGAGTTGTCACAGAAGTACACAAGTACAGCAGAGCTATCCCTCTAGTTACACAGTTCTCACAGAAGAACATAAGTACAGCAGAGCTATCCCCCAGGTTACACAGATGAAACAAAGGACATTAGAAACGTCCATTGATAACACAATTTTTACATATTTCATAGATGTACGTATGAGACAGCAGAACCATGCCTAAGGTTACATAGTTCTCTTAGAATAACAAACAAGTAGCAGTTCTATCCCTCCAGTTGCATGGTTCTCACTGAAGAACACAAGTTCAGCAGAGCTATCCCAAAAGCGACTCCGTTTTTAAAGAAGAGCACAAGATCAGCAGACCTATCCCAAAAGCGACACAGTTTTTAAAGAAGAGCACACGTTCAGCAGAGGTATCCCAAAAGCGACACCGTTTTTAAAGAACACAAGTTCAGCAGAGCTATCCCAAAGCGACACCGTTCTTAAAGAACACAAGTTTAGCAGAGCTAGCCCAAAAGCGACACCGTTTTTAAAGAATAGCACAAGTTCAGCAGAGCTATCCCAAAAGCGACAGAGTTTTTAAAGAACACAAGTTTAGCAGAGCTATCCCAAAACCGACACCGTTTTTAAAGAAGAACACAAGTTCAGCAGAGCTATCCCAAAACCGACACCGTTTTTAAAGAAGAACACAAGTTCAGCAGAGCTATCCCAAAAGCGACACCGTTATTAAAGAACACAAGTTCAGCAGAGCTAATCCAAAAGCGACACCGTTTTTAAAGAAGAACACAAGTTCAGCAGAGCTATCCCAAAAGCAACACCGTTTTTAAAGAAGCACACATTTTCAGCAGAGCTATCCCAAAAGCGACATCGTTTTTAAAGAAGAACACAAGTTCAGCAGAGCTATCCCAAAAGCGACACCGTTTTTAAAGAATAACACAAGTTCAGCAGAAGTATCCCAAAAGCGACACCATTTTTAAAGACAAGCACAAGTTCAGCTGAGCTATCCCAAAAGCAAGAGTTTTTAAAGAATACAAGTTTAGCAGAGCTATCCCATAAGCGACACAGTTTTTAAAGAAGAACACAAGTTTAGCAGAGCTATCCCAAAAGCCACACCGTTTTTAAAGAAGAATACAAGTTCAGCAGAGCTATCCCAAAAGCGAAACCGTTTTTAAAGAAGAGCACAAGTTCAGCAGAGCTATCCCAAAAGCGAAACTGTTTTTAAAGAAGAGCACAAGTTCAGCAGAGTTATCCCAAAAGCGACACCATTTTTAAAGAAGAACACAAGTTCAGCAGAGCTATCCCAAAAGCGACACCGTTTTTAAAGAAGAGCACAAGTTCAGCAGAGCTATCCCAAAAGCGACACCGTTTTTAAATATGAGCACAAGTTCAGCAGAGCTATCCCAAAAGCGACACCGTTTTTAAAGAAGAGCACAAGTTCAGCAGAGCTATCCCAAAAACGGCACCGTTTTTAAAGAAGAACACAAGTTCAACAGAGGTATCACAAAAGCGACACCATTTTTAAACAAGAGCACAAGTTCAGCAGAGCTATCCCAAAAGCGAAACCGTTTTTAAAGAAAAACACAAGTTCAGCAGAGGTATCCCAAAAGCGACACCGTTTTTAAAGAAGAGGACAAGTTCAGCAGAGTTATCCCAAAAGCGACAGAGTTTTTAAAGAACACAAGTTTAGCAGAGCTATCCCAAAAGCCACACAGTTTTTAAAGAAGTACACAAGTTCAGCAGAGCTATCCCAAAAGCGACACCGTTTTTAAAGAAGAACACAAGTTCATCAGAGCTATCCCAAAAGCGAAACCGTTTTTAAAGAGCACAAGTTCAGCAGAGCTATCCCAAAGCGACACCATTTTTAAAGAAGAACACAAGTTCAGCAGAGCTAGCCCAAAAGCGACACCATTTTTAAAGAAGAGCACAAGTTCAGCAGAGCTATCCCAAAAGCAACACCGTTTTTAAAGAAGAGCACAAGTTCAGCAGAGCTATCCCAAAAGCGACACAATTTTTAAAGAAGAACACAAGTTCAGCAGAGCTATCCCAAAAGCGACACCATTTTTTAAAGAAGAGCACAAGTTCAGCAGAGCTATCCCAAAAGCAACACCATTTTTAAAGACGAGCACAAGTTCAGCAGAGCTATCCCAAAAGCGACAGAGTTTTTAAAGAACACAAGTTCAGCAGAGCTATCCCAAAAGCGACACCGTTTTTAAAGAAGAACACAAGTTCAGCAGAGCTATCCCAAAAGCGACACCGTTTTTAAAGAAGAACACAAGTTCAGGAGAGCTATCCCAAAGCGACACCGTTTTTAAAGAAGAACACAAGTTCAGCAGAGCTATCACAAAAGCGACACCATTTTTAAAGAAGAGCACAAGTTCAGCAGAGCTATCCCATAAGCGACACTGTTTTTAAAGAAGAACACAAGTACAGCAGAGCTATCCCTCTAGTTACACAGTTGTCACAGAAGAACACAAGTACAGCAGAGCTATCCCTCTAGTTACACAGTTCTCACAGAAGAACATAAGTACAGCAGAGCTATCCCCCAGGTTACATAGATGAAACAAAGGACATTAGAAACATCCATTGATAACACAATTCTTACATATTTCATAGATGTACGTATGAGACAGCAGAACCATGCCTAAGGTTACATAGTTCTCTTAGAATAACAAATAAGTAGCAGTTCTATCCCTCCAGTTGCATGGTTCTCACTGAAGAACACAAGTTCAGCAGAGCTATCCCAAAACGACTCCGTTTTTAAAGAAGAGCACAAGATCAGCAGACCTATCCCAAAAGCGACACAGTTTTTAAAGAAGAGCACACGTTCAGCAGAGGTATCCCAAAAGCGACACCGTTTTTAAAGGAGAATACGAGTTCAGCAGAGCTATCCCAAAAGCGACACCGTTCTTAAAGAACACAAGTTCAGCAGAGCTATCCCAAAGCGACACCGTTCTTAAAGAACACAAGTTTAGCAGAGCTATCCCAAAAGCGACACCGTTTTTAAAGAAGAGCACAAGTTCAGCAGAGCTATCCCAAAAGCAACAGAGTTTTTAAAGAACACAAGTTTAGCAGAGCTATCCCAAAACCAACACCGTTTTTAAAGAAGAACACAAGTTCAGCAGAGCTATCCCAAAACCGACAGCGTTTTTAAAGAAGAACACAAGTTCAGCAGAGCTATCCCAAAAGCGACACCGTTTTTAAAGAAGAACACAAGTTCAGCAGAGCTATCACAAAAGCGACACCATTTTTAAAGAAGAGCACAAGTTCAGCAGAGCTATTCCAAAAGCGACACTGTTTTTAAAGAAGAACACAAGTACAGCAGAGCTATCCCTCTAGTTACACAGTTGTGACTGAAGAACACAAGTACAGCAGAGCTATCCCTCTAGTTACACAGTTCTCACAGAAGAACATAAGTACAGCAGAGCTATCCCCCAGGTTACATAGATGAAACAAAGGACATTAGAAACGTCCATTGATAACACAATTCTTACATATTTCATAGATGTACGTATGAGACAGCAGAACCATGCCTAAGGTTACATAGTTCTCTTAGAATAACAAACAAGTAGCAGTTCTATCCCTCCAGTTGCATGGTTCTCCCTGAAGAACACAAGTTCAGCAGAGCTATCCCAAAAGCGACTCCGTTTTTAAAGAAGAGCACAAGATCAGCAGACCTATCCCAAAAGCGACACAGTTTTTAAAGAAGAGCACACGTTCAGCAGAGGTATCCCAAAAGCGACACCGTTTTTAAAGGAGAATACGAGTTCAGCAGAGCTATCCCAAAAGCGACACCGTTCTTAAAGAACACAAGTTCAGCAGAGCTATCCCAAAAGCGACACCGTTCTTAAAGAACACAAGTTTAGCAGAGCTATCCCAAAAGCGACACCGTTTTTAAAGAAGAGCACAAGTTCAGCAGAGCTATCCCAAAAGCAACAGAGTTTTTAAAGAACACAAGTTTAGCAGAGCTATCCCAAAACCAACAACGTTTTTAAAGAAGAACACAAGTTCAGCAGAGCTATCCCAAAACCGACAGCGTTTTTAAAGAAGAACACAAGTTCAGCAGAGCTATCCCAAAGCGACACCGTTCTTAAAGAACACAAGTTCAGCAGAGCTAATCCAAAAGCGACACCGTTTTTAAAGAAGAACACAAGTTCAGCAGAGCTATCCCAAAAGCGACACCGTTTTTAAAGAAGAGCACAAGTTCAGCAGAGCTATCCCAAAAGCGACACCGTTTTTAAAGAAGAACACAAGTTCAGCAGAGGTATCCCAAAAGCGACACCGTTTTTAAAGAAGAGCACAAGTTCAGCAGAGCTATCCCAAAAGCGAAACCGTTTTTAAAGAAGAACACAAGTTCAGCAGAGGTATCCCAAAAGCGACCCCGTTTTTAAAGAAGAGGACAAGTTCAGCAGAGCTATCCCAAAAGCGACAGAGTTTTTAAAGAACACAAGTTTAGCAGAGCTATCCCAAATGCGACACAGTTTTTAAAGAAGTACACAAGTTCAGCAGAGCTATCCCAAAAGCGACCCCGTTTTTAAAGAAGAGGACAAGTTCAGCAGAGCTATCCCAAAAGCGACAGAGTTTTTAAAGAACACAAGTTTAGCAGAGCTATCCCAAATGCGACACAGTTTTTAAAGAAGAGCACAAGTTCAGCAGAGCTATCCCAAAAGCGACACCATTTTTAAAGAAGAACACAAGTTCAGCAGAGCTATCCCAAAAGCGACACCATTTTTAAAGAAGAGCACAAGTTCAGCAGAGCTATCCCAAAAGCAACACCGTTTTTAAAGACGAGCACAAGTTCAGCAGAGCTATCCCAAAAGCGACAGAGTTTTTAAAGAACACAAGTTCAGCAGAGCTATCCCAAAAGCGACACTGTTTTTAAAGAAGAACACAAGTACAGCAGAGCTATCCCTCTAGTTACAGAGTTGTCACAGAAGTACACAAGTACAGCAGAGCTATCCCTCTAGTTACACAGTTCTCACAGAAGAACATAAGTACAGCAGAGCTATCCCCCAGGTTACACAGATGAAACAAAGGACATTAGAAACGTCCATTGATAACACAATTTTTACATATTTCATAGATGTACGTATGAGACAGCAGAACCATGCCTAAGGTTACATAGTTCTCTTAGAATAACAAACAAGTAGCAGTTCTATCCCTCCAGTTGCATGGTTCTCACTGAAGAACACAAGTTCAGCAGAGCTATCCCAAAAGCGACTCCGTTTTTAAAGAAGAGCACAAGATCAGCAGACCTATCCCAAAAGCGACACAGTTTTTAAAGAAGAGCACACGTTCAGCAGAGGTATCCCAAAAGCGACACCGTTTTTAAAGAACACAAGTTCAGCAGAGCTATCCCAAAGCGACACCGTTCTTAAAGAACACAAGTTTAGCAGAGCTATCCCAAAAGCGACACCGTTTTTAAAGAATAGCACAAGTTTAGCAGAGCTATCCCAAAAGCGACAGAGTTTTTAAAGAACACAAGTTTAGCAGAGCTATCCCAAAACCGACACCGTTTTTAAAGAAGAACACAAGTTCAGCAGAGCTATCCCAAAACCGACACCGTTTTTAAAGAAGAACACAAGTTCAGCAGAGCTATCCCAAAAGCGACACCGTTATTAAAGAACACAAGTTCAGCAGAGCTAATCCAAAAGCGACACCGTTTTTAAAGAAGAACACAAGTTCAGCAGAGCTATCCCAAAAGCAACACCGTTTTTAAAGAAGCACACATTTTCAGCAGAGCTATCCCAAAAGCGACATCGTTTTAAAGAAGAACACAAGTTCAGCAGAGCTATCCCAAAGCGACACCGTTTTTAAAGAATAACACAAGTTCAGCAGAAGTATCCCAAAGCGACACCATTTTTAAAGACAAGCACAAGTTCAGCTGAGCTATCCCAAAAGCAAGAGTTTTTAAAGAATACAAGTTTAGCAGAGCTATCCCATAAGCGACACAGTTTTTAAAGAAGAACACAAGTTTAGCAGAGCTATCCCAAAAGCCACACCGTTTTTAAAGAAGAATACAAGTTCAGCAGAGCTATCCCAAAAGCGAAACCGTTTTTAAAGAAGAGCACAAGTTCAGCAGAGCTATCCCAAAAGCGAAACTGTTTTTAAAGAAGAGCACAAGTTCAGCAGAGTTATCCCAAAAGCGACACCATTTTTAAAGAAGAACACAAGTTCAGCAGAGCTATCCCAAAAGCGACACCGTTTTTAAAGAAGAGCACAAGTTCAGCAGAGCTATCCCAAAAGCGACACCGTTTTTAAATATGAGCACAAGTTCAGCAGAGCTATCCCAAAAGCGACACCGTTTTTAAAGAAGAGCACAAGTTCAGCAGAGCTATCCCAAAAACGGCACCGTTTTTAAAGAAGAACACAAGTTCAACAGAGGTATCACAAAGCGACACCATTTTTAAACAAGAGCACAAGTTCAGCAGAGCTATCCCAAAAGCGAAACCGTTTTTAAAGAAGAACACAAGTTCAGCAGAGGTATCCCAAAAGCGACACCGTTTTTAAAGAAGAGGACAAGTTCAGCAGAGTTATCCCAAAAGCGACAGAGTTTTTAAAGAACACAAGTTTAGCAGAGCTATCCCAAAAGCCACACAGTTTTTAAAGAAGTACACAAGTTCAGCAGAGCTATCCCAAAAGCGACACCGTTTTTAAAGAAGAACACAAGTTCATCAGAGCTATCCCAAAAGCGAAACCGTTTTTAAAGAGCACAAGTTCAGCAGAGCTATCCCAAAAGCGACACCATTTTTAAAGAAGAACACAAGTTCAGGAGAGCTATCCCAAAAGCGACACCGTTTTTAAAGAAGAACACAAGTTCAGCAGAGCTATCACAAAAGCGACACCATTTTTAAAGAAGAGCGCAAGTTCAGCAGAGCTATCCCATAAGCGACACTGTTTTTAAAGAAGAACACAAGTACAGCAGAGCTATCCCTCTAGTTACACAGTTGTCACAGAAGAACACAAGTACAGCAGAGCTATCCCTCTAGTTACACAGTTCTCACAGAAGAACATAAGTACAGCAGAGCTATCCCCCAGGTTACATAGATGAAACAAAGGACATTAGAAACATCCATTGATAACACAATTCTTACATATTTCATAGATGTACGTATGAGACAGCAGAACCATGCCTAAGGTTACATAGTTCTCTTAGAATAACAAATAAGTAGCAGTTCTATCCCTCCAGTTGCATGGTTCTCACTTAAGAACACAAGTTCAGCAGAGCTATCCCAAAAACGACTCCGTTTTTAAAGAAGAGCACAAGATCAGCAGACCTATCCCAAAAGCGACACAGTTTTTAAAGAAGAGCACACGTTCAGCAGAGGTATCCCAAAAGCGACACCGTTTTTAAAGGAGAATACGAGTTCAGCAGAGCTATCCCAAAAGCGACACGATTCTTAAAGAACACAAGTTCAGCAGAGCTATCCCAAAAGCGACACCGTTCTTAAAGAACACAAGTTTAGCAGAGCTATCCCAAAAGCGACACCGTTTTTAAAGAAGAGCACAAGTTCAGCAGAGCTATCCCAAAAGCAACAGAGTTTTTAAAGAACACAAGTTTAGCAGAGCTATCCCAAAACCAACACCGTTTTTAAAGAAGAACACAAGTTCAGCAGAGCTATCCCAAAACCGACAGCGTTTTTAAAGAAGAACACAAGTTCAGCAGAGCTATCCCAAAAGCGACACCGTTCTTAAAGAACACAAGTTCAGCAGAGCTAATCCAAAAGCGACACAGTTTTTAAAGAAGAACACAAGTTCAGCAGAGCTATCCCAAAAGCGACAGAGTTTTTAAAGAAGAACACAAGTTCAGCAGAGCTATCCCAAAAGCGACACCGTTTTTAAAGAATAACACAAGTTCAGCAGAAGTATCCCAAAAGCGACACCATTTTTAAAGAACACAAGTTCAGCAGAGCTATCCCAAAAGCGACACCGTTTTTAAAGAAGAGCACAAGTTCAGCAGAGCTATCCCAAAAGCGACACCGTTTTTAAAGATGAGCACAAGTTCAGCAGAGCTATCCCAAAAGCGACACTGTTTTTAAAGAAGAGCACAAGTTCAGCAGCGCTATCCCAAAAGCGACACCGTTTTTAAAGAAGAACACAAGTTCAGCAGAGGTATCCCAAAAGCGACACCGTTTTTAAAGAAGAGCACAAGTTCAGCAGAGCTATCCCAAAAGCGAAACCGTTTTTAAAGAAGAACACAAGTTCAGCAGAGGTATCCCAAAAGCGACACCGTTTTTAAAGAAGAGGACAAGTTCAGCAGAGCTATCCCAAAAGCGACAGAGTTTTTAAAGAACACAAGTTTAGCAGAGCTATCCCAAAAGCGACACAGTTTTTAAAGAAATACACAAGTTCAGCAGAGCTATCCCAAAGCGACACCGTTTTTAAAGAACACAAGTTCAGCAGAGCTATCCCAAAGCGAAACCGTTTTTAAAGAAGAGCACAAGTTCAACAGAGCTATCCCAAAAGCGACACCATTTTTAAAGAAGAACACAAGTTCAGCAGAGCTATCCCAAAAGCGACACCATTTTTAAAGAAGAGCACAAGTTCAGCAGAGCTATCCCAAAAGCAACACCGTTTTTAAAGACGAGCACAAGTTCAGCAGAGCTATCCCAAAAGCGACAGAGTTTTTAAAGAACACAAGTTCAGCAGAGCTATCCCAAAAGCGACACCATTTTTAAAGAAGAACACAAGTTCAGCAGAGCTATCCCAAAAGCGACACCGTTTTTAAAGAAGAACACAAGTTCAGCAGAGCTATCCCAAAAGCGACACCGTTTTTAAAGAAGAACACAAGTTCAGCAGAGCTATCACAAAGCGACACCATTTTTAAAGAAGAGCACAAGTTCAGCAGAGCTATCCCAAAAGCGACACTGTTTTTAAAGAAGAACACAAGTACAGCAGGGCTATCCCTCTAGTTACACAGTTGTGACTGAAGAACACAAGTACAGCAGAGCTATCCCTCTAGTTACACAGTTCTCACAGAAGAACATAAGTACAGCAGAGCTATCCCCCAGGTTACATAGATGAAACAAAGGACATTAGAAACGTCCATTGATAACACAATTCTTACATATTTCATAGATGTACGTATGAGACAGCAGAACCATGCCTAAGGTTACATAGTTCTCTTAGAATAACAAACAAGTAGCAGTTCTATCCCTCCAGTTGCATGGTTCTCCCTGAAGAACACAAGTTCAGCAGAGCTATCCCAAAGCGACTCCGTTTTTAAAGAAGAGCACAAGATCAGCAGACCTATCCCAAAAGCGACACAGTTTTTAAAGAAGAGCACACGTTCAGCAGAGGTATCCCAAAAGCGACACCGTTTTTAAAGGAGAATACGAGTTCAGCAGAGCTATCCCAAAAGCGACACCGTTCTTAAAGAACACAAGTTCAGCAGAGCTATCCCAAAAGCGACACCGTTCTTAAAGAACACAAGTTTAGCAGAGCTATCCCAAAAGCGACACCGTTTTTAAAGAAGAGCACAAGTTCAGCAGAGCTATCCCAAAAGCAACAGAGTTTTTAAAGAACACAAGTTTAGCAGAGCTATCCCAAAACCAACAACGTTTTTAAAGAAGAACACAAGTTCAGCAGAGCTATCCCAAAACCGACAGCGTTTTTAAAGAAGAACACAAGTTCAGCAGAGCTATCCCAAAAGCGACACCGTTCTTAAAGAACACAAGTTCAGCAGAGCTAATCCAAAAGCGACACCGTTTTTAAAGAAGAACACAAGTTCAGCAGAGCTATCCCAAAAGCGACACCGTTTTTAAAGAAGAGCACAAGTTCAGCAGAGCTATCCCAAAAGCGACACCGTTTTTAAAGAAGAACACAAGTTCAGCAGAGGTATCCCAAAAGCGACACCGTTTTTAAAGAAGAGCACAAGTTCAGCAGAGCTATCCCAAAAGCGAAACCGTTTTTAAAGAAGAACACAAGTTCAGCAGAGGTATCCCAAAAGCGACACCGTTTTTAAAGAAGAACACAAGTTCAGCAGAGCTATCCCAAAAGCAACACCGTTTTTAAAGAAGCACACATTTTCAGCAGAGCTATCCCAAAAGCGACATCGTTTTTAAAGAAGAACACAAGTTCAGCAGAGCTATCCCAAAAGCGACACCGTTTTTAAAGAATAACACAAGTTCAGCAGAAGTATCCCAAAAGCGACACCATTTTTAAAGACAAGCACAAGTTCAGCTGAGCTATCCCAAAAGCAAGAGTTTTTAAAGAATACAAGTTTAGCAGAGCTATCCCATAAGCGACACAGTTTTTAAAGAAGAACACAAGTTTAGCAGAGCTATCCCAAAAGCCACACCGTTTTTAAAGAAGAATACAAGTTCAGCAGAGCTATCCCAAAAGCGAAACCGTTTTTAAAGAAGAGCACAAGTTCAGCAGAGCTATCCCAAAAGCGAAACTGTTTTTAAAGAAGAGCACAAGTTCAGCAGAGTTATCCCAAAAGCGACACCATTTTTAAAGAAGAACACAAGTTCAGCAGAGCTATCCCAAAAGCGACACCGTTTTTAAAGAAGAGCACAAGTTCAGCAGAGCTATCCCAAAAGCGACACCGTTTTTAAATATGAGCACAAGTTCAGCAGAGCTATCCCAAAAGCGACACCGTTTTTAAAGAAGAGCACAAGTTCAGCAGAGCTATCCCAAAACGGCACCGTTTTTAAAGAAGAACACAAGTTCAACAGAGGTATCACAAAAGCGACACCATTTTTAAACAAGAGCACAAGTTCAGCAGAGCTATCCCAAAGCGAAACCGTTTTTAAAGAAGAACACAAGTTCAGCAGAGGTATCCCAAAGCGACACCGTTTTTAAAGAAGAGGACAAGTTCAGCAGAGTTATCCCAAAAGCGACAGAGTTTTTAAAGAACACAAGTTTAGCAGAGCTATCCCAAAAGCCACACAGTTTTTAAAGAAGTACACAAGTTCAGCAGAGCTATCCCAAAAGCGACACCGTTTTTAAAGAAGAACACAAGTTCATCAGAGCTATCCCAAAAGCGAAACCGTTTTTAAAGAGCACAAGTTCAGCAGAGCTATCCCAAAGCGACACCATTTTTAAAGAAGAACACAAGTTCAGCAGAGCTAGCCCAAAAGCGACACCATTTTTAAAGAAGAGCACAAGTTCAGCAGAGCTATCCCAAAAGCAACACCGTTTTTAAAGAAGAGCACAAGTTCAGCAGAGCTATCCCAAAAGCGACACAATTTTTAAAGAAGAACACAAGTTCAGCAGAGCTATCCCAAAAGCGACACCATTTTTTAAAGAAGAGCACAAGTTCAGCAGAGCTATCCCAAAAGCAACACCATTTTTAAAGACGAGCACAAGTTCAGCAGAGCTATCCCAAAAGCGACAGAGTTTTTAAAGAACACAAGTTCAGCAGAGCTATCCCAAAAGCGACACCGTTTTTAAAGAAGAACACAAGTTCAGCAGAGCTATCCCAAAAGCGACACCGTTTTTAAAGAAGAACACAAGTTCAGGAGAGCTATCCCAAAAGCGACACCGTTTTTAAAGAAGAACACAAGTACAGCAGAGCTATCCCTCTAGTTACACAGTTGTCACAGAAGAACACAAGTACAGCAGAGCTATCCCTCTAGTTACACAGTTCTCACAGAAGAACATAAGTACAGCAGAGCTATCCCCCAGGTTACATAGATGAAACAAAGGACATTAGAAACATCCATTGATAACACAATTCTTACATATTTCATAGATGTACGTATGAGACAGCAGAACCATGCCTAAGGTTACATAGTTCTCTTAGAATAACAAATAAGTAGCAGTTCTATCCCTCCAGTTGCATGGTTCTCACTGAAGAACACAAGTTCAACAGAGCTATCCCAAAAACGACTCCGTTTTTAAAGAAGAGCACAAGATCAGCAGACCTATCCCAAAAGCGACACAGTTTTTAAAGAAGAGCACACGTTCAGCAGAGGTATCCCAAAAGCGACACCGTTTTTAAAGGAGAATACGAGTTCAGCAGAGCTATCCCAAAAGCGACACCGTTCTTAAAGAACACAAGTTCAGCAGAGCTATCCCAAAAGCGACACCGTTCTTAAAGAAGAGCACAAGTTCAGCAGAGCTATCCCAAAAGCAACAGAGTTTTTAAAGAACACAAGTTTAGCAGAGCTATCCCAAAACCAACACCGTTTTTAAAGAAGAACACAAGTTCAGCAGAGCTATCCCAAAACCGACAGCGTTTTTAAAGAAGAACACAAGTTCAGCAGAGCTATCCCAAAGCGACACCGTTCTTAAAGAACACAAGTTCAGCAGAGCTAATCCAAAAGCGACACAGTATTTAAAGAAGAACACAAGTTCAGCAGAGCTATCCCAAAAGCAACACCGTTTTTAAAGAAGCACACAAGTTCAGCAGAGCTATCCCAAAAGCGACAGAGTTTTTAAAGAAGAACACAAGTTCAGCAGAGCTATCCCAAAAGCGACACCGTTTTTAAAGAATAACACAAGTTCAGCAGAAGTATCCCAAAAGCGACACCATTTTTAAAGAACACAAGTTCAGCAGAGCTATCCCAAAAGCGACACCGTTTTTAAAGAAGAGCACAAGTTCAGCAGAGCTATCCCAAAAGCGACACCGTTTTTAAAGATGAGCACAAGTTCAGCAGAGCTATCCCAAAAGCGACACTGTTTTTAAAGAAGAGCACAAGTTCAGCAGCGCTATCCCAAAAGCGACACCGTTTTTAAAGAAGAACACAAGTTCAGCAGAGGTATCCCAAAAGCGACACCGTTTTTAAAGAAGAGCACAAGTTCAGCAGAGCTATCCCAAAAGCGAAACCGTTTTTAAAGAAGAACACAAGTTCAGCAGAGGTATCCCAAAAGCGACACCGTTTTTAAAGAAGAGGACAAGTTCAGCAGAGCTATCCCAAAAGCGACAGAGTTTTTAAAGAACACAAGTTTAGCAGAGCTATCCCAAAAGCGACACAGTTTTTAAAGAAATACACAAGTTCAGCAGAGCTATCCCAAAAGCGACACCGTTTTTAAAGAACACAAGTTCAGCAGAGCTATCCCAAAAGCGAAACCGTTTTTAAAGAAGAGCACAAGTTCAACAGAGCTATCCCAAAAGCGACACCATTTTTAAAGAAGAACACAAGTTCAGCAGAGCTATCCCAAAAGCGACACCATTTTTAAAGAAGAGCACAAGTTCAGCAGAGCTATCCCAAAAGCAACACCTTTTTTAAAGACGAGCACAAGTTCAGCAGAGCTATCCCAAAAGCGACATATTTTTTAAAGAACACAAGTTCAGCAGAGCTATCCCAAAAGCGACACCATTTTTAAAGAAGAACACAAGTTCAGCAGAGCTATCCCAAAAGCGACACCGTTTTTAAAGAAGAACACAAGTTCAGCAGAGCTATCCCAAAAGCGACACCGTTTTTAAAGAAGAACACAAGTTCAGCAGAGCTATCACAAAGCGACACCATTTTTAAAGAAGAGCACAAGTTCAGCAGAGCTATCCCAAAAGCGACACTGTTTTTAAAGAAGAACACAAGTACAGCAGGGCTATCCCTCTAGTTACACAGTTGTGACTGAAGAACACAAGTACAGCAGAGCTATCCCTCTAGTTACACAGTTCTCACAGAAGAACATAAGTACAGCAGAGCTATCCCCCAGGTTACATAGATGAAACAAAGGACATTAGAAACGTCCATTGATAACACAATTCTTACATATTTCATAGATGTACGTATGAGACAGCAGAACCATGCCTAAGGTTACATAGTTCTCTTAGAATAACAAACAAGTAGCAGTTCTATCCCTCCAGTTGCATGGTTCTCCCTGAAGAACACAAGTTCAGCAGAGCTATCCCAAAAGCGACTCCGTTTTTAAAGAAGAGCACAAGATCAGCAGACCTATCCCAAAAGCGACACAGTTTTTAAAGAAGAGCACACGTTCAGCAGAGGTATCCCAAAAGCGACACCGTTTTTAAAGGAGAATACGAGTTCAGCAGAGCTATCCCAAAGCGACACCGTTCTTAAAGAACACAAGTTCAGCAGAGCTATCCCAAAAGCGACACCGTTCTTAAAGAACACAAGTTTAGCAGAGCTATCCCAAAAGCGACACCGTTTTTAAAGAAGAGCACAAGTTCAGCAGAGCTATCCCAAAAGCAACAGAGTTTTTAAAGAACACAAGTTTAGCAGAGCTATCCCAAAACCAACAACGTTTTTAAAGAAGAACACAAGTTCAGCAGAGCTATCCCAAAACCGACAGCGTTTTTAAAGAAGAACACAAGTTCAGCAGAGCTATCCCAAAAGCGACACCGTTCTTAAAGAACACAAGTTCAGCAGAGCTAATCCAAAAGCGACACCGTTTTTAAAGAAGAACACAAGTTCAGCAGAGCTATCCCAAAAGCGACACCGTTTTTAAAGAAGAGCACAAGTTCAGCAGAGCTATCCCAAAAGCGACACCGTTTTTAAAGAAGAACACAAGTTCAGCAGAGGTATCCCAAAAGCGACACCGTTTTTAAAGAAGAGCACAAGTTCAGCAGAGCTATCCCAAAAGCGAAACCGTTTTTAAAGAAGAACACAAGTTCAGCAGAGGTATCCCAAAAGCGACACCGTTTTTAAAGAAGAACACAAGTTCAGCAGAGCTATCCCAAAAGCAACACCGTTTTTAAAGAAGCACACATTTTCAGCAGAGCTATCCCAAAAGCGACATCGTTTTTAAAGAAGAACACAAGTTCAGCAGAGCTATCCCAAAAGCGACACCGTTTTTAAAGAATAACACAAGTTCAGCAGAAGTATCCCAAAAGCGACACCATTTTTAAAGACAAGCACAAGTTCAGCTGAGCTATCCCAAAAGCAAGAGTTTTTAAAGAATACAAGTTTAGCAGAGCTATCCCATAAGCGACACAGTTTTTAAAGAAGAACACAAGTTTAGCAGAGCTATCCCAAAAGCCACACCGTTTTTAAAGAAGAATACAAGTTCAGCAGAGCTATCCCAAAAGCGAAACCGTTTTTAAAGAAGAGCACAAGTTCAGCAGAGCTATCCCAAAAGCGAAACTGTTTTTAAAGAAGAGCACAAGTTCAGCAGAGTTATCCCAAAAGCGACACCATTTTTAAAGAAGAACACAAGTTCAGCAGAGCTATCCCAAAAGCGACACCGTTTTTAAAGAAGAGCACAAGTTCAGCAGAGCTATCCCAAAAGCGACACCGTTTTTAAATATGAGCACAAGTTCAGCAGAGCTATCCCAAAAGCGACACCGTTTTTAAAGAAGAGCACAAGTTCAGCAGAGCTATCCCAAAACGGCACCGTTTTTAAAGAAGAACACAAGTTCAACAGAGGTATCACAAAGCGACACCATTTTTAAACAAGAGCACAAGTTCAGCAGAGCTATCCCAAAAGCGAAACCGTTTTTAAAGAAGAACACAAGTTCAGCAGAGGTATCCCAAAAGCGACACCGTTTTTAAAGAAGAGGACAAGTTCAGCAGAGTTATCCCAAAAGCGACAGAGTTTTTAAAGAACACAAGTTTAGCAGAGCTATCCCAAAAGCCACACAGTTTTTAAAGAAGTACACAAGTTCAGCAGAGCTATCCCAAAAGCGACACCGTTTTTAAAGAAGAACACAAGTTCATCAGAGCTATCCCAAAAGCGAAACCGTTTTTAAAGAGCACAAGTTCAGCAGAGCTATCCCAAAAGCGACACCATTTTTAAAGAAGAACACAAGTTCAGCAGAGCTAGCCCAAAGCGACACCATTTTTAAAGAAGAGCACAAGTTCAGCAGAGCTATCCCAAAAGCAACACCGTTTTTAAAGAAGAGCACAAGTTCAGCAGAGCTATCCCAAAAGCGACACAATTTTTAAAGAAGAACACAAGTTCAGCAGAGCTATCCCAAAAGCGACACCATTTTTTAAAGAAGAGCACAAGTTCAGCAGAGCTATCCCAAAAGCAACACCATTTTTAAAGACGAGCACAAGTTCAGCAGAGCTATCCCAAAAGCGACAGAGTTTTTAAAGAACACAAGTTCAGCAGAGCTATCCCAAAAGCGACACCGTTTTTAAAGAAGAACACAAGTTCAGCAGAGCTATCCCAAAAGCGACACCGTTTTTAAAGAAGAACACAAGTTCAGGAGAGCTATCCCAAAAGCGACACCGTTTTTAAAGAAGAACACAAGTACAGCAGAGCTATCCCTCTAGTTACACAGTTGTCACAGAAGAACACAAGTACAGCAGAGCTATCCCTCTAGTTACACAGTTCTCACAGAAGAACATAAGTACAGCAGAGCTATCCCCCAGGTTACATAGATGAAACAAAGGACATTAGAAACATCCATTGATAACACAATTCTTACATATTTCATAGATGTACGTATGAGACAGCAGAACCATGCCTAAGGTTACATAGTTCTCTTAGAATAACAAATAAGTAGCAGTTCTATCCCTCCAGTTGCATGGTTCTCACTGAAGAACACAAGTTCAACAGAGCTATCCCAAAACGACTCCGTTTTTAAAGAAGAGCACAAGATCAGCAGACCTATCCCAAAAGCGACACAGTTTTTAAAGAAGAGCACACGTTCAGCAGAGGTATCCCAAAAGCGACACCGTTTTTAAAGGAGAATACGAGTTCAGCAGAGCTATCCCAAAGCGACACCGTTCTTAAAGAACACAAGTTCAGCAGAGCTATCCCAAAAGCGACACCGTTCTTAAAGAAGAGCACAAGTTCAGCAGAGCTATCCCAAAAGCAACAGAGTTTTTAAAGAACACAAGTTTAGCAGAGCTATCCCAAAACCAACACCGTTTTTAAAGAAGAACACAAGTTCAGCAGAGCTATCCCAAAACCGACAGCGTTTTTAAAGAAGAACACAAGTTCAGCAGAGCTATCCCAAAAGCGACACCGTTCTTAAAGAACACAAGTTCAGCAGAGCTAATCCAAAAGCGACACAGTATTTAAAGAAGAACACAAGTTCAGCAGAGCTATCCCAAAAGCAACACCGTTTTTAAAGAAGCACACAAGTTCAGCAGAGCTATCCCAAAAGCGACAGAGTTTTTAAAGAAGAACACAAGTTCAGCAGAGCTATCCCAAAAGCGACACCGTTTTTAAAGAATAACACAAGTTCAGCAGAAGAATCCCAAAAGCGACACCATTTTTAAAGAACACAAGTTCAGCAGAGCTATCCCAAAAGCGACACCGTTTTTAAAGAAGAGCACAAGTTCAGCAGAGCTATCCCAAAAGCGACACCGTTTTTAAAGATGAGCACAAGTTCAGCAGAGCTATCCCAAAAGCGACACCGTTTTTAAAGAAGAGCACAAGTTCAGCAGCGCTATCCCAAAAGCGACACCGTTTTTAAAGAAGAACACAAGTTCAGCAGAGGTATCCCAAAAGCGACACCGTTTTTAAAGAAGAGCACAAGTTCAGCAGAGCTATCCCAAAAGCGAAACCGTTTTTAAAGAAGAACACAAGTTCAGCAGAGGTATCCCAAAAGCGACACCGTTTTTAAAGAAGAGGACAAGTTCAGCAGAGCTATCCCAAAAGCGACAGAGTTTTTAAAGAACACAAGTTTAGCAGAGCTATCCCAAAAGCGACACCGTTTTTAAAGAAATACACAAGTTCAGCAGAGCTATCCCAAAAGCGACACCGTTTTTAAAGAACACAAGTTCAGCAGAGCTATCCCAAAAGCGAAACCGTTTTTAAAGAAGAGCACAAGTTCAACAGAGCTATCCCAAAAGCGACACCATTTTTAAAGAAGAACACAAGTTCAGCAGAGCTATCCCAAAAGCGACACCATTTTTAAAGAAGAGCACAAGTTCAGCAGAGCTATCCCAAAAGCAACACCGTTTTTAAAGACGAGCACAAGTTCAGCAGAGCTATCCCAAAAGCGACAGAGTTTTTAAAGAACACAAGTTCAGCAGAGCTATCCCAAAAGCAACACAATTTTTAAAGAAGAACACAAGTTCAGCAGAGCTATCCCAAAAGCGACACCATTTTTAAAGAAGAGCACAAGTTCAGCAGAGCTATCCCAAAAGCAACACCGTTTTTAAAGACGAGCACAAGTTCAGCAGAGCTATCCCAAAAGCGACAGAGTTTTTAAAGAACACAAGTTCAGCAGAGCTATCCCAAAAGCGACACCATTTTTAAAGAAGAACACAAGTTCAGCAGAGCTATCCCAAAAGCGACACCGTTTTTAAAGAAGAACACAAGTTCAGCAGAGCTATCCCAAAAGCGACACCGTTTTTAAAGAAGAACACAAGTTCAGCAGAGCTATCACAAAAGCGACACCATTTTTAAAGAAGAGCACAAGTTCAGCAGAGCTATCCCAAAAGCGACACTGTTTTTAAAGAAGAACACAAGTACAGCAGGGCTATCCCTCTAGTTACACAGTTGTGACTGAAGAACACAATTACAGCAGAGCTATCCCTCTAGTTACACAGTTCTCACAGAAGAACATAAGTACAGCAGAGCTATCCCCCAGGTTACATAGATGAAACAAAGGACATTAGAAACGTCCATTGATAACACAATTCTTACATATTTCATAGATGTACGTATGAGACAGCAGAACCATGCCTAAGGTTACATAGTTCTCTTAGAATAACAAACAAGTAGCAGTTCTATCCCTCCAGTTGCATGGTTCTCCCTGAAGAACACAAGTTCAGCAGAGCTATCCCAAAAGCGACTCCGTTTTTAAAGAAGAGCACAAGATCAGCAGACCTATCCCAAAAGCGACACAGTTTTTAAAGAAGAGCACACGTTCAGCAGAGGTATCCCAAAAGCGACACCGTTTTTAAAGGAGAATACGAGTTCAGCAGAGCTATCCCAAAGCGACACCGTTCTTAAAGAACACAAGTTCAGCAGAGCTATCCCAAAAGCGACACCGTTCTTAAAGAACACAAGTTTAGCAGAGCTATCCCAAAAGCGACACCTTTTTTAAAGAAGAGCACAAGTTCAGCAGAGCTATCCCAAAAGCAACAGAGTTTTTAAAGAACACAAGTTTAGCAGAGCTATCCCAAAACCAACAACGTTTTTAAAGAAGAACACAAGTTCAGCAGAGCTATCCCAAAACCGACAGCGTTTTTAAAGAAGAACACAAGTTCAGCAGAGCTATACCAAAAGCGACACCGTTCTTAAAGAACACAAGTTCAGCAGAGCTAATCCAAAAGCGACACCGTTTTTAAAGAAGAACACAAGTTCAGCAGAGCTATCCCAAAAGCGACACCGTTTTTAAAGAAGAGCACAAGTTCAGCAGAGCTATCCCAAAAGCGACACCGTTTTTAAAGAAGAACACAAGTTCAGCAGAGGTATCCCAAAAGCGACACCGTTTTTAAAGAAGAGCACAAGTTCAGCAGAGCTATCCCAAAAGCGAAACCGTTTTTAAAGAAGAACACAAGTTCAGCAGAGGTATCCCAAAAGCGACACCGTTTTTAAAGAAGAACACAAGTTCAGCAGAGCTATCCCAAAAGCAACACCGTTTTTAAAGAAGCACACATTTTCAGCAGAGCTATCCCAAAAGCGACATCGTTTTTAAAGAAGAACACAAGTTCAGCAGAGCTATCCCAAAAGCGACACCGTTTTTAAAGAATAACACAAGTTCAGCAGAAGTATCCCAAAAGCGACACCATTTTTAAAGACAAGCACAAGTTCAGCTGAGCTATCCCAAAAGCAAGAGTTTTTAAAGAATACAAGTTTAGCAGAGCTATCCCATAAGCGACACAGTTTTTAAAGAAGAACACAAGTTTAGCAGAGCTATCCCAAAAGCCACACCGTTTTTAAAGAAGAATACAAGTTCAGCAGAGCTATCCCAAAAGCGAAACCGTTTTTAAAGAAGAGCACAAGTTCAGCAGAGCTATCCCAAAAGCGAAACTGTTTTTAAAGAAGAGCACAAGTTCAGCAGAGTTATCCCAAAAGCGACACTATTTTTAAAGAAGAACACAAGTTCAGCAGAGCTATCCCAAAAGCGACACCGTTTTTAAAGAAGAGCACAAGTTCAGCAGAGCTATCCCAAAAGCGACACCGTTTTTAAATATGAGCACAAGTTCAGCAGAGCTATCCCAAAAGCGACACCGTTTTTAAAGAAGAGCACAAGTTCAGCAGAGCTATCCCAAAAACGGCACCGTTTTTAAAGAAGAACACAAGTTCAACAGAGGTATCACAAAAGCGACACCATTTTTAAACAAGAGCACAAGTTCAGCAGAGCTATCCCAAAAGCGAAACCGTTTTTAAAGAAGAACACAAGTTCAGCAGAGGTATCCCAAAAGCGACACCGTTTTTAAAGAAGAGGACAAGTTCAGCAGAGTTATCCCAAAAGCGACAGAGTTTTTAAAGAACACAAGTTTAGCAGAGCTATCCCAAAAGCCACACAGTTTTTAAAGAAGTACACAAGTTCAGCAGAGCTATCCCAAAAGCGACACCGTTTTTAAAGAAGAACACAAGTTCATCAGAGCTATCCCAAAAGCGAAACCGTTTTTAAAGAGCACAAGTTCAGCAGAGCTATCCCAAAAGCGACACCATTTTTAAAGAAGAACACAAGTTCAGCAGAGCTAGCCCAAAAGCGACACCATTTTTAAAGAAGAGCACAAGTTCAGCAGAGCTATCCCAAAAGCAACACCGTTTTTAAAGAAGAGCACAAGTTCAGCAAAGCTATCCCAAAAGCGACACAATTTTTAAAGAAGAACACAAGTTCAGCAGAGCTATCCCAAAAGCGACACCATTTTTTAAAGAAGAGCACAAGTTCAGCAGAGCTATCCCAAAAGCAACACCATTTTTAAAGACGAGCACAAGTTCAGCAGAGCTATCCCAAAAGCGACAGAGTTTTTAAAGAACACAAGTTCAGCAGAGCTATCCCAAAAGCGACACCGTTTTTAAAGAAGAACACAAGTTCAGCAGAGCTATCCCAAAAGCGACACCGTTTTTAAAGAAGAACACAAGTTCAGGAGAGCTATCCCAAAAGCGACACCGTTTTTAAAAAAGAACACAAGTTCAGCAGAGCTATCACAAAAGCGACACCATTTTTAAAGAAGAGCACAAGTTCAGCAGAGCTATCCCATAAGCGACACTGTTTTTAAAGAAGAACACAAGTACAGCAGAGCTATCCCTCTAGTTACACAGTTGTCACAGAAGAACACAAGTACAGCAGAGCTATCCCTCTAGTTACACAGTTCTCACAGAAGAACATAAGTACAGCAGAGCTATCCCCAGGTTACATAGATGAAACAAAGGACATTAGAAACATCCATTGATAACACAATTCTTACATATTTCATAGATGTACGTATGAGACAGCAGAACCATGCCTAAGGTTACATAGTTCTCTTAGAATAACAAATAAGTAGCAGTTCTATCCCTCCAGTTGCATGGTTCTCACTGAAGAACACAAGTTCAGCAGAGCTATCCCAAAAACGACTCCGTTTTTAAAGAAGAGCACAAGATCAGCAGACCTATCCCAAAAGCGACACAGTTTTTAAAGAAGAGCACACGTTCAGCAGAGGTATCCCAAAAGTGACACCGTTTTTAAAGGAGAATACGAGTTCAGCAGAGCTATCCCAAAAGCGACACCGTTCTTAAAGAACACAAGTTCAGCAGAGCTATCCCAAAGCGACACCGTTCTTAAAGAACACAAGTTTAGCAGAGCTATCCCAAAAGCGACACCGTTTTTAAAGAAGAGCACAAGTTCAGCAGAGCTATCCCAAAAGCAACAGAGTTTTTAAAGAACACAAGTTTAGCAGAGCTATCCCAAAACCAACACCGTTTTTAAAGAAGAACACAAGTTCAGCAGAGCTATCCCAAAACCGACAGCGTTTTTAAAGAAGAACACAAGTTCAGCAGAGCTATCCCAAAAGCGACACCGTTCTTAAAGAACACAAGTTCAGCAGAGCTAATCCAAAAGCGACACAGTTTTTAAAGAAGAACACAAGTTCAGCAGAGCTATCCCAAAAGCAACACCATTTTTAAAGAAGCACACAAGTTCAGCAGAGCTATCCCAAAAGCGACAGAGTTTTTAAAGAAGAACACAAGTTCAGCAGAGCTATCCCAAAAGCGACACCGTTTTTAAAGAATAACACAAGTTCAGCAGAAGTATCCCAAAAGCGACACCATTTTTAAAGAACACAAGTTCAGCAGAGCTATCCCAAAAGCGACACAGTTTTTAAAGAAGAACACAAGTTCAGCAGAGCTATCCCAAAAGCAACACCATTTTTAAAGACGAGCACAAGTTCAGCAGAGCTATCCCAAAAGCGACAGAGTTTTTAAAGAACACAAGTTCAGCAGAGCTATCCCAAAAGCGACACCGTTTTTAAAGAAGAACACAAGTTCAGCAGAGCTATCCCAAAAGCGACACCGTTTTTAAAGAAGAACACAAGTTCAGGAGAGCTATCCCAAAAGCGACACCGTTTTTAAAGAAGAACACAAGTACAGCAGAGCTATCCCTCTAGTTACACAGTTGTCACAGAAGAACACAAGTACAGCAGAGCTATCCCTCTAGTTACACAGTTCTCACAGAAGAACATAAGTACAGCAGAGCTATCCCCCAGGTTACATAGATGAAACAAAGGACATTAGAAACATCCATTGATAACACAATTCTTACATATTTCATAGATGTACGTATGAGACAGCAGAACCATGCCTAAGGTTACATAGTTCTCTTAGAATAACAAATAAGTAGCAGTTCTATCCCTCCAGTTGCATGGTTCTCACTGAAGAACACAAGTTCAGCAGAGCTATCCCAAAAACGACTCCGTTTTTAAAGAAGAGCACAAGATCAGCAGACCTATCCCAAAAGCGACACAGTTTTTAAAGAAGAGCACACGTTCAGCAGAGGTATCCCAAAAGCGACACCGTTTTTAAAGGAGAATACGAGTTCAGCAGAGCTATCCCAAAGCGACACCGTTCTTAAAGAACACAAGTTCAGCAGAGCTATCCCAAAAGCGACACCGTTCTTAAAGAAGAGCACAAGTTCAGCAGAGCTATCCCAAAAGCAACAGAGTTTTTAAAGAACACAAGTTTAGCAGAGCTATCCCAAAACCAACACCGTTTTTAAAGAAGAACACAAGTTCAGCAGAGCTATCCCAAAACCGACAGCGTTTTTAAAGAAGAACACAAGTTCAGCAGAGCTATCCCAAAAGCGACACCGTTCTTAAAGAACACAAGTTCAGCAGAGCTAATCCAAAAGCGACACAGTTTTTAAAGAAGAACACAAGTTCAGCAGAGCTATCCCAAAAGCAACACCGTTTTTAAAGAAGCACACAAGTTCAGCAGAGCTATCCCAAAAGCGACAGAGTTTTTAAAGAAGAACACAAGTTCAGCAGAGCTATCCCAAAAGCGACACCGTTTTTAAAGAATAACACAAGTTCAGCAGAAGTATCCCAAAAGCGACACCATTTTTAAAGAACACAAGTTCAGCAGAGCTATCCCAAAAGCGACACCGTTTTTAAAGAAGAGCACAAGTTCAGCAGAGCTATCCCAAAAGCGACACCGTTTTTAAAGATGAGCACAAGTTCAGCAGAGCTATCCCAAAAGCGACACCGTTTTTAAAGAAGAGCACAAGTTCAGCAGCGCTATCCCAAAAGCGACACCGTTTTTAAAGAAGAACACAAGTTCAGCAGAGGTATCCCAAAAGCGACACCGTTTTTAAAGAAGAGCACAAGTTCAGCAGAGCTATCCCAAAAGCGAAACCGTTTTTAAAGAAGAACACATGTTCAGCAGAGGTATCCCAAAAGCGACACCGTTTTTAAAGAAGAGGACAAGTTCAGCAGAGCTATCCCAAAAGCGACAGAGTTTTTAAAGAACACAAGTTTAGCAGAGCTATCCCAAAAGCGACACAGTTTTTAAAAAATACACAAGTTCAGCAGAGCTATCCCAAAAGCGACACCGTTTTTAAAGAACACAAGTTCAGCAGAGCTATCCCAAAAGCGAAACCGTTTTTAAAGAAGAGCACAAGTTCAACAGAGCTATCCCAAAAGCGACACCATTTTTAAAGAAGAACACAAGTTCAGCAGAGCTATCCCAAAAGCGACACCATTTTTAAAGAAGAGCACAAGTTCAGCAGAGCTATCCCAAAAGCAACACCGTTTTTAAAGACGAGCACAAGTTCAGCAGAGCTATCCCAAAAGCGACAGAGTTTTTAAAGAACACAAGTTCAGCAGAGCTATCCCAAAAGCGACACAATTTTTAAAGAAGAACACAAGTTCAGCAGAGCTATCCCAAAAGCGACACCATTTTTAAAAAAGAGCACAAGTTCAGCAGAGCTATCCCAAAAGCAACACCGTTTTTAAAGACGAGCACAAGTTCAGCAGAGCTATCCCAAAAGCGACAGAGTTTTTAAAGAACACAAGTTCAGCAGAGCTATCCCAAAAGCGACACCATTTTTAAAGAAGAACACAAGTTCAGCAGAGCTATCCCAAAAGCGACACCGTTTTTAAAGAAGAACACAAGTTCAGCAGAGCTATCCCAAAAGCGACACCGTTTTTAAAGAAGAACACAAGTTCAGCAGAGCTATCACAAAAGCGACACCATTTTTAAAGAAGAGCACAAGTTCAGCAGAGCTATCCCAAAAGCGACACTGTTTTTAAAGAAGAACACAAGTACAGCAGGGCTATCCCTCTAGTTACACAGTTGTGACTGAAGAACACAATTACAGCAGAGCTATCCCTCTAGTTACACAGTTCTCACAGAAGAACATAAGTACAGCAGAGCTATCCCCCAGGTTACATAGATGAAACAAAGGACATTAGAAACGTCCATTGATAACACAATTCTTACATATTTCATAGATGTACGTATGAGACAGCAGAACCATGCCTAAGGTTACATAGTTCTCTTAGAATAACAAACAAGTAGCAGTTCTATCCCTCCAGTTGCATGGTTCTCCCTGAAGAACACAAGTTCAGCAGAGCTATCCCAAAAGCGACTCCGTTTTTAAAGAAGAGCACAAGATCAGCAGACCTATCCCAAAAGCGACACAGTTTTTAAAGAAGAGCACACGTTCAGCAGAGGTATCCCAAAAGCGACACCGTTTTTAAAGGAGAATACGAGTTCAGCAGAGCTATCCCAAAAGCGACACCGTTCTTAAAGAACACAAGTTCAGCAGAGCTATCCCAAAAGCGACACCGTTCTTAAAGAACACAAGTTTAGCAGAGCTATCCCAAAAGCGACACCTTTTTTAAAGAAGAGCACAAGTTCAGCAGAGCTATCCCAAAAGCAACAGAGTTTTTAAAGAACACAAGTTTAGCAGAGCTATCCCAAAACCAACAACGTTTTTAAAGAAGAACACAAGTTCAGCAGAGCTATCCCAAAACCGACAGCGTTTTTAAAGAAGAACACAAGTTCAGCAGAGCTATACCAAAAGCGACACCGTTCTTAAAGAACACAAGTTCAGCAGAGCTAATCCAAAAGCGACACCGTTTTTAAAGAAGAACACAAGTTCAGCAGAGCTATCCCAAAAGCGACACCGTTTTTAAAGAAGAGCACAAGTTCAGCAGAGCTATCCCAAAAGCGACACCGTTTTTAAAGAAGAACACAAGTTCAGCAGAGGTATCCCAAAAGCGACACCGTTTTTAAAGAAGAGCACAAGTTCAGCAGAGCTATCCCAAAAGCGAAACCGTTTTTAAAGAAGAACACAAGTTCAGCAGAGGTATCCCAAAAGCGACACCGTTTTTAAAGAAGAACACAAGTTCAGCAGAGCTATCCCAAAAGCAACACCGTTTTTAAAGAAGCACACATTTTCAGCAGAGCTATCCCAAAAGCGACATCGTTTTTAAAGAAGAACACAAGTTCAGCAGAGCTATCCCAAAAGCGACACCGTTTTTAAAGAATAACACAAGTTCAGCAGAAGTATCCCAAAAGCGACACCATTTTTAAAGACAAGCACAAGTTCAGCTGAGCTATCCCAAAAGCAAGAGTTTTTAAAGAATACAAGTTTAGCAGAGCTATCCCATAAGCGACACAGTTTTTAAAGAAGAACACAAGTTTAGCAGAGCTATCCCAAAAGCCACACCGTTTTTAAAGAAGAATACAAGTTCAGCAGAGCTATCCCAAAAGCGAAACCGTTTTTAAAGAAGAGCACAAGTTCAGCAGAGCTATCCCAAAAGCGAAACTGTTTTTAAAGAAGAGCACAAGTTCAGCAGAGTTATCCCAAAAGCGACACTATTTTTAAAGAAGAACACAAGTTCAGCAGAGCTATCCCAAAAGCGACACCGTTTTTAAAGAAGAGCACAAGTTCAGCAGAGCTATCCCAAAAGCGACACCGTTTTTAAATATGAGCACAAGTTCAGCAGAGCTATCCCAAAAGCGACACCGTTTTTAAAGAAGAGCACAAGTTCAGCAGAGCTATCCCAAAAACGGCACCGTTTTTAAAGAAGAACACAAGTTCAACAGAGGTATCACAAAAGCGACACCATTTTTAAACAAGAGCACAAGTTCAGCAGAGCTATCCCAAAAGCGAAACCGTTTTTAAAGAAGAACACAAGTTCAGCAGAGGTATCCCAAAAGCGACACCGTTTTTAAAGAAGAGGACAAGTTCAGCAGAGTTATCCCAAAAGCGACAGAGTTTTTAAAGAACACAAGTTTAGCAGAGCTATCCCAAAAGCCACACAGTTTTTAAAGAAGTACACAAGTTCAGCAGAGCTATCCCAAAAGCGACACCGTTTTTAAAGAAGAACACAAGTTCATCAGAGCTATCCCAAAAGCGAAACCGTTTTTAAAGAGCACAAGTTCAGCAGAGCTATCCCAAAAGCGACACCATTTTTAAAGAAGAACACAAGTTCAGCAGAGCTAGCCCAAAAGCGACACCATTTTTAAAGAAGAGCACAAGTTCAGCAGAGCTATCCCAAAAGCAACACCGTTTTTAAAGAAGAGCACAAGTTCAGCAAAGCTATCCCAAAAGCGACACAATTTTTAAAGAAGAACACAAGTTCAGCAGAGCTATCCCAAAAGCGACACCATTTTTTAAAGAAGAGCACAAGTTCAGCAGAGCTATCCCAAAAGCAACACCATTTTTAAAGACGAGCACAAGTTCAGCAGAGCTATCCCAAAAGCGACAGAGTTTTTAAAGAACACAAGTTCAGCAGAGCTATCCCAAAAGCGACACCGTTTTTAAAGAAGAACACAAGTTCAGCAGAGCTATCCCAAAAGCGACACCGTTTTTAAAGAAGAACACAAGTTCAGGAGAGCTATCCCAAAAGCGACACCGTTTTTAAAGAAGAACACAAGTTCAGCAGAGCTATCACAAAAGCGACACCATTTTTAAAGAAGAGCACAAGTTCAGCAGAGCTATCCCATAAGCGACACTGTTTTTAAAGAAGAACACAAGTACAGCAGAGCTATCCCTCTAGTTACACAGTTGTCACAGAAGAACACAAGTACAGCAGAGCTATCCCTCTAGTTACACAGTTCTCACAGAAGAACATAAGTACAGCAGAGCTATCCCCCAGGTTACATAGATGAAACAAAGGACATTAGAAACATCCATTGATAACACAATTCTTACATATTTCATAGATGTACGTATGAGACAGCAGAACCATGCCTAAGGTTACATAGTTCTCTTAGAATAACAAATAAGTAGCAGTTCTATCCCTCCAGTTGCATGGTTCTCACTGAAGAACACAAGTTCAGCAGAGCTATCCCAAAAACGACTCCGTTTTTAAAGAAGAGCACAAGATCAGCAGACCTATCCCAAAAGCGACACAGTTTTTAAAGAAGAGCACACGTTCAGCAGAGGTATCCCAAAAGTGACACCGTTTTTAAAGGAGAATACGAGTTCAGCAGAGCTATCCCAAAAGCGACACCGTTCTTAAAGAACACAAGTTCAGCAGAGCTATCCCAAAGCGACACCGTTCTTAAAGAACACAAGTTTAGCAGAGCTATCCCAAAAGCGACACCGTTTTTAAAGAAGAGCACAAGTTCAGCAGAGCTATCCCAAAAGCAACAGAGTTTTTAAAGAACACAAGTTTAGCAGAGCTATCCCAAAACCAACACCGTTTTTAAAGAAGAACACAAGTTCAGCAGAGCTATCCCAAAACCGACAGCGTTTTTAAAGAAGAACACAAGTTCAGCAGAGCTATCCCAAAAGCGACACCGTTCTTAAAGAACACAAGTTCAGCAGAGCTAATCCAAAAGCGACACAGTTTTTAAAGAAGAACACAAGTTCAGCAGAGCTATCCCAAAAGCAACACCATTTTTAAAGAAGCACACAAGTTCAGCAGAGCTATCCCAAAAGCGACAGAGTTTTTAAAGAAGAACACAAGTTCAGCAGAGCTATCCCAAAAGCGACACCGTTTTTAAAGAATAACACAAGTTCAGCAGAAGTATCCCAAAAGCGACACCATTTTTAAAGAACACAAGTTCAGCAGAGCTATCCCAAAAGCGACACAGTTTTTAAAGAAGAACACAAGTTCAGCAGAGCTATCCCAAAAGCAACACCATTTTTAAAGACGAGCACAAGTTCAGCAGAGCTATCCCAAAAGCGACAGAGTTTTTAAAGAACACAAGTTCAGCAGAGCTATCCCAAAAGCGACACCGTTTTTAAAGAAGAACACAAGTTCAGCAGAGCTATCCCAAAAGCGACACCGTTTTTAAAGAAGAACACAAGTTCAGGAGAGCTATCCCAAAAGCGACACCGTTTTTAAAGAAGAACACAAGTACAGCAGAGCTATCCCTCTAGTTACACAGTTGTCACAGAAGAACACAAGTACAGCAGAGCTATCCCTCTAGTTACACAGTTCTCACAGAAGAACATAAGTACAGCAGAGCTATCCCCCAGGTTACATAGATGAAACAAAGGACATTAGAAACATCCATTGATAACACAATTCTTACATATTTCATAGATGTACGTATGAGACAGCAGAACCATGCCTAAGGTTACATAGTTCTCTTAGAATAACAAATAAGTAGCAGTTCTATCCCTCCAGTTGCATGGTTCTCACTGAAGAACACAAGTTCAGCAGAGCTATCCCAAAAACGACTCCGTTTTTAAAGAAGAGCACAAGATCAGCAGACCTATCCCAAAAGCGACACAGTTTTTAAAGAAGAGCACACGTTCAGCAGAGGTATCCCAAAAGCGACACCGTTTTTAAAGGAGAATACGAGTTCAGCAGAGCTATCCCAAAGCGACACCGTTCTTAAAGAACACAAGTTCAGCAGAGCTATCCCAAAAGCGACACCGTTCTTAAAGAAGAGCACAAGTTCAGCAGAGCTATCCCAAAAGCAACAGAGTTTTTAAAGAACACAAGTTTAGCAGAGCTATCCCAAAACCAACACCGTTTTTAAAGAAGAACACAAGTTCAGCAGAGCTATCCCAAAACCGACAGCGTTTTTAAAGAAGAACACAAGTTCAGCAGAGCTATCCCAAAAGCGACACCGTTCTTAAAGAACACAAGTTCAGCAGAGCTAATCCAAAAGCGACACAGTTTTTAAAGAAGAACACAAGTTCAGCAGAGCTATCCCAAAAGCAACACCGTTTTTAAAGAAGCACACAAGTTCAGCAGAGCTATCCCAAAAGCGACAGAGTTTTTAAAGAAGAACACAAGTTCAGCAGAGCTATCCCAAAAGCGACACCGTTTTTAAAGAATAACACAAGTTCAGCAGAAGTATCCCAAAAGCGACACCATTTTTAAAGAACACAAGTTCAGCAGAGCTATCCCAAAAGCGACACCGTTTTTAAAGAAGAGCACAAGTTCAGCAGAGCTATCCCAAAAGCGACACCGTTTTTAAAGATGAGCACAAGTTCAGCAGAGCTATCCCAAAAGCGACACCGTTTTTAAAGAAGAGCACAAGTTCAGCAGCGCTATCCCAAAAGCGACACCGTTTTTAAAGAAGAACACAAGTTCAGCAGAGGTATCCCAAAAGCGACACCGTTTTTAAAGAAGAGCACAAGTTCAGCAGAGCTATCCCAAAAGCGAAACCGTTTTTAAAGAAGAACACATGTTCAGCAGAGGTATCCCAAAAGCGACACCGTTTTTAAAGAAGAGGACAAGTTCAGCAGAGCTATCCCAAAAGCGACAGAGTTTTTAAAGAACACAAGTTTAGCAGAGCTATCCCAAAAGCGACACAGTTTTTAAAAAAATACACAAGTTCAGCAGAGCTATCCCAAAAGCGACACCGTTTTTAAAGAACACAAGTTCAGCAGAGCTATCCCAAAAGCGAAACCGTTTTTAAAGAAGAGCACAAGTTCAACAGAGCTATCCCAAAAGCGACACCATTTTTAAAGAAGAACACAAGTTCAGCAGAGCTATCCCAAAAGCGACACCATTTTTAAAGAAGAGCACAAGTTCAGCAGAGCTATCCCAAAAGCAACACCGTTTTTAAAGACGAGCACAAGTTCAGCAGAGCTATCCCAAAAGCGACAGAGTTTTTAAAGAACACAAGTTCAGCAGAGCTATCCCAAAAGCGACACAATTTTTAAAGAAGAACACAAGTTCAGCAGAGCTATCCCAAAAGCGACACCATTTTTAAAAAAGAGCACAAGTTCAGCAGAGCTATCCCAAAAGCAACACCGTTTTTAAAGACGAGCACAAGTTCAGCAGAGCTATCCCAAAAGCGACAGAGTTTTTAAAGAACACAAGTTCAGCAGAGCTATCCCAAAAGCGACACCATTTTTAAAGAAGAACACAAGTTCAGCAGAGCTATCCCAAAAGCGACACCGTTTTTAAAGAAGAACACAAGTTCAGCAGAGCTATCCCAAAAGCGACACCGTTTTTAAAGAAGAACACAAGTTCAGCAGAGCTATCACAAAAGCGACACCATTTTTAAAGAAGAGCACAAGTTCAGCAGAGCTATCCCAAAAGCGACACTGTTTTTAAAGAAGAACACAAGTACAGCAGGGCTATCCCTCTAGTTACACAGTTGTGACTGAAGAACACAATTACAGCAGAGCTATCCCTCTAGTTACACAGTTCTCACAGAAGAACATAAGTACAGCAGAGCTATCCCCCAGGTTACATAGATGAAACAAAGGACATTAGAAACGTCCATTGATAACACAATTCTTACATATTTCATAGATGTACGTATGAGACAGCAGAACCATGCCTAAGGTTACATAGTTCTCTTAGAATAACAAACAAGTAGCAGTTCGATCCCTCCAGTTGCATGGTTCTCCCTGAAGAACACAAGTTCAGCAGAGCTATCCCAAAAGCGACTCCGTTTTTAAAGAAGAGCACAAGATCAGCAGACCTATCCCAAAAGCGACACAGTTTTTAAAGAAGAGCACACGTTCAGCAGAGGTATCCCAAAAGCGACACCGTTTTTAAAGGAGAATACGAGTTCAGCAGAGCTATCCCAAAAGCGACACCGTTCTTAAAGAACACAAGTTCAGCAGAGCTATCCCAAAAGCGACACCGTTCTTAAAGAACACAAGTTTAGCAGAGCTATCCCAAAAGCGACACCGTTTTTAAAGAAGAGCACAAGTTCAGCAGAGCTATCCCAAAAGCAACAGAGTTTTTAAAGAACACAAGTTTAGCAGAGATATCCCAAAACCAACAACGTTTTTAAAGAAGAACACAAGTTCAGCAGAGCTATCCCAAAACCGACAGCGTTTTTAAAGAAGAACACAAGTTCAGCAGAGCTATCCCAAAAGCGACACCGTTCTTAAAGAACACAAGTTCAGCAGAGCTAATCCAAAAGCGACACCGTTTTTAAAGAAGAACACAAGTTCAGCAGAGCTATCCCAAAAGCGACACCGTTTTTAAAGAAGAGCACAAGTTCAGCAGAGCTATCCCAAAAGCGACACCGTTTTTAAAGAAGAACACAAGTTCAGCAGAGGTATCCCAAAAGCGACACCGTTTTTAAAGAAGAGCACAAGTTCAGCAGAGCTATCCCAAAAGCGAAACCGTTTTTAAAGAAGAACACAAGTTCAGCAGAGGTATCCCAAAAGCGACACCGTTTTTAAAGAAGAACACAAGTTCAGCAGAGCTATCCCAAAAGCAACACCGTTTTTAAAGAAGCACACATTTTCAGCAGAGCTATCCCAAAAGCGACATCGTTTTTAAAGAAGAACACAAGTTCAGCAGAGCTATCCCAAAAGCGACACCGTTTTTAAAGAATAACACAAGTTCAGCAGAAGTATCCCAAAAGCGACACCATTTTTAAAGACAAGCACAAGTTCAGCTGAGCTAACCCAAAAGCAAGAGTTTTTAAAGAATACAAGTTTAGCAGAGCTATCCCATAAGCGACACAGTTTTTAAAGAAGAACACAAGTTTAGCAGAGCTATCCCAAAAGCCACACCGTTTTTAAAGAAGAATACAAGTTCAGCAGAGCTATCCCAAAAGCGAAACCGTTTTTAAAGAAGAGCACAAGTTCAGCAGAGTTATCCCAAAAGCGACACCATTTTTAAAGAAGAATACAAGTTCAGCAGAGCTATCCCAAAAGCGAAACTGTTTTTAAAGAAGAGCACAAGTTCAGCAGAGTTATCCCAAAAGCGACACCATTTTTTAAGAAGAACACAAGTTCAGCAGAGCTATCCCAAAAGCGACACCGTTTTTAAAGAAGAGCACAAGTTCAGCAGAGCTATCCCAAAAGCGACACCGTTTTTAAATATGAGCACAAGTTCAGCAGAGCTAACCCAAAAGCGACACCGTTTTTAAAGAAGAGCACAAGTTCAGCAGAGCTATCCCAAAACGGCACCGTTTTTAAAGAAGAACACAAGTTCAACAGAGGTATCACAAAAGCGACACCATTTTTAAACAAGAGCACAAGTTCAGCAGAGCTATCCCAAAAGCGAAACCGTTTTTAAAGAAGAACACAAGTTCAGCAGAGGTATCCCAAAAGCGACACCGTTTTTAAAGAAGAGGACAAGTTCAGCAGAGTTATCCCAAAAGCGACAGAGTTTTTAAAGAACACAAGTTTAACAGAGCTATCCCAAAAGCCACACAGTTTTTAAAGAAGTACACAAGTTCAGCAGAGCTATCCCAAAAGCGACACCGTTTTTAAAGAAGAACACAAGTTCATCAGAGCTATCCCAAAAGCGAAACCGTTTTTAAAGAGCACAAGTTCAGCAGAGCTATCCCAAAAGCGACACCATTTTTAAAGAAGAACACAAGTTCAGCAGAGCTAGCCCAAAAGCGACACCATTTTTAAAGAAGAGCACAAGTTCAGCAGAGCTATCCCAAAAGCAACACCGTTTTTAAAGAAGAGCACAAGTTCAGCAGAGCTATCCCAAAAGCGACACAATTTTTAAAGAAGAACACAAGTTCAGCAGAGCTATCCCAAAAGCGACACCATTTTTTAAAGAAGAGCACAAGTTCAGCAGAGCTATCCCAAAAGCAACACCATTTTTAAAGACGAGCACAAGTTCAGCAGAGCTATCCCAAAAGCGACAGAGTTTTTAAAGAACACAAGTTCAGCAGAGCTATCCCAAAAGCGACACCGTTTTTAAAGAAGAACACAAGTTCAGCAGAGCTATCCCAAAAGCGACACCGTTTTTAAAGAAGAACACAAGTTCAGGAGAGCTATCCCAAAAGCGACACCGTTTTTAAAGAAGAACACAAGTTCAGCAGAGCTATCACAAAAGCGACACCATTTTTAAAGAAGAGCACAAGTTCAGCAGAGCTATCCCATAAGCGACACTGTTTTTAAAGAAGAACACAAGTACAGCAGAGCTATCCCTCTAGTTACACAGTTGTCACAGAAGAACACAAGTACAGCAGAGCTATCCCTCTAGTTACACAGTTCTCACAGAAGAACATAAGTACAGCAGAGCTATCCCCCAGGTTACATAGATGAAACAAAGGACATTAGAAACATCCATTGATAACACAATTCTTACATATTTCATAGATGTACATATGAGACAGCAGAACCATGCCTAAGGTTACATAGTTCTCTTAGAATAACAAATAAGTAGCAGTTCTATCCCTCCAGTTGCATGGTTCTCACTGAAGAACACAAGTTCAGCAGAGCTATCCCAAAAACGACTCCGTTTTTAAAGAAGAGCACAAGATCAGCAGACCTATCCCAAAAGCGACACAGTTTTTAAAGAAGAGCACACGTTCAGCAGAGGTATCCCAAAAGTGACACCGTTTTTAAAGGAGAATACGAGTTCAGCAGAGCTATCCCAAAAGCGACACCGTTCTTAAAGAACACAAGTTCAGCAGAGCTATCCCAAAAGCGACACCGTTCTTAAAGAACACAAGTTTAGCAGAGCTATCCCAAAAGCGACACCGTTTTTAAAGAAGAGCACAAGTTCAGCAGAGCTATCCCAAAAGCAACAGAGTTTTTAAAGAACACAAGTTTAGCAGAGCTATCCCAAAACCAACACCGTTTTTAAAGAAGAACACAAGTTCAGCAGAGCTATCCCAAAACCGACAGCGTTTTTAAAGAAGAACACAAGTTCAGCAGAGCTATCCCAAAAGCGACACCGTTCTTAAAGAACACAAGTTCAGCAGAGCTAATCCAAAAGCGACACAGTTTTTAAAGAAGAACACAAGTTCAGCAGAGCTATCCCAAAAGCAACACCGTTTTTAAAGAAGCACACAAGTTCAGCAGAGCTATCCCAAAAGCGACAGAGTTTTTAAAGAAGAACACAAGTTCAGCAGAGCTATCCCAAAAGCGACACCGTTTTTAAAGAATAACACAAGTTCAGCAGAAGTATCCCAAAAGCGACACCATTTTTAAAGAACACAAGTTCAGCAGAGCTATCCCAAAAGCGACACAGTTTTTAAAGAAGAACACAAGTTCAGCAGAGCTATCCCAAAAGCAACACCATTTTTAAAGACGAGCACAAGTTCAGCAGAGCTATCCCAAAAGCGACAGAGTTTTTAAAGAACACAAGTTCAGCAGAGCTATCCCAAAAGCGACACCGTTTTTAAAGAAGAACACAAGTTCAGCAGAGCTATCCCAAAAGCGACACCGTTTTTAAAGAAGAACACAAGTTCAGGAGAGCTATCCCAAAAGCGACACCGTTTTTAAAGAAGAACACAAGTACAGCAGAGCTATCCCTCTAGTTACACAGTTGTCACAGAAGAACACAAGTACAGCAGAGCTATCCCTCTAGTTACACAGTTCTCACAGAAGAACATAAGTACAGCAGAGCTATCCCCCAGGTTACATAGATGAAACAAAGGACATTAGAAACATCCATTGATAACACAATTCTTACATATTTCATAGATGTACGTATGAGACAGCAGAACCATGCCTAAGGTTACATAGTTCTCTTAGAATAACAAATAAGTAGCAGTTCTATCCCTCCAGTTGCATGGTTCTCACTGAAGAACACAAGTTCAGCAGAGCTATCCCAAAAACGACTCCATTTTTAAAGAAGAGCACAAGATCAGCAGACCTATCCCAAAAGCGACACAGTTTTTAAAGAAGAGCACACGTTCAGCAGAGGTATCCCAAAAGCGACACCGTTTTTAAAGGAGAATACGAGTTCAGCAGAGCTATCCCAAAGCGACACCGTTCTTAAAGAACACAAGTTCAGCAGAGCTATCCCAAAAGCGACACCGTTCTTAAAGAAGAGCACAAGTTCAGCAGAGCTATCCCAAAAGCAACAGAGTTTTTAAAGAACACAAGTTTAGCAGAGCTATCCCAAAACCAACACCGTTTTTAAAGAAGAACACAAGTTCAGCAGAGCTATCCCAAAACCGACAGCGTTTTTAAAGAAGAACACAAGTTCAGCAGAGCTATCCCAAAAGCGACACCGTTCTTAAAGAACACAAGTTCAGCAGAGCTAATCCAAAAGCGACACAGTTTTTAAAGAAGAACACAAGTTCAGCAGAGCTATCCCAAAAGCAACACCGTTTTTAAAGAAGCACACAAGTTCAGCAGAGCTATCCCAAAAGCGACAGAGTTTTTAAAGAAGAACACAAGTTCAGCAGAGCTATCCCAAAAGCGACACCGTTTTTAAAGAATAACACAAGTTCAGCAGAAGTATCCCAAAAGCGACACCATTTTTAAAGAACACAAGTTCAGCAGAGCTATCCCAAAAGCGACACCGTTTTTAAAGAAGAGCACAAGTTCAGCAGAGCTATCCCAAAAGCGACACCGTTTTTAAAGATGAGCACAAGTTCAGCAGAGCTATCCCAAAAGCGACACCGTTTTTAAAGAAGAGCACAAGTTCAGCAGTGCTATCCCAAAAGCGACACCGTTTTTAAAGAAGAACACAAGTTCAGCAGAGGTATCCCAAAAGCGACACCGTTTTTAAAGAAGAGCACAAGTTCAGCAGAGCTATCCCAAAAGCGAAACCGTTTTTAAAGAAGAACACAAGTTCAGCAGAGGTATCCCAAAAGCGACACCGTTTTTAAAGAAGAGGACAAGTTCAGCAGAGCTATCCCAAAAGCGACAGAGTTTTTAAAGAACACAAGTTTAGCAGAGCTATCCCAAAAGCGACACAGTTTTTAAAAAAATACACAAGTTCAGCAGAGCTATCCCAAAAGCGACACCGTTTTTAAAGAACACAAGTTCAGCAGAGCTATCCCAAAAGCGAAACCGTTTTTAAAGAAGAGCACAAGTTCAACAGAGCTATCCCAAAAGCGACACCATTTTTAAAGAAGAACACAAGTTCAGCAGAGCTATCCCAAAAGCGACACCATTTTTAAAGAAGAGCACAAGTTCAGCAGAGCTATCCCAAAAGCAACACCGTTTTTAAAGACGAGCACAAGTTCAGCAGAGCTATCCCAAAAGCGACAGAGTTTTTAAAGAACACAAGTTCAGCAGAGCTATCCCAAAAGCGACACAATTTTTAAAGAAGAACACAAGTTCAGCAGAGCTATCCCAAAAGCGACACCATTTTTAAAAAAGAGCACAAGTTCAGCAGAGCTATCCCAAAAGCAACACCGTTTTTAAAGACGAGCACAAGTTCAGCAGAGCTATCCCAAAAGCGACAGAGTTTTTAAAGAACACAAGTTCAGCAGAGCTATCCCAAAAGCGACACCATTTTTAAAGAAGAACACAAGTTCAGCAGAGCTATCCCAAAAGCGACACCGTTTTTAAAGAAGAACACAAGTTCAGCAGAGCTATCCCAAAAGCGACACCGTTTTTAAAGAAGAACACAAGTTCAGCAGAGCTATCACAAAAGCGACACCATTTTTAAAGAAGAGCACAAGTTCAGCAGAGCTATCCCAAAAGCGACACTGTTTTTAAAGAAGAACACAAGTACAGCAGGGCTATCCCTCTAGTTACACAGTTGTGACTGAAGAACACAATTACAGCAGAGCTATCCCTCTAGTTACACAGTTCTCACAGAAGAACATAAGTACAGCAGAGCTATCCCCCAGGTTACATAGATGAAACAAAGGACATTAGAAACGTCCATTGATAACACAATTCTTACATATTTCATAGATGTACGTATGAGACAGCAGAACCATGCCTAAGGTTACATAGTTCTCTTAGAATAACAAACAAGTAGCAGTTCGATCCCTCCAGTTGCATGGTTCTCCCTGAAGAACACAAGTTCAGCAGAGCTATCCCAAAAGCGACTCCGTTTTTAAAGAAGAGCACAAGATCAGCAGACCTATCCCAAAAGCGACACAGTTTTTAAAGAAGAGCACACGTTCAGCAGAGGTATCCCAAAAGCGACACCGTTTTTAAAGGAGAATACGAGTTCAGCAGAGCTATCCCAAAGCGACACCGTTCTTAAAGAACACAAGTTCAGCAGAGCTATCCCAAAAGCGACACCGTTCTTAAAGAACACAAGTTTAGCAGAGCTATCCCAAAAGCGACACCGTTTTTAAAGAAGAGCACAAGTTCAGCAGAGCTATCCCAAAAGCAACAGAGTTTTTAAAGAACACAAGTTTAGCAGAGATATCCCAAAACCAACAACGTTTTTAAAGAAGAACACAAGTTCAGCAGAGCTATCCCAAAACCGACAGCGTTTTTAAAGAAGAACACAAGTTCAGCAGAGCTATCCCAAAAGCGACACCGTTCTTAAAGAACACAAGTTCAGCAGAGCTAATCCAAAAGCGACACCGTTTTTAAAGAAGAACACAAGTTCAGCAGAGCTATCCCAAAAGCGACACCGTTTTTAAAGAAGAGCACAAGTTCAGCAGAGCTATCCCAAAAGCGACACCGTTTTTAAAGAAGAACACAAGTTCAGCAGAGGTATCCCAAAAGCGACACCGTTTTTAAAGAAGAGCACAAGTTCAGCAGAGCTATCCCAAAAGCGAAACCGTTTTTAAAGAAGAACACAAGTTCAGCAGAGGTATCCCAAAAGCGACACCGTTTTTAAAGAAGAACACAAGTTCAGCAGAGCTATCCCAAAAGCAACACCGTTTTTAAAGAAGCACACATTTTCAGCAGAGCTATCCCAAAAGCGACATCGTTTTTAAAGAAGAACACAAGTTCAGCAGAGCTATCCCAAAAGCGACACCGTTTTTAAAGAATAACACAAGTTCAGCAGAAGTATCCCAAAAGCGACACCATTTTTAAAGACAAGCACAAGTTCAGCTGAGCTAACCCAAAAGCAAGAGTTTTTAAAGAATACAAGTTTAGCAGAGCTATCCCATAAGCGACACAGTTTTTAAAGAAGAACACAAGTTTAGCAGAGCTATCCCAAAAGCCACACCGTTTTTAAAGAAGAATACAAGTTCAGCAGAGCTATCCCAAAAGCGAAACCGTTTTTAAAGAAGAGCACAAGTTCAGCAGAGTTATCCCAAAAGCGACACCATTTTTAAAGAAGAATACAAGTTCAGCAGAGCTATCCCAAAAGCGAAACTGTTTTTAAAGAAGAGCACAAGTTCAGCAGAGTTATCCCAAAAGCGACACCATTTTTAAAGAAGAACACAAGTTCAGCAGAGCTATCCCAAAAGCGACACCGTTTTTAAAGAAGAGCACAAGTTCAGCAGAGCTATCCCAAAAGCGACACCGTTTTTAAATATGAGCACAAGTTCAGCAGAGCTAACCCAAAAGCGACACCGTTTTTAAAGAAGAGCACAAGTTCAGCAGAGCTATCCCAAAAACGGCACCGTTTTTAAAGAAGAACACAAGTTCAACAGAGGTATCACAAAAGCGACACCATTTTTAAACAAGAGCACAAGTTCAGCAGAGCTATCCCAAAAGCGAAACCGTTTTTAAAGAAGAACACAAGTTCAGCAGAGGTATCCCAAAAGCGACACCGTTTTTAAAGAAGAGGACAAGTTCAGCAGAGTTATCCCAAAAGCGACAGAGTTTTTAAAGAACACAAGTTTAACAGAGCTATCCCAAAAGCCACACAGTTTTTAAAGAAGTACACAAGTTCAGCAGAGCTATCCCAAAAGCGACACCGTTTTTAAAGAAGAACACAAGTTCATCAGAGCTATCCCAAAAGCGAAACCGTTTTTAAAGAGCACAAGTTCAGCAGAGCTATCCCAAAAGCGACACCATTTTTAAAGAAGAACACAAGTTCAGCAGAGCTAGCCCAAAAGCGACACCATTTTTAAAGAAGAGCACAAGTTCAGCAGAGCTATCCCAAAAGCAACACCGTTTTTAAAGAAGCAGCACAAGTTCAGCAGAGCTATCCCAAAAGCGACAGAGTTTTTAAAGAAGAACACAAGTTCAGCAGAGCTATCCCAAAAGCGACACCGTTTTTAAAGAATAACACAAGTTCAGCAGAAGCTATCCCAAAAGCGACACCATTTTTAAAGAGAGCACAAGTTCAGCAGAGCTATCCCAAAAGCGACACAGTTTTTAAAGAAGAACACAAGTTCAGCAGAGCTATCCCAAAAGCAACACCATTTTTAAAGACGAGCACAAGTTCAGCAGAGCTATCCCAAAAGCGACAGAGTTTTTAAAAGAACACAAGTTCAGGAGAGCTATCCCAAAAGCGACACCGTTTTTAAAGAAGAACACAAGTTCAGCAGAGCTATCCCAAAAGCGACACCGTTTTTAAAGAAGAACACAAGTTCAGGAGAGCTATCCCATAAGCGACACCGTTTTTAAAGAAGAACACAAGTACAGCAGAGCTATCCCTCTAGTTACACAGTTGTCACAGAAGAACACAAGTACAGCAGAGCTATCCCTCTAGTTACACAGTTCTCACAGAAGAACATAAGTACAGCAGAGCTATCCCCCAGGTTACATAGATGAAACAAAGGACATTAGAAACATCCATTGATAACACAATTCTTACATATTTCATAGATGTACGTATGAGACAGCAGAACCATGCCTAAGGTTACATAGTTCTCTTAGAATAACAAATAAGTAGCAGTTCTATCCCTCCAGTTGCATGGTTCTCACTGAAGAACACAAGTTCAGCAGAGCTATCCCAAAAACGACTCCGTTTTTAAAGAAGAGCACAAGATCAGCAGACCTATCCCAAAAGCGACACAGTTTTTAAAGAAGAGCACACGTTCAGCAGAGGTATCCCAAAAGTGACACCGTTTTTAAAGGAGAATACGAGTTCAGCAGAGCTATCCCAAAAGCGACACCGTTCTTAAAGAACACAAGTTCAGCAGAGCTATCCCAAAGCGACACCGTTCTTAAAGAACACAAGTTTAGCAGAGCTATCCCAAAAGCGACACCGTTCTTAAAGAAGAGCACAAGTTCAGCAGAGCTATCCCAAAAGCAACAGAGTTTTTAAAGAACACAAGTTTAGCAGAGCTATCCCAAAACCAACACCGTTTTTAAAGAAGAACACAAGTTCAGCAGAGCTATCCCAAAACCGACAGCGTTTTTAAAGAAGAACACAAGTTCAGCAGAGCTATCCCAAAAGCGACACCGTTCTTAAAGAACACAAGTTCAGCAGAGCTAATCCAAAAGCGACACAGTTTTTAAAGAAGAACACAAGTTCAGCAGAGCTATCCCAAAAGCAACACCGTTTTTAAAGAAGCACACAAGTTCAGCAGAGCTATCCCAAAAGCGACAGAGTTTTTAAAGAAGAACACAAGTTCAGCAGAGCTATCCCAAAAGCGACACCGTTTTTAAAGAATAACACAAGTTCAGCAGAAGTATCCCAAAAGCGACACCATTTTTAAAGAACACAAGTTCAGCAGAGCTACCCCAAAAGCGACACAGTTTTTAAAGAAGAACACAAGTTCAGCAGAGCTATCCCAAAAGCAACACCATTTTTAAAGACGAGCACAAGTTCAGCAGAGCTATCCCAAAAGCGACAGAGTTTTTAAAGAACACAAGTTCAGCAGAGCTATCCCAAAAGCGACACCGTTTTTAAAGAAGAACACAAGTTCAGCAGAGCTATCCCAAAAGCGACACCGTTTTTAAAGAAGAACACAAGTTCAGGAGAGCTATCCCAAAAGCGACACCGTTTTTAAAGAAGAACACAAGTACAGCAGAGCTATCCCTCTAGTTACACAGTTGTCACAGAAGAACACAAGTACAGCAGAGCTATCCCTCTAGTTACACAGTTCTCACAGAAGAACATAAGTACAGCAGAGCTATCCCCCAGGTTACATAGATGAAACAAAGGACATTAGAAACATCCATTGATAACACAATTCTTACATATTTCATAGATGTACGTATGAGACAGCAGAACCATGCCTAAGGTTACATAGTTCTCTTAGAATAACAAATAAGTAGCAGTTCTATCCCTCCAGTTGCATGGTTCTCACTGAAGAACACAAGTTCAGCAGAGCTATCCCAAAAACGACTCCATTTTTAAAGAAGAGCACAAGATCAGCAGACCTATCCCAAAAGCGACACAGTTTTTAAAGAAGAGCACACGTTCAGCAGAGGTATCCCAAAAGCGACACCGTTTTTAAAGGAGAATACGAGTTCAGCAGAGCTATCCCAAAAGCGACACCGTTCTTAAAGAACACAAGTTCAGCAGAGCTATCCCAAAAGCGACACCGTTCTTAAAGAAGAGCACAAGTTCAGCAGAGCTATCCCAAAAGCAACAGAGTTTTTAAAGAACACAAGTTTAGCAGAGCTATCCCAAAACCAACACCGTTTTTAAAGAAGAACACAAGTTCAGCAGAGCTATCCCAAAACCGACAGCGTTTTTAAAGAAGAACACAAGTTCAGCAGAGCTATCCCAAAAGCGACACCGTTCTTAAAGAACACAAGTTCAGCAGAGCTAATCCAAAAGCGACACAGTTTTTAAAGAAGAACACAAGTTCAGCAGAGCTATCCCAAAAGCAACACCGTTTTTAAAGAAGCACACAAGTTCAGCAGAGCTATCCCAAAAGCGACAGAGTTTTTAAAGAAGAACACAAGTTCAGCAGAGCTATCCCAAAAGCGACACCGTTTTTAAAGAATAACACAAGTTCAGCAGAAGTATCCCAAAAGCGACACCATTTTTAAAGAACACAAGTTCAGCAGAGCTATCCCAAAAGCGACACCGTTTTTAAAGAAGAGCACAAGTTCAGCAGAGCTATCCCAAAAGCGACACCGTTTTTAAAGATGAGCACAAGTTCAGCAGAGCTATCCCAAAAGCGACACCGTTTTTAAAGAAGAGCACAAGTTCAGCAGTGCTATCCCAAAAGCGACACCGTTTTTAAAGAAGAACACAAGTTCAGCAGAGGTATCCCAAAAGCGACACCGTTTTTAAAGAAGAGCACAAGTTCAGCAGAGCTATCCCAAAAGCGAAACCGTTTTTAAAGAAGAACACAAGTTCAGCAGAGGTATCCCAAAAGCGACACCGTTTTTAAAGAAGAGGACAAGTTCAGCAGAGCTATCCCAAAAGCGACAGAGTTTTTAAAGAACACAAGTTTAGCAGAGCTATCCCAAAAGCGACACAGTTTTTAAAAAAATACACAAGTTCAGCAGAGCTATCCCAAAAGCGACACCGTTTTTAAAGAACACAAGTTCAGCAGAGCTATCCCAAAAGCGAAACCGTTTTTAAAGAAGAGCACAAGTTCAACAGAGCTATCCCAAAAGCGACACCATTTTTAAAGAAGAACACAAGTTCAGCAGAGCTATCCCAAAAGCGACACCATTTTTAAAGAAGAGCACAAGTTCAGCAGAGCTATCCCAAAAGCAACACCGTTTTTAAAGACGAGCACAAGTTCAGCAGAGCTATCCCAAAAGCGACAGAGTTTTTAAAGAACACAAGTTCAGCAGAGCTATCCCAAAAGCGACACAATTTTTAAAGAAGAACACAAGTTCAGCAGAGCTATCCCAAAAGCGACACCATTTTTAAAAAAGAGCACAAGTTCAGCAGAGCTATCCCAAAAGCAACACCGTTTTTAAAGACGAGCACAAGTTCAGCAGAGCTATCCCAAAAGCGACAGAGTTTTTAAAGAACACAAGTTCAGCAGAGCTATCCCAAAAGCGACACCATTTTTAAAGAAGAACACAAGTTCAGCAGAGCTATCCCAAAAGCGACACCGTTTTTAAAGAAGAACACAAGTTCAGCAGAGCTATCCCAAAAGCGACACCGTTTTTAAAGAAGAACACAAGTTCAGCAGAGCTATCACAAAAGCGACACCATTTTTAAAGAAGAGCACAAGTTCAGCAGAGCTATCCCAAAAGCGACACTGTTTTTAAAGAAGAACACAAGTACAGCAGGGCTATCCCTCTAGTTACACAGTTGTGACTGAAGAACACAATTACAGCAGAGCTATCCCTCTAGTTACACAGTTCTCACAGAAGAACATAAGTACAGCAGAGCTATCCCCCAGGTTACATAGATGAAACAAAGGACATTAGAAACGTCCATTGATAACACAATTCTTACATATTTCATAGATGTACGTATGAGACAGCAGAACCATGCCTAAGGTTACATAGTTCTCTTAGAATAACAAACAAGTAGCAGTTCGATCCCTCCAGTTGCATGGTTCTCCCTGAAGAACACAAGTTCAGCAGAGCTATCCCAAAAGCGACTCCGTTTTTAAAGAAGAGCACAAGATCAGCAGACCTATCCCAAAAGCGACACAGTTTTTAAAGAAGAGCACACGTTCAGCAGAGGTATCCCAAAAGCGACACCGTTTTTAAAGGAGAATACGAGTTCAGCAGAGCTATCCCAAAAGCGACACCGTTCTTAAAGAACACAAGTTCAGCAGAGCTATCCCAAAAGCGACACCGTTCTTAAAGAACACAAGTTTAGCAGAGCTATCCCAAAAGCGACACCGTTTTTAAAGAAGAGCACAAGTTCAGCAGAGCTATCCCAAAAGCAACAGAGTTTTTAAAGAACACAAGTTTAGCAGAGATATCCCAAAACCAACAACGTTTTTAAAGAAGAACACAAGTTCAGCAGAGCTATCCCAAAACCGACAGCGTTTTTAAAGAAGAACACAAGTTCAGCAGAGCTATCCCAAAAGCGACACCGTTCTTAAAGAACACAAGTTCAGCAGAGCTAATCCAAAAGCAACACCGTTTTTAAAGAAGAACACAAGTTCAGCAGAGCTATCCCAAAAGCGACACCGTTTTTAAAGAAGAGCACAAGTTCAGCAGAGCTATCCCAAAAGCGACACCGTTTTTAAAGAAGAACACAAGTTCAGCAGAGGTATCCCAAAAGCGACACCGTTTTTAAAGAAGAGCACAAGTTCAGCAGAGCTATCCCAAAAGCGAAACCGTTTTTAAAGAAGAACACAAGTTCAGCAGAGGTATCCCAAAAGCGACACCGTTTTTAAAGAAGAACACAAGTTCAGCAGAGCTATCCCAAAAGCAACACCGTTTTTAAAGAAGCACACATTTTCAGCAGAGCTATCCCAAAAGCGACATCGTTTTTAAAGAAGAACACAAGTTCAGCAGAGCTATCCCAAAAGCGACACCGTTTTTAAAGAATAACACAAGTTCAGCAGAAGTATCCCAAAAGCGACACCATTTTTAAAGACAAGCACAAGTTCAGCTGAGCTAACCCAAAAGCAAGAGTTTTTAAAGAATACAAGTTTAGCAGAGCTATCCCATAAGCGACACAGTTTTTAAAGAAGAACACAAGTTTAGCAGAGCTATCCCAAAAGCCACACCGTTTTTAAAGAAGAATACAAGTTCAGCAGAGCTATCCCAAAAGCGAAACCGTTTTTAAAGAAGAGCACAAGTTCAGCAGAGTTATCCCAAAAGCGACACCATTTTTAAAGAAGAATACAAGTTCAGCAGAGCTATCCCAAAAGCGAAACTGTTTTTAAAGAAGAGCACAAGTTCAGCAGAGTTATCCCAAAAGCGACACCATTTTTAAAGAAGAACACAAGTTCAGCAGAGCTATCCCAAAAGCGACACCGTTTTTAAAGAAGAGCACAAGTTCAGCAGAGCTATCCCAAAAGCGACACCGTTTTTAAATATGAGCACAAGTTCAGCAGAGCTAACCCAAAAGCGACACCGTTTTTAAAGAAGAGCACAAGTTCAGCAGAGCTATCCCAAAAACGGCACCGTTTTTAAAGAAGAACACAAGTTCAACAGAGGTATCACAAAAGCGACACCATTTTTAAACAAGAGCACAAGTTCAGCAGAGCTATCCCAAAAGCGAAACCGTTTTTAAAGAAGAACACAAGTTCAGCAGAGGTATCCCAAAAGCGACACCGTTTTTAAAGAAGAGGACAAGTTCAGCAGAGTTATCCCAAAAGCGACAGAGTTTTTAAAGAACACAAGTTTAACAGAGCTATCCCAAAAGCCACACAGTTTTTAAAGAAGTACACAAGTTCAGCAGAGCTATCCCAAAAGCGACACCGTTTTTAAAGAAGAACACAAGTTCATCAGAGCTATCCCAAAAGCGAAACCGTTTTTAAAGAGCACAAGTTCAGCAGAGCTATCCCAAAAGCGACACCATTTTTAAAGAAGAACACAAGTTCAGCAGAGCTAGCCCAAAAGCGACACCATTTTTAAAGAAGAGCACAAGTTCAGCAGAGCTATCCCAAAAGCAACACCGTTTTTAAAGAAGCACACAAGTTCAGCAGAGCTATCCCAAAAGCGACAGAGTTTTTAAAGAAGAACACAAGTTCAGCAGAGCTATCCCAAAAGCGACACCGTTTTTAAAGAATAACACAAGTTCAGCAGAAGTATCCCAAAAGCGACACCATTTTTAAAGAACACAAGTTCAGCAGAGCTATCCCAAAAGCGACACAGTTTTTAAAGAAGAACACAAGTTCAGCAGAGCTATCCCAAAAGCAACACCATTTTTAAAGACGAGCACAAGTTCAGCAGAGCTATCCCAAAAGCGACAGAGTTTTTAAAGAACACAAGTTCAGCAGAGCTATCCCAAAAGCGACACCGTTTTTAAAGAAGAACACAAGTTCAGCAGAGCTATCCCAAAAGCGACACCGTTTTTAAAGAAGAACACAAGTTCAGGAGAGCTATCCCAAAAGCGACACCGTTTTTAAAGAAGAACACAAGTACAGCAGAGCTATCCCTCTAGTTACACAGTTGTCACAGAAGAACACAAGTACAGCAGAGCTATCCCTCTAGTTACACAGTTCTCACAGAAGAACATAAGTACAGCAGAGCTATCCCCCAGGTTACATAGATGAAACAAAGGACATTAGAAACATCCATTGATAACACAATTCTTACATATTTCATAGATGTACGTATGAGACAGCAGAACCATGCCTAAGGTTACATAGTTCTCTTAGAATAACAAATAAGTAGCAGTTCTATCCCTCCAGTTGCATGGTTCTCACTGAAGAACACAAGTTCAGCAGAGCTATCCCAAAAACGACTCCGTTTTTAAAGAAGAGCACAAGATCAGCAGACCTATCCCAAAAGCGACACAGTTTTTAAAGAAGAGCACACGTTCAGCAGAGGTATCCCAAAAGTGACACCGTTTTTAAAGGAGAATACGAGTTCAGCAGAGCTATCCCAAAAGCGACACCGTTCTTAAAGAACACAAGTTCAGCAGAGCTATCCCAAAAGCGACACCGTTCTTAAAGAACACAAGTTTAGCAGAGCTATCCCAAAAGCGACACCGTTTTTAAAGAAGAGCACAAGTTCAGCAGAGCTATCCCAAAAGCAACAGAGTTTTTAAAGAACACAAGTTTAGCAGAGCTATCCCAAAACCAACACCGTTTTTAAAGAAGAACACAAGTTCAGCAGAGCTATCCCAAAACCGACAGCGTTTTTAAAGAAGAACACAAGTTCAGCAGAGCTATCCCAAAAGCGACACCGTTCTTAAAGAACACAAGTTCAGCAGAGCTAATCCAAAAGCGACACAGTTTTTAAAGAAGAACACAAGTTCAGCAGAGCTATCCCAAAAGCAACACCGTTTTTAAAGAAGCACACAAGTTCAGCAGAGCTATCCCAAAAGCGACAGAGTTTTTAAAGAAGAACACAAGTTCAGCAGAGCTATCCCAAAAGCGACACCGTTTTTAAAGAATAACACAAGTTCAGCAGAAGTATCCCAAAAGCGACACCATTTTTAAAGAACACAAGTTCAGCAGAGCTACCCCAAAAGCGACACAGTTTTTAAAGAAGAACACAAGTTCAGCAGAGCTATCCCAAAAGCAACACCATTTTTAAAGACGAGCACAAGTTCAGCAGAGCTATCCCAAAAGCGACAGAGTTTTTAAAGAACACAAGTTCAGCAGAGCTATCCCAAAAGCGACACCGTTTTTAAAGAAGAACACAAGTTCAGCAGAGCTATCCCAAAAGCGACACCGTTTTTAAAGAAGAACACAAGTTCAGGAGAGCTATCCCAAAAGCGACACCGTTTTTAAAGAAGAACACAAGTACAGCAGAGCTATCCCTCTAGTTACACAGTTGTCACAGAAGAACACAAGTACAGCAGAGCTATCCCTCTAGTTACACAGTTCTCACAGAAGAACATAAGTACAGCAGAGCTATCCCCAGGTTACATAGATGAAACAAAGGACATTAGAAACATCCATTGATAACACAATTCTTACATATTTCATAGATGTACGTATGAGACAGCAGAACCATGCCTAAGGTTACATAGTTCTCTTAGAATAACAAATAAGTAGCAGTTCTATCCCTCCAGTTGCATGGTTCTCACTGAAGAACACAAGTTCAGCAGAGCTATCCCAAAAACGACTCCATTTTTAAAGAAGAGCACAAGATCAGCAGACCTATCCCAAAAGCGACACAGTTTTTAAAGAAGAGCACACGTTCAGCAGAGGTATCCCAAAAGCGACACCGTTTTTAAAGGAGAATACGAGTTCAGCAGAGCTATCCCAAAGCGACACCGTTCTTAAAGAACACAAGTTCAGCAGAGCTATCCCAAAAGCGACACCGTTCTTAAAGAAGAGCACAAGTTCAGCAGAGCTATCCCAAAAGCAACAGAGTTTTTAAAGAACACAAGTTTAGCAGAGCTATCCCAAAACCAACACCGTTTTTAAAGAAGAACACAAGTTCAGCAGAGCTATCCCAAAACCGACAGCGTTTTTAAAGAAGAACACAAGTTCAGCAGAGCTATCCCAAAAGCGACACCGTTCTTAAAGAACACAAGTTCAGCAGAGCTAATCCAAAAGCGACACAGTTTTTAAAGAAGAACACAAGTTCAGCAGAGCTATCCCAAAAGCAACACCGTTTTTAAAGAAGCACACAAGTTCAGCAGAGCTATCCCAAAAGCGACAGAGTTTTTAAAGAAGAACACAAGTTCAGCAGAGCTATCCCAAAAGCGACACCGTTTTTAAAGAATAACACAAGTTCAGCAGAAGTATCCCAAAAGCGACACCATTTTTAAAGAACACAAGTTCAGCAGAGCTATCCCAAAAGCGACACCGTTTTTAAAGAAGAGCACAAGTTCAGCAGAGCTATCCCAAAAGCGACACCGTTTTTAAAGATGAGCACAAGTTCAGCAGAGCTATCCCAAAAGCGACACCGTTTTTAAAGAAGAGCACAAGTTCAGCAGTGCTATCCCAAAAGCGACACCGTTTTTAAAGAAGAACACAAGTTCAGCAGAGGTATCCCAAAAGCGACACCGTTTTTAAAGAAGAGCACAAGTTCAGCAGAGCTATCCCAAAAGCGAAACCGTTTTTAAAGAAGAACACAAGTTCAGCAGAGGTATCCCAAAAGCGACACCGTTTTTAAAGAAGAGGACAAGTTCAGCAGAGCTATCCCAAAAGCGACAGAGTTTTTAAAGAACACAAGTTTAGCAGAGCTATCCCAAAAGCGACACAGTTTTTAAAAAAATACACAAGTTCAGCAGAGCTATCCCAAAAGCGACACCGTTTTTAAAGAACACAAGTTCAGCAGAGCTATCCCAAAAGCGAAACCGTTTTTAAAGAAGAGCACAAGTTCAACAGAGCTATCCCAAAAGCGACACCATTTTTAAAGAAGAACACAAGTTCAGCAGAGCTATCCCAAAAGCGACACCATTTTTAAAGAAGAGCACAAGTTCAGCAGAGCTATCCCAAAAGCAACACCGTTTTTAAAGACGAGCACAAGTTCAGCAGAGCTATCCCAAAAGCGACAGAGTTTTTAAAGAACACAAGTTCAGCAGAGCTATCCCAAAAGCGACACAATTTTTAAAGAAGAACACAAGTTCAGCAGAGCTATCCCAAAGCGACACCATTTTTAAAAAAGAGCACAAGTTCAGCAGAGCTATCCCAAAAGCAACACCGTTTTTAAAGACGAGCACAAGTTCAGCAGAGCTATCCCAAAAGCGACAGAGTTTTTAAAGAACACAAGTTCAGCAGAGCTATCCCAAAAGCGACACCATTTTTAAAGAAGAACACAAGTTCAGCAGAGCTATCCCAAAAGCGACACCGTTTTTAAAGAAGAACACAAGTTCAGCAGAGCTATCCCAAAAGCGACACCGTTTTTAAAGAAGAACACAAGTTCAGCAGAGCTATCACAAAAGCGACACCATTTTTAAAGAAGAGCACAAGTTCAGCAGAGCTATCCCAAAAGCGACACTGTTTTTAAAGAAGAACACAAGTACAGCAGGGCTATCCCTCTAGTTACACAGTTGTGACTGAAGAACACAATTACAGCAGAGCTATCCCTCTAGTTACACAGTTCTCACAGAAGAACATAAGTACAGCAGAGCTATCCCCCAGGTTACATAGATGAAACAAAGGACATTAGAAACGTCCATTGATAACACAATTCTTACATATTTCATAGATGTACGTATGAGACAGCAGAACCATGCCTAAGGTTACATAGTTCTCTTAGAATAACAAACAAGTAGCAGTTCGATCCCTCCAGTTGCATGGTTCTCCCTGAAGAACACAAGTTCAGCAGAGCTATCCCAAAAGCGACTCCGTTTTTAAAGAAGAGCACAAGATCAGCAGACCTATCCCAAAAGCGACACAGTTTTTAAAGAAGAGCACACGTTCAGCAGAGGTATCCCAAAAGCGACACCGTTTTTAAAGGAGAATACGAGTTCAGCAGAGCTATCCCAAAAGCGACACCGTTCTTAAAGAACACAAGTTCAGCAGAGCTATCCCAAAAGCGACACCGTTCTTAAAGAACACAAGTTTAGCAGAGCTATCCCAAAAGCGACACCGTTTTTAAAGAAGAGCACAAGTTCAGCAGAGCTATCCCAAAAGCAACAGAGTTTTTAAAGAACACAAGTTTAGCAGAGATATCCCAAAACCAACAACGTTTTTAAAGAAGAACACAAGTTCAGCAGAGCTATCCCAAAACCGACAGCGTTTTTAAAGAAGAACACAAGTTCAGCAGAGCTATCCCAAAGCGACACCGTTCTTAAAGAACACAAGTTCAGCAGAGCTAATCCAAAAGCGACACCGTTTTTAAAGAAGAACACAAGTTCAGCAGAGCTATCCCAAAAGCGACACCGTTTTTAAAGAAGAGCACAAGTTCAGCAGAGCTATCCCAAAAGCGACACCGTTTTTAAAGAAGAACACAAGTTCAGCAGAGGTATCCCAAAAGCGACACCGTTTTTAAAGAAGAGCACAAGTTCAGCAGAGCTATCCCAAAAGCGAAACCGTTTTTAAAGAAGAACACAAGTTCAGCAGAGGTATCCCAAAAGCGACACCGTTTTTAAAGAAGAACACAAGTTCAGCAGAGCTATCCCAAAAGCAACACCGTTTTTAAAGAAGCACACATTTTCAGCAGAGCTATCCCAAAAGCGACATCGTTTTTAAAGAAGAACACAAGTTCAGCAGAGCTATCCCAAAAGCGACACCGTTTTTAAAGAATAACACAAGTTCAGCAGAAGTATCCCAAAAGCGACACCATTTTTAAAGACAAGCACAAGTTCAGCTGAGCTAACCCAAAAGCAAGAGTTTTTAAAGAATACAAGTTTAGCAGAGCTATCCCATAAGCGACACAGTTTTTAAAGAAGAACACAAGTTTAGCAGAGCTATCCCAAAAGCCACACCGTTTTTAAAGAAGAATACAAGTTCAGCAGAGCTATCCCAAAAGCGAAACCGTTTTTAAAGAAGAGCACAAGTTCAGCAGAGTTATCCCAAAAGCGACACCATTTTTAAAGAAGAATACAAGTTCAGCAGAGCTATCCCAAAAGCGAAACTGTTTTTAAAGAAGAGCACAAGTTCAGCAGAGTTATCCCAAAAGCGACACCATTTTTAAAGAAGAACACAAGTTCAGCAGAGCTATCCCAAAAGCGACACCGTTTTTAAAGAAGAGCACAAGTTCAGCAGAGCTATCCCAAAAGCGACACCGTTTTTAAATATGAGCACAAGTTCAGCAGAGCTAACCCAAAAGCGACACCGTTTTTAAAGAAGAGCACAAGTTCAGCAGAGCTATCCCAAAAACGGCACCGTTTTTAAAGAAGAACACAAGTTCAACAGAGGTATCACAAAAGCGACACCATTTTTAAACAAGAGCACAAGTTCAGCAGAGCTATCCCAAAAGCGAAACCGTTTTTAAAGAAGAACACAAGTTCAGCAGAGGTATCCCAAAAGCGACACCGTTTTTAAAGAAGAGGACAAGTTCAGCAGAGTTATCCCAAAAGCGACAGAGTTTTTAAAGAACACAAGTTTAACAGAGCTATCCCAAAAGCCACACAGTTTTTAAAGAAGTACACAAGTTCAGCAGAGCTATCCCAAAAGCGACACCGTTTTTAAAGAAGAACACAAGTTCATCAGAGCTATCCCAAAAGCGAAACCGTTTTTAAAGAGCACAAGTTCAGCAGAGCTATCCCAAAAGCGACACCATTTTTAAAGAAGAACACAAGTTCAGCAGAGCTAGCCCAAAAGCGACACCATTTTTAAAGAAGAGCACAAGTTCAGCAGAGCTATCCCAAAAGCAACACCGTTTTTAAAGAAGAGCACAAGTTCAGCAGAGCTATCCCAAAAGCGACACAATTTTTAAAGAAGAACACAAGTTCAGCAGAGCTATCCCAAAAGCGACACCATTTTTTAAAGAAGAGCACAAGTTCAGCAGAGCTATCCCAAAAGCAACACCATTTTTAAAGACGAGCACAAGTTCAGCAGAGCTATCCCAAAAGCGACAGAGTTTTTAAAGAACACAAGTTCAGCAGAGCTATCCCAAAAGCGACACCGTTTTCAAAGAAGAACACAAGTTCAGCAGAGCTATCCCAAAAGCGACACCGTTTTTAAAGAAGAACACAAGTTCAGGAGAGCTATCCCAAAAGCGACACCGTTTTTAAAGAAGAACACAAGTTCAGCAGAGCTATCACAAAAGCGACACCATTTTTAAAGAAGAGCACAAGTTCAGCAGAGCTATCCCATAAGCGACACTGTTTTTAAAGAAGAACACAAGTACAGCAGAGCTATCCCTCTAGTTACACAGTTGTCACAGAAGAACACAAGTACAGCAGAGCTATCCCTCTAGTTACACAGTTCTCACAGAAGAACATAAGTACAGCAGAGCTATCCCCCAGGTTACATAGATGAAACAAAGGACATTAGAAACATCCATTGATAACACAATTCTTACATATTTCATAGATGTACGTATGAGACAGCAGAACCATGCCTAAGGTTACATAGTTCTCTTAGAATAACAAATAAGTAGCAGTTCTATCCCTCCAGTTGCATGGTTCTCACTGAAGAACACAAGTTCAGCAGAGCTATCCCAAAACGACTCCGTTTTTAAAGAAGAGCACAAGATCAGCAGACCTATCCCAAAAGCGACACAGTTTTTAAAGAAGAGCACACGTTCAGCAGAGGTATCCCAAAAGTGACACCGTTTTTAAAGGAGAATACGAGTTCAGCAGAGCTATCCCAAAAGCGACACCGTTCTTAAAGAACACAAGTTCAGCAGAGCTATCCCAAAAGCGACACCGTTCTTAAAGAACACAAGTTTAGCAGAGCTATCCCAAAAGCGACACCGTTTTTAAAGAAGAGCACAAGTTCAGCAGAGCTATCCCAAAAGCAACAGAGTTTTTAAAGAACACAAGTTTAGCAGAGCTATCCCAAAACCAACACCGTTTTTAAAGAAGAACACAAGTTCAGCAGAGCTATCCCAAAACCGACAGCGTTTTTAAAGAAGAACACAAGTTCAGCAGAGCTATCCCAAAAGCGACACCGTTCTTAAAGAACACAAGTTCAGCAGAGCTAATCCAAAAGCGACACAGTTTTTAAAGAAGAACACAAGTTCAGCAGAGCTATCCCAAAAGCAACACCGTTTTTAAAGAAGCACACAAGTTCAGCAGAGCTATCCCAAAAGCGACAGAGTTTTTAAAGAAGAACACAAGTTCAGCAGAGCTATCCCAAAAGCGACACCGTTTTTAAAGAATAACACAAGTTCAGCAGAAGTATCCCAAAAGCGACACCATTTTTAAAGAACACAAGTTCAGCAGAGCTATCCCAAAAGCGACACAGTTTTTAAAGAAGAACACAAGTTCAGCAGAGCTATCCCAAAAGCAACACCATTTTTAAAGACGAGCACAAGTTCAGCAGAGCTATCCCAAAAGCGACAGAGTTTTTAAAGAACACAAGTTCAGCAGAGCTATCCCAAAAGCGACACCGTTTTTAAAGAAGAACACAAGTTCAGCAGAGCTATCCCAAAAGCGACACCGTTTTTAAAGAAGAACACAAGTTCAGGAGAGCTATCCCAAAAGCGACACCGTTTTTAAAGAAGAACACAAGTACAGCAGAGCTATCCCTCTAGTTACACAGTTGTCACAGAAGAACACAAGTACAGCAGAGCTATCCCTCTAGTTACACAGTTCTCACAGAAGAACATAAGTACAGCAGAGCTATCCCCCAGGTTACATAGATGAAACAAAGGACATTAGAAACATCCATTGATAACACAATTCTTACATATTTCATAGATGTACGTATGAGACAGCAGAACCATGCCTAAGGTTACATAGTTCTCTTAGAATAACAAATAAGTAGCAGTTCTATCCCTCCAGTTGCATGGTTCTCACTGAAGAACACAAGTTCAGCAGAGCTATCCCAAAAACGACTCCATTTTTAAAGAAGAGCACAAGATCAGCAGACCTATCCCAAAAGCGACACAGTTTTTAAAGAAGAGCACACGTTCAGCAGAGGTATCCCAAAAGCGACACCGTTTTTAAAGGAGAATACGAGTTCAGCAGAGCTATCCCAAAAGCGACACCGTTCTTAAAGAACACAAGTTCAGCAGAGCTATCCCAAAAGCGACACCGTTCTTAAAGAAGAGCACAAGTTCAGCAGAGCTATCCCAAAAGCAACAGAGTTTTTAAAGAACACAAGTTTAGCAGAGCTATCCCAAAACCAACACCGTTTTTAAAGAAGAACACAAGTTCAGCAGAGCTATCCCAAAACCGACAGCGTTTTTAAAGAAGAACACAAGTTCAGCAGAGCTATCCCAAAAGCGACACCGTTCTTAAAGAACACAAGTTCAGCAGAGCTAATCCAAAAGCGACACAGTTTTTAAAGAAGAACACAAGTTCAGCAGAGCTATCCCAAAAGCAACACCGTTTTTAAAGAAGCACACAAGTTCAGCAGAGCTATCCCAAAAGCGACAGAGTTTTTAAAGAAGAACACAAGTTTAGCAGAGCTATCCCAAAAGCGACACCGTTTTTAAAGAATAACACAAGTTCAGCAGAAGTATCCCAAAAGCGACACCATTTTTAAAGAACACAAGTTCAGCAGAGCTATCCCAAAAGCGACACCGTTTTTAAAGAAGAGCACAAGTTCAGCAGAGCTATCCCAAAAGCGACACCGTTTTTAAAGATGAGCACAAGTTCAGCAGAGCTATCCCAAAAGCGACACCGTTTTTAAAGAAGAGCACAAGTTCAGCAGTGCTATCCCAAAAGCGACACCGTTTTTAAAGAAGAACACAAGTTCAGCAGAGGTATCCCAAAAGCGACACCGTTTTTAAAGAAGAGCACAAGTTCAGCAGAGCTATCCCAAAAGCGAAACCGTTTTTAAAGAAGAACACAAGTTCAGCAGAGGTATCCCAAAAGCGACACCGTTTTTAAAGAAGAGGACAAGTTCAGCAGAGCTATCCCAAAAGCGACAGAGTTTTTAAAGAACACAAGTTTAGCAGAGCTATCCCAAAAGCGACACAGTTTTTAAAAAAATACACAAGTTCAGCAGAGCTATCCCAAAAGCGACACCGTTTTTAAAGAACACAAGTTCAGCAGAGCTATCCCAAAAGCGAAACCGTTTTTAAAGAAGAGCACAAGTTCAACAGAGCTATCCCAAAAGCGACACCATTTTTAAAGAAGAACACAAGTTCAGCAGAGCTATCCCAAAGCGACACCATTTTTAAAGAAGAGCACAAGTTCAGCAGAGCTATCCCAAAAGCAACACCGTTTTTAAAGACGAGCACAAGTTCAGCAGAGCTATCCCAAAAGCGACAGAGTTTTTAAAGAACACAAGTTCAGCAGAGCTATCCCAAAAGCGACACAATTTTTAAAGAAGAACACAAGTTCAGCAGAGCTATCCCAAAAGCGACACCATTTTTAAAAAGAGCACAAGTTCAGCAGAGCTATCCCAAAAGCAACACCGTTTTTAAAGACGAGCACAAGTTCAGCAGAGCTATCCCAAAAGCGACAGAGTTTTTAAAGAACACAAGTTCAGCAGAGCTATCCCAAAAGCGACACCATTTTTAAAGAAGAACACAAGTTCAGCAGAGCTATCCCAAAAGCGACACCGTTTTTAAAGAAGAACACAAGTTCAGCAGAGCTATCCCAAAAGCGACACCGTTTTTAAAGAAGAACACAAGTTCAGCAGAGCTATCACAAAAGCGACACCATTTTTAAAGAAGAGCACAAGTTCAGCAGAGCTATCCCAAAAGCGACACTGTTTTTAAAGAAGAACACAAGTACAGCAGGGCTATCCCTCTAGTTACACAGTTGTGACTGAAGAACACAAGTACAGCAGAGCTATCCCTCTAGTTACACAGTTCTCACAGAAGAACATAAGTACAGCAGAGCTATCCCCCAGGTTACATAGATGAAACAAAGGACATTAGAAACGTCCATTGATAACACAATTCTTACATATTTCATAGATGTACGTATGAGACAGCAGAACCATGCCTAAGGTTACATAGTTCTCTTAGAATAACAAACAAGTAGCAGTTCTATCCCTCCAGTTGCATGGTTCTCCCTGAAGAACACAAGTTCAGCAGAGCTATCCCAAAAGCGACTCCGTTTTTAAAGAAGAGCACAAGATCAGCAGACCTATCCCAAAAGCGACACAGTTTTTAAAGAAGAGCACACGTTCAGCAGAGGTATCCCAAAAGCGACACCGTTTTTAAAGGAGAATACGAGTTCAGCAGAGCTATCCCAAAGCGACACCGTTCTTAAAGAACACAAGTTCAGCAGAGCTATCCCAAAAGCGACACCGTTCTTAAAGAACACAAGTTTAGCAGAGCTATCCCAAAAGCGACACCGTTTTTAAAGAAGAGCACAAGTTCAGCAGAGCTATCCCAAAAGCAACAGAGTTTTTAAAGAACACAAGTTTAGCAGAGCTATCCCAAAACCAACAACGTTTTTAAAGAAGAACACAAGTTCAGCAGAGCTATCCCAAAACCGACAGCGTTTTTAAAGAAGAACACAAGTTCAGCAGAGCTATCCCAAAAGCGACACCGTTCTTAAAGAACACAAGTTCAGCAGAGCTAATCCAAAAGCGACACCGTTTTTAAAGAAGAACACAAGTTCAGCAGAGCTATCCCAAAAGCGACACCGTTTTTAAAGAAGAGCACAAGTTCAGCAGAGCTATCCCAAAAGCGACACCGTTTTTAAAGAAGAACACAAGTTCAGCAGAGGTATCCCAAAAGCGACACCGTTTTTAAAGAAGAGCACAAGTTCAGCAGAGCTATCCCAAAAGCGAAACCGTTTTTAAAGAAGAACACAAGTTCAGCAGAGGTATCCCAAAAGTGACCCCGTTTTTAAAGAAGAGGACAAGTTCAGCAGAGCTATCCCAAAAGCGACAGAGTTTTTAAAGAACACAAGTTTAGCAGAGCTATCCCAAATGCGACACAGTTTTTAAAGAAGTACACAAGTTCAGCAGAGCTATCCCAAAAGCGACCCCGTTTTTAAAGAAGAGGACAAGTTCAGCAGAGCTATCCCAAAAGCGACAGAGTTTTTAAAGAACACAAGTTTAGCAGAGCTATCCCAAATGCGACACAGTTTTTAAAGAAGAGCACAAGTTCAGCAGAGCTATCCCAAAAGCGACACCATTTTTAAAGAAGAACACAAGTTCAGCAGAGCTATCCCAAAAGCGACACCATTTTTAAAGAAGAGCACAAGTTCAGCAGAGCTATCCCAAAAGCAACACCGTTTTTAAAGACGAGCACAAGTTCAGCAGAGCTATCCCAAAGCGACAGAGTTTTTAAAGAACACAAGTTCAGCAGAGCTATCCCAAAAGCGACACTGTTTTTAAAGAAGAACACAAGTACAGCAGAGCTATCCCTCTAGTTACAGAGTTGTCACAGAAGTACACAAGTACAGCAGAGCTATCCCTCTAGTTACACAGTTCTCACAGAAGAACATAAGTACAGCAGAGCTATCCCCCAGGTTACACAGATGAAACAAAGGACATTAGAAACGTCCATTGATAACACAATTTTTACATATTTCATAGATGTACGTATGAGACAGCAGAACCATGCCTAAGGTTACATAGTTCTCTTAGAATAACAAACAAGTAGCAGTTCTATCCCTCCAGTTGCATGTTCTCACTGAAGAACACAAGTTCAGCAGAGCTATCCCAAAAGCGACTCCGTTTTTAAAGAAGAGCACAAGATCAGCAGACCTATCCCAAAAGCGACACAGTTTTTAAAGAAGAGCACACGTTCAGCAGAGGTATCCCAAAAGCGACACCGTTTTTAAAGAACACAAGTTCAGCAGAGCTATCCCAAAAGCGACACCGTTCTTAAAGAACACAAGTTTAGCAGAGCTATCCCAAAAGCGACACCGTTTTTAAAGAATAGCACAAGTTCAGCAGAGCTATCCCAAAAGCGACAGAGTTTTTAAAGAACACAAGTTTAGCAGAGCTATCCCAAAACCGACACCGTTTTTAAAGAAGAACACAAGTTCAGCAGAGCTATCCCAAAACCGACACCGTTTTTAAAGAAGAACACAAGTTCAGCAGAGCTATCCCAAAAGCGACACCGTTCTTAAAGAACACAAGTTCAGCAGAGCTAATCCAAAAGCGACACCGTTTTTAAAGAAGAACACAAGTTCAGCAGAGCTATCCCAAAAGCAACACCGTTTTTAAAGAAGCACACATTTTCAGCAGAGCTATCCCAAAAGCGAAATCGTTTTTAAAGAAGAACACAAGTTCAGCAGAGCTATCCCAAAAGCGACACCGTTTTTAAAGAATAACACAAGTTCAGCAGAAGTATCCCAAAAGCGACACCATTTTTAAAGACGAGCACAAGTTCAGCTGAGCTATCCCAAAAGCAACAGAGTTTTTAAAGAATACAAGTTTAGCAGAGCTTTCCCATAAGCGACACAGTTTTTAAAGAAGAACACAAGTTTAGCAGAGCTATCCCAAAAGCCACACCGTTTTTAAAGAAGAATACAAGTTCAGCAGAGCTATCCCAAAAGCGAAACCGTTTTTAAAGAAGAGCACAAGTTCAGCAGAGCTATCCCAAAAGCGAAACTGTTTTTAAAGAAGAGCACAAGTTCAGCAGAGTTATCCCAAAGCGACACCATTTTTAAAGAAGAACACAAGTTCAGCAGAGCTATCCCAAAAGCGACACCGTTTTTAAAGAAGAGCACAAGTTCAGCAGAGCTATCCCAAATACGACACCGTTTTTAAATATGAGCACAAGTTCAGCAGAGCTATCCCAAAAGCGACACCGTTTTTAAAGAAGAGCACAAGTTCAGCAGAGCTATCCCAAAAACGGCACCGTTTTTAAAGAAGAACACAAGTTCAACAGAGGTATCACAAAAGCGACACCATTTTTAAACAAGAGCACAAGTTCAGCAGAGCTATCCCAAAAGCGAAACCGTTTTTAAAGAAGAACACAAGTTCAGCAGAGGTATCCCAAAAGCGACACCGTTTTTAAAGAAGAGGACAAGTTCAGCAGAGTTATCCCAAAAGCGACAGAGTTTTTAAAGAACACAACTTTAGCAGAGCTATCCCAAAAGCCACACAGTTTTTAAAGAAGTACACAAGTTCAGCAGAGGTATCCCAAAGCGACACCGTTTTTAAAGAAGAGCACAAGTTCAGCAGAGCTATCCCAAAAGCGAAACCGTTTTTAAAGAAGAACACAAGTTCAGCAGAGGTATCCCAAAAGCGACACCGTTTTTAAAGAAGAACACAAGTTCAGCAGAGCTATCCCAAAAGCAACACCGTTTTTAAAGAAGCACACATTTTCAGCAGAGCTATCCCAAAGCGACATCGTTTTTAAAGAAGAACACAAGTTCAGCAGAGCTATCCCAAAAGCGACACCGTTTTTAAAGAATAACACAAGTTCAGCAGAAGTATCCCAAAGCGACACCATTTTTAAAGACAAGCACAAGTTCAGCTGAGCTAACCCAAAAGCAAGAGTTTTTAAAGAATACAAGTTTAGCAGAGCTATCCCATAAGCGACACAGTTTTTAAAGAAGAACACAAGTTTAGCAGAGCTATCCCAAAAGCCACACCGTTTTTAAAGAAGAATACAAGTTCAGCAGAGCTATCCCAAAAGCGAAACCGTTTTTAAAGAAGAGCACAAGTTCAGCAGAGTTATCCCAAAAGCGACACCATTTTTAAAGAAGAATACAAGTTCAGCAGAGCTATCCCAAAAGCGAAACTGTTTTTAAAGAAGAGCACAAGTTCAGCAGAGTTATCCCAAAAGCGACACCATTTTTAAAGAAGAACACAAGTTCAGCAGAGCTATCCCAAAAGCGACACCGTTTTTAAAGAAGAGCACAAGTTCAACAGAGCTATCCCAAAAGCGACACCGTTTTTAAATATGAGCACAAGTTCAGCAGAGCTATCCCAAAAGCGACACCGTTTTTAAAGAAGAGCACAAGTTCAGCAGAGCTATCCCAAAAACGGCACCGTTTTTAAAGAAGAACACAAGTTCAACAGAGGTATCACAAAAGCGACACCATTTTTAAACAAGAGCACAAGTTCAGCAGAGCTATCCCGAAAGCGAAACCGTTTTTAAAGAAGAACACAAGTTCAGCAGAGGTATCCCAAAAGCGACACCGTTTTTAAAGAAGAGGACAAGTTCAGCAGAGTTATCCCAAAAGCGACAGAGTTTTTAAAGAACACAAGTTTAGCAGAGCTATCCCAAAAGCCACACAGTTTTTAAAGAAGTACACAAGTTCAGCAGAGCTATCCCAAAAGCGACACCGTTTTTAAAGAAGAACACAAGTTCATCAGAGCTATCCCAAAAGCGAAACCGTTTTTAAAGAGCACAAGTTCAGCAGAGCTATCCCAAAAGCGACACCATTTTTAAAGAAGAACACAAGTTCAGCAGAGCTAGCCCAAAAGCGACACCATTTTTAAAGAAGAGCACAAGTTCAGCAGAGCTATCCCAAAAGCAACACCGTTTTTAAAGAAGAGCACAAGTTCAGCAGAGCTATCCCAAAAGCGACACAATTTTTAAAGAAGAACACAAGTTCAGCAGAGCTATCCCAAAAGCGACACCATTTTTTAAAGAAGAGCACAAGTTCAGCAGAGCTATCCCAAAAGCAACACCATTTTTAAAGACGAGCACAAGTTCAGCAGAGCTATCCCAAAAGCGACAGAGTTTTTAAAGAACACAAGTTCAGCAGAGCTATCCCAAAAGCGACACCGTTTTTAAAGAAGAACACAAGTTCAGCAGAGCTATCCCAAAAGCGACACCGTTTTTAAAGAAGAACACAAGTTCAGGAGAGCTATCCCAAAAGCGACACCGTTTTTAAAGAAGAACACAAGTTCAGCAGAGCTATCACAAAAGCGACACCATTTTTAAAGAAGAGCACAAGTTCAGCAGAGCTATCCCATAAGCGACACTGTTTTTAAAGAAGAACACAAGTACAGCAGAGCTATCCCTCTAGTTACACAGTTGTCACAGAAGAACACAAGTACAGCAGAGCTATCCCTCTAGTTACACAGTTCTCACAGAAGAACATAAGTACAGCAGAGCTATCCCCCAGGTTACATAGATGAAACAAAGGACATTAGAAACATCCATTGATAACACAATTCTTACATATTTCATAGATGTACGTATGAGACAGCAGAACCATGCCTAAGGTTACATAGTTCTCTTAGAATAACAAATAAGTAGCAGTTCTATCCCTCCAGTTGCATGGTTCTCACTGAAGAACACAAGTTCAGCAGAGCTATCCCAAAAACGACTCCGTTTTTAAAGAAGAGCACAAGATCAGCAGACCTATCCCAAAAGCGACACAGTTTTTAAAGAAGAGCACACGTTCAGCAGAGGTATCCCAAAAGTGACACCGTTTTTAAAGGAGAATACGAGTTCAGCAGAGCTATCCCAAAAGCGACACCGTTCTTAAAGAACACAAGTTCAGCAGAGCTATCCCAAAGCGACACCGTTCTTAAAGAACACAAGTTTAGCAGAGCTATCCCAAAAGCGACACCGTTTTTAAAGAAGAGCACAAGTTCAGCAGAGCTATCCCAAAAGCAACAGAGTTTTTAAAGAACACAAGTTTAGCAGAGCTATCCCAAAACCAACACCGTTTTTAAAGAAGAACACAAGTTCAGCAGAGCTATCCCAAAACCGACAGCGTTTTTAAAGAAGAACACAAGTTCAGCAGAGCTATCCCAAAAGCGACACCGTTCTTAAAGAACACAAGTTCAGCAGAGCTAATCCAAAAGCGACACAGTTTTTAAAGAAGAACACAAGTTCAGCAGAGCTATCCCAAAAGCAACACCGTTTTTAAAGAAGCACACAAGTTCAGCAGAGCTATCCCAAAAGCGACAGAGTTTTTAAAGAAGAACACAAGTTCAGCAGAGCTATCCCAAAAGCGACACCGTTTTTAAAGAATAACACAAGTTCAGCAGAAGTATCCCAAAAGCGACACCATTTTTAAAGAACACAAGTTCAGCAGAGCTATCCCAAAAGCGACACAGTTTTTAAAGAAGAACACAAGTTCAGCAGAGCTATCCCAAAAGCAACACCATTTTTAAAGACGAGCACAAGTTCAGCAGAGCTATCCCAAAAGCGACAGAGTTTTTAAAGAACACAAGTTCAGCAGAGCTATCCCAAAAGCGACACCGTTTTTAAAGAAGAACACAAGTTCAGCAGAGCTATCCCAAAAGCGACACCGTTTTTAAAGAAGAACACAAGTTCAGGAGAGCTATCCCAAAAGCGACACCGTTTTTAAAGAAGAACACAAGTACAGCAGAGCTATCCCTCTAGTTACACAGTTGTCACAGAAGAACACAAGTACAGCAGAGCTATCCCTCTAGTTACACAGTTCTCACAGAAGAACATAAGTACAGCAGAGCTATCCCCCAGGTTACATAGATGAAACAAAGGACATTAGAAACATCCATTGATAACACAATTCTTACATATTTCATAGATGTACGTATGAGACAGCAGAACCATGCCTAAGGTTACATAGTTCTCTTAGAATAACAAATAAGTAGCAGTTCTATCCCTCCAGTTGCATGGTTCTCACTGAAGAACACAAGTTCAGCAGAGCTATCCCAAAAACGACTCCGTTTTTAAAGAAGAGCACAAGATCAGCAGACCTATCCCAAAAGCGACACAGTTTTTAAAGAAGAGCACACGTTCAGCAGAGGTATCCCAAAAGCGACACCGTTTTTAAAGGAGAATACGAGTTCAGCAGAGCTATCCCAAAGCGACACCGTTCTTAAAGAACACAAGTTCAGCAGAGCTATCCCAAAAGCGACACCGTTCTTAAAGAAGAGCACAAGTTCAGCAGAGCTATCCCAAAAGCAACAGAGTTTTTAAAGAACACAAGTTTAGCAGAGCTATCCCAAAACCAACACCGTTTTTAAAGAAGAACACAAGTTCAGCAGAGCTATCCCAAAACCGACAGCGTTTTTAAAGAAGAACACAAGTTCAGCAGAGCTATCCCAAAAGCGACACCGTTCTTAAAGAACACAAGTTCAGCAGAGCTAATCCAAAAGCGACACAGTTTTTAAAGAAGAACACAAGTTCAGCAGAGCTATCCCAAAAGCAACACCGTTTTTAAAGAAGCACACAAGTTCAGCAGAGCTATCCCAAAAGCGACAGAGTTTTTAAAGAAGAACACAAGTTCAGCAGAGCTATCCCAAAAGCGACACCGTTTTTAAAGAATAACACAAGTTCAGCAGAAGTATCCCAAAAGCGACACCATTTTTAAAGAACACAAGTTCAGCAGAGCTATCCCAAAAGCGACACCGTTTTTAAAGAAGAGCACAAGTTCAGCAGAGCTATCCCAAAAGCGACACCGTTTTTAAAGATGAGCACAAGTTCAGCAGAGCTATCCCAAAAGCGACACCGTTTTTAAAGAAGAGCACAAGTTCAGCAGTGCTATCCCAAAGCGACACCGTTTTTAAAGAAGAACACAAGTTCAGCAGAGGTATCCCAAAAGCGACACCGTTTTTAAAGAAGAGCACAAGTTCAGCAGAGCTATCCCAAAAGCGAAACCGTTTTTAAAGAAGAACACAAGTTCAGCAGAGGTATCCCAAAAGCGACACCGTTTTTAAAGAAGAGGACAAGTTCAGCAGAGCTATCCCAAAAGCGACAGAGTTTTTAAAGAACACAAGTTTAGCAGAGCTATCCCAAAAGCGACACAGTTTTTAAAAAAATACACAAGTTCAGCAGAGCTATCCCAAAAGCGACACCGTTTTTAAAGAACACAAGTTCAGCAGAGCTATCCCAAAAGCGAAACCGTTTTTAAAGAAGAGCACAAGTTCAACAGAGCTATCCCAAAAGCGACACCATTTTTAAAGAAGAACACAAGTTCAGCAGAGCTATCCCAAAAGCGACACCATTTTTAAAGAAGAGCACAAGTTCAGCAGAGCTATCCCAAAAGCAACACCGTTTTTAAAGACGAGCACAAGTTCAGCAGAGCTATCCCAAAAGCGACAGAGTTTTTAAAGAACACAAGTTCAGCAGAGCTATCCCAAAAGCGACACAATTTTTAAAGAAGAACACAAGTTCAGCAGAGCTATCCCAAAAGCGACACCATTTTTAAAAAAGAGCACAAGTTCAGCAGAGCTATCCCAAAAGCAACACCGTTTTTAAAGACGAGCACAAGTTCAGCAGAGCTATCCCAAAAGCGACAGAGTTTTTAAAGAACACAAGTTCAGCAGAGCTATCCCAAAAGCGACACCATTTTTAAAGAAGAACACAAGTTCAGCAGAGCTATCCCAAAAGCGACACCGTTTTTAAAGAAGAACACAAGTTCAGCAGAGCTATCCCAAAAGCGACACCGTTTTTAAAGAAGAACACAAGTTCAGCAGAGCTATCACAAAAGCGACACCATTTTTAAAGAAGAGCACAAGTTCAGCAGAGCTATCCCAAAAGCGACACTGTTTTTAAAGAAGAACACAAGTACAGCAGGGCTATCCCTCTAGTTACACAGTTGTGACTGAAGAACACAAGTACAGCAGAGCTATCCCTCTAGTTACACAGTTCTCACAGAAGAACATAAGTACAGCAGAGCTATCCCCCAGGTTACATAGATGAAACAAAGGACATTAGAAACGTCCATTGATAACACAATTCTTACATATTTCATAGATGTACGTATGAGACAGCAGAACCATGCCTAAGGTTACATAGTTCTCTTAGAATAACAAACAAGTAGCAGTTCTATCCCTCCAGTTGCATGGTTCTCCCTGAAGAACACAAGTTCAGCAGAGCTATCCCAAAAGTGACTCCGTTTTTAAAGAAGAGCACAAGATCAGCAGACCTATCCCAAAAGCGACACAGTTTTTAAAGAAGAGCACACGTTCAGCAGAGGTATCCCAAAAGCGACACCATTTTTAAAGGAGAATACGAGTTCAGCAGAGCTATCCCAAAAGCGACACCGTTCTTAAAGAACACAAGTTCAGCAGAGCTATCCCAAAGCGACACCGTTCTTAAAGAACACAAGTTTAGCAGAGCTATCCCAAAAGCGACACCGTTTTTAAAGAAGAGCACAAGTTCAGCAGAGCTATCCCAAAAGCAACAGAGTTTTTAAAGAACACAAGTTTAGCAGAGCTATCCCAAAACCAACAACGTTTTTAAAGAAGAACACAAGTTCAGCAGAGCTATCCCAAAACCGACAGCGTTTTTAAAGAAGAACACAAGTTCAGCAGAGCTATCCCAAAAGCGACACCGTTCTTAAAGAACACAAGTTCAGCAGAGCTAATCCAAAAGCGACACCGTTTTTAAAGAAGAACACAAGTTCAGCAGAGCTATCCCAAAAGCGACACCGTTTTTAAAGAAGAGCACAAGTTCAGCAGAGCTATCCCAAAAGCGACACCGTTTTTAAAGAAGAACACAAGTTCAGCAGAGGTATCCCAAAAGCGACACCGTTTTTAAAGAAGAGCACAAGTTCAGCAGAGCTATCCCAAAAGCGAAACCGTTTTTAAAGAAGAATACAAGTTCAGCAGAGGTATCCCAAAAGTGACCCCGTTTTTAAAGAAGAGGACAAGTTCAGCAGAGCTATCCCAAAAGCGACAGAGTTTTTAAAGAACACAAATTTAGCAGAGCTATCCCAAATGCGACACAGTTTTTAAAGAAGTACACAAGTTCAGCAGAGCTATCCCAAAAGCGACCCCGTTTTTAAAGAAGAGGACAAGTTCAGCAGAGCTATCCCAAAAGCGACAGAGTTTTTAAAGAACACAAGTTTAGCAGAGCTATCCCAAATGCGACACAGTTTTTAAAGAAGAGCACAAGTTCAGCAGAGCTATCCCAAAAGCGACACCATTTTTAAAGAAGAACACAAGTTCAGCAGAGCTATCCCAAAAGCGACACCATTTTTAAAGAAGAGCACAAGTTCAGCAGAGCTATCCCAAAAGCAACACCGTTTTTAAAGACGAGCACAAGTTCAGCAGAGCTATCCCAAAAGCGACAGAGTTTTTAAAGAACACAAGTTCAGCAGAGCTATCCCAAAAGCGACACTGTTTTTAAAGAAGAACACAAGTACAGCAGAGCTATCCCTCTAGTTACAGAGTTGTCACAGAAGTACACAAGTACAGCAGAGCTATCCCTCTAGTTACACAGTTCTCACAGAAGAACATAAGTACAGCAGAGCTATCCCCCAGGTTACACAGATGAAACAAAGGACATTAGAAACGTCCATTGATAACACAATTTTTACATATTTCATAGATGTACGTATGAGACAGCAGAACCATGCCTAAGGTTACATAGTTCTCTTAGAATAACAAACAAGTAGCAGTTCTATCCCTCCAGTTGCATGGTTCTCACTGAAGAACACAAGTTCAGCAGAGCTATCCCAAAAGCGACTCCGTTTTTAAAGAAGAGCACAAGATCAGCAGACCTATCCCAAAAGCGACACAGTTTTTAAAGAAGAGCACACGTTCAGCAGAGGTATCCCAAAAGCGACACCGTTTTTAAAGAACACAAGTTCAGCAGAGCTATCCCAAAAGCGACACCGTTCTTAAAGAACACAAGTTTAGCAGAGCTATCCCAAAAGCGACACCGTTTTTAAAGAATAGCACAAGTTCAGCAGAGCTATCCCAAAAGCGACAGAGTTTTTAAAGAACACAAGTTTAGCAGAGCTATCCCAAAACCGACACCGTTTTTAAAGAAGAACACAAGTTCAGCAGAGCTATCCCAAAACCGACACCGTTTTTAAAGAAGAACACAAGTTCAGCAGAGCTATCCCAAAAGCGACACCGTTCTTAAAGAACACAAGTTCAGCAGAGCTAATCCAAAAGCGACACCGTTTTTAAAGAAGAACACAAGTTCAGCAGAGCTATCCCAAAAGCAACACCGTTTTTAAAGAAGCACACATTTTCAGCAGAGCTATCCCAAAAGCGAAATCGTTTTTAAAGAAGAACACAAGTTCAGCAGAGCTATCCCAAAAGTGACACCGTTTTTAAAGAATAACACAAGTTCAGCAGAAGTATCCCAAAAGCGACACCATTTTTAAAGACGAGCACAAGTTCAGCTGAGCTATCCCAAAAGCAACAGAGTTTTTAAAGAATACAAGTTTAGCAGAGCTTTCCCATAAGCGACACAGTTTTTAAAGAAGAACACAAGTTTAGCAGAGCTATCCCAAAAGCCACACCGTTTTTAAAGAAGAATACAAGTTCAGCAGAGCTATCCCAAAAGCGAAACCGTTTTTAAAGAAGAGCACAAGTTCAGCAGAGCTATCCCAAAAGCGAAACTGTTTTTAAAGAAGAGCACAAGTTCAGCAGAGTTATCCCAAAAGCGACACCATTTTTAAAGAAGAACACAAGTTCAGCAGAGCTATCCCAAAAGCGACACCGTTTTTAAAGAAGAGCACAAGTTCAGCAGAGCTATCCCAAAAGCGACACCGTTTTTAAATATGAGCACAAGTTCAGCAGAGCTATCCCAAAAGCGACACCGTTTTTAAAGAAGAGCACAAGTTCAGCAGAGCTATCCCAAAAACGGCACCGTTTTTAAAGAAGAACACAAGTTCAACAGAGGTATCACAAAAGCGACACCATTTTTAAACAAGAGCACAAGTTCAGCAGAGCTATCCCAAAAGCGAAACCGTTTTTAAAGAAGAACACAAGTTCAGCAGAGGTATCCCAAAAGCGACACCGTTTTTAAAGAAGAGGACAAGTTCAGCAGAGTTATCCCAAAAGCGACAGAGTTTTTAAAGAACACAACTTTAGCAGAGCTATCCCAAAAGCCACACAGTTTTTAAAGAAGTACACAAGTTCAGCAGAGCTATCCCAAAAGCGACACCGTTTTTAAAGAAGAACACAAGTTCATCAGAGCTATCCCAAAGCGAAACCGTTTTTAAAGAGCACAAGTTCAGCAGAGCTATCCCAAAAGCGACACCATTTTTAAAGAAGAACACAAGTTCAGCAGAGCTAGCCCAAAAGCGACACCATTTTTAAAGAAGAGCACAAGTTCAGCAGAGCTATCCCAAAAGCAACACCGTTTTTAAAGAAGAGCACAAGTTCAGCAGAGCTATCCCAAAAGCGACACAATTTTTAAAGAAGAACACAAGTTCAGCAGAGCTATCCCAAAAGCGACACCATTTTTAAAGAAGAGCACAAGTTCAGCAGAGCTATCCCAAAAGCAACACCATTTTTAAAGACGAGCACAAGTTCAGCAGAGCTATCCCAAAAGCGACAGAGTTTTTAAAGAACACAAGTTCAGCAGAGCTATCCCAAAAGCGACACCGTTTTTAAAGAAGAACACAAGTTCAGCAGAGCTATCCCAAAAGCGACACCGTTTTTAAAGAAGAACACAAGTTCAGGAGAGCTATCCCAAAAGCGACACCGTTTTTAAAGAAGAACACAAGTTCAGCAGAGCTATCACAAAAGCGACACCATTTTTAAAGAAGAGCACAAGTTCAGCAGAGCTATCCCAAAAGCGACACTGTTTTTAAAGAAGAACACAAGTACAGCAGAGCTATCCCTCTAGTTACACAGTTGTCACAGAAGAACACAAGTACAGCAGAGCTATCCCTCTAGTTACACAGTTCTCACAGAAGAACATAAGTACAGCAGAGCTATCCCCCAGGTTACATAGATGAAACAAAGGACATTAGAAACATCCATTGATAACACAATTCTTACATATTTCATAGATGTACGTATGAGACAGCAGAACCATGCCTAAGGTTACATAGTTCTCTTAGAATAACAAATAAGTAGCAGTTCTATCCCTCCAGTTGCATGGTTCTCACTGAAGAACACAAGTTCAGCAGAGCTATCCCAAAAACGACTCCGTTTTTAAAGAAGAGCACAAGATCAGCAGACCTATCCCAAAAGCGACACAGTTTTTAAAGAAGAGCACACGTTCAGCAGAGGTATCCCAAAAGCGACACCGTTTTTAAAGGAGAATACGAGTTCAGCAGAGCTATCCCAAAAGCGACACCGTTCTTAAAGAACACAAGTTCAGCAGAGCTATCCCAAAAGCGACACCGTTCTTAAAGAACACAAGTTTAGCAGAGCTATCCCAAAAGCGACACCGTTTTTAAAGAAGAGCACAAGTTCAGCAGAGCTATCCCAAAAGCAACAGAGTTTTTAAAGAACACAAGTTTAGCAGAGCTATCCCAAAACCAACACCGTTTTTAAAGAAGAACACAAGTTCAGCAGATCTATCCCAAAACCGACAGCGTTTTTAAAGAAGAACACAAGTTCAGCAGAGCTATCCCAAAAGCGACACCGTTCTTAAAGAACACAAGTTCAGCAGAGCTAATCCAAAAGCGACACAGTTTTTAAAGAAGAACACAAGTTCAGCAGAGCTATCCCAAAAGCAACACCGTTTTTAAAGAAGCACACAAGTTCAGCAGAGCTATCCCAAAAGCGACAGAGTTTTTAAAGAAGAACACAAGTTCAGCAGAGCTATCCCAAAAGCGACACCGTTTTTAAAGAATAACACAAGTTCAGCAGAAGTATCCCAAAAGCGACACCATTTTTAAAGAACACAAGTTCAGCAGAGCTATCCCAAAAGCGACACCGTTTTTAAAGAAGAGCACAAGTTCAGCAGAGCTATCCCAAAAGCGACACCGTTTTTAAAGATGAGCACAAGTTCAGCAGAGCTATCCCAAAAGCGACACCGTTTTTAAAGAAGAGCACAAGTTCAGCAGCGCTATCCCAAAAGCGACACCGTTTTTAAAGAAGAACACAAGTTCAGCAGAGGTATCCCAAAAGCGACACCGTTTTTAAAGAAGAGCACAAGTTCAGCAGAGCTATCCCAAAGCGAAACCGTTTTTAAAGAAGAACACAAGTTCAGCAGAGGTATCCCAAAAGCGACACCGTTTTTAAAGAAGAGCACAAGTTCAGCAGAGCTATCCCAAAAGCGACAGAGTTTTTAAAGAACACAAGTTTAGCAGAGCTATCCCAAAAGCGACACAGTTTTTAAAGAAATACACAAGTTCAGCAGAGCTATCCCAAAAGCGACACCGTTTTTAAAGAACACAAGTTCAGCAGAGCTATCCCAAAAGCGAAACCGTTTTTAAAGAAGAGCACAAGTTCAACAGAGCTATCCCAAAAGCGACACCATTTTTAAAGAAGAACACAAGTTCAGCAGAGCTATCCCAAAAGCGACACCATTTTTAAAGAAGAGCACAAGTTCAGCAGAGCTATCCCAAAAGCAACACCGTTTTTAAAGACGAGCACAAGTTCAGCAGAGCTATCCCAAAAGCGACAGAGTTTTTAAAGAACACAAGTTCAGCAGAGCTATCCCAAAAGCGACACAATTTTTAAAGAAGAACACAAGTTCAGCAGAGCTATCCCAAAAGCGACACCATTTTTAAAGAAGAGCACAAGTTCAGCAGAGCTATCCCAAAAGCAACACCGTTTTTAAAGACGAGCACAAGTTCAGCAGAGCTATCCCAAAAGCGACAGAGTTTTTAAAGAACACAAGTTCAGCAGAGCTATCCCAAAAGCGACACCATTTTTAAAGAAGAACACAAGTTCAGCAGAGCTATCCCAAAAGCGACACCGTTTTTAAAGAAGAACACAAGTTCAGCAGAGCTATCCCAAAAGCGACACCGTTTTTAAAGAAGAACACAAGTTCAGCAGAGCTATCACAAAAGCGACACCATTTTTAAAGAAGAGCACAAGTTCAGCAGAGCTATCCCAAAAGCGACACTGTTTTTAAAGAAGAACACAAGTACAGCAGGGCTATCCCTCTAGTTACACAGTTGTGACTGAAGAACACAAGTACAGCAGAGCTATCCCTCTAGTTACACAGTTCTCACAGAAGAACATAAGTACAGCAGAGCTATCCCCCAGGTTACATAGATGAAACAAAGGACATTAGAAACGTCCATTGATAACACAATTCTTACATATTTCATAGATGTACGTATGAGACAGCAGAACCATGCCTAAGGTTACATAGTTGTCTTAGAATAACAAACAAGTAGCAGTTCTATCCCTCCAGTTGCATGGTTCTCACTGAAGAACACAAGTTCAGCAGAGCTATCCCAAAAGCGACTCCGTTTTTAAAGAAGAGCACAAGATCAGCAGACCTATCCCAAAAGCGACACAGTTTTTAAAGAAGAGCACACGTTCAGCAGAGGTATCCCAAAAGCGACACCGTTTTTAAAGGAGAATTCGAGTTCAGCAGAGCTATCCCAAAAGCGACACCGTTCTTAAAGAACACAAGTTCAGCAGAGCTATCCCAAAAGCAACACCGTTCTTAAAGAACACAAGTTTAGCAGAGCTATCCCAAAAGCGACACCGTTTTTAAAGAAGAGCACAAGTTCAGCAGAGCTATCCCAAAAGCAACAGAGTTTTTAAAGAACACAAGTTTAGCAGAGCTATCCCAAAACCAACAACGTTTTTAAAGAAGAACACAAGTTCAGCAGAGCTATCCCAAAACCGACAGCGTTTTTAAAGAAGAACACAAGTTCAGCAGAGCTATCCCAAAAGCGACACCGTTCTTAAAGAACACAAGTTCAGCAGAGCTAATCCAAAAGCGACACCGTTTTTAAAGAAGAACACAAGTTCAGCAGAGCTATCCCAAAAGCGACACCATTTTTAAAGAAGAGCACAAGTTCAGCAGAACTATCCCAAAAGCGACACCGTTTTTAAAGAAGAACACAAGTTCAGCAGAGGTATCCCAAAAGCGACACCGTTTTTAAAGAAGAGCACAAGTTCAGCAGAGCTATCCCAAAAGCGAAACCGTTTTTAAAGAAGAACACAAGTTCAGCAGAGGTATCCCAAAAGCGACCCCGTTTTTAAAGAAGAGGACAAGTTCAGCAGAGCTATCCCAAAAGTGACAGAGTTTTTAAAGAACACAAGTTTAGCAGAGCTATCCCAAATGCGACACAGTTTTTAAAGAAGTACACAAGCTCAGCAGAGCTATCCCAAAAGCGACACCGTTTTTAAAGAACACAAGTTCAGCAGAGCTATCCCAAAAGCGAAACCGTTTTTAAAGAAGAGCACAAGTTCAGCAGAGCTATCCCAAAAGCGACACCATTTTTAAAGAAGAACACAAGTTCAGCAGAGCTATCCCAAAAGCGACACCATTTTTAAAGAATAGCACAAGTTCAGCAGAGCTATCCCAAAAGCAACACCGTTTTTAAAGACGAGCACAAGTTCAGCAGAGCTATCCCAAAAGCGACACAGTTTTTAAAGAAGAACACAAGTTCAGCAGAGCTATCCCAAAAGCGACACTGTTTTTAAAGAAGAACACAAGTACAGCAGAGCTATCCCTCTAGTTACAGAGTTGTCACAGAAGTACACAAGTACAGCAGAGCTATCCCTCTAGTTACACAGTTCTCACAGAAGAACATAAGTACAGCAGAGCTATCCCCCAGGTTACACAGATGAAACAAAGGACATTAGAAACGTCCATTGATAACACAATTTTTACATATTTCATAGATGTACGTATGACACAGCAGAACCATGCCTAAGGTTACATAGTTCTCTTAGAATAACAAACAAGTAGCAGTTCTATCCCTCCAGTTGCATGGTTCTCACTGAAGAACACAAGTTCAGCAGAGCTATCCCAAAAGCGACACCGTTTTTAAAGAAGAACACAAGTTCAGCAGAGGTATCCCAAAAGCGACACCGTTTTTAAAGAAGAGCACAAGTTCAGCAGAGCTATCCCAAAAGCGAAACCGTTTTTAAAGAAGAACACAAGTTCAGCAGAGGTATCCCAAAAGCGACACCGTTTTTAAAGAAGAGGACAAGTTCAGCAGAGCTATCCCAAAAGCGACACCGTTTTTAAAGAAGAGCACAAGTTCAGCAGAGCTATCCCAAAAACGGCACCGTTTTTAAAGAAGAACACAAGTTCAACAGAGGTATCACAAAAGCGACACCATTTTTAAACAAGAGCACAAGTTCAGCAGAGCTATCCCAAAAGCGAAACCGTTTTTAAAGAAGAACACAAGTTCAGCAGAGGTATCCCAAAAGCGACACCGTTTTTAAAGAAGAGGACAAGTTCAGCAGAGTTATCCCAAAAGCGACAGAGTTTTTAAAGAACACAACTTTAGCAGAGCTATCCCAAAAGCCACACAGTTTTTAAAGAAGTACACAAGTTCAGCAGAGCTATCCCAAAAGCGACACCGTTTTTAAAGAAGAACACAAGTTCATCAGAGCTATCCCAAAAGCGAAACCGTTTTAAAGAGCACAAGTTCAGCAGAGCTATCCCAAAAGCGACACCATTTTTAAAGAAGAACACAAGTTCAGCAGAGCTAGCCCAAAAGCGACACCATTTTTAAAGAAGAGCACAAGTTCAGCAGAGCTATCCCAAAAGCAACACCGTTTTTAAAGAAGAGCACAAGTTCAGCAGAGCTATCCCAAAAGCGACACAATTTTTAAAGAAGAACACAAGTTCAGCAGAGCTATCCCAAAAGCGACACCATTTTTAAAGAAGAGCACAAGTTCAGCAGAGCTATCCCAAAAGCAACACCATTTTTAAAGACGAGCACAAGTTCAGCAGAGCTATCCCAAAAGCGACAGAGTTTTTAAAGAACACAAGTTCAGCAGAGCTATCCCAAAAGCGACACCGTTTTTAAAGAAGAACACAAGTTCAGCAGAGCTATCCCAAAAGCGACACCGTTTTTAAAGAAGAACACAAGTTCAGGAGAGCTATCCCAAAAGCGACACCGTTTTTAAAGAAGAACACAAGTTCAGCAGAGCTATCACAAAAGCGACACCATTTTTAAAGAAGAGCACAAGTTCAGCAGAGCTATCCCAAAAGCGACACTGTTTTTAAAGAAGAACACAAGTACAGCAGAGCTATCCCTCTAGTTACACAGTTGTCACAGAAGAACACAAGTACAGCAGAGCTATCCCTCTAGTTACACAGTTCTCACAGAAGAACATAAGTACAGCAGAGCTATCCCCCAGGTTACATAGATGAAACAAAGGACATTAGAAACATCCATTGATAACACAATTCTTACATATTTCATAGATGTACGTATGAGACAGCAGAACCATGCCTAAGGTTACATAGTTCTCTTAGAATAACAAATAAGTAGCAGTTCTATCCCTCCAGTTGCATGGTTCTCACTGAAGAACACAAGTTCAGCAGAGCTATCCCAAAAACGACTCCGTTTTTAAAGAAGAGCACAAGATCAGCAGACCTATCCCAAAAGCGACACAGTTTTTAAAGAAGAGCACACGTTCAGCAGAGGTATCCCAAAAGCGACACCGTTTTTAAAGGAGAATACGAGTTCAGCAGAGCTATCCCAAAGCGACACCGTTCTTAAAGAACACAAGTTCAGCAGAGCTATCCCAAAAGCGACACCGTTCTTAAAGAACACAAGTTTAGCAGAGCTATCCCAAAAGCGACACCGTTTTTAAAGAAGAGCACAAGTTCAGCAGAGCTATCCCAAAAGCAACAGAGTTTTTAAAGAACACAAGTTTAGCAGAGCTATCCCAAAACCAACACCGTTTTTAAAGAAGAACACAAGTTCAGCAGAGCTATCCCAAAACCGACAGCGTTTTTAAAGAAGAACACAAGTTCAGCAGAGCTATCCCAAAAGCGACACCGTTCTTAAAGAACACAAGTTCAGCAGAGCTAATCCAAAAGCGACACAGTTTTTAAAGAAGAACACAAGTTCAGCAGAGCTATCCCAAAAGCAACACCGTTTTTAAAGAAGCACACAAGTTCAGCAGAGCTATCCCAAAAGCGACAGAGTTTTTAAAGAAGAACACAAGTTCAGCAGAGCTATCCCAAAAGCGACACCGTTTTTAAAGAATAACACAAGTTCAGCAGAAGTATCCCAAAAGCGACACCATTTTTAAAGAACACAAGTTCAGCAGAGCTATCCCAAAAGCGACACCGTTTTTAAAGAAGAGCACAAGTTCAGCAGAGCTATCCCAAAAGCGACACCGTTTTTAAAGATGAGCACAAGTTCAGCAGAGCTGTCCCAAAAGCGACACCGTTTTTAAAGAAGAGCACAAGTTCAGCAGCGCTATCCCAAAAGCGACACCGTTTTTAAAGAAGAACACAAGTTCAGCAGAGGTATCCCAAAAGCGACACCGTTTTTAAAGAAGAGCACAAGTTCAGCAGAGCTATCCCAAAAGCGAAACCGTTTTTAAAGAAGAACACAAGTTCAGCAGAGGTATCCCAAAAGCGACACCGTTTTTAAAGAAGAGCACAAGTTCAGCAGAGCTATCCCAAAAGCGACAGAGTTTTTAAAGAACACAAGTTTAGCAGAGCTATCCCAAAAGCGACACAGTTTTTAAAGAAATACACAAGTTCAGCAGAGCTATCCCAAAAGCGACACCGTTTTAAAGAACACAAGTTCAGCAGAGCTATCCCAAAAGCGAAACCGTTTTTAAAGAAGAGCACAAGTTCAACAGAGCTATCCCAAAAGCGACACCATTTTTAAAGAAGAACACAAGTTCAGCAGAGCTATCCCAAAAGCGACACCATTTTTAAAGAAGAGCACAAGTTCAGCAGAGCTATCCCAAAAGCAACACCGTTTTTAAAGACGAGCACAAGTTCAGCAGAGCTATCCCAAAAGCGACAGAGTTTTTAAAGAACACAAGTTCAGCAGAGCTATCCCAAAAGCGACACAATTTTTAAAGAAGAACACAAGTTCAGCAGAGCTATCCCAAAAGCGACACCATTTTTAAAGAAGAGCACAAGTTCAGCAGAGCTATCCCAAAAGCAACACCGTTTTTAAAGACGAGCACAAGTTCAGCAGAGCTATCCCAAAAGCGACAGAGTTTTTAAAGAACACAAGTTCAGCAGAGCTATCCCAAAAGCGACACCATTTTTAAAGAAGAACACAAGTTCAGCAGAGCTATCCCAAAAGCGACACCGTTTTTAAAGAAGAACACAAGTTCAGCAGAGCTATCCCAAAAGCGACACCGTTTTTAAAGAAGAACACAAGTTCAGCAGAGCTATCACAAAAGCGACACCATTTTTAAAGAAGAGCACAAGTTCAGCAGAGCTATCCCAAAAGCGACACTGTTTTTAAAGAAGAACACAAGTACAGCAGGGCTATCCCTCTAGTTACACAGTTGTGACTGAAGAACACAAGTACAGCAGAGCTATCCCTCTAGTTACACAGTTCTCACAGAAGAACATAAGTACAGCAGAGCTATCCCCCAGGTTACATAGATGAAACAAAGGACATTAGAAACGTCCATTGATAACACAATTCTTACATATTTCATAGATGTACGTATGAGACAGCAGAACCATGCCTAAGGTTACATAGTTGTCTTAGAATAACAAACAAGTAGCAGTTCTATCCCTCCAGTTGCATGGTTCTCACTGAAGAACACAAGTTCAGCAGAGCTATCCCAAAAGCGACTCCGTTTTTAAAGAAGAGCACAAGATCAGCAGACCTATCCCAAAAGCGACACAGTTTTTAAAGAAGAGCACACGTTCAGCAGAGGTATCCCAAAAGCGACACCGTTTTTAAAGGAGAATTCGAGTTCAGCAGAGCTATCCCAAAAGCGACACCGTTCTTAAAGAACACAAGTTCAGCAGAGCTATCCCAAAAGCGACACCGTTCTTAAAGAACACAAGTTTAGCAGAGCTATCCCAAAAGCGACACCGTTTTTAAAGAAGAGCACAAGTTCAGCAGAGCTATCCCAAAAGCAACAGAGTTTTTAAAGAACACAAGTTTAGCAGAGCTATCCCAAAACCAACAACGTTTTTAAAGAAGAACACAAGTTCAGCAGAGCTATCCCAAAACCGACAGCGTTTTTAAAGAAGAACACAAGTTCAGCAGAGCTATCCCAAAAGCGACACCGTTCTTAAAGAACACAAGTTCAGCAGAGCTAATCCAAAAGCGACACCGTTTTTAAAGAAGAACACAAGTTCAGCAGAGCTATCCCAAAAGCGACACCATTTTTAAAGAAGAGCACAAGTTCAGCAGAACTATCCCAAAAGCGACACCGTTTTTAAAGAAGAACACAAGTTCAGCAGAGGTATCCCAAAAGCGACACCGTTTTTAAAGAAGAGCACAAGTTCAGCAGAGCTATCCCAAAAGCGAAACCGTTTTTAAAGAAGAACACAAGTTCAGCAGAGGTATCCCAAAAGCGACCCCGTTTTTAAAGAAGAGGACAAGTTCAGCAGAGCTATCCCAAAAGTGACAGAGTTTTTAAAGAACACAAGTTTAGCAGAGCTATCCCAAATGCGACACAGTTTTTAAAGAAGTACACAAGCTCAGCAGAGCTATCCCGAAAGCGACACCGTTTTTAAAGAACACAAGTTCAGCAGAGCTATCCCAAAAGCGAAACCGTTTTTAAAGAAGAGCACAAGTTCAGCAGAGCTATCCCAAAAGCGACACCATTTTTAAAGAAGAACACAAGTTCAGCAGAGCTATCCCAAAAGCGACACCATTTTTAAAGAAGAGCACAAGTTCAGCAGAGCTATCCCAAAAGCAACACCGTTTTTAAAGACGAGCACAAGTTCAGCAGAGCTATCCCAAAAGCGACACAGTTTTTAAAGAAGAACACAAGTTCAGCAGAGCTATCCCAAAAGCGACACTGTTTTTAAAGAAGAACACAAGTACAGCAGAGCTATCCCTCTAGTTACAGAGTTGTCACAGAAGTACACAAGTACAGCAGAGCTATCCCTCTAGTTACACAGTTCTCACAGAAGAACATAAGTACAGCAGAGCTATCCCCAGGTTACACAGATGAAACAAAGGACATTAGAAACGTCCATTGATAACACAATTTTTACATATTTCATAGATGTACGTATGACACAGCAGAACCATGCCTAAGGTTACATAGTTCTCTTAGAATAACAAACAAGTAGCAGTTCTATCCCTCCAGTTGCATGGTTCTCACTGAAGAACACAAGTTCAGCAGAGCTATCCCAAAAGCGACACCGTTTTTAAAGAAGAACACAAGTTCAGCAGAGGTATCCCAAAAGCGACACCGTTTTTAAAGAAGAGCACAAGTTCAGCAGAGCTATCCCAAAAGCGAAACCGTTTTTAAAGAAGAACACAAGTTCAGCAGAGGTATCCCAAAAGCGACACCGTTTTTAAAGAAGAGGACAAGTTCAGCAGAGCTATCCCAAAAGCGACAGAGTTTTTAAAGAACACAAGTTTAGCAGAGTTATCCCAAAAGCGACACAGTTTTTAAAGAAGTACACAAGTTCAGCAGAGCTATCCCAAAAGCGACACCGTTTTTAAAGAACACAAGTTCAGCAGAGCTATCCCAAAAGCGAAACCGTTTTTAAAGAAGAGCACAAGTTCAGCAGAGCTATCCCAAAAGCGACACCATTTTTAAAGAAGAACACAAGTTCAGCAGAGCTATCCCAAAAGCGACACCATTTTTAAAGAAGAGCACAAGTTCAGCAGAGCTATCCCAAAAGCAACACCGTTTTTAAAGACGAGCACAAGTTCAGCAGAGCTATCCCAAAAGCGACAGAGTTTTTAAAGAACACAAGTTCAGCAGAGCTATCCCAAAAGCGACACAATTTTTAAAGAAGAACACAAGTTCAGCAGAGCTATCCCAAAAGCGACACCATTTTTAAAGAAGAGCACAAGTTCAGCAGAGCTATCCCAAAAGCAACACCGTTTTTAAAGACGAGCACAAGTTCAGCAGAGCTATCCCAAAAGCGACAGAGTTTTTAAAGAACACAAGTTCAGCAGAGCTATCCCAAAAGCGACACCGTTTTTAAAGAAGAACACAAGTTCAGCAGAGCTATCCCAAAAGCGACACCGTTTTTAAAGAAGAACACAAGTTCAGCAGAGCTATCCCAAAAGCGACACCGTTTTTAAAGAAGAACACAAGTTCAGCAGAGCTATCACAAAAGCGACACCATTTTTAAAGAAGAGCACAAGTTCAGCAGAGCTATTCCAAAAGCGACACTGTTTTTAAAGAAGAACACAAGTACAGCAGAGCTATCCCTCTAGTTACACAGTTGTGACTGAAGAACACAAGTACAGCAGAGCTATCCCTCTAGTTACACAGTTCTCACAGAAGAACATAAGTACAGCAGAGCTATCCCCCAGGTTACATAGATTAAACAAAGGACATTAGAAACGTCCATTGATAACACAATTCTTACATATTTCATAGATGTACGTATGAGACAGCAGAACCATGCCTAAGGTTACATAGTTCTCTTAGAATAACAAACAAGTAGCAGTTCTATCCCTCCAGTTGCATGGTTCTCCCTGAAGAACACAAGTTCAGCAGAGCTATCCCAAAAGCGACTCCGTTTTTAAAGAAGAGCACAAGATCAGCAGACCTATCCCAAAAGCGACACAGTTTTTAAAGAAGAGCACACGTTCAGCAGAGGTATCCCAAAAGCGACACCGTTTTTAAAGGAGAATACGAGTTCAGCAGAGCTATCCCAAAAGCGACACCGTTCTTAAAGAACACAAGTTCAGCAGAGCTATCCCAAAAGCGACACCGTTCTTAAAGAACACAAGTTTAGCAGAGCTATCCCAAAAGCGACACCGTTTTTAAAGAAGAGCACAAGTTCAGCAGAGCTATCCCAAAAGCAACAGAGTTTTTAAAGAACACAAGTTTAGCAGAGCTATCCCAAAACCAACAACGTTTTTAAAGAAGAACACAAGTTCAGCAGAGCTATCCCAAAACCGACAGCGTTTTTAAAGAAGAACACAAGTTCAGCAGAGCTATCCCAAAAGCGACACCGTTCTTAAAGAACACAAGTTCAGCAGAGCTAATCCAAAAGCGACACCGTTTTTAAAGAAGAACACAAGTTCAGCAGAGCTATCCCAAAAGCGACACCGTTTTTAAAGAAGAGCACAAGTTCAGCAGAGCTATCCCAAAAGCGACACCGTTTTTAAAGAAGAACACAAGTTCAGCAGAGGTATCCCAAAAGCGACACCGTTTTTAAAGAAGAGCACAAGTTCAGCAGAGCTATCCCAAAATCGAAACCGTTTTTAAAGAAGAACACAAGTTCAGCAGAGCTATCCCAAAAGCGACCCCGTTTTTAAAGAAGAGGACAAGTTCAGCAGAGCTATCCCAAAAGCAACAGAGTTTTTAAAGAACACAAGTTTAGCAGAGCTATCCCAAATGCGACACAGTTTTTAAAGAAGAGCACAAGTTCAGCAGAGCTATCCCAAAAGCGACACCATTTTTAAAGAAGAACCCAAGTTCAGCAGAGCTATCCCAAAAGCGACACCATTTTTAAAGAAGAGCACAAGTTCAGCAGAGCTATCCCAAAAGCAACACCGTTTTTAAAGACGAGCACAAGTTCAGCAGAGCTATCCCAAAAGCGACAGAGTTTTTAAAGAACACAAGTTCAGCAGAGCTATCCCAAAAGCGACACTGTGTTTAAAGGAGAACACAAGTACAGCAGAGCTATCCCTCTAGTTACAGAGTTGTCACAGAAGTACACAAGTACAGCAGAGCTATCCCTCTAGTTACACAGTTCTCACAGAAGAACATAAGTACAGCAGAGCTATCCCCCAGGTTACACAGATGAAACAAAGGACATTAGAAACGTCCATTGATAACACAATTTTTACATATTTCATAGATGTACGTATGAGACAGCAGAACCATGCCTAAGGTTACATAGTTCTCTTAGAATAACAAACAAGTAGCAGTTCTATCCCTCCAGTTGCATGGTTCTCACTGAAGAACACAAGTTCAGCAGAGCTATCCCAAAAGCGACTCCGTTTTTAAAGAAGAGCACAAGATCAGCAGACCTATCCCAAAAGCGACACAGTTTTTAAAGAAGAGCACACGTTCAGCAGAGGTATCACAAAAGCGACACCGTTTTTAAAGAACACAAGTTCAGCAGAGCTATCCCAAAAGCGACACCGTTCTTAAAGAACACAAGTTTAGCAGAGCTATCCCAAAAGCGACACCGTTTTTAAAGAATAGCACAAGTTCAGCAGAGCTATCCCAAAAGCGACAGAGTTTTTAAAGAACACAAGTTTAGCAGAGCTATCCCAAAACCGACACCGTTTTTAAAGAAGAACACAAGTTCAGCAGAGCTATCCCAAAACCGACACCGTTTTTAAAGAAGAACACAAGTTCAGCAGAGCTATCCCAAAAGCGACACCGTTCTTAAAGAACACAAGTTCAGCAGAGCTAATCCAAAAGCGACACCGTTTTTAAAGAAGAACACAAGTTCAGCAGAGCTATCCCAAAAGCAACACCGTTTTTAAAGAAGCACAGATTTTCAGCAGAGCTATCCCAAAAGCGACATCGTTTTTAAAGAAGAACACAAGTTCAGCAGAGCTATCCCAAAAGCGACACAGTTTTTAAAGAATAACACAAGTTCAGCAGAAGTATCCCAAAAGCGACACCATTTTTAAAGACAAGCACAAGTTCAGCTGAGCTATCCCAAAAGCAACAGAGTTTTTAAAGAATACAAGTTTAGCAGAGCTATCCCATAAGCGACACAGTTTTTAAAGAAGAACACAAGTTTAGCAGAGCTATCCCAAAAGCCACACCGTTTTTAAAGAAGAATACAAGTTCAGCAGAGCTATCCCAAAAGCGAAACCGTTTTTAAAGAAGAGCACAAGTTCAGCATAGCTATCCCAAAAGCGAAACTGTTTTTAAAGAAGAGCACAAGTTCAGCAGAGTTATCCCAAAAGCGACACCATTTTTAAAGAAGAACACAAGTTCAGCAGAGCTATCCCAAAAGCGACACCGTTTTTAAAGAAGAGCACAAGTTCAGCAGAGCTATCCCAAAAGCGACACCGTTTTTAAATATGAGCACAAGTTCAGCAGAGCTATCCCAAAAGCGACACCGTTTTTAAAGAAGAGCACAAGTTCAGCAGAGCTATCCCAAAAACGGCACCGTTTTTAAAGAAGAACACAAGTTCAACAGAGGTATCACAAAAGCGACACCATTTTTAAACAAGAGTCCAAGTTCAGCAGAGCTATCCCAAAAGCGAAACCGTTTTTAAAGAAGAACACAAGTTCAGCAGAGGTATCCCAAAAGCGACACCGTTTTTAAAGAAGAGGACAAGTTCAGCAGAGTTATCCCAAAAGCGACAGAGTTTTTAAAGAACACAAGTTTAGCAGAGCTATCCCAAAAGCCACACAGTTTTTAAAGAAGTACACAAGTTCAGCAGAGCTATCCCAAAAGCGACACCGTTTTTAAAGAAGAACACAAGTTCATCAGAGCTATCCCAAAAGCGAAACCGTTTTTAAAGAGCACAAGTTCAGCAGAGCTATCCCAAAAGCGACACCATTTTTAAAGAAGGACACAAGTTCAGCAGAGCTAGCCCAAAAGCGACACCATTTTTAAAGAAGAGCACAAGTTCAGCAGAGCTATCCCAAAAGCAGCACCGTTTTTAAAGAAGAGCACAAGTTCAGCAGAGCTATCCCAAAAGCGACACAATTTTTAAAGAAGAACACAAGTTCAGCAGAGCTATCCCAAAAGCGACACCATTTTTAAAGAAGAGCACAAGTTCAGCAGAGCTATCCCAAAAGCAACACCATTTTTAAAGACGAGCACAAGTTCAGCAGAGCTATCCCAAAAGCGACAGAGTTTTTAAAGAACACAAGTTCAGCAGAGCTATCCCAAAAGCGACACCGTTTTTAAAGAAGAACACAAGTTCAGCAGAGCTATCCCAAAAGCGACACCGTTTTTAAAGAAGAACACAAGTTCAGGAGAGCTATCCCAAAAGCGACACCGTTTTTAAAGAAGAACACAAGTTCAGCAGAGCTATCACAAAAGCGACACCATTTTTAAAGAAGAGCACAAGTTCAGCAGAGCTATCCCAAAAGCGACACTGTTTTTAAAGAAGAACACAAGTACAGCAGAGCTATCCCTCTAGTTACACAGTTGTCACAGAAGAACACAAGTACAGCAGAGCTATCCCTCTAGTTACACAGTTCTCACAGAAGAACATAAGTACAGCAGAGCTATCCCCCAGGTTACATAGATGAAACAAAGGACATTAGAAACATCCATTGATAACACAATTCTTACATATTTCATAGATGTACGTATGAGACAGCAGAACCATGCCTAAGGTTACATAGTTCTCTTAGAATAACAAATAAGTAGCAGTTCTATCCCTCCAGTTGCATGGTTCTCACTGAAGAACACAAGTTCAGCAGAGCTATCCCAAAAACGACTCCGTTTTTAAAGAAGAGCACAAGATCAGCAGACCTATCCCAAAAGCGACACAGTTTTTAAAGAAGAGCACACGTTCAGCAGAGGTATCCCAAAAGCGACACCGTTTTTAAAGGAGAATACGAGTTCAGCAGAGCTATCCCAAAGCGACACCGTTCTTAAAGAACACAAGTTCAGCAGAGCTATCCCAAAGCGACACCGTTCTTAAAGAACACAAGTTTAGCAGAGCTATCCCAAAAGCGACACCGTTTTTAAAGAAGAGCACAAGTTCAGCAGAGCTATCCCAAAAGCAACAGAGTTTTTAAAGAACACAAGTTTAGCAGAGCTATCCCAAAACCAACACCGTTTTTAAAGAAGAACACAAGTTCAGCAGAGCTATCCCAAAACCGACAGCGTTTTTAAAGAAGAACACAAGTTCAGCAGAGCTATCCCAAAAGCTACACCGTTCTTAAAGAACACAAGTTCAGCAGAGCTAATCCAAAAGCGACACAGTTTTTAAAGAAGAACACAAGTTCAGCAGAGCTATCCCAAAAGCAACACCGTTTTTAAAGAAGCACACAAGTTCAGCAGAGCTATCCCAAAAGCGACAGAGTTTTTAAAGAAGAACACAAGTTCAGCAGAGCTATCCCAAAGCGACACCGTTTTTAAAGAATAACACAAGTTCAGCAGAAGTATCCCAAAAGCGACACCATTTTTAAAGAACACAAGTTCAGCAGAGCTATCCCAAAAGCGACACCGTTTTTAAAGAAGAGCACAAGTTCAGCAGAGCTATCCCAAAAGCGACACCGTTTTTAAAGATGAGCACAAGTTCAGCAGAGCTATCCCAAAAGCGACACCGTTTTTAAAGAAGAGCACAAGTTCAGCAGCGCTATCCCAAAAGCGACACCGTTTTTAAAGAAGAACACAAGTTCAGCAGAGGTATCCCAAAAGCGACACCGTTTTTAAAGAAGAGCACAAGTTCAGCAGAGCTATCCCAAAAGCGAAACCGTTTTTAAAGAAGAACACAAGTTCAGCAGAGGTATCCCAAAAGCGACACCGTTTTTAAAGAAGAGGACAAGTTCAGCAGAGCTATCCCAAAAGCGACAGAGTTTTTAAAGAACACAAGTTTAGCAGAGCTATCCCAAAAGCGACACAGTTTTTAAAGAAATACACAAGTTCAGCAGAGCTATCCCAAAAGCGACACCGTTTTTAAAGAACACAAGTTCAGCAGAGCTATCCCAAAAGCGAAACCGTTTTTAAAGAAGAGCACAAGTTCAACAGAGCTATCCCAAAAGCGACACCATTTTTAAAGAAGAACACAAGTTCAGCAGAGCTATCCCAAAAGCGACACCATTTTTAAAGAAGAGCACAAGTTCAGCAGAGCTATCCCAAAAGCAACACCGTTTTTAAAGACGAGCACAAGTTCAGCAGAGCTATCCCAAAAGCGACAGAGTTTTTAAAGAACACAAGTTCAGCAGAGCTATCCCAAAGCGACACAATTTTTAAAGAAGAACACAAGTTCAGCAGAGCTATCCCAAAAGCGACACCATTTTTAAAGAAGAGCACAAGTTCAGCAGAGCTATCCCAAAAGCAACACCGTTTTTAAAGACGAGCACAAGTTCAGCAGAGCTATCCCAAAAGCGACAGAGTTTTTAAAGAACACAAGTTCAGCAGAGCTATCCCAAAAGCGACACCATTTTTAAAGAAGAACACAAGTTCAGCAGAGCTATCCCAAAAGCGACACCGTTTTTAAAGAAGAACACAAGTTCAGCAGAGCTATCCCAAAAGCGACACCGTTTTTAAAGAAGAACACAAGTTCAGCAGAGCTATCACAAAAGCGACACCATTTTTAAAGAAGAGCACAAGTTCAGCAGAGCTATCCCAAAAGCGACACTGTTTTTAAAGAAGAACACAAGTACAGCAGGGCTATCCCTCTAGTTACACAGTTGTGACTGAAGAACACAAGTACAGCAGAGCTATCCCTCTAGTTACACAGTTCTCACAGAAGAACATAAGTACAGCAGAGCTATCCCCCAGGTTACATAGATGAAACAAAGGACATTAGAAACGTCCATTGATAACACAATTCTTACATATTTCATAGATGTACGTATGAGACAGCAGAACCATGCCTAAGGTTACATAGTTCTCTTAGAATAACAAACAAGTAGCAGTTCTATCCCTCCAGTTGCATGGTTCTCCTGAAGAACACAAGTTCAGCAGAGCTATCCCAAAAGCGACTCCGTTTTTAAAGAAGAGCACAAGATCAGCAGACCTATCCCAAAAGCGACACAGTTTTTAAAGAAGAGCACACGTTCAGCAGAGGTATCCCAAAAGCGACACCGTTTTTAAAGGAGAATACGAGTTCAGCAGAGCTATCCCAAAAGCGACACCGTTCTTAAAGAACACAAGTTCAGCAGAGCTATCCCAAAAGCGACACCGTTCTTAAAGAACACAAGTTTAGCAGAGCTATCCCAAAAGCGACACCGTTTTTAAAGAAGAGCACAAGTTCAGCAGAGCTATCCCAAAAGCAACAACGTTTTTAAAGAAGAACACAAGTTCAGCAGAGCTATCCCAAAACCGACAGCGTTTTTAAAGAAGAACACAAGTTCAGCAGAGCTATCCCAAAAGCGACACCGTTCTTAAAGAACACAAGTTCAGCAGAGCTAATCCAAAAGCGACACCGTTTTTAAAGAAGAACACAAGTTCAGCAGAGCTATCCCAAAAGCGACACCGTTTTTAAAGAAGAGCACAAGTTCAGAAGAGCTATCCCAAAAGCGACACCGTTTTTAAAGAAGAACACAAGTTCAGCAGAGGTATCCCAAAAGCGACACCGTTTTTAAAGAAGAGCACAAGTTCAGCAGAGCTATCCCAAAAGGCGACACCGTTTTTAAAGAAGAACACAAGTTCAGCAGAGCTATCCCAAAAGCGACACCGTTTTTAAAGAAGAGCACAAGTTCAGCAGAGCTATCCCAAAAGCGACACAATTTTTAAAGAACACAATTTCAGCAGAGCTATCCCAAAAGCGACACCATTTTTAAAGAAGAGCACAAGTTCAGCAGAGCTATCCCAAAAGCAACACCGTTTTTAAAGACGAGCACAAGTTCAGCAGAGCTATCCCAAAAGCGACAGAGTTTTTAAACAACACAAGTTCAGCAGAGCTATCCCAAAAGCGACACAGTTTTTAAAGAAGAACACAAGTTCAGCAGAGCTATCCCAAAAGCGACACCGTTTTTAAAGAAGAACACAAGTTCAGCAGAGCTATCCCAAAAGCGACACCGTTTTTAAAGAAGAGCACAAGTTCAGCAGAGCTATCCCAAAAGCGACACTGTTTTTAAAGAAGAACACAAGTACAGCAGAGCTATCCCTCTAGTTACACAGTTGTCACAGAAGAACACAAGTACAGCAGAGCTATCCCTCTAGTTACACAGTTCTCACAGAAGAACATGAGTACAGCAGAGCTATTCCCCAGGTTACATAGATTAAACAAAGGACATTAGAAACGTCCATTGATAACACAATTCTTACATATTTCATAGATGTACGTATGAGACAGCAGAACCATGCCTAAGGTTACATAGTTCTCTTAGAATAACAAACAAGTAGCAGTTCTATCCCTCCAGTTGCATGGTTCTCACTGAAGAACACAAGTTCAGCAGAGCCATCCCAAAAGTGACTCCGTTTTTAAAGAAGAGCACAAGATCAGCAGCCCTATCCCAAAAGCGACACGGTTTTTAAAGAAGAGCACACGTTCAGCAGAGGTATCCCAAAAGCGACACCGTTTTTAAAGGAGAATACGAGTTCAGCAGAGCTATCCCAAAAGCGACACGTTCTTAAAGAACACAAGTTCAGCAGAGCTATCCCAAAAGCGACACCGTTCTTAAAGAACACAAGTTTAGCAGAGCTATCCCAAAAGCGACACCGTTTTTAAAGAAGAGCACAAGTTCAGCAGAGCTATCCCAAAAGCGACAGAGTTTTTAAAGAACCCAAGTTTAGCAGAGCTATCCCAAAACCAACACCGTTTTTAAAGAAGAACACAAGTTCAGCAGAGCTATCCCAAAACCGACACCGTTTTTAAAGAAGAACACAAGTTCAGCAGAGCTATCCCAAAAGCGACACCGTTCTTAAAGAACACAAGTTCAGCAGAGCTAATCCAAAACCGACACCGTTTTTAAAGAAGAACACAAGTTCAGCAGAGCTATCCCAAAAGCAACACCGTTTTTAAAGACGCACACAAGCTCAGCAGAGCTATCCCAAAAGCGACACCGTTTTTAAAGAAGAACACAAGTTCAGCAGAGCTATCCCAAAAGCGACACCGTTTTTAAAGAATAACACAAGTTCAGCAGAAGTATCCAAAAACCGACACCATTTTTAAAGAACATAAGTTCAGCAGAGCTATCCCAAAAGCGACACTGTTTTTAAAGAAGAGCACAAGTTCAGCAGAGCTATCCCAAAGCGACACCGTTTTTAAAGACGAGCACAAGTTCAGCAGAGCTATCCCAAAAGCGACACCGTTTTTAAAAAAGAGCACAAGTTCAGCAGAGCTATCCCAAAAGCGACACCGTTTATAAAGAAGAACACAAGTTCAGCAGAGGTATCCCAAAAGCGACACCGTTTTTAAAGAAGAGCACAAGTTCAGCAGAGCTATCCCAAAAGCGAAACCGTTTTTAAAGAAGAACACAAGTTCAGCAGAGGTATCCCAAAAGCGACACCGTTTTTAAAGAAGAGGACAAGTTCAGCAGAGCTATCCCAAAAGCGACAGAGTTTTTAAAGAACACAAGTTTAGCAGAGCTATCCCAAAAGCGACACAGTTTTTAAAGAAGTACACAAGTTCAGCAGAGCTATCCCAAAAGCGACACCGTTTTAAAGAACACAAGTTCAGCAGAGCTATCCCAAAAGCGACACCGTTTTTAAAGAAGAACACAAGTTCAGCAGAGCTATCCCAAAAGCGACACCATTTTTAAAGAAGAGCACAAGTTCAGCAGAGCTATCCCAAAAGCAACACCGTTTTTAAAGACGAGCACAAGTTCAGCAGAGCTATCCCAAAAGCGACACTGTTTTTAAAGAAGAACACAAGTACAGCAGAGCTATCCCTCTAGTTACAGAGTTGTCACAGAAGAACACAAGTACAGCAGAGCTATCCCCCAGGTTACACAGATGAAACAAAGGACATTAGAAACGACCATTGATAACACAATTTTTACATATTTCATAGATGTACGTATTAGACAGCAGAACCATGCCTAAGGTTACATAGTTCTCTTAGAATAACAAACAAGTAGCAGTTCTATCCCTCCAGTTGCATGGTTCTCACTGAAGAACACAAGTTCAGCAGAGCTATCCCAAAAGCGACTCCGTTTTTAAAGAAGAGCACAAGATCAGCAGACCTATCCCAAAATCGACACAGTTTTTAAAGAAGAGCACACGTTCAGCAGAGGTATCCCAAAAGCGACACCGTTTTTAAAGAACACAAGTTCAGCAGAGCTATCCCAAAAGCGACACCGTTCTTAAAGAACACAAGTTCAGCAGCGCTATCCCAAAAGCGACACCGTTTTTAAAGAAGAACACAAGTTCAGCAGAGGTATCCCAAAATCGACACAGTTTTTAAAGAAGAGCACACGTTCAGCAGAGGTATCCCAAAAGCGACACCGTTTTTAAAGAACACAAGTTCAGCAGAGCTATCCCAAAAGCGACACCGTTCTTAAAGAACACAAGTTTAGGAGAGCTATCCCAAAAGCGACACCGTTTTTAAAGAAGAGCACAAGTTCAGCAGAGCTATCCCAAAAGCGACAGAGTTTTTAAAGAACACAAGTTTAGCAGAGCTATCCCAAAACCGACACCGTTTTTAAAGAAGAACACAAGTTCAGCAGAGCTATCCCAAAACCGACACCGTTTTTAAAGAAGAACACAAGTTCAGCAGAGCTATCCCAAAAGCGACACCGTTCTCAAGGAACACAAGTTCAGCAGAGCTAATCCAAAAGCGACACCGTTTTTAAAGAAGAACACAAGTTCAGCAGAGCTATCCCAAAAGCAACACCGTTTTTAAAGAAGCACACATTTTCAGCAGAGCTAGCCCAAAAGCGACACCATTTTTAAAGAAGAGCACAAGTTCAGCAGAGCTATCCCAAAAGCAACACCGTTTTTAAAGACGAGCACAAGTTCAGCAGAGCTATCCCAAAAGCGACAGAGTTTTTAAAGAACACAAGTTCAGCAGAGCTATCCCAAAAGCGACACCGTTTTTAAAGAAGAACACAAGTTCAGCAGAGCTATCCCAAAAGCGACACCGTTTTTAAAGAAGAACACAAGTTCAGCAGAGCTATCCCAAAAGCGACACCGTTTTTAAAGAAGAGCACAAGTTCAGCAGAGCTATCCCAAAAGCGACACTGTTTTTAAAGAAGAACACAAGTATAGCAGAGCTATCCCTCTAGTTACACAGTTGTCACAGAAGAACACAAGTACAGCAGAGCTATCCCTCTAGTTACACAGTTCTCACAGAAGAACATAAGTACACCAGAGCTATCCCCCAGGTTACATAGATTAAACAAAGGACATTAGAAACGTCCATTGATAACACAATTCTTACATATTTCATAGATGTACGTATGAGACAGCAGAACCATGCCTAAGGTTACATAGTTCTCTTAGAATAACAAACAAGTAGCAGTTCTATCCCTCCAGTTGCATGGTTCTCACTGAAGAACACAAGTTCAGCAGAGCTATCCCAAAAGCGACTCCGTTTTTAAAGAAGAGCACAAGATCAGCAGACCTATCCCAAAAGCGACACAGTTTTTAAAGAAGAGCACACGTTCAGCAGAGGTATCCCAAAGCGACACCGTTTTTAAAGGAGAATACGAGTTCAGCAGAGCTATCCCAAAAGCGACACCATTCTTAAAGAACACAAGTTCAGCAGAGCTATCCCAAAAGCGACACCGTTCTTAAAGAACACAAGTTTAGCAGAGCTATCCCAAAAGCGACACCGTTTTTAAAGAAGAGCACAAGTTCAGCAGAGCTATCCCAAAAGCGACACCGTTTTTAAAGAAGAACACAAGTTCAGCAGAGGTATCCCAAAAGCGACACCGTTTTTAAAAAAGAGCACAAGTTCAGCAGAGCTATCCCAAAAGCGAAACCGTTTTTAAAGAAGAACACAAGTTCAGCAGAGGTATCCCAAAAGCGACACCGTTTTTAAAGAAGAGGACAAGTTCAACAGAGCTATCCCAAAAGCGACAGAGTTTTTAAAGAACACAAGTTTAGCAGAGCTATCCCAAAAGCGACACAGTTTTTAAAGAAGTACACAAGTTCAGCAGAGCTATCCCAAAAGCGACACCGTTTTTAAAGAACACAAGTTCAGCAGAGCTATCCCAAAAGCGAAACCGTTTTTAAAGAAGAGCACAAGTTCAGCAGAGCTATCCCAAAAGTGACACCATTTTTAAAGAAGAACACAAGTTCAGCAGAGCTATCCCAAAAGCGACATCATTTTTAAAGAAGAGCACAAGTTCAGCAGAGCTATCCCAAAAGCAACACCGTTTTTAAAGACGAGCACAAGTTCAGCAGAGCTATCCCAAAAGCGACAGAGTTTTTAAAGAACACAAGTTCAGCAAAGCTAACCCAAAAGCGACACAGTTTTTAAAGAAGAACACAAGTTCAGCAGAGCTATCCCAAAAGCGACACTGTTTTTAAAGAAGAACACAAGTACAGCAGAGCTATCCCTCTAGTTACAGAGTTGTCACAGAAGTACACAAGTACAGCAGAGCTATCCCTCTAGTTACACAGTTCTCACAGAAGAACATAAGTACAGCAGAGCTATCCCCCAGGTTACACAGATGAAACAAAGGACATTAGAAACATCCATTGATAACACAATTCTTACATATTTCATAGATGTACGTATGAGACAGCAGAACCATGCCTAAGGTTACATAGTTCTCTTAGAATAACAAACAAGTAGCAGTTCTATCCCTCCAGTTGCATGGTTCTCACTGAAGAACACAAGTTCAGCAGAGCTATCCCAAAAGCTACTCCGTTTTTAAAGAAGAGCACAAGATCAGCAGACCTATCCCAAAAGCGACACAGTTTTTAAAGAAGAGCACACGTTCAGCAGAGGTATCCCAAAAGCGACACCGTTTTTAAAGAACACAAGTTCAGCAGAGCTATCCCAAAAGTGACACCGTTCTTAAAGAACACAAGTTTAGCAGAGCTATCCCAAAAGCGACACCGTTTTTAAAGAATAGCACAAGTTCAGCAGAGCTATCCCAAAAGCGACAGAGTTTTTAAAGAACACAAGTTTAGCAGAGCTATCCCAAAACCGACACCATTTTTAAAGAATAACACAAGTTCAGCAGAGCTATCCCAAAACCGACACCGTTTTTAAAGAAGAACACAAGTTCAGCAGAGCTATCCCAAAAGCGACACCGTTCTTAAAGAACACAAGTTCAGCAGAGCTAATCCAAAAGCGACACCGTTTTTAAAGAAGAACACAAGTTCAGCAGAGCTATCCCAAAAGCAACACCGTTTTTAAAGAAGCACACATTTTCAGCAGAGCTATCCCAAAAGCGACACCGTTTTTAAAGAAGAACACAAGTTTAGCAGAGCTATCCCAAAAGCGACACCGTTTTTAAAGAATAACACAAGTTCAGCAGAAGTATCCCAAAAGCGACACCGTTTTTAAAGAAGAGCACAAGTTCAGCTGAGCTATCCCAAAAGCAACAGAGTTTTTAAAGAATACAAGTTTAGCAGAGCTATCCCATAAGCGACACAGTTTTTAAAGAAGAACACAAGTTCAGCAGAGCTATCCCAAAAGCGACACCATTTTTAAAGAAGAATACAAGTTCAGCAGAGCTATCCCAAAGCGAAACCGTTTTTAAAGAAGAGCACAAGTTCAGCAGAGCTATCCCAAAAGCGAAACTGTTTTTAAAGAAGAGCACAAGTTCAGCAGAGTTATCCCAAAAGCGACACCATTTTTAAAGAAGAACACAAGTTCAGCAGAGCTATCCCAAAAGCGACACCGTTTTTAAAGAAGAGCACAAGTTCAGCAGAGCTATCCCAAAGCGACACCGTTTTTAAATATGAGCACAAGTTCAGCAGAGCTATCCCAAAGCGACACCGTTTTTAAAGAAGAGCACAAGTTCAGCAGAGCTTTCCCAAAACGACACCGTTTTTAAAGAAGAACACAAGTTCAACAGAGGTATCCCAAAGCGACACCATTTTTAAAGAAGAGCACAAGTTCAGCAGAGCTATCCCAAAAGTGAAACCGTTTTTAAAGAAGAACACAAGTTCAGCAGAGGTATCCCAAAAGCGACACCGTTTTTAAAGAAGAGGACAAGTTCAGCAGAGTTATCCCAAAAGCGACAGAGTTTTTAAAGAACACAAGTTTAGCAGAGCTATCCCAAAAGCCACACAGTTTTTAAAGAAGTACACAAGTTCAGCAGAGCTATCCCAAAAGCGACACCGTTTTTAAAGAAGAACACAAGTTCATCAGAGCTATCCCAAAAGCGAAACCGTTTTTAAAGAGCACAAGTTCAGCAGAGCTATCCCAAAGCGACACCATTTTTAAAGAAGAACACAAGTTCAGCAGAGCTAGCCCAAAGCGACACCATTTTTAAAGAAGAGCACAAGTTCAGCAGAGCTATCCCAAAAGCAACACTGTTTTTAAAGAAGAACACAAGTTCAGCAGAGCTATCCCAAAAGCACCACCGTTTTTAAAGAAGAACACAAGTTCAGCAGAGCTATCCCAAAAGCGACACCGTTCTTAAAGAACACAAGTTCAGCAGAGCTAATCCAAAAGCGACACCGTTTTTAAAGAAGAACACAAGTTCAGCAGAGCTATCCCAAAAGCAACACCGTTTTTAAAGAAGCACACAAGTTCAGCAGAGCTATCCCAAAAGCGACACCGTTTTTAAAGAAGAACACAAGTTCAGCAGAGCTATCCCAAAAGCGACACCGTTTTTAAAGAATAACACAAGTTCAGCAGAAGTATCCCAAAAGCGACACCATTTTTAAAGAACACAAGTTCAGCAGAGCTATCCCAAAAGCGACACCGTTTTTAAAGAAGAGCACAAGTTCAGCAGAGCTATCCCAAAAGCGACACCGTTTTTAAAGATGAGCACAAGTTCTGCAGAGCTATCACAAAAGCGACACCGTTTTTAAAGAAGAGCACAAGTTCAGCAGAGCTATCCCAAAAGCGACACCGTTTTTAAAGAAGAACACAAGTTCAGCAGAGGTATCCCAAAAGCGACACCGTTTTTAAAGAAGAGCACAAGTTCAGCAGAGGTATCCCAAAAGCGACACCATTTTTAAAGAACAGGACAAGTTCAGCAGAGCTATCCCAAAAGCGACAGAGTTTTTAAAGAACACAAGTTTAGCAGAGCTATCCCAAAAGCGACACAGTTTTTAAAGAAGTACACAAGTTCAGCAGAGCTATCCCAAAGCGACACCGTTTTTAAAGAACACAAGTTCAGCAGAGCTATCCCAAAAGCGAAACCGTTTTTAAAGAGCACAAGTTCAGCAGAGCTATCCCAAAAGCGACACCATTTTTAAAGAAGAACACAAGTTCCGCAGAGCTATCCCTAAAGCGACACCATTTTTAAAGAAGAGCACAAGTTCGGCACAGCTATCCCAAAAGCAACACCGTTTTTAAAGACGAGCAGAAGTTCAGCAGAGCTATCCCAAAAGCGACAGTGTTTTTAAAGAACACAAGTTCAGCAGAGCTATCCCAAAAGCGACACTGTTTTTAAAGAAGAACACAAGTTCAGCAGAGCTATCCCAAAAGCGACACTGTTTTTAAAGAAGAACACAAGTACAGCAGAGCTATCCCTCTAGTTACAGAGTTGTCACAGAAGAACACAAGTACAGCAGAGCTATCCCTCTAGTTACACAGTTCTCACAGAAGAACATAAGTACAGCAGAGCTATCCCCCAGGTTACACAGATGAAACAAATGACATTAGAAACGTCCATTGATAACACCATTTTTACATATTTCATAGATGTACGTATGAGACAGCAGAACCATGCCTAAGGTTACATAGTTCTCTTAGAATAACAAACAAGTAGCAGTTCTAGCCCTCCAGTTGCATGGTTCTCACTGAAGAACACAAGTTCAGCAGAGCTATCCCAAAAGCGACTCCATTTTTAAAGAAGAGCACAAGATCAGCAGACCTATCCCAAAAGCGACACAGTTTTTAAAGAAGAGCACACGTTCAGCAGAGGTATCCCAAAAGCGACACCGTTTTTAAAGAACACAAGTTCAGCAGAGCTATCCCAAAAGCGACACCGTTCTTAAAGAACACAAGTTTAGCAGAGCTATCCCAAAACCGACACCGTTTTTAAAGAAGAGCACAAGTTCAGCAGAGCTATCCCAAAACCGACACCGTTTTTAAAGAAGAACACAAGTTCAGCAGAGCTAACCCAAAAGCGACACCGTTCTTAAAGAACACAAGTTCAGCAGAGCTAATCCAAAGCGACACCGTTTTTAAAGAAGAACACAAGTTCAGCAGAGCTATCCCAAAAGCAACACCGTTTTTAAAGAAGCACACATTTTCAGCAGAGCTATCCCAAAAGCGACACCGTTTTTAAAGAATAACACAAGTTCAGCAGAGCTATCCCAAAAGCGACACCGTTTTTAAAGAATAACACAAGTTCAGCAGAAGTATCCCAAAAGCGACACCGTTTTTAAAGAACAGCACAAGTTCAGCTGAGCTATCCCAAAAGCAACAGAGTTTCTAAAGAACACAAGTTTAGCAGAGCTATCCCAAAAGCGACACAGTTTTTAAAGAAGAACACAAGTTCAGCAGAGCTATCCCAAAAGCGACACCGTTTTTAAAGAAGAATACAAGTTCAGCAGAGCTATCCCAAAAGCTAAACCGTTTTTAAAGAAGAGCACAAGTTCAGCAGAGCTATCCCAAAAGCAACACCATTTTTAAAGAAGAACACAAGTTCAGCAGAGCTATCCCAAAAGCGACACCGTTTTTAAAGAAGAGCACAAGTTCAGCAGAGCTATCCCAAAAGCGACACTGTTTTTAAAGAAGAATACAAGTTCAGCAGAGCTATCCCAAAAGCGAAACCGTTTTTAAAGAAGAGCACAAGTTCAGCAGAGCTATCCCAAAAGCGACACCATTTTTAAAAAAGAGCACAAGTTCAGCAGAGCTATCCCAAAAGCGACACCATTTTTAAAGAAGAGCACAAGTTCAGCAGAGCTATCCCAAAAGCGACACCGTTTTTAAAGAAGAGCACAAGTTCAGCAGAGCTATCCCAAAAATGACACCGTTTTTAAAGAAGAACACAAGTTCAACAGAGGTATCCCAAAGCGACACCATTTTTAAAGAAGAGCACAAGTTCAGCAGAGCTATCCCAAAAGCGAAACGGTTTTTAAAGAAGAACACAAGTTCAGCAGAGGTATCCCAAAAGCGACACCGTTTTTAAAGAAGAGGACAAGTTCAGCAGAGTTATCCCAAAAGCGACAGAGTTTTTAAAGAACACAAGTTTAGCAGAGCTATCCCAAAAGCCACACAGTTTTTAAAAAAGTACACAAGTTCATTAGAGCTATCCCAAAGCGACACCGTTTTTAAAGAAGAACACAAGTTCATCAGAGCTATCCCAAAAGCGAAACCGTTTTTAAAGAAGAGCACAAGTTCAGCAGAGCTATCCCAAAAGCGACACCATTTTTAAAGAAGAACACAAGTTCAGCAGAGCTAACCCAAAAGCGACACCATTTTTAAAGAAGAACACAAGTTCAGCAGAGCTATCCCAAAAGCAACACCGTTTTTAAAGAAGAACACAAGTACAGCAGAGCTATCCCAAAAGCGACACCGTTTTTAAAGAAGAACACAAGTTCAGCAGAGCTATCCCAAAAGGTGACACCGTTTTTAAAGAAGAACACAAGTTCAGCAGAGCTATCCCAAAAGCACCGCCGTTTTTAAAGAAGAACACAAGTTCAGCAGAGCTATCCCAAAAGCGACCCCGTTTTTAAAGAAGAGCACAAGTTCAGCAGAGCTATCCCAAAAGCGACACAATTTTTAAAGAAGAACACAAGTTCAGCAGAGCTATCCCAAAAGCGACACCATTTTTAAGGAAGAGCACAAGTTCAGCAGAGCTATCCCAAAAGCAACACCGTTTTTAAAGACGAGAACAAGTTCAGCAGAGCTATCCCAAAAGCGACAGAGTTTTTAAAGAACACAAGTTCAGCAGAGCTATCCCAAAGCGACACCGTTTTTAAAGAAGAACACAAGTTCAGCAGAGCTATCCCAAAAGCGACACCGTTTTTAAAGAAGAACACAAGTTCAGCAGAGCTATCCCAAAAGCGACACCGTTTTTAAAGAAGAGCACAAGTTCAGCAGAGCTATCCCAAAAGCGACACTGTTTTTAAAGAAGAACACAAGTACAGCAGAGCTATCCCTCTAGTTACACAGTTGTCACAGAAGAACACAAGTACAACAGAGCTATCCCTCTAGTTACACAGTTCTCACAGAAGAACATGAGTACAGCAGAGCTATCCCCCAGGTTACATAGATTAAACAAAGGACATTAGAAACGTCCATTGATAACACAATTCTTACATATTTCATAGATGTACGTATGAGACAGCAGAACCATGCCTAAGGTTACATAGTTCTCTTAGAATAACAAACAAGTAGCAGTTCTATCCCTCCAGTTGCATGGTTCTCACTGAAGAACACAAGTTCAGCAGAGCTATCCCAAAAGCGACTCCGTTTTTAAAGAAGAGCACAAGATCAGCAGACCTATCCCAAAAGCGACACCGTTTTTAAAGAAGAGCACACGTTCAGCAGAGGTATCCCAAAAGCGACACCGTTTTTAAAGGAGAATACGAGTTCAGCAGAGCTATCCCAAAAGCGACACCGTTCTTAAAGAACACAAGTTTAGCAGAGCTATCCCAAAACCAACACCGATTTTAAAGAAGAACACAAGTTCAGCAGAGCTATCCCAAAACCGACACCGTTTTTAAAGAAGAACACAAGTTCAGCAGAGCTATCCCAAAAGCGACACCGTTCTTAAAGAACACAAGTTCAGCAGAGCTAATCCAAAACCGATACCGTTTTTAAAGAAGAACACAAGTTCAGCAGAGCTATCCCAAAAGCAACACCGTTTTTAAAGAAGCACACAAGCTCAGCAGAGCTATCCCAAAGCGACACCGTTTTTAAAGAAGAACACAAGTTCAGCAGAGCTATCCCAAAAGCGACACCGTTTTTAAAGAATAACACAAGTTCAGCAGAAGTATCCAATAAGCGACACCATTTTTAAAGAACATAAGTTCAGCAGAGCTATCCCAAAAGCGACACTGTTTTTAAAGAAGAGCACAAGTTCAGCAGAGCTATCCCAAAAGCGACACCGTTTTTAAAGACGAGCACAAGTTCAGCAGAGCTATCCCAAAAGCGACACCGTTTTTAAAAAAGAGCACAAGTTCAGCAGAGCTATCCCAAAAGTGACACCGTTCATAAAGAAGAACACAAGTTCAGCAGAGGTATCCCAAAAGCGACACCGTTTTTAAAGAAGAGCACAACTTCAGCAGAGCTATCCCAAAAGCGAAACCGTTTTTAAAGAAGAACACAAGTTCAGCAGAGGTATCCCAAAAGCGACACCGTTTTTAAAGAAGAGGACAATTTCAGCAGAGCTATCCCAAAAGCGACAGAGTTTTTAAAGAACACAAGTTTAGCAGAGCTATCCCAAAAGCGACACAGTTTTTAAAGAAGTACACAAGTTCAGCAGAGCTATCCCAAAAGCAACACCGTTTTTAAAGAACACAAGTTCAGCAGAGCTATCCCAAAAGCGACACCGTTTTTAAAGAAGAACACAAGTTCAGCAGAGCTATCCCAAAAGCGACACCATTTTTAAAGAAGAGCACAAGTTCAGCAGAGCTATCCCAAAAGCAACACCGTTTTTAAAGACGAGCACAAGTTCAGCAGAGCTATCCCAAAAGCGACACTGTTTTTAAAGAAGAACACAAGTACAGCAGAGCTATCCCTCTAGTTACAGAGTTGTCACAGAAGAACACAAGTACAGCAGAGCTATCCCTCTAGTTACACAGCTCTCACAGAAGAACATAAGTACAGCAGAGCTATCCCCCAGGTTACACAGATGAAACAAAGGACATTAGAAACGACCATTGATAACACAATTTTTACATATTTCATAGATGTATGTATTAGACAGCAGAACCATGCCTAAGGTTACATAGTTCTCTTAGAATAACAAACAAGTAGCAGTTCTATCCCTCCAGTTGCATGGTTCTCACTGAAGAACACAAGTTCAGCAGAGCTATCCCAAAAGCGACTCCGTTTTTAAAGAAGAGCACAAGATCAGCAGACCTATCCCAAAATCGACACAGTTTTTAAAGAAGAGCACACGTTCAGCAGAGGTATCCCAAAAGCGACACCGTTTTTAAAGAACACAAGTTCAGCAGAGCTATCCCAAAAGCGACACCGTTCTTAAAGAACACAAGTTTAGGAGAGCTATCCCAAAAGCGACACCGTTTTTAAAGAAGAGCACAAGTTCAGCAGAGCTATCCCAAAAGCGACAGAGTTTTTAAAGAACACAAGTTTAGCAGAGCTATCCCAAAACCGACACCGTTTTTAAAGAAGAACACAAGTTCAGCAGAGCTATCCCAAAACCGACACCGTTTTTAAAGAAGAACACAAGTTCAGCAGAGCTATCCCAAAAGCGACACCGTTCTCAAGGAACACAAGTTCAGCAGAGCTAATCCAAAAGCGACACCGTTTTTAAAGAAGAACACAAGTTCAGCAGAGCTATCCCAAAAGCAACACCGTTTTTAAAGAAGCACACATTTTCAGCAGAGCTAGCCCAAAAGCGACACCATTTTTAAACAAGAGCACAAGTTCAGCACAGCTATCCCAAAAGCAACACCGTTTTTAAAGACGAGCACAAGTTCAGCAGAGCTATCCCAAAAGCGACAGAGTTTTTAAAGAACACAAGTTCAGCAGAGCTATCCCAAAAGCGACACCGTTTTTAAAGAAGAACACAAGTTCAGCAGAGCTATCCCAAAAGCGACACCGTTTTTAAAGAAGAACACAAGTTCAGCAGAGCTATCCCAAAAGCGACACCGTTTTTAAAGAAGAGCACAAGTTCAGCAGAGCTATCCCAAAAGCGACACTGTTTTTAAAGAAGAACACAAGTACAGCAGAGCTATCCCTCTAGTTACACAGTTGTCACAGAAGAACACAACTACAGCAGAGCTATCCCTCTAGTTACACAGTTGTCACAGAAGAACATAAGTACAGCAGAGCTATCCCCCAGGTTACATAGATTAAACAAAGGACATTAGAAACGTCCATTGATAACACAATTCTTACATATTTCATAGATGTACGTATGAGACAGCAGAACCATGCCTAAGGTTACATAGTTCTCTTAGAATAACAAACAAGTAGCAGTTCTATCCCTCCAGTTGCATGGTTCTCACTGAAGAACACAAGTTCAGCAGAGCTATCCCAAAAGCGACTCCGTTTTTAAAGAAGAGCACAAGATCAGCAGACCTATCCCAAAAGCGACACCGTTTTTAAAGAAGAGCACACGTTCAGCAGAGGTATCCCAAAAGCTACACCGTTTTTAAAGGAGAATACGAGTTCAGCAGAGCTATCCCAAAGCGACACCGTTCTTAAAGAACACAAGTTTAGCAGAGCTATCCCAAAAGCGACACCGTTTTTAAAGAAGAGCACAAGTTCAGCAGAGCTATCCCAAAAGCGACAGAGTTTTTAAAGAACCCAAGTTTAGCAGAGCTATCCCAAAACCAACACCGTTTTTAAAGAAGAACACAAGTTCAGCAGAGCTATCCCAAAACCGACACCGTTTTTAAAGAAGAACACAAGTTCAGCAGAGCTATCCCAAAAGCGACACCGTTCTTAAAGAACACAAGTTCAGCAGAGCTAATCCAAAACCGACACCGTTTTTAAAGAAGAACACAAGTTCAGCAGAGCTATCCCAAAAGCAACACCGTTTTTAAAGAAGCACACAAGCTCAGCAGAGCTATCCCAAAAGCGACACCGTTTTTAAAGAAGAACACAAGTTCAGCAGAGCTATCCCAAAAGCGACACCGTTTTTAAAGAATAACACAAGTTCAGCAGAAGTATCCAATAAGCGACACCATTTTTAAAGAACATAAGTTCAGCAGAGCTATCCCAAAAGCGACACTGTTTTTAAAGAAGAGCACAAGTTCAGCAGAGCTATCCCAAAGCGACACCGTTTTTAAAGACGAGCACAAGTTCAGCAGAGCTATCCCAAAAGCGACACCGTTTTTAAAAAGAGCACAAGTTCAGCAGAGCTATCCCAAAAGCGACACCGTTTATAAAGAAGAACACAAGTTCAGCAGAGGTATCCCAAAAGCGACACCGTTTTTAAAGAAGAGCACAACTTCAGCAGAGCTATCCCAAAAGCGAAACCGTTTTTAAAGAAGAACACAAGTTCAGCAGAGGTATCCCAAAGCGACACCGTTTTTAAAGAAGAGGACAATTTCAGCAGAGCTATCCCAAAAGCGACAGAGTTTTTAAAGAACACAAGTTTAGCAGAGCTATCCCAAAAGCGACACAGTTTTTAAAGAAATACACAAGTTCAGCAGAGCTATCCCAAAAGCGACACCGTTTTTAAAGAACACAAGTTCAGCAGAGCTATCCCAAAAGCGACACCGTTTTTAAAGAAGAACACAAGTTCAGCAGAGCTATCCCAAAGCGACAGCATTTTTAAAGAAGAGCACAAGTTCAGCAGAGCTATCCCAAAAGCAACACCGTTTTTAAAGACAAGCACAAGTTCAGCAGAGCTATCCCAAAAGCGACACTGTTTTTAAAGAAGAACACAAGTACAGCAGAGCTATCCCTCTAGTTACAGAGTTGTCACAGAAGAACACAAGTACAGCAGAGCTATCCCTCTAGTTACACAGCTCTCACAGAAGAACATAAGTACAGCAGAGCTATCCCCCAGGTTACACAGATGAAACAAAGGACATTAGAAACGACCATTGACAACACAATTTTTACATATTTCATAGATGTATGTATTAGACAGCAGAACCATGCCTAAGGTTACATAGTTCTCTTAGAATAACAAACAAGTAGCAGTTCTATCCCTCCAGTTGCATGGTTCTCACTGAAGAACACAAGTTCAGCAGAGCTATCCCAAAAGCGACTCCGTTTTTAAAGAAGAGCACAAGATCAGCAGACCTATCCCAAAATCGACACAGTTTTTAAAGAAGAGCACACGTTCAGCAGAGGTATCCCAAAAGCGACACCGTTTTTAAAGAACACAAGTTCAGCAGAGCTATCCCAAAGCGACACCGTTCTTAAAGAACACAAGTTTAGGAGAGCTATCCCAAAAGCGACACCGTTTTTAAAGAAGAGCACAAGTTCAGCAGAGCTATCCCAAAAGCGACAGAGTTTTTAAAGAACACAAGTTTAGCAGAGCTATCCCAAAACCGACACCGTTTTTAAAGAATAACACAAGTTCAGCAGAGCTATCCCAAAACCGACACCGTTTTTAAAGAAGAACACAAGTTCAGCAGAGCTATCCCAAAAGCGACACCGTTCTTAAAGAACACAAGTTCAGCAGAGCTAATCCAAAACCGACACCGTTTTTAAAGAAGAACACAAGTTCAGCAGAGCTATCCCAAAAGCAACACCGTTTTTAAAGAAGCACACAAGCTCAGCAGAGCTATCCCAAAAGCGACACCGTTTTTAAAGAAGAACACAAGTTCAGCAGAGCTATCCCAAAAGCGACACCGTTTTTAAAGAATAACACAAGTTCAGCAGAAGTATCCAATAAGCGACACCATTTTTAAAGAACATAAGTTCAGCAGAGCTATCCCAAAAGCGACACTGTTTTTAAAGAAGAGCACAAGTTCAGCAGAGCTATCCCAAAAGCGACACCGTTTTTAAAGACGAGCACAAGTTCAGCAGAGCTATCCCAAAAGCGACACCGTTTTTAAAAAGAGCACAAGTTCAGCAGAGCTATCCCAAAAGCGACACCGTTTATAAAGAAGAACACAAGTTCAGCAGAGGTATCCCAAAAGCGACACCGTTTTTAAAGAAGAGCACAACTTCAGCAGAGCTATCCCAAAAGCGAAACCGTTTTTAAAGAAGAACACAAGTTCAGCAGAGGTATCCCAAAAGCGACACCGTTTTTAAAGAAGAGGACAATTTCAGCAGAGCTATCCCAAAAGCGACAGAGTTTTTAAAGAACACAAGTTTAGCAGAGCTATCCCAAAAGCGACACAGTTTTTAAAGAAATACACAAGTTCAGCAGAGCTATCCCAAAAGCGACACCGTTTTTAAAGAACACAAGTTCAGCAGAGCTATCCCAAAAGCGACACCGTTTTTAAAGAAGAACACAAGTTCAGCAGAGCTATCCCAAAAGCGACACCATTTTTAAAGAAGAGCACAAGTTCAGCAGAGCTATCCCAAAAGCAACACCGTTTTTAAAGACGAGCACAAGTTCAGCAGAGCTATCCCAAAAGCGACACTGTTTTTAAAGAAGAACACAAGTACAGCAGAGCTATCCCTCTAGTTACAGAGTTGTCACAGAAGAACACAAGTACAGCAGAGCTATCCCTCTAGTTACACAGCTCTCACAGAAGAACATAAGTACAGCAGAGCTATCCCCCAGGTTACACAGATGAAACAAAGGACATTAGAAACGACCATTGACAACACAATTTTTACATATTTCATAGATGTATGTATTAGACAGCAGAACCATGCCTAAGGTTACATAGTTCTCTTAGAATAACAAACAAGTAGCAGTTCTATCCCTCCAGTTGCATGGTTCTCACTGAAGAACACAAGTTCAGCAGAGCTATCCCAAAAGCGACTCCGTTTTTAAAGAAGAGCACAAGATCAGCAGACCTATCCCAAAATCGACACAGTTTTTAAAGAAGAGCACACGTTCAGCAGAGGTATCCCAAAAGCGACACCGTTTTTAAAGAACACAAGTTCAGCAGAGCTATCCCAAAAGCGACACCGTTCTTAAAGAACACAAGTTTAGGAGAGCTATCCCAAAGCGACACCGTTTTTAAAGAAGAGCACAAGTTCAGCAGAGCTATCCCAAAAGCGACAGAGTTTTTAAAGAACACAAGTTCAGCAGAGCTATCCCAAAACCGACACCGTTTTTAAAGAAGAACACAAGTTCAGCAGAGCTATCCCAAAAGCGGCACCGTTCTCAAGGAACACAAGTTCAGCAGAACTAATCCAAAAGCGACACCGTTTTTAAAGAAGAACACAAGTTCAGCAGAGCTATCCCAAAAGCAACACCGTTTTTAAAGAAGCACACATTTTCAGCAGAGCTAGCCCAAAAGCGACACCATTTTTAAAGAAGAGCACAACTTCAGCAGAGCTATCCCAAAAGCAACACCATTTTTAAAGACGAGCACAAGTTCAGCAGAGCTATCCCAAAAGCGACAGAGTTTTTAAAGAACACAAGTTCAGCAGAGCTATCCCAAAAGCGACACCGTTTTTAAAGAAGAACACAAGTTCAGCAGAGCTATCCCAAAAGCGACACCGTTTTTAAAGAAGAACACAAGTTCAGCAGAGCTATCCCAAAAGCGACACCGTTTTTAAAGAAGAGCACAAGTTCAGCAGAGCTATCCCAAAAGCGACACCGTTTTTAAAGAAGAACACAAGTACAGCAGAGCTATCCCTCTAGTTACACAGTTGTCACAGAAGAACACAAGTACAGCAGAGCTATCCCTCTAGTTACACAGTTCTCACAGAAGAACATAAGTACAGCAGAGCTATCCCCAGGTTACATAGATTAAACAAAGGACATTAGAAACGTCCATTGATAACACAATTCTTACATATTTCATAGATGTACGTATGAGACAGCAGAACCATGCCTAAGGTTACATAGTTCTCTTAGAATAACAAACAAGTAGCAGTTCTATCCCTCCAGTTGCATGGTTCTCACTGAAGAACACAAGTTCAGCAGAGCTATCCCAAAAGCGACTCCGTTTTTAAAGAAGAGCACAAGATCAGCAGACCTATCCCAAAAGCGACACAGTTTTTAAAGAAGAGCACACGTTCAGCAGAGGTATCCCAAAAGCGACACCGTTTTTAAAGGAGAATACGAGTTCAGCAGAGCTATCCCAAAAGCGACACCGTTCTTAAAGAACACAAGTTCAGCAGAGCTATCCCAAAAGCGACACCGTTCTTAAAGAACACAAGTTTAGCAGAGCTATCCCAAAAGCGACACCGTTTTTAAAGAAGTACACAAGTTCAGCAGAGCTATCCCAAAAGCGACACCGTTTTTAAAGAACACAAGTTCAGCAGAGCTATCCCAAAAGCGACACCGTTTTTAAAGAAGAACACAAGTTCAGCAGAGCTATCCCAAAAGCGACACCATTTTTAAAGAACAGCACAAGTTCAGCAGAGCTATCCCAAAAGCAACACCGTTTTTAAAGACGAGCACAAGTTCAGCAGAGCTATCCCAAAAGCGACACTGTTTTTAAAGAAGAACACAAGTACAGCAGAGCTATCCCTCTAGTTACAGAGTTGTCACAGAAGAACACAAGTACAGCAGAGCTATCCCTCTAGTTACACAGCTCTCACAGAAGAACATAAGTACAGCAGAGCTATCCCCCAGGTTACACAGATGAAACAAAGGACATTAGAAACGACCATTGACAACACAATTTTTACATATTTCATAGATGTATGTATTAGACAGCAGAACCATGCCTAAGGTTACATAGTTCTCTTAGAATAACAAACAAGTAGCAGTTCTATCCCTCCAGTTGCATGGTTCTCACTGAAGAACACAAGTTCAGCAGAGCTATCCCAAAGCGACTCCGTTTTTAAAGAAGAGCACAAGATCAGCAGACCTATCCCAAAATCGACACAGTTTTTAAAGAAGAGCACACGTTCAGCAGAGGTATCCCAAAAGCGACACCGTTTTTAAAGAACACAAGTTCAGCAGAGCTATCCCAAAGCGACACCGTTCTTAAAGAACACAAGTTTAGGAGAGCTATCCCAAAAGCGACACCGTTTTTAAAGAAGAGCACAAGTTCAGCAGAGCTATCCCAAAAGCGACAGAGTTTTTAAAGAACACAAGTTTAGCAGAGCTATCCCAAAACCGACACCGTTTTTAAAGAATAACACAAGTTCAGCAGAGCTATCCCAAAACCGACACCGTTTTTAAAGAAGAACACAAGTTCAGCAGAGCTATCCCAAAAGCGGCACCGTTCTCAAGGAACACAAGTTCAGCAGAGCTAATCCAAAAGCGACACCGTTTTAAAAGAAGAACACAAGTTCAGCAGAGCTATCCCAAAAGCAACACCGTTTTTAAAGAAGCACACATTTTCAGCAGAGCTAGCCCAAAAGCGACACCATTTTTAAAGAAGAGCACAAGTTCAGCAGAGCTATCCCAAAAGCAACACCGTTTTTAAAGACGAGCACAAGTTCAGCAGAGCTATCCCAAAAGCGACAGAGTTTTTAAAGAACACAAGTTCAGCAGAGCTATCCCAAAAGCGACACCGTTTTTAAAGAAGAACACAAGTTCAGCAGAGCTATCCCAAAAGCGACACCGTTTTTAAAGAAGAACACAAGTTCAGCAGAGCTATCCCAAAAGCGACACCGTTTTTAAAGAAGAGCACAAGTTCAGCAGAGCTATCCCAAAAGCGACACCGTTTTTAAAGAAGAACACAAGTTCAGCAGAGCTATCCCTCTAGTTACACAGTTGTCACAGAAGAACACAAGTACAGCAGAGCTATCCCTCTAGTTACACAGTTCTCACAGAAGAACATAAGTACAGCAGAGCTATCCCCCAGGTTACATAGATTAAACAAAGGACATTAGAAACGTCCATTGATAACACAATTCTTACATATTTCATAGATGTACGTATGAGACAGCAGAACCATGCCTAAGGTTACATAGTTCTCTTAGAATAACAAACAAGTAGCAGTTCTATCCCTCCAGTTGCATGGTTCTCACTGAAGAACACAAGTTCAGCAGAGCTATCCCAAAAGCGACTCCGTTTTTAAAGAAGAGCACAAGATCAGCAGACCTATCCCAAAAGCGACACAGTTTTTAAAGAAGAGCACACGTTCAGCAGAGGTATCCCAAAAGCGACACCGTTTTTAAAGGAGAATACGAGTTCAGCAGAGCTATCCCAAAAGCGACACCGTTCTTAAAGAACACAAGTTCAGCAGAGCTATCCCAAAAGCGACACCGTTCTTAAAGAACACAAGTTTAGCAGAGCTATCCCAAAAGCGACACCGTTTTTAAAGAAGAGCACAAGTTCAGCAGAGCTATCCCAAAAGCGACAGAGTTTTTAAAGAACCCAAGCTTAGCAGAGCTATCCCAAAACCAACACCGTTTTTAAAGAAGAACACAAGTTCAGCAGAGCTATCCCAAAACCGACACCGTTTTTAAAGAAGAACACAAGTTCAGCAGAGCTATCCCAAAAGCGAAACCGTTTTTAAAGAAGAACACAAGTTCAGCAGAGGTATCCCAAAAGCGACACCGTTTTTAAAGAAGAGGACAATTTCAGCAGAGCTATCCCAAAAGCGACAGAGTTTTTAAAGAACACAAGTTTAGCAGAGCTATCCCAAAAGCGACACAGTTTTTAAAGAAGTACACAAGTTCAGCAGAGCTATCCCAAAAGCAACACCGTTTTTAAAGAACACAAGTTCAGCAGAGCTATCCCAAAGCGACACCGTTTTTAAAGAAGAACACAAGTTCAGCAGAGCTATCCCAAAAGCGACACCATTTTTAAAGAAGAGCACAAGTTCAGCAGAGCTATCCCAAAAGCAACACCGTTTTTAAAGACGAGCACAAGTTCAGCAGAGCTATCCCAAAAGCGACACTGTTTTTAAAGAAGAACACAAGTACAGCAGAGCTATCCCTCTAGTTACAGAGTTGTCACAGAAGAACACAAGTACAGCAGAGCTATCCCTCTAGTTACACAGCTCTCACAGAAGAACATAAGTACAGCAGAGCTATCCCCCAGGTTACACAGATGAAACAAAGGACATTAGAAACGACCATTGATAACACAATTTTTACATATTTCATAGATGTATGTATTAGACAGCAGAACCATGCCTAAGGTTACATAGTTCTCTTAGAATAACAAACAAGTAGCAGTTCTATCCCTCCAGTTGCATGGTTCTCACTGAAGAACACAAGTTCAGCAGAGCTATCCCAAAAGCGACTCCGTTTTTAAAGAAGAGCACAAGATCAGCAGACCTATCCCAAAATCGACACAGTTTTTAAAGAAGAGCACACGTTCAGCAGAGGTATCCCAAAAGCGACACCGTTTTTAAAGAACACAAGTTCAGCAGAGCTATCCCAAAGCGACACCGTTCTTAAAGAACACAAGTTTAGGAGAGCTATCCCAAAAGCGACACCGTTTTTAAAGAAGAGCACAAGTTCAGCAGAGCTATCCCAAAAGCGACAGAGTTTTTAAAGAACACAAGTTTAGCAGAGCTATCCCAAAACCGACACCGTTTTTAAAGAAGAACACAAGTTCAGCAGAGCTATCCCAAAACCGACACCGTTTTTAAAGAAGAACACAAGTTCAGCAGAGCTATCCCAAAGCGACACCGTTCTCAAGGAACACAAGTTCAGCAGAGCTAATCCAAAAGCGACACCGTTTTTAAAGAAGAACACAAGTTCAGCAGAGCTATCCCAAAAGCAACACCGTTTTTAAAGAAGCACACATTTTCAGCAGAGCTAGCCCAAAAGCGACACCATTTTTAAACAAGAGCACAAGTTCAGCACAGCTATCCCAAAAGCAACACCGTTTTTAAAGACGAGCACAAGTTCAGCAGAGCTATCCCAAAAGCGACAGAGTTTTTAAAGAACACAAGTTCAGCAGAGCTATCCCAAAGCGACACCGTTTTTAAAGAAGAACACAAGTTCAGCAGAGCTATCCCAAAAGCGACACCGTTTTTAAAGAAGAACACAAGTTCAGCAGAGCTATCCCAAAAGCGACACCGTTTTTAAAGAAGAGCACAAGTTCAGCAGAGCTATCCCAAAAGCGACACTGTTTTTAAAGAAGAACACAAGTACAGCAGAGCTATCCCTCTAGTTACACAGTTGTCACAGAAGAACACAACTACAGCAGAGCTATCCCTCTAGTTACACAGTTGTCACAGAAGAACATAAGTACAGCAGAGCTATCCCCCAGGTTACATAGATTAAACAAAGGACATTAGAAACGTCCATTGATAACACAATTCTTACATATTTCATAGATGTACGTATGAGACAGCAGAACCATGCCTAAGGTTACATAGTTCTCTTAGAATAACAAACAAGTAGCAGTTCTATCCCTCCAGTTGCATGGTTCTCACTGAAGAACACAAGTTCAGCAGAGCTATCCCAAAAGCGACTCCGTTTTTAAAGAAGAGCACAAGATCAGCAGACCTATCCCAAAAGCGACACCGTTTTTAAAGAAGAGCACACGTTCAGCAGAGGTATCCCAAAAGCTACACCGTTTTTAAAGGAGAATACGAGTTCAGCAGAGCTATCCCAAAAGCGACACCGTTCTTAAAGAACACAAGTTTAGCAGAGCTATCCCAAAAGCGACACCGTTTTTAAAGAAGAGCACAAGTTCAGCAGAGCTATCCCAAAAGCGACAGAGTTTTTAAAGAACCCAAGTTTAGCAGAGCTATCCCTAAACCAACACCGTTTTTAAAGAAGAACACAAGTTCAGCAGAGCTATCCCAAAACCGACACCGTTTTTAAAGAAGAACACAAGTTCAGCAGAGCTATCCCAAAGCGACACCGTTCTTAAAGAACACAAGTTCAGCAGAGCTAATCCAAAACCGACACCGTTTTTAAAGAAGAACACAAGTTCAGCAGAGCTATCCCAAAAGCAACACCGTTTTTAAAGAAGCACACAAGCTCAGCAGAGCTATCCCAAAAGCGACACCGTTTTTAAAGAAGAACACAAGTTCAGCAGAGCTATCCCAAAAGCGACACCGTTTTTAAAGAATAACACAAGTTCAGCAGAAGTATCCAATAAGCGACACCATTTTTAAAGAACATAAGTTCAGCAGAGCTATCCCAAAAGCGACACTGTTTTTAAAGAAGAGCACAAGTTCAGCAGAGCTATCCCAAAAGCGACACCGTTTTTAAAGACGAGCACAAGTTCAGCAGAGCTATCCCAAAAGCGACACCGTTTTTAAAAAAGAGCACAAGTTCAGCAGAGCTATCCCAAAAGCGACACCGTTTATAAAGAAGAACACAAGTTCAGCAGAGGTATCCCAAAAGCGACACCGTTTTTAAAGAAGAGCACAACTTCAGCAGAGCTATCCCAAAAGCGAAACCGTTTTTAAAGAAGAACACAAGTTCAGCAGAGGTATCCCAAAAGCGACACCGTTTTTAAAGAAGAGGACAATTTCAGCAGAGCTATCCCAAAAGCGACAGAGTTTTTAAAGAACACAAGTTTAGCAGAGCTATCCCAAAAGCGACACAGTTTTTAAAGAAATACACAAGTTCAGCAGAGCTATCCCAAAAGCGACACCGTTTTTAAAGAACACAAGTTCAGCAGAGCTATCCCAAAAGCGACACCGTTTTTAAAGAAGAACACAAGTTCAGCAGAGCTATCCCAAAGCGACAGCATTTTTAAAGAAGAGCACAAGTTCAGCAGAGCTATCCCAAAAGCAACACCGTTTTTAAAGACAAGCACAAGTTCAGCAGAGCTATCCCAAAAGCGACACTGTTTTTAAAGAAGAACACAAGTACAGCAGAGCTATCCCTCTAGTTACAGAGTTGTCACAGAAGAACACAAGTACAGCAGAGCTATCCCTCTAGTTACACAGCTCTCACAGAAGAACATAAGTACAGCAGAGCTATCCCCCAGGTTACACAGATGAAACAAAGGACATTAGAAACGACCATTGACAACACAATTTTTACATATTTCATAGATGTATGTATTAGACAGCAGAACCATGCCTAAGGTTACATAGTTCTCTTAGAATAACAAACAAGTAGCAGTTCTATCCCTCCAGTTGCATGGTTCTCACTGAAGAACACAAGTTCAGCAGAGCTATCCCAAAAGCGACTCCGTTTTTAAAGAAGAGCACAAGATCAGCAGACCTATCCCAAAATCGACACAGTTTTTAAAGAAGAGCACACGTTCAGCAGAGGTATCCCAAAGCGACACCGTTTTTAAAGAACACAAGTTCAGCAGAGCTATCCCAAAAGCGACACCGTTCTTAAAGAACACAAGTTTAGGAGAGCTATCCCAAAAGCGACACCGTTTTTAAAGAAGAGCACAAGTTCAGCAGAGCTATCCCAAAAGCGACAGAGTTTTTAAAGAACACAAGTTTAGCAGAGCTATCCCAAAACCGACACCGTTTTTAAAGAATAACACAAGTTCAGCAGAGCTATCCCAAAACCGACACCGTTTTTAAAGAAGAACACAAGTTCAGCAGAGCTATCCCAAAAGCGACACCGTTCTTAAAGAACACAAGTTCAGCAGAGCTAATCCAAAACCGACACCGTTTTTAAAGAAGAACACAAGTTCAGCAGAGCTATCCCAAAAGCAACACCGTTTTTAAAGAAGCACACAAGCTCAGCAGAGCTATCCCAAAAGCGACACCGTTTTTAAAGAAGAACACAAGTTCAGCAGAGCTATCCCAAAAGCGACACCGTTTTTAAAGAATAACACAAGTTCAGCAGAAGTATCCAATAAGCGACACCATTTTTAAAGAACATAAGTTCAGCAGAGCTATCCCAAAAGCGACACTGTTTTTAAAGAAGAGCACAAGTTCAGCAGAGCTATCCCAAAGCGACACCGTTTTTAAAGACGAGCACAAGTTCAGCAGAGCTATCCCAAAAGCGACACCGTTTTTAAAAAGAGCACAAGTTCAGCAGAGCTATCCCAAAAGCGACACCGTTTATAAAGAAGAACACAAGTTCAGCAGAGGTATCCCAAAGCGACACCGTTTTTAAAGAAGAGCACAACTTCAGCAGAGCTATCCCAAAAGCGAAACCGTTTTTAAAGAAGAACACAAGTTCAGCAGAGGTATCCCAAAAGCGACACCGTTTTTAAAGAAGAGGACAATTTCAGCAGAGCTATCCCAAAAGCGACAGAGTTTTTAAAGAACACAAGTTTAGCAGAGCTATCCCAAAGCGACACAGTTTTTAAAGAAATACACAAGTTCAGCAGAGCTATCCCAAAAGCGACACCGTTTTTAAAGAACACAAGTTCAGCAGAGCTATCCCAAAAGCGACACCGTTTTTAAAGAAGAACACAAGTTCAGCAGAGCTATCCCAAAAGCGACACCATTTTTAAAGAAGAGCACAAGTTCAGCAGAGCTATCCCAAAAGCAACACCGTTTTTAAAGACGAGCACAAGTTCAGCAGAGCTATCCCAAAAGCGACACTGTTTTTAAAGAAGAACACAAGTACAGCAGAGCTATCCCTCTAGTTACAGAGTTGTCACAGAAGAACACAAGTACAGCAGAGCTATCCCTCTAGTTACACAGCTCTCACAGAAGAACATAAGTACAGCAGAGCTATCCCCCAGGTTACACAGATGAAACAAAGGACATTAGAAACGACCATTGACAACACAATTTTTACATATTTCATAGATGTATGTATTAGACAGCAGAACCATGCCTAAGGTTACATAGTTCTCTTAGAATAACAAACAAGTAGCAGTTCTATCCCTCCAGTTGCATGGTTCTCACTGAAGAACACAAGTTCAGCAGAGCTATCCCAAAAGCGACTCCGTTTTTAAAGAAGAGCACAAGATCAGCAGACCTATCCCAAAATCGACACAGTTTTTAAAGAAGAGCACACGTTCAGCAGAGGTATCCCAAAGCGACACCGTTTTTAAAGAACACAAGTTCAGCAGAGCTATCCCAAAAGCGACACCGTTCTTAAAGAACACAAGTTTAGGAGAGCTATCCCAAAAGCGACACCGTTTTTAAAGAAGAGCACAAGTTCAGCAGAGCTATCCCAAAAGCGACAGAGTTTTTAAAGAACACAAGTTCAGCAGAGCTATCCCAAAACCGACACCGTTTTTAAAGAAGAACACAAGTTCAGCAGAGCTATCCCAAAGCGGCACCGTTCTCAAGGAACACAAGTTCAGCAGAACTAATCCAAAAGCGACACCGTTTTTAAAGAAGAACACAAGTTCAGCAGAGCTATCCCAAAAGCAACACCGTTTTTAAAGAAGCACACATTTTCAGCAGAGCTAGCCCAAAAGCGACACCATTTTTAAAGAAGAGCACAACTTCAGCAGAGCTATCCCAAAAGCAACACCATTTTTAAAGACGAGCACAAGTTCAGCAGAGCTATCCCAAAAGCGACAGAGTTTTTAAAGAACACAAGTTCAGCAGAGCTATCCCAAAAGCGACACCGTTTTTAAAGAAGAACACAAGTTCAGCAGAGCTATCCCAAAAGCGACACCGTTTTTAAAGAAGAACACAAGTTCAGCAGAGCTATCCCAAAAGCGACACCGTTTTTAAAGAAGAGCACAAGTTCAGCAGAGCTATCCCAAAAGCGACACCGTTTTTAAAGAAGAACACAAGTACAGCAGAGCTATCCCTCTAGTTACACAGTTGTCACAGAAGAACACAAGTACAGCAGAGCTATCCCTCTAGTTACACAGTTCTCACAGAAGAACATAAGTACAGCAGAGCTATCCCCCAGGTTACATAGATTAAACAAAGGACATTAGAAACGTCCATTGATAACACAATTCTTACATATTTCATAGATGTACGTATGAGACAGCAGAACCATGCCTAAGGTTACATAGTTCTCTTAGAATAACAAACAAGTAGCAGTTCTATCCCTCCAGTTGCATGGTTCTCACTGAAGAACACAAGTTCAGCAGAGCTATCCCAAAAGCGACTCCGTTTTTAAAGAAGAGCACAAGATCAGCAGACCTATCCCAAAAGCGACACAGTTTTTAAAGAAGAGCACACGTTCAGCAGAGGTATCCCAAAGCGACACCGTTTTTAAAGGAGAATACGAGTTCAGCAGAGCTATCCCAAAGCGACACCGTTCTTAAAGAACACAAGTTCAGCAGAGCTATCCCAAAGCGACACCGTTCTTAAAGAACACAAGTTTAGCAGAGCTATCCCAAAAGCGACACCGTTTTTAAAGAAGTACACAAGTTCAGCAGAGCTATCCCAAAAGCGACACCGTTTTTAAAGAACACAAGTTCAGCAGAGCTATCCCAAAAGCGACACCGTTTTTAAAGAAGAACACAAGTTCAGCAGAGCTATCCCAAAGCGACACCATTTTTAAAGAACAGCACAAGTTCAGCAGAGCTATCCCAAAAGCAACACCGTTTTTAAAGACGAGCACAAGTTCAGCAGAGCTATCCCAAAAGCGACACTGTTTTTAAAGAAGAACACAAGTACAGCAGAGCTATCCCTCTAGTTACAGAGTTGTCACAGAAGAACACAAGTACAGCAGAGCTATCCCTCTAGTTACACAGCTCTCACAGAAGAACATAAGTACAGCAGAGCTATCCCCCAGGTTACACAGATGAAACAAAGGACATTAGAAACGACCATTGACAACACAATTTTTACATATTTCATAGATGTATGTATTAGACAGCAGAACCATGCCTAAGGTTACATAGTTCTCTTAGAATAACAAACAAGTAGCAGTTCTATCCCTCCAGTTGCATGGTTCTCACTGAAGAACACAAGTTCAGCAGAGCTATCCCAAAGCGACTCCGTTTTTAAAGAAGAGCACAAGATCAGCAGACCTATCCCAAAATCGACACAGTTTTTAAAGAAGAGCACACGTTCAGCAGAGGTATCCCAAAAGCGACACCGTTTTTAAAGAACACAAGTTCAGCAGAGCTATCCCAAAGCGACACCGTTCTTAAAGAACACAAGTTTAGGAGAGCTATCCCAAAAGCGACACCGTTTTTAAAGAAGAGCACAAGTTCAGCAGAGCTATCCCAAAAGCGACAGAGTTTTTAAAGAACACAAGTTTAGCAGAGCTATCCCAAAACCGACACCGTTTTTAAAGAATAACACAAGTTCAGCAGAGCTATCCCAAAACCGACACCGTTTTTAAAGAAGAACACAAGTTCAGCAGAGCTATCCCAAAGCGGCACCGTTCTCAAGGAACACAAGTTCAGCAGAGCTAATCCAAAAGCGACACCGTTTTAAAAGAAGAACACAAGTTCAGCAGAGCTATCCCAAAAGCAACACCGTTTTTAAAGAAGCACACATTTTCAGCAGAGCTAGCCCAAAAGCGACACCATTTTTAAAGAAGAGTACAAGTTCAGCAGAGCTATCCCAAAAGCAACACCGTTTTTAAAGACGAGCACAAGTTCAGCAGAGCTATCCCAAAAGCGACAGAGTTTTTAAAGAACACAAGTTCAGCAGAGCTATCCCAAAAGCGACACCGTTTTTAAAGAAGAACACAAGTTCAGCAGAGCTATCCCAAAAGCGACACCGTTTTTAAAGAAGAACACAAGTTCAGCAGAGCTATCCCAAAAGCGACACCGTTTTTAAAGAAGAGCACAAGTTCAGCAGAGCTATCCCAAAAGCGACACCGTTTTTAAAGAAGAACACAAGTTCAGCAGAGCTATCCCTCTAGTTACACAGTTGTCACAGAAGAACACAAGTACAGCAGAGCTATCCCTCTAGTTACACAGTTCTCACAGAAGAACATAAGTACAGCAGAGCTATCCCCCAGGTTACATAGATTAAACAAAGGACATTAGAAACGTCCATTGATAACACAATTCTTACATATTTCATAGATGTACGTATGAGACAGCAGAACCATGCCTAAGGTTACATAGTTCTCTTAGAATAACAAACAAGTAGCAGTTCTATCCCTCCAGTTGCATGGTTCTCACTGAAGAACACAAGTTCAGCAGAGCTATCCCAAAGCGACTCCGTTTTTAAAGAAGAGCACAAGATCAGCAGACCTATCCCAAAAGCGACACAGTTTTTAAAGAAGAGCACACGTTCAGCAGAGGTATCCCAAAAGCGACACCGTTTTTAAAGGAGAATACGAGTTCAGCAGAGCTATCCCAAAAGCGACACCGTTCTTAAAGAACACAAGTTCAGCAGAGCTATCCCAAAAGCGACACCGTTCTTAAAGAACACAAGTTTAGCAGAGCTATCCCAAAGCGACACCGTTTTTAAAGAAGAGCACAAGTTCAGCAGAGCTATCCCAAAAGCGACAGAGTTTTTAAAGAACCCAAGTTTAGCAGAGCTATCCCAAAACCAACACCGTTTTTAAAGAAGAACACAAGTTCAGCAGAGCTATCCCAAAACCGACACCGTTTTTAAAGAAGAACACAAGTTCAGCAGAGCTATCCCAAAAGCGACACCGTTCTTAAAGAACACAAGTTCAGCAGAGCTAATCCAAAACCGACACCGTTTTTAAAGAAGAACACAAGTTCAGCAGAGCTATCCCAAAAGCAACACCGTTTTTAAAGAAGCACACAAGCTCAGCAGAGCTATCCCAAAAGCGACACCGTTTTTAAAGAAGAACACAAGTTCAGCAGAGCTATCCCAAAAGCGACACCGTTTTTAAAGAATAACACAAGTTCAGCAGAAGTATCCAAAAGCGACACCATTTTTAAAGAACATAAGTTCAGCAGAGCTATCCCAAAAGCGACACTGTTTTTAAAGAAGAGCACAAGTTCAGCAGAGCTATCCCAAAAGCGACACCGTTTTTAAAGACGAGCACAAGTTCAGCAGAGCTATCCCAAAAGCGACACCGTTTTTAAAAAGAGCACAAGTTCAGCAGAGCTATTCCAAAAGCGACACCGTTTTTAAAGAAGAACACAAGTTCAGCAGAGGTATCCCAAAAGCGACACCGTTTTTAAAGAAGAGCACAAGTTCAGCAGAGCTATCCCAAAAGCGAAACCGTTTTTAAAGAAGAACACAAGTTCAGCAGAGGTATCCCAAAGCGACACCGTTTTTAAAGAAGAGGACAAGTTCAGCAGAGCTATCCCAAAAGTGACAGAGTTTTTAAAGAACACAAGTTTAGCAGAGCTATCCCAAAAGCGACACAGTTTTTAAAGAAGTACACAAGTTCAGCAGAGCTATCCCAAAAGCGACACCGTTTTTAAAGAACACAAGTTCAGCAGAGCTATCCCAAATGCGAAACCGTTTTTAAAGAAGAGCACAAGTTCAGCAGAGCTATCCCAAAAGCGACACCATTTTTAAAGAAGAACACAAGTTCAGCAGAGCTATCCCAAAGCGACACCATTTTTAAAGAAGAGCACAAGTTCAGCAGAGCTATCCCAAAAGCGACACCGTTTTTAAAGAAGAGCACAAGTTCAGCAGAGCTATCCCAAAGCGACACCGTTTTTAAAGAAGAACACAAGTACAGCAGAGCTATCCCTCTAGTTACACAGTTGTCACAGAAGAACACAAGTACAGCAGAGCTATCCCTCTAGTTACACAGTTCTCACAGAAGAACATAAGTACAGCAGAGCTATCCCCCAGGTTACATAGATTAAACAAAGGACATTAGAAACGTCCATTGATAACACAATTCTTACATATTTCATAGATGTACGTATGAGACAGCAGAACCATGCCTAAGGTTACATAGTTCTCTTAGAATAACAAACAAGTAGCAGTTCTATCCCTCCAGTTGCATGGTTCTCACTGAAGAACACAAGTTCAGCAGAGCTATCCCAAAAGCGACTCCGTTTTTAAAGAAGAGCACAAGATCAGCAGACCTATCCCAAAAGCGACACAGTTTTTAAAGAAGAGCACACGTTCAGCAGAGGTATCCCAAAGCGACACCGTTTTTAAAGGAGAATACGAGTTCAGCAGAGCTATCCCAAAGCGACACCGTTCTTAAAGAACACAAGTTCAGCAGAGCTATCCCAAAGCGACACCGTTCTTAAAGAACACAAGTTTAGCAGAGCTATCCCAAAAGCGACACCGTTTTTAAAGAAGAGCACAAGTTCAGCAGAGCTATCCCAAAAGCGACAGAGTTTTTAAAGAACCCAAGCTTAGCAGAGCTATCCCAAAACCAACACCGTTTTTAAAGAAGAACACAAGTTCAGCAGAGCTATCCCAAAACCGACACCGTTTTTAAAGAAGAACACAAGTTCAGCAGAGCTATCCCAAAAGCGACACCGTTCTTAAAGAACACAAGTTCAGCAGAGCTAATCCAAAACCGACACCGTTTTTAAAGAAGAACACAAGTTCAGCAGAGCTATCCCAAAAGCAACACCGTTTTTAAAGAAGCACACAAGCTCAGCAGAGCTATCCCAAAAGCGACACCGTTTTTAAAGAAGAACACAAGTTCAGCAGAGCTATCCCAAAGCGACACCGTTTTTAAAGAATAACACAAGTTCAGCAGAAGTATCCAAAAGCGACACCATTTTTAAAGAACATAAGTTCAGCAGAGCTATCCCAAAAGCGACACTGTTTTTAAAGAAGAGCACAAGTTCAGCAGAGCTATCCCAAAGCGACACCGTTTTTAAAGACGAGCACAAGTTCAGCAGAGCTATCCCAAAGCGACACCGTTTTTAAAAAGAGCACAAGTTCAGCAGAGCTATTCCAAAAGCGACACCGTTTTTAAAGAAGAACACAAGTTCAGCAGAGGTATCCCAAAGCGACACCGTTTTTAAAGAAGAGCACAAGTTCAGCAGAGCTATCCCAAAGCGAAACCGTTTTTAAAGAAGAACACAAGTTCAGCAGAGGTATCCCAAAAGCGACACCGTTTTTAAAGAAGAGGACAAGTTCAGCAGAGCTATCCCAAAAGTGACAGAGTTTTTAAAGAACACAAGTTTAGCAGAGCTATCCCAAAAGCGACACAGTTTTTAAAGAAGTACACAAGTTCAGCAGAGCTATCCCAAAGCGACACCGTTTTTAAAGAACACAAGTTCAGCAGAGCTATCCCAAATGCGAAACCGTTTTTAAAGAAGAGCACAAGTTCAGCAGAGCTATCCCAAAGCGACACCATTTTTAAAGAAGAACACAAGTTCAGCAGAGCTATCCCAAAGCGACACCATTTTTAAAGAAGAGCACAAGTTCAGCAGAGCTATCCCAAAAGCAACACCGTTTTTAAAGACGAGCACAAGTTCAGCAGAGCTATCCCAAAAGCGACACTGTTTTTAAAGAAGAACACAAGTACAGCAGAGCTATCCCTCTAGTTACAGAGTTGTCACAGAAGAACACAAGTACAGCAGAGCTATCCCTCTAGTTACACAGCTTTCACAGAAGAACATAAGTACAGCAGAGCTATCCCCCAGGTTACACAGATGAAACAAAGGACATTAGAAACGACCATTGATAACACAATTTTTACATATTTCATAGATGTACGTATTAGACAGCAGAACCATGCCTAAGGTTACATAGTTCTCTTAGAATAACAAACAAGTAGCAGTTCTATCCCTCCAGTTGCATGGTTCTCACTGAAGAACACAAGTTCAGCAGAGCTATCCCAAAAGCGACTCCGTTTTTAAAGAAGAGCACAAGATCAGCAGACCTATCCCAAAATCGACACAGTTTTTAAAGAAGAGCACACGTTCAGCAGAGGTATCCCAAAAGCGACACCGTTTTTAAAGAACACAAGTTCAGCAGAGCTATCCTAAAAGCGACACCGTTCTTAAAGAACACAAGTTTAGGAGAGCTGTCCCAAAAGCGACACCGTTTTTAAAGAAGAGCACAAGTTCAGCAGAGCTATCCCAAAAGCGACAGAGTTTTTAAAGAACACAGGTTTAGCAGAGCTATCCCAAAACCGACACCGTTTTTAAAGAAGAACACAAGTTCAGCAGAGCTATCCCAAAACCGACACCGTTTTTAAAGAAGAACACAAGTTCAGCAGAGCTATCCCAAAAGCAACACCGTTTTTAAAGAAGCACACATTTTCAGCAGAGCTATCCCAAAAGCGACACCGTTTTTAAAGAAGAACACAAGTTCAGCAGAGCTATCCCAAAAGCGACACCGTTTTTAAAGAATAACACAAGTTCAGCAGAAGTATCCCAAAAGCGACACCGTTTTTGAAGAAGAGCACAAGCTCAGCTGAGCTATCCCAAAAGCAACAGAGTTTTTAAAGAACACAAGTTTAGCAGAGCTATCCCATAAGCGACACAGTTTTTAAAGAAGAACACAAGTTCAGCAGAGCTATCCCAAAAGCGACACCGTTTTTAAAGAAGAAAACAAGTTCAGCAGAGCTATCCCAAAGCGACACCATTTTTAAAGAAGAACACAAGTTCAGCAGAGCTATCCCAAAAGCGACACCGTTTTTAAAGAAGAGCACAAGTTCAGCAGAGCTATCCCAAAAGCGACTCCGTTTTTAAAGAAGAACACAAGTTCAGCAGAGCTATCCCAAAAGCGACACTGTTTTTAAAGAAGAACACAAGTACAGCAGAGCTATCCCTCTAGTTACAGAGTTGTCACAGAAGAACACAAGTACAGCAGAGCTATCCCTCTAGTTACACAGCTTTCACAGAAGAACATAAGTACAGCAGAGCTATCCCCAGGTTACACAGATGAAACAAAGGACATTAGAAACGACCATTGATAACACAATTTTTACATATTTCATAGATGTACGTATTAGACAGCAGAACCATGCCTAAGGTTACATAGTTCTCTTAGAATAACAAACAAGTAGCAGTTCTATCCCTCCAGTTGCATGGTTCTCACTGAAGAACACAAGTTCAGCAGAGCTATCCCAAAAGCGACTCCGTTTTTAAAGAAGAGCACAAGATCAGCAGACCTATCCCAAAATCGACACAGTTTTTAAAGAAGAGCACACGTTCAGCAGAGGTATCCCAAAGCGACACCGTTTTTAAAGAACACAAGTTCAGCAGAGCTATCCTAAAGCGACACCGTTCTTAAAGAACACAAGTTTAGGAGAGCTGTCCCAAAAGCGACACCGTTTTTAAAGAAGAGCACAAGTTCAGCAGAGCTATCCCAAAAGCGACAGAGTTTTTAAAGAACACAGGTTTAGCAGAGCTATCCCAAAACCGACACCGTTTTTAAAGAAGAACACAAGTTCAGCAGAGCTATCCCAAAACCGACACCGTTTTTAAAGAAGAACACAAGTTCAGCAGAGCTATCCCAAAAGCAACACCGTTTTTAAAGAAGCACACATTTTCAGCAGAGCTATCCCAAAGCGACACCGTTTTTAAAGAAGAACACAAGTTCAGCAGAGCTATCCCAAAGCGACACCGTTTTTAAAGAATAACACAAGTTCAGCAGAAGTATCCCAAAAGCGACACCGTTTTTGAAGAAGAGCACAAGCTCAGCTGAGCTATCCCAAAAGCAACAGAGTTTTTAAAGAACACAAGTTTAGCAGAGCTATCCCATAAGCGACACAGTTTTTAAAGAAGAACACAAGTTCAGCAGAGCTATCCCAAAAGCGACACCGTTTTTAAAGAAGAATACAAGTTCAGCAGAGCTATCCCAAAAGCGACACCATTTTTAAAGAAGAACACAAGTTCAGCAGAGCTATCCCAAAAGCGACACCGTTTTTAAAGAAGAGCACAAGTTCAGCAGAGCTATCCCAAAAGCGACACCGTTTTTAAAGAAGAACACAAGTACAGCAGAGCTATCCCTCTAGTTACACAGTTGTCACAGAAGAACACAAGTACAGCAGAGCTATCCCTCTAGTTACACAGTTCTCACAGAAGAACATAAGTACAGCAGAGCTATCCCCCAGGTTACATAGATTAAACAAAGGACATTAGAAACGTCCATTGATAACACAATTCTTACATATTTCATAGATGTACGTATGAGACAGCAGAACCATGCCTAAGGTTACATAGTTCTCTTAGAATAACAAACAAGTAGCAGTTCTATCCCTCCAGTTGCATGGTTCTCACTGAAGAACACAAGTTCAGCAGAGCTATCCCAAAAGCGACTCCGTTTTTAAAGAAGAGCACAAGATCAGCAGACCTATCCCAAAAGCGACACAGTTTTTAAAGAAGAGCACACGTTCAGCAGAGGTATCCCAAAGCGACACCGTTTTTAAAGGAGAATACGAGTTCAGCAGAGCTATCCCAAAGCGACACCGTTCTTAAAGAACACAAGTTCAGCAGAGCTATCCCAAAGCGACACCGTTCTTAAAGAACACAAGTTTAGCAGAGCTATCCCAAAAGCGACACCGTTTTTAAAGAAGTACACAAGTTCAGCAGAGCTATCCCAAAGCGACACCGTTTTTAAAGAACACAAGTTCAGCAGAGCTATCCCAAAAGCGACACCGTTTTTAAAGAAGAACACAAGTTCAGCAGAGCTATCCCAAAGCGACACCATTTTTAAAGAAGAGCACAAGTTCAGCAGAGCTATCCCAAAAGCAACACCGTTTTTAAAGACGAGCACAAGTTCAGCAGAGCTATCCCAAAAGCGACACTGTTTTTAAAGAAGAACACAAGTACAGCAGAGCTATCCCTCTAAATACAGAGTTGTCACAGAAGAACACAAGTACAGCAGAGCTATCCCTCTAGTTACACAGCTCTCACAGAAGAACATAAGTACAGCAGAGCTATCCCCCAGGTTACACAGATGAAACAAAGGAGATTAGAAACGACCATTGACAACACAATTTTTACATATTTCATAGATGTATGTATTAGACAGCAGAACCATGCCTAAGGTTACATAGTTCTCTTAGAATAACAAACAAGTAGCAGTTCTATCCCTCCAGTTGCATGGTTCTCACTGAAGAACACAAGTTCAGCAGAGCTATCCCAAAAGCGACTCCGTTTTTAAAGAAGAGCACAAGATCAGCAGACCTATCCCAAAATCGACACAGTTTTTAAAGAAGAGCACACGTTCAGCAGAGGTATCCCAAAAGCGACACCGTTTTTAAAGAACACAAGTTCAGCAGAGCTATCCCAAAAGCGACACCGTTCTTAAAGAACACAAGTTTAGGAAAGCTATCCCAAAGCGACACCGTTTTTAAAGAAGAGCACAAGTTCAGCAGAGCTATCCCAAAAGCGACAGAGTTTTTAAAGAACACAAGTTTAGCAGAGCTATCCCAAAACCGACACCGTTTTTAAAGAATAACACAAGTTCAGCAGAGCTATCCCAAAACCGACACCGTTTTTAAAGAAGAACACAAGTTCAGCAGAGCTATCCCAAAGCGGCACCGTTCTCAAGGAACACAAGTTCAGCAGAGCTAATCCAAAAGCGACACCGTTTTAAAAGAAGAACACAAGTTCAGCAGAGCTATCCCAAAAGCAACACCGTTTTTAAAGAAGCACACATTTTCAGCAGAGCTAGCCCAAAGCGACACCATTTTTAAAGAAGAGCACAAGTTCAGCAGAGCTATCCCAAAAGCAACACCGTTTTTAAAGACGAGCACAAGTTCAGCAGAGCTGTCCCAAAAGCGACAGAGTTTTTAAAGAACACAAGTTCAGCAGAGCTATCCCAAAAGCGACACCGTTTTTAAAGAAGAACACAAGTTCAGCAGAGCTATCCCAAAGCGACACCGTTTTTAAAGAAGAACACAAGTTCAGCAGAGCTATCCCAAAAGCGACACCGTTTTTAAAGAAGAGCACAAGTTCAGCAGAGCTATCCCAAAAGCGACACCGTTTTTAAAGAAGAACACAAGTTCAGCAGAGCTATCCCTCTAGTTACACAGTTGTCACAGAAGAACACAAGTACAGCAGAGCTATCCCTCTAGTTACACAGTTCTCACAGAAGAACATAAGTACAGCAGAGCTATCCCCCAGGTTACATAGATTAAACAAAGGACATTAGAAACGTCCATTGATAACACAATTCTTACATATTTCATAGATGTACGTATGAGACAGCAGAACCATGCCTAAGGTTACATAGTTCTCTTAGAATAACAAACAAGTAGCAGTTCTATCCCTCCAGTTGCATGGTTCTCACTGAAGAACACAAGTTCAGCAGAGCTATCCCAAAAGCGACTCCGTTTTTAAAGAAGAGCACAAGATCAGCAGACCTATCCCAAAAGCGACACAGTTTTTAAAGAAGAGCACACGTTCAGCAGAGGTATCCCAAAAGCGACACCGTTTTTAAAGGAGAATACGAGTTCAGCAGAGCTATCCCAAAGCGACACCGTTCTTAAAGAACACAAGTTCAGCAGAGCTATCCCAAAAGCGACACCGTTCTTAAAGAACACAAGTTTAGCAGAGCTATCCCAAAAGCGACACCGTTTTTAAAGAAGAGCACAAGTTCAGCAGAGCTATCCCAAAAGCGACAGAGTTTTTAAAGAACCCAAGTTTAGCAGAGCTATCCCAAAACCAACACCGTTTTTAAAGAAGAACACAAGTTCAGCAGAGCTATCCCAAAACCGACACCGTTTTTAAAGAAGAACACAAGTTCAGCAGAGCTATCCCAAAAGCGACACCGTTCTTAAAGAACACAAGTTCAGCAGAGCTAATCCAAAACCGACACCGTTTTTAAAGAAGAACACAAGTTCAGCAGAGCTATCCCAAAAGCAACACCGTTTTTAAAGAAGCACACAAGCTCAGCAGAGCTATCCCAAAAGCGACACCGTTTTTAAAGAAGAACACAAGTTCAGCAGAGCTATCCCAAAAGCGACACCGTTTTTAAAGAATAACACAAGTTCAGCAGAAGTATCCAAAAAGCGACACCATTTTTAAAGAACATAAGTTCAGCAGAGCTATCCCAAAAGCGACACTGTTTTTAAAGAAGAGCACAAGTTCAGCAGAGCTATCCCAAAGCGACACCGTTTTTAAAGACGAGCACAAGTTCAGCAGAGCTATCCCAAAAGCGACACCGTTTTTAAAAAGAGCACAAGTTCAGCAGAGCTATTCCAAAAGCGACACCGTTTTTAAAGAAGAACACAAGTTCAGCAGAGGTATCCCAAAAGCGACACCGTTTTTAAAGAAGAGCACAAGTTCAGCAGAGCTATCCCAAAAGCGAAACCGTTTTAAAGAAGAACACAAGTTCAGCAGAGGTATCCCAAAAGCGACACCGTTTTTAAAGAAGAGGACAAGTTCAGCAGAGCTATCCCAAAAGTGACAGAGTTTTTAAAGAACACAAGTTTAGCAGAGCTATCCCAAAGCGACACAGTTTTTAAAGAAGTACACAAGTTCAGCAGAGCTATCCCAAAAGCGACACCGTTTTTAAAGAACACAAGTTCAGCAGAGCTATCCCAAATGCGAAACCGTTTTTAAAGAAGAGCACAAGTTCAGCAGAGCTATCCCAAAAGCGACACCATTTTTAAAGAAGAACACAAGTTCAGCAGAGCTATCCCAAAAGCGACACCATTTTTAAAGAAGAGCACAAGTTCAGCAGAGCTATCCCAAAAGCGACACCGTTTTTAAAGAAGAGCACAAGTTCAGCAGAGCTATCCCAAAAGCGACACCGTTTTTAAAGAAGAACACAAGTACAGCAGAGCTATCCCTCTAGTTACACAGTTGTCACAGAAGAACACAAGTACAGCAGAGCTATCCCTCTAGTTACACAGTTCTCACAGAAGAACATAAGTACAGCAGAGCTATCCCCCAGGTTACATAGATTAAACAAAGGACATTAGAAACGTCCATTGATAACACAATTCTTACATATTTCATAGATGTACGTATGAGACAGCAGAACCATGCCTAAGGTTACATAGTTCTCTTAGAATAACAAACAAGTAGCAGTTCTATCCCTCCAGTTGCATGGTTCTCACTGAAGAACACAAGTTCAGCAGAGCTATCCCAAAAGCGACTCCGTTTTTAAAGAAGAGCACAAGATCAGCAGACCTATCCCAAAGCGACACAGTTTTTAAAGAAGAGCACACGTTCAGCAGAGGTATCCCAAAGCGACACCGTTTTTAAAGGAGAATACGAGTTCAGCAGAGCTATCCCAAAGCGACACCGTTCTTAAAGAACACAAGTTCAGCAGAGCTATCCCAAAGCGACACCGTTCTTAAAGAACACAAGTTTAGCAGAGCTATCCCAAAAGCGACACCGTTTTTAAAGAAGAGCACAAGTTCAGCAGAGCTATCCCAAAAGCGACAGAGTTTTTAAAGAACCCAAGCTTAGCAGAGCTATCCCAAAACCAACACCGTTTTTAAAGAAGAACACAAGTTCAGCAGAGCTATCCCAAAACCGACACCGTTTTTAAAGAAGAACACAAGTTCAGCAGAGCTATCCCAAAGCGACACCGTTCTTAAAGAACACAAGTTCAGCAGAGCTAATCCAAAACCGACACCGTTTTTAAAGAAGAACACAAGTTCAGCAGAGCTATCCCAAAAGCAACACCGTTTTTAAAGAAGCACACAAGCTCAGCAGAGCTATCCCAAAAGCGACACCGTTTTTAAAGAAGAACACAAGTTCAGCAGAGCTATCCCAAAAGCGACACCGTTTTTAAAGAATAACACAAGTTCAGCAGAAGTATCCAAAAAGCGACACCATTTTTAAAGAACATAAGTTCAGCAGAGCTATCCCAAAAGCGACACTGTTTTTAAAGAAGAGCACAAGTTCAGCAGAGCTATCCCAAAAGCGACACCGTTTTTAAAGACGAGCACAAGTTCAGCAGAGCTATCCCAAAAGCGACACCGTTTTTAAAAAAGAGCACAAGTTCAGCAGAGCTATTCCAAAAGCGACACCGTTTTTAAAGAAGAACACAAGTTCAGCAGAGGTATCCCAAAAGCGACACCGTTTTTAAAGAAGAGCACAAGTTCAGCAGAGCTATCCCAAAAGCGAAACCGTTTTTAAAGAAGAACACAAGTTCAGCAGAGGTATCCCAAAGCGACACCGTTTTTAAAGAAGAGGACAAGTTCAGCAGAGCTATCCCAAAAGTGACAGAGTTTTTAAAGAACACAAGTTTAGCAGAGCTATCCCAAAGCGACACAGTTTTTAAAGAAGTACACAAGTTCAGCAGAGCTATCCCAAAAGCGACACCGTTTTTAAAGAACACAAGTTCAGCAGAGCTATCCCAAATGCGAAACCGTTTTTAAAGAAGAGCACAAGTTCAGCAGAGCTATCCCAAAAGCGACACCATTTTTAAAGAAGAACACAAGTTCAGCAGAGCTATCCCAAAAGCGACACCATTTTTAAAGAAGAGCACAAGTTCAGCAGAGCTATCCCAAAAGCAACACCGTTTTTAAAGACGAGCACAAGTTCAGCAGAGCTATCCCAAAAGCGACACTGTTTTTAAAGAAGAACACAAGTACAGCAGAGCTATCCCTCTAGTTACAGAGTTGTCACAGAAGAACACAAGTACAGCAGAGCTATCCCTCTAGTTACACAGCTTTCACAGAAGAACATAAGTACAGCAGAGCTATCCCCCAGGTTACACAGATGAAACAAAGGACATTAGAAACGACCATTGATAACACAATTTTTACATATTTCATAGATGTACGTATTAGACAGCAGAACCATGCCTAAGGTTACATAGTTCTCTTAGAATAACAAACAAGTAGCAGTTCTATCCCTCCAGTTGCATGGTTCTCACTGAAGAACACAAGTTCAGCAGAGCTATCCCAAAAGCGACTCCGTTTTTAAAGAAGAGCACAAGATCAGCAGACCTATCCCAAAATCGACACAGTTTTTAAAGAAGAGCACACGTTCAGCAGAGGTATCCCAAAAGCGACACCGTTTTTAAAGAACACAAGTTCAGCAGAGCTATCCTAAAAGCGACACCGTTCTTAAAGAACACAAGTTTAGGAGAGCTGTCCCAAAAGCGACACCGTTTTTAAAGAAGAGCACAAGTTCAGCAGAGCTATCCCAAAAGCGACAGAGTTTTTAAAGAACACAGGTTTAGCAGAGCTATCCCAAAACCGACACCGTTTTTAAAGAAGAACACAAGTTCAGCAGAGCTATCCCAAAACCGACACCGTTTTTAAAGAAGAACACAAGTTCAGCAGAGCTATCCCAAAAGCAACACCGTTTTTAAAGAAGCACACATTTTCAGCAGAGCTATCCCAAAAGCGACACCGTTTTTAAAGAAGAACACAAGTTCAGCAGAGCTATCCCAAAGCGACACCGTTTTTAAAGAATAACACAAGTTCAGCAGAAGTATCCCAAAGCGACACCGTTTTTGAAGAAGAGCACAAGCTCAGCTGAGCTATCCCAAAAGCAACAGAGTTTTTAAAGAACACAAGTTTAGCAGAGCTATCCCATAAGCGACACAGTTTTTAAAGAAGAACACAAGTTCAGCAGAGCTATCCCAAAAGCGACACCGTTTTTAAAGAAGAATACAAGTTCAGCAGAGCTATCCCAAAAGCGACACCATTTTTAAAGAAGAACACAAGTTCAGCAGAGCTATCCCAAAAGCGACACCGTTTTTAAAGAAGAGCACAAGTTCAGCAGAGCTATCCCAAAAGCGACTCCGTTTTTAAATATGCGCACAAGTTCCGCAGAGCTATCCCAAAAGCGACACCGTTTTTAAAGAAGAGCACAAGTTCAGCAGAGCTATCCCAAAAACGACACAGTTTTTAAAGAAGAACACAAGTTCAACAGAGGTATCCCAAAAGCGACACCATTTTTAAAGAAGAGCACAAGTTCAGCAGAGCTATCCCAAAAGCAAAACCGTTTTTATAGAAGAACACAAGTTCAGCAGAGTTATCCCAAAAGCGGCAGAGTTTTTAAAGAACACAAGTTTAGCAGAGCTATCCCAAAAGCCACACAGTTTTTAAAGAAGTACACAAGTTCATCAGAGCTATCCCAAAAGCGACACAGTTTTTAAAGAAGAACACAAGTTCATCAGAGCTATCCCAAAAGCGAAACCGTTTTAAAGAAGAGCACAAGTTCAGCAGTGCTATCCCAAAAGCGACACCATTTTTAAAGAAGAACACAAGTTCAGCAGAGCTAGCCCAAAAGCGACACCATTTTTAAAGAAGAGCACAAGTTCAGCAGAGCTATCCCTAAAGCAACACCGTTTTTAAAGACGAGCACAAGTTCAGCAGAGCTATCCCAAAGCGACCCCATTTTTAAAGAAGAGCACAAGTTCAGCAGAGCTATCCCAAAAGCAACACCGTTTTTAAAGACGAGCACAAGTTCAGCAGAGCTATCCCAAAAGCGACAGAGTTTTTAAAGAACACAAGTTCAACAGAGCTATCCCAAAAGCAACACCGTTTTTAAAGAAGAACAGAAGTTCAGCAGAGCTATCCCAAAAGCGACACCGTTTTTAAAGAACACAAGTTCAGCAGAGCTATCCCAAAAGCGACACCGTTTTTAAAGAAGAGCACAAGTTCAGCAGAGCTATCCCAAAAGCGACACTGTTTTTAAAGAAGAACACAAGTACAGCAGAGCTATCCCTCTAGTTACACAGTTGTCACAGAAGAACACAAGTACAGCAGAGCTATCCCTCTAGTTACACAGTACTCACAGAAGAACATAAGTACAGCAGAGCTATCCCCCAGGTTACACAGATGAAACAAAGGACATTAGAAACGTCCATTGATAACACAATTCTTACATATTTCATAGATGTATGTATGAGACAGCAGATCCATGCCTAAGGTTACATAGTTCTCTTAGAATAACAAACAAGTAGCAGTTCTATCCCTCCAGTTGCATGGTTCTCACTGAAGAACACAAGTTCAGCAGAGCTATCCCAAAAGCGACTCCGTTTTTAAAGAAGAGCACAAGTTCAGCAGACCTATCCCAAAAGCGACACAGTTTTTAAAGAAGAGCACAAGTTCAGCAGAGGTATCCCAAAAGCGGCGCCGTTTTTAAAGGAGAATTCAAGTTCAGCAGAGCTATCCCAAAGCGACACCGTTCTTAAAGAACACAAGTTCAGCAGAGCTATCCCAAAGCGACACCGTTCTTAAAGAACACAAGTTTATCAGAGCTATCCCAAAAGCGACACCGTTTTTAAAGAAGAGCACAAGTTCAGCAGAGCTATCCCAAAAGCGACACCGTTCTTAAAGAACACAAGTTTAGCAGAGCTATCCCAAAAGCGACACCGTTTTTAAAGAAGAGCACAAGTTCAGCAGAGCTATCCCAAAAGCGACAGAGTTTTTAAAGAACACAAGTTTAGCAGAGCTATCCCAAAACCGACACCGTTTTTAAAGAAGAACACAAGTTCAGCAGAGCTATCCCAAAACCGATACCGTTTTTAAAGAAGAACACAAGTTCAGCAGAGCTATCCCAAAATCGACACCGTTCTTAAAGAACACAAGTTTAGCAGAGCTATCCCAAAGCGACACAGTTTTTAAAGAAGAACACAAGTTCAACAGAGCTATCCCAAAAGCGACACTGTTTTTAAAGAAGAGCACAAGTTCAGCAGAGCTATCCCAAAAGCGACAGAGTTTTTAAAGAACACAAGTTCAGCAGAGCTATCCCAAAAGCGACTCCGTTTTTAAAGAAGAGCACAAGTTCAGCAGAGCTATCCCAAAAGCGACACCGTTTTTAAAGAAGAGCACAAGTTCAGCAGAGCTATCCCAAACAGAGTTTTTAAAGAACACAAGTTCAGCAGAGCTATCTCTCAGGTTACATAGAGGAAAACATGGTCATAAGAGGCATTGATTGGATATCACAGTTCTCACCAATGAACGTAAGTATAGCGGCGCAAGCCCACAAGTTACACGGATCACAAGGATGCATAGATGAGATGGCAGAGCTATCCTTCAAGGTTACATAGAGGAAACCATGGATATTATAGGTATCCCGTGATGACACAGTCCTTCCAGATAAATGCAAGGACAGTACAGATCTGTTCCCCGGGTTACACAGGTATCACAGATGAACTCAAAGGATAGCAGAACTATCCCTCAGGCTGCACATGTCTTATACATGAACAGACCACAGCAGATCTATCCCTTGGGTTACAGGGGTGTCACAGAATAACGTCAAGGATAGCAGAACTATCCCTCAAGCGGCACATGTCTTACAGACAAACACACAGGACAGCAGATCTATCCCTTGTGCTACACAGGTATCACAGAGGAGAGCACAGGACAGCAGATCTATCCCTCGGGTTACAGGGGTATCACACGGGCACGCACAGGATTGCAGAACTATCCCTCAGGTTAAGCATGTCTCACTGATAAACAGATTGGACAGCAGAGGAAGCAGAGATAAAATAAAAGTGCAACAGAGTTATCCCTTAGGTTACAAAGGTACCACAGAAGAGCACAAGTACAGCAGATCTAACCCTCAGGTTATGCAGTTCTCACAGAAGAGCACAAGTACAGCAGATCTACCCCTCAGGTTACACAGTTCTCACAGAAGAGCACAAGTACAGCAGATCTTTCCCCTAAGGTTACACAGTTCTCACAGAAGAGCACAAGTACAGCAGATCTATCCCTCAGGTTACACAGTTCTCACAGAAGAGCACAAGTACAGCAGATCTATCCCTCAGGTTGCACAGTTCTCGCAGAAGAGCACAAGTACGGCAGATCTATCCATCAGGTTACAAAGGTACCACAGAAGAATACAAGTACAGCAGATCTATCCCTCAGGTTACACAGTTCTCACAGAAGAGCACAAGTACAGCAGATCTATCCCTCAGGTTGCACAGTTCTCGCAGAAGAGCACAAGTACGGCAGATCTATCCCTCAGGTTACACAGTTCTCACAGAAGAGCACATGTACGGCAGATCTATCCCTCAGGTTACAAAGGTACCACAGAAGAATACAAGTACAGAAGATCTATCCCTCAGGTTATGCAGTTCTCGCAGAAGAATACAGGTACAGCAGATCTATCCCTCAGGTTACACAGTACTCACAGAAGAGCACAAGTACAGCAGATCTATCCCTCAGGTTACACAGTACTCACAGAAGAGCACAAGTACAGCAGATCTATCCCTCAGGTTACACAGTTCTCACAGAAGAGCACAATGACGGCAGACCTGTCCCTCTGGTTACACAGGTATCACAGAAAAAACAAAAGGACAACAGAGTTAACCCTTAAGTTACGAAGATATCACAGAAGAACATAAGTACAGCAGATCTATCTCTCAGGTTACGCAGTTCTCACAGAAGAACACAAGGACAGCAGATCGATCTCTCTAATTACACGGGTATCACAGATAAAACAGAAACGCAGGTCTAGGACTCCCTCTGGTTACACCGTTCTCACAGGTGAACACGCAGGACATCAGAGCCACCCCTTGTGGTACACGGATATCACAGATAAAACACAAGCACAGCAGAGCTGGCCCTCAGGCTACACCAATCTCACAGATAAAACATGAGCACAGCAGAGCTAGCCCTCTGGTTACACCGTTCTCACAGATGAACACGCAGGACAGCAGAGCCACCCTTTGTGGTACAGAGATATCACAGATAAAACACGAGCACAGCAGAGCTGGCCCTCAGGTTACACCAATCTCACAGATAAAACCCGAGCACAGCAGAGCTAGCCCTCAGGTTACACCAATCTCACAGATAAAACATGAGCACAGCAGAGCTAGCCCTCGGGTTACACCATTCTCACAGATGAAAACGCAGGACAGCAGAGCCACCCCTTGTGGTACAAAGATATCACAGATAAAAAACAAGCACAGCAGTGCTAGCCCTCAGGTTACACCAATCTCACAGATAAAACCCGAGCACAGCAGAGCTAGCCCTCAGGTTACACCATCTCACAGATAAAACATGAGCACAGCAGAGCTAGCCCTCGGGTTACACCATTCTCACAGATGAACACGCAGGACAGCAGAGTCACCCTTTGTGGTACACAGATATCACAGATAAAACACAAGCACAGCAGAGCTAGCCCTCAGGTTACACCAATTTCCCAGATAAAACCCGAGCACAGCTGAGCTAGCCCTAAGGTTACACCATTCTCACAGATAAAACCCGAGCACAGCAGAGCTAGCCCTCAGGTTACACCGTTCTCACAGATGAACACGCAGCAAAGCAGAGCCACCCTTTCTGGTACAGAGATATCACAGATAAAACACAAGCACAGCAGAGCTAGCCCTCAGGTTACACCTTTCTCACAGATGAACACAAGGACAGCAGAGCCACCGTTTGCGGCACACAGATATCACAGATAAAACCCGAGCACAGCAGAGCTAGCCCTCAGGTTACACCTTTCTCACAGATGAACATGCAGGACAGCAGAGCCACCCTTAGTGGTACAAAGATATCACAGATAAAACGTGAGCACAGCAGAGCTAGCCATTGGGTTACACCGTTCTCACAGATGAACACGCAGGACAGCAGAGCCACCCTTTGTGGTACAGAGATATCACAGATAAAACACGAGCACAGCAGAGCTGGCCCTCAGGTTACACCGTTCTCGCACATGAACACAAGTACAGCAAAGTCACCCTTTGCAGTACACAGATATCACAAATAAAACCCAAGCACAGCAAAGCTAGCCCTCAGGTGACACCGTTCTCACAGATGAACACGCAGGACAGCAGAGCAACCCTTTGTGGTACACAGATATCACTGATAAAACAAGAGCACAGCAGAGCTGGCTCTCAGGATACACCGTTCTCACAGATGAACACGCTGGACAGCAGAGCCACCCTTTGTGATACACAGATAAAACACGAGCACAGCAGAGCTAGCCCTCAGGATACACCGTTCTCGCAGATGAACACAAGGACAGCAGACCCACCCTTTGTGGTACACAGATATCACAGATAAAACACAAGCGCAGGAGAGCTGGCCCTCAGATTACACCGTTCTCACAGATGAACTCGCAGGACAGCAGACCCACCCTTTGCGGTACACAGATATCGCAGACGGACACAAGGACCGCAGAACAATCTCCAGGGCATTGTCGCCATCAAGAGTACTGCAGGGCCTGGCCCCCCTCACCTTAGTTAGTGGCTAACACTAAACCATGGGATGGAAGCACACATTCTATGGGCCAGATTCACAAGGTAAACTTAGACGTTTGGTCTAAACTTAGAACAAGCACCTACGTTTATGACTTTGGGAATTCACAAAGGGCATTTACGAGCACTATCTTTATGTCCGCACTCGGTCCGGATCTCCGGGGGTAGGTTTTCTGGGACACAGTGAGTGAGCCGGCCCTGGGGCAAGGGGTCCCCGGGGCATTTCAGTGCCTGGGGAGGGGGCCGTGTGCCCCCCTTCCCTTTTAAATATTATCGGCCCTGGGGGTTGGGCTCCCCAGGGACGTTTGAAGCTTGGGAAGCAGGACTACAAGCTTCCCCATTATTTTGCTTTCGTCCCTAGTTACTGGGGTCACTAGGTCCTTTTTAGGCTCGGGGAGGGGGCCACACACCCCTCCCGCTTTATTATAATGTCAAATACTGGGGCTGAGGTCCCCAGGGTCTTCTTGAGGCTCAGGGAGGGGGGAGTAGGGGGCACATGCCTCCCCATAAATATTTAAATGTGCTGCGCCACCCCTTCCCGGGCCCTGGCCCACCCCAGGGGGTGTTTTTTTTATTATACAGGAGTCCACACTTTAAAAGAAAGTTTTGCAGTGGATTCGCGGATCCTCCATGAATTTGATGCAAAAAACTTTTTTTTAATTATTTTGGCCCCAAAGGGTGACTCTCTGTGTCCCCTCACGAGGCCTTGGGGCAGGATATCCCTACCCTCCCCCTTATATCTTTTATTTATTGTCTTTCAGGACTCAGGACTAAGTCACGAGTCCTAAGTTGGCTGCCAAAATCTTGTTGATGTAGTGGCAGACAATCAGATTGTTATAGTGTGATTTCTTGTCTTCTTTCTTTACACCAATAATCTCCCTTCTGTCCAGCCTGATTGACTGGAGAATGTTGTATGATGTCACGGAATGTTGGTGTGTGGGCTTGGTGAGCGTGTCAGTTGAAGATGAGAGGCTGAGCAGAGGGAGGCTGCTCCTGGTGGGGCTATTACAGCTATTACAGCTATTACTAGTATTTACCATCTTACTACAATCTACCATCTATCTACTTACCTGGAACTTAATATAATACATTACATCTTGGAACCTACCACCTTGTCTACATTTGGACCTCTTTACTTAGTACATTTTGGCGACGATTGGACTCTGAACCTACAAATTTTGGACTATCTTCTAAAAGGAACTTTGAAACTGGATTTAAGGAATCCACCTAGAAACTGCAACATAGTGAATTCAAGCTTGAAGCATCTATGAGTACATTTAAGTCTTCTTAAAGAAACTGGCAGCCCCAGCCCCACCAGTGTCCTCAATACCAGTCAGCCTCAACTCGGGCATGCCAGATTCTTCTTCTTCACCCAAGCCTGGTGAGTTGTGTCCTGCTTGTACTTGACAGCGTGCTGTACTGTGTGGTCAACTGTGTGGTCACAAGATCTGCGCCATTAAAGGAAGCTTTCTTTTTGTAAATGACTTTTCACTGGCAATTTGTCCTGCGCATTGTCTGTCTAGTTCCAGATGTGGGCACTACTTTGGAGGTGATGATGACATAATTATTTATGCAACTACAATGGAGCAGAGACCCCTCCACATGATCTAAAACGGACCCTTTAAAGTTTACTGTCAGCTTTGGATGTTTTTAACCCTGACACTTCAAACGAGGGTCAGCTATGGACATTGCACAAAGACACCCTTCTAGCTACAACTTGTGCTTTCATTGGCTTTGCTGACGGAGTGGTATCGGGTGGTGGAACGTACTTGGTGCCATACTGATGAGGTTTCTTTCCAGCCCATGGTGAGACTCATTTTTTTTTTTGGGCCTTGATTTTTAGTCTACGCTGAAACCTCTGCTCTGATTCCCAACCGTCACTTTTAAATTCATATTACAGCTCGCGCATCTTACCGTCATCCTGGTGCTGCCGGAGCTGTGGAGTCTTCTGTGACGTCCTTCTGGGTCTTCGTAGCTCCACGCTGCCTTTGGACGCTTTGCACCTAGAGCGTGCTGTGAGCCACTCAGTGTACATCTCAAAAGCGTGCCGCCATCTTTGGGTGGTCACGTCTCATGTGTTTTGCTAGTGCTCTGCCTTCATAACGCCAACCACGTCTTCATCGGTGGTGCGGCGTTGGTGACCACGAGTGGGGGTCTGTATTCTCAAGTTTTCTCTTCGTTCATCGGATCTGTTTGTTTTTTTTTCATTCATCAATGCTACTGGAATTTCTTCCATGTTTTCCTGGATTACTTCAGCATGCAGCAGTGACATTTTGTGAATCTTCAGCTTCTGGGGCAATTTATTCTCAGCATCTGCGAGTTTTTTTCATCTCCGTCATCATTACATCTGTACCTGGACTGTTGGAACAATTTCACCAGTGCGATGCAGTTAAGATTTAGAAGTTTTTCTAAGACGTTTCTGCATAGTGGTTTCTCTCTCCAAGGATGTCGATGTTTTCTTATTATGGTGAACATTATACTTTATTGGGCCCAGTGCGCCATCTTCTGGGCATATTCTGGATCTGTTCACTACTTAATTTTATAAGAATGTTTTTCCTTTCTCAGAGGACACTCGGGTACTTGGATCGAGTACCGGTGAAATTTATTCTTGTTTTAATTGAAATAACATACTTCCCTGCATTTGCATATTAGAAGGTTCACCTGTACGATTACTTATTTTGCCTAATTTCGCGTCTGCTTATGTTTGACATGATGATATGCTGCACTTATCTTTTATCACATTGTAATGCTTTATGCTTGTTATTACCTGTATTTTCTATGTGTGAGCAGATTACTTCTAGTTGTCGTTTTACAGGGTTTTCGTTAAAAGTGCTGGGATTGCTTTGTGTAAGGCATCCTAATTTATTGTGCTGAGCCATTATGCTGCTCAATTCTGTTTATACTTTCTAGTGCTGAGCAGTTATGGTTCTCAATTCTTTGACTTTGTGGTGATGAGCAAGTTTTTTCATCCCAATACATTTTCTGCAGTTTTCTTGGGTGAGTGCATCCCTATACATTCCATTCTGTTTCGTGGGTGAGTGTATCCCAGTACATTTTATGCTGTTTTTGGGTGAGTGTATCCCTGTACTTTTCATGGGTGAGTGTATCCCTGTACATCTCCTGCTGTCTTCTTGTTGAGTACCATTTGTCACGTATGTACTTTTCTATGTTCCTGTTTTGGTCCTGTCCGTTTTTTTCAGTGCTGGTTCGCTGTTTATTTCACGGCTCTTGCTTGTCCACCTATTCTTGTGTTGCCGTTGATGGGATCTTCGGAGTGTAGGGGTGCCTGAGACATCAGGCGTACGAGTGTTGTACGTGCTTTGCTTTTCTTGCTTTATTGCTTTGCCTGAGACTGTTTGTCCCTTCAGGTGTGCGCATTTCTTGGCATATGTTTTGTTTTCTCGGTTTTGCCTTCCTTTGTGAGAAAAGGGGATGGTGTGCGTGCCATTGTTTTGCTGCAATTTTCTTGTTATTGTATTATTGCATTCTATGCTGTTTTATTATTGCATTGTATTTTTATGCTATTGCATTATGCATTTAATGCTGTTATATTATTGCATTGCATTTTTATGTTATTGCATTATTGCATTTTCTTAATATGTATTATTACGTTTAAGATAGTACTCCTTGCTATCTTTTACCCTGTTTCATATTCTTTTCTTTTTCTTTTGTTGATGTAAAGAAAGAGGATATGTTATAGTGTGATTTCTTGTCTTCTTTCTTTACACCAATAATCTCCCTTCTGTTCAGCCTGATTGACTGGAGAATGTTGTATGATGTCACGGAATGTTGGTGTGTGGGCTTGGTGAGAGTGTCAGTTGAAGATGAGAGGCTGAGCAGAGGGAGGCTGCTCCTGGTGGGGCTATTACAGCTATTACAGCTATTACTAGTATTTACCATCTTACTACAATCTACCATCTATCTACTTACCTGGAACTTAATATAATAAATTATATCTTGGAACCTACCACCTTGTCTACATTTGGACTTTTTACATAGTACACAGATCTTATCTTCAGACCTGTCTGTTCCACAAATCCTCACCAGCGTGAAATATACAACGTTTTTGAAGCTTAATTACTCAAAAACTAGTGAACAGGTTTACACCAAATCACAAAAAGCATGCTTTCTGGTCCAAGATCTAGCTTTCTACCAAATTTGGTGTAAATCCGTTCATCCATTTGCGCTGTAGCTGTGTCTACATTTCCAATGGAAAAACAAGCATTTGCAATGCAATAGGTCTCGCATTTACGCGAGTTTATGCTATTGGCATTGTAAATGACAATGCCTTTATGTATGTTTTAAAAACCAAAACTTAAATAAAAGGCATTGTCATTTACAATGCCAATAGCTCAAACTCTTGTAAATGCGAGACCTATTGCATTGCGAGACCTATTGCATTGCAAATGCTTGTTCTTTTCAGTTACCGATCCAACTCGGCGGAATGGTAACCCAAAAGAAAAAAAAGCGTCTGTGTCACTTTGTAGGTACCCACATGTATGTTGTGGGAAGCCGCCACAAAAGCTTTGTTTTTATTTATTTTTTAACTTTAGCCTCCCTACACAGCATCGCGGGTGCTTTGCAGCATGGCCAATAGGACACAAGCTATACCTATTGGCTTTGCAAGTGCTTTTTTTTCCTTGGCACATGTTCACCAGTTTTACTGTCCGAGAGGGAAGTGACACCATATGAAAGTGAGCTACGCTGATCGCTGATATCCATAAGCTTTCTTTATTGCAGTGGCAAGTACTGTATTGCACAGTGTTAGGGGTGGGTTGGGGACAAGGCAAAATTAGGCAGCAGTTGATTTGTGGAGCCTGTGGGAAGTGGGGGGTGAGTTGTTGGCCCTTTGCAGGGGCTGAGGCGATAGGGGTGACACGGCAACATGCCACTTTTTGCTATGGTAGTGAAAAAAGTCTTATGCCTACTCTGCCTGATAGAAAATTACTTGTGAGCAGGAGTGTTAGTTTAAAACAAAATGCTGTAGCCGGATTCTATGAGTTCCATTCTTGAAAAGACGATATAAAAAAACAAAACATATATTTATTTTTTACAAAACGATACCTTGTAGTTGCCTCACTATTACCTGAATTAATGCGCTTTCCATAAATAGGTGGTTGTTTTTATCCTAGTTCTGCACAACTAGGTTAGGCCTGAAATTCGGAATTCCCTTGCCTGCAGTGCCCCTACTCTCCGGCCCCGTTCAAAAAATCCAGGACTACAAGTTTCTACGTCCTTCTATAAAACAAAAGTGGGTTTGGGGGAATTGGTGCGGGTCTCTCAAACAGCAGAATTTCGTTTGGAAATAAAAAGAAATATTGATAAAATATGTGCTTGTTCCACAGGGGATGTTCCTGTAAGTGCTTCCAAAACCCATCTTTTGTACGTATGTTTTGGATATATGTGCAGCCGACTGTAAATCGCCTTTTATGCTTCCATGGCATCTTGTCGAGGGACACGCCGTAAAACATGATGTAGCATCTTGATGCGCGAGGCGGATAAAATTTATACCAAGTGTAATGGAAAGCGGAAGTTGTATTGAGCTGTTTTCAAGTTCCATAAATAACTGTAATCCTCTGATAAAGGTGTTCATCATAGGGGTCACATGGCTTGTCATACATAAGTTATAAGCGTCTGGTGTGGGAGGCAGATTTTGCAATTATACATTTCGAAGCAGAGCCGTTCATCATTACAGGAGAGAAGGCGCAGGGACGGGGGGGGCAGACGCTCAAGGGAAATACAGAGACATTTTGGGCCAGCTGGTACTGTGCCATCTCTCTGACCTTTACAATTACAGTTCTTAAGCAGTACCCGTACAAACCAAGGCAAAGTTAACCTAAAGTAGCTTGAATAAAATATTAGCAAACATTGGGATTGGAGACACTTCACGGAGGCGCAGCCACCAGTGTTAATACGGAATGCAGAATTAATAATGTGCTCTAAATAGATCCACTGCTTTTCCACATGTCCACGTGAATGCTAGCTAGGCTGAACGTCAATACGTGTATAAAACAAATAAATTCTCGCTGTAATGTGTGTAATTTATTCAACAATATTAGCAAGAATGAGTAAAGACTGTGAGCGGATCATGCATTTTTAATAGTTCGCTGCGTGTGTCCTTTCACTGCGCCATGGCGTGTTGTACATACAGCGCTGCCAATCGTTATTCATCCAGTGGCACCTGCAATCTTTAATTAAATATCACTGAAGCCGACTGCTTCTTACAAGGATGCGGAGGGCGGTTCATTGATTATGCCAGCGTCTCCGGCCAGCAGTTCACTCGCCGGTCTACCTTCAACCCCCTCAGCCTTCTGAATAGAGCGGCCGTATATACGTCATGAAGACACGGGCGACGCTTTCCTCACGGAGCCAGAGAGCCACTGCTCGTGCATGCATTGAATGGTAAAAGGAGGGAGCGAGCGACCAAGAGACAGGGAGGGAGGGAGCGAGGGAGCAAGAGTTGTGCTAACGCCATGAGCCGTACGCGTGCACATCTCCTGTCCTCCGTACGCGTGCACATCTCCTGTCGCCCTTCGGAAAAGAAATCGACAACAATAGATCTCGCCAAGCGAGCAGCGCATGCGCTGCTCGCTAGGCGAGACCTAATGAATGGGGAAAACGTGTGGGACACTCCCCCCTTTTTTCCCGGCCCCTGTTTGACAGATCACCTGAAACTTTTCCGGAAGGTGCTGAGGTAGAAAAATATTTTTGGGGTGCAAGTTTCGCAAAGATTCTTCAAGCAGTAAGAAAAGTTATTAGGCCAACAAAAAATGCCTTTCCTATAGAAACACGATCCTAAATAAAACTACCCATATATAAAATCACTTGAGCACAATCTTCACTATTGTCTGTTGTTTTAGGTTGCCTTGCCAGTTTTATCTGTGGCACTTTGTGTGGCCCCTAAAAATCATGACTAAAGACACCACTGGTAAGTTGACGAAGTGGGGGAGCTCACATACGTAAAGCAGTGGTCTGTCTTGCACAGGCTCCTGCATTCTCTTTACCCCGGTCAGCCTCCGCTTGGGGCTTATGGCAACACCCACTTAATATGCAGCTCTTACTACTGAGGTTTTTCTGTTATAGAGAGGGAAAATGGATTGTCCAGGAAGTAGAACATGTGAAGTAGAGAAGCACAGATTAGATTAGCCCATCCTCCACCTTTGATCGCTACAGTTAAGTGTGCCCTTCACATGTAAACAGGCTCCTTTAGTTACAAGTGCATAAAATATTCAAGAAAACATGCAAGTGCAATCCACCATCCTCCGTTGCTGCACATAGACACAGATCCAAGTAAAGACAATGCCATTGCAATCACACACCCTACATGATGTAGCATGCTAGGGGTGGGAGCAACTCGCATAATTCCGTGTAGTGTAATCATGCACATTTACCCAAACATTCTGTGACAGTACGTGGAATTATGTGAGAAGAGTAATTCTGCATTTAGTGCTATTTTCTTAAAGCAAAAATGCTCACTCACGTCCAAAATATTCGCAAGGATGCATTTTTTGCTGAGAAATAGTGCTAAACGCCACAGAATATTATTAGTGAGCAGCTGCTCGCGCTCGCTAAATGTGCACTTGGGGTAGGATTTTCCCCAAATATACTCTCGGCATTTAGCGCTAGTTTCTTAGCTTAAATTGCACCATTTTTTGGGGGGACGCAAGGATGCATTTTGTGTGGAAAAAATAGTGCTAAATGCAGCAGAACATAAACAGTAGCATAAGCAGGAGCTCGCTATATGTTCCCATTGCAGGATTTTTACCCTCAAATTACTTCTACTTATGCGAGCTTGCAAAATCCAGATATTATCAGTAATTCCGCGTCAAAGAGTAACGTGAAATTACAGACTCCAAATACTCCGGAGTAACTGAAATTTTGCTCAGGTCTATAGCATACTGGCCATATTCGCAATAGTGGTAGTAACTGCTATATGAATGTTGGAATACAATACATTGTACTGATTAAGGCCAGGAGAGCACTTCTGTTTTACTGTTTTTAACTCAATTTAAAAGCGAGCAGATAAGAGAAGCCCGAAGAAGTGTGCTCTGGTGACGTCTAGCGGCCGTTTCGAAAAGCACAATGGTAGTACTTGGAGCAAGAATACATTGGGAAACGGTGCGTAAGTCATAGTAAGAGAAATCTACCACAGCGAGGTGTTATTTCCTAACAGTGAGAATAAAGAGGAGTTACTTACCCCTTCTCCGCTCCCCTTCACTTGATTCTTTGTGAACTGGCACTAATTAGATGGTTTGTGTGCCCTATTTTACTGTATATTAGTGATAAGTGCTCGCTGTAGGGATTTGAATGTAACCTGCAGTCGCCCACTGTCTGGGATCCAGTAGAGTCAACGCCAATACTGTAGGGACACCATCCTGCACAAAAACAACCGGTGTGCATGCCCTGGAGAGGTGCACGGTTTTGACACATTTCCAGAATTAAGCTATGTTGTAAATCTGGGTTTGTGTCAAAAATCCTGGGGGCTGAGTGGTAACACCCACTGCAAAACTCATGGCATGCCTCCCCCATGCACTGTGTACACCATATCAACAAGGCCATAAAAATCCAAGCAGGGTGGCTTTTTGTGCCCTCGTAGATATGGGTAAGACCAGTGCACCACCGGAATGTCAAAAAGAAAGACCTGGCGGTGCACTGGGCTTGTAAATATGCCCCACAGTGCATTCCTTCCCTTTAACATTGGCGCAGGCAAGTCAGCAAGAAGACTTTCAGTGCTGGCCTATGCCAATTTCTCATAAATGAGGCCCTCAGTCCCAAACATACCACCAACATCACGTCAACGGTGGATGGTGAATCAATCAATCAATCAGGAAATTGTAAGCGCGCTACTCACCTGTGAGGGTCTCAAGGCGCTGGGGGGGGGGGGGGATGAGCAGCTCCGTTCAGTCGAAGAGCCAGGTCTTGAGCGCCTTTCTGAAGATGTTCAGAGAGGGGGCGCGTCTGATGTCGATTGGAAGCTCGTTCCAGGTCTTGTCCGCGATGTAGGAGAAAGCCCTTCAGCCCGTTCTGGCTCTGCGGATGCGCTGGGTTTCGGCGAGGTCAGCAGATCGGAGGTTTCTCTTGGGTGCATCGAAGGAGATTTTCTCGTTGAGGTATTGGGGTCCGGTGTTGTGGAGGCATTTGAAGGCGTGGGTGAGTATCTTGAAGGTTACTCTCTACTCAACGGGGAGCCAGTGGAGGTCTCGCAGGTGTTGGGTGATGTGTTCCTGTCGAGGGACGCCGAGGACGAGTCTGGCTGCGGTGTTCTGTATGGTCTGAAGTTTGGGGAGCAGTGACTTGTTGATTCTGGCGTAGAGGGCGTTTCCGTAGTCTAGTATGCTGGTTATGAGTGCGTGGGTGATGGTTTTTCTTGATTCGGGGGGGATCCATGTGAAGGTCTTGCGAAGGATGCGGAGGGTGTTGAAGCAGGTGGAGGCGACGGTGTTGCCCTGTCGGGTCATGGAGAAGGAAGAGTTGAGTACGATGCCGAGGTTCCGGGCATGGTCGGTGGGGGGGGTGGGCTGCTGAGGATGGTGGGCCACCAGGTTGTGTCCCAGGCGGTGGGGGAGGGTCTGAGGACAAGGACCTCTGTCTTCTCTCAGTTGAGCTTCAGGCAGCTGCTGCTCATCCAGGTTGCAACGTCCTTCATTCCTTCCTAAAAGCTGAGTCTGGTGGTGATGGGGTCCTTGGTGAGGGAGAGTATGAGTTGGGTGTCGTCAGCGTAGGAGACTATGTTGAGTCTGTGTTGTCTGATGATGGCGGCGAGGGGGGCCATGTAGATGTTGAAGAGTGTAGGGCTGAGTGACGATCCCTGAGGCACTCCGCAGTTGATCTCTGTGGGTTCAGAGAAGAAGGGTGGCAGCCTGATTCTTTGGGTCCTGCCAGTGAGGAAAGAGCGGAGCCATTCAAGGGCGGTTCCCCGTATGCCGGCGTCGTGGAGTCCAGCGGCGAGTGTGCGGTGGGAGACTGTGTCGCAGGCTGCGGAGAGGTCGAGTAGGATCAGGGCCGTGGTGTGGCCTTGGGCGAGGAGGGTGCGGATGTCGTCTGTGGCGGTGAGCAGGGCGGTCTCCGTGCTGTGGTTGCTCTGGAATCCTGATTGGGAGGGGTCGAGGATGGAGTTCTCTTCAATGAATTTCGTTAGTTGGGCGTTGACGGTCTTCTCAGTGACTTTGGCCGTGAAGGGAAGAAGGGAAATGGGTCGGTAGTTCTTAAGGTCCGAAGGGTCTGCCGAGGGTTTCTTGAGCAGGGGCTTGACTTCCGCGCTTTTCCAGTCATCGGGGAAGGTGCCGGTTTTGAAGGTGGTGTTGATGGTGCGCTGTAGTTCCGGTGCGATGGTGGCGGCGGCTTTGTGAAAGATGTGAGGGCAGGGGTCCGTGGGTGCTCCTGAGCGGATGCCTTTCATGGCCGATTCGGTGTCTTCGGTGGTGGTTGGGGTCCAGGCGGAGATGGCTGGTTGGCTGGTGATGTTGGAGGGGGAGTGGTTTCGGAGTCCGGAGTTTGCTCGTTGAAATTGTTGTAGAGGGCCTTGATTTTCAGATGGAAATAGGAGCTGAGCTTGTTGCAGAGGTCCTGGGAAGGGGTGATGTCTGAGGCCTCGCTGGGGAGTTTGGTGAAATCTTGGATGATGCTGAAGAGTTCTTTCGAGTTGCCAGCGTTGGTGGAGGTCTTGTTCTGGATGAAGGTTCGTTTGGTGGACCTGATGAGATGGTGGTATTCTGTCATGGCGTTCTTATATGTGGCCCGGTTTTCCAGCGTTTTGTTGTTTTGCAAATTCTTTTTGAGACGTCTGCAATTGCGCCTGGATTCTTGGTGATCGGTGGTGAACCAGGTGGCCTTCCTGGGGCGTTGTCTGTCGGGGTTGCGAAGGGGTGTGAGTTCGTCTGCGCAGTTGGAGATCCATCTGTGTAGTTCTTTGGCTGCGAGGTTGGCGTCGGTTAAAGCAGAGCGGGCGTCGCGGTCGAGGGTGGAGTTGAGGTGCTCCTTGGTGACCTTGCTCCAGTTCCTTCACGGTAGGCGGTGTCCAGGTTTGGGGGCGGTGGGTTTGTTGACGTGGAAGTGTACGCAGTGGTGGTCCATCCAGGGGGGTTGCGTGGTATGGCTGAAGTGGATGTTGTTACCTCCTGCGAAGATGGGGTCGAGGGTGTGTCCTGCCTTGCGGGTGGGGGTGTTGATGAGCTGTTTCAGTCCGAGGTTAGCAAGGTTGTCTAGGAGGGTGGAGGAGTTGGGGTCGTTGAGGTTGTCAATGTGGAAGTTGAGGTCTCCGAAGAGTATGTAGTCCGTGGAGGCGATGGCGTGGGGTGCGACGAGGTCGGTGATGGTTGTGGTGAACGTGGTTCGCGGTCCAGGGGGCCTGTTGGTTAGCGTGCCGCATAGTGTGGATCTGGGGCTGGTCTGTATCTGGAAATGGAGGTGCTCGGTGGAGGACTGCGGGTCGCTCGTAGAGGTGGTGGTGAGTTGGAGGGAGCTCTTGTGTGCGATGGCAAGTCCTCCTCCTGGGCGGTCGGGTCGGTCTTTCCTCTGGATTTTGTATCCGTCGGGGATGGCGGTGGCAATGTCCGGGGTGGAGGAGGTGTTGGTCCAGGTTTCCATGAAGAAGACGACGTCTGGCGAGAGAGTGTCGAGGAGGTCCCAGATTTCTACGGCATGTCTGTGCAGGGAGCGCACGTTGAGGAGGATGCACTTCAGGGTTCGGCGGTGGTGGTGTCTGGTGAGGGGCTGGTGCCCGTGGGAGTGCGGTGGGTGGTGAAGGTCTGGCGGCAGTGGCAGCAGGAGAACTGGCCGTGGGTGGTGTTCGGCGTGGACAGCTCGCAGTTGTTGTTTCTTCTGCTGTTGAGTGCGAGGAGGGCAGCAGAGTCGTAGCGGTGGATGCTCGGAGATCCAGGGTCCCTGGCGCTGGTCGGATCGCGGACGGGCGCAGACAGGCTTGCCTTTGGTGCGCCTTTGTTGCGCAAGCGGCGCGCACGCCATTATATAGTGAAGGGGGAGGGAAGCTCAGCTGGTAGGCGGGAGCGGGGACGGTAAGGGGGAGGGGCCGCGGGGGAGCAGCGGCGGGAAAGGGCGACGGGAGAACGGGCAGTGGCAATAACAAGGTCACAAGGGCATAGTCAAAACACAATAAAAGAAAACAACAAGGGCACAGGGGCACAGAGATACAATGATACAATGACTACTTACAAGGAAGTCAGACACCAAAAACGGGCACAACGATCACAACGAGGCAGAGGGCAGCAGTAACAGCAGAGGCAAGGCTCGAACCCCTACTAGCCACCTCTCAGCGGCAGCGGCACAACGACGGAGCTGCTGGAGGAGAGAGCAGGTCCCTGACCAGAGGTCAGAGGTCATGCTTGCTCACCCTCGCAGCGGCCGCCATTATATAGTGAAGGGGGAGGGAAGCTCAGCTGGGAGGTGGGAGCGGGGATGGCAAGGGGGAGGGGCCGCGGGAAAGGGCAACGGGAGAACGCGCAGTGGAAATAACAAGGGCACAGTCAAAACACAATAAAAGAAAACAACAAGGGCACAGGGGCACAGAGATACAATGATACAATGACTACTTACAAGGAAGTCAGACACCAAACACGGGCACAACGATCACAACGAGGCAGAGGGCAGCAGTAACAGCAGAGGCAAGGCTCGAACCCCTACTAGCCACCTCTCAGCGGCAGCGGCACAACGACGGAGCTGCTGGGTGAGAGAGCAGGTCCCTGACCAGAGGTGAATGTTCAAACCGGTGGAGAATCAAACCCCACCTGAGGAAGGGTGAACATGCCCTCAGCCTTTAGGACACTGGTTCCACCGCCTGGTTTGATGGGGGACGCATACCATGCTTGGGTTTAAGGCCAACCCTCCTCTGATGATTCAGCCTTCGGGTGAAGCGGGATTGGGAGGAGGGCTGTGGCATGGGGGTCTCACCTCTTGAAAACGCTGAAACAACCTGTTAATGGAACACATTCAAAAGCAGTTTAAATAGCCCACTTATGACGCTTGGCGCGCCCTTATCATTTACCAAATTGGTTATAGTAGCTTTACTCAGGGCTCCGTACACCTCTTTTACTCCACCCGCTGCTTCCAAATACTCTGAGGCCTGATGCGCGAAGCTATTTGCAGGACTAAGTTTGGCTCACACACACACACAAATAGCTTTTTTCGTGGGTGTAAAATCACTTCTGCACTTCACAAAAGGTGGTTTACACTCATAGAAAACATTTACTCACACAAAGTTATTTGTTTGGGTAAATCTACTGAAACTTTGTGCACACACAGATTCTGTCGCAAACTTGTTTCTGACCCTTTGCACTCTAAAAATAGATACACCTTTACTGCTGCCAAGGACACGAGTGAATTATTTTCCAGTGTTGGAATGGGCACAAACCAACACAAACGAAATGGCTTCTAAAATGGGGAAGATACTTTACTCGTGTACAAGAAAAACAATTGTGAAGAAAATGGACTGGCTGTCATGGGAAGGCACATCACCAAGTGTACACGTTTTACGATTACGTATATGGAAATGGCTCAGTGTGATTGTATTTAAGAATTTACAAATGTTCTCCAGAGCAGCCGAAAACCAGCAGCTGTCACAAGTTTCCAATGTCTGGGCGTACTCTAGAAAAACCTTTGTCAACTTTAGCAATTAAAATTGCGAGGTTGTAATTCTGATGTTTCAGATGTACATAGCAAGAGTCCTCCTGAAGTTTCACACAAGTACCAGCTTGAAATATTTAGGAAAGGACTAAAGGAGGCAATTTTATCTTTGAACATTACCTTGATAATTTCAGTAAATACACTAATTTTGTCACCAAATACCACATATTTATTTTGTATTAAATAATTAGTTTTCACAATTACCAGCTTATTTTCTAAAAGAACATTCTTTTTCACCAAATAACAGTTTGGCATTCCAACAATTACACCTTATAACCAACCACTAAGCTATCATTTTCTGAAAGTATACCTTTGTCCCTTCACATATTTTGCCCCCAAAGTTAAGCAGGCTATTGTCAGAAAATACCATTGTTTCATTTTTAGTACATTTTGCCGAAATAATTAGCATTTCATCTTCTGAATCTACCCTTTTCGTCCCAAAATACACACACATCATGTTATAGCAAATGTGCTAATTTTGGCCAATCTCCATTTTCTTTCTTGAGAAAAGTATTTTTCTTGTCCCCGAGCATCAGCTTATTATTTCCTCAAATATACTATCAAAGGCAAGATCAGCTATTCTTTTTCAGCACATTCATAATTTCGTCTGTAATGTTGCCCTCAATCATCTCGTCAATTTCATTAAACCCTTTTATTTTGTTTTAATAAATCAGCTTATTCAATTTGTAATAAAATAATGTATATTGCCTGCAAGCGTTAACTTTTTTTTATTTTAAATAGTACATATCATTGTATCCACACGTGCCCTTTTCATTTCCTGTGCTAATGTATCAACATCATATACCATCAATTCCTTTATATGCCCTGGTTCAGCGCTATAGGCCCTGGCTCAACCATATTATTATGTGTCACTGTTTTTAGGTCTCGCCTGAGCCAGCGCATGCGCTGCACGGAGAGACATTTTGTAAGCGGGTTTTCACAGTGCTACCACAGGCTTTTTGGTGGCCTCAAGCTTGCGTGCACGCGCGCAGCCGCCATCTGTCTTTCCTCCTGGCCGCCTTGCTCGCGATCACTTTCGCGCGCACCATTTGCTTGTTCTTTACTTTTGCTACAATCGCGGCACCGGCGCTTTACCTTTAAGTAAAGTGCCGGTGCCGCGATTATAGCAAAGTAAAGAAATAGATGTTTTTTCTATTTCTTTACTTTCTGCTATAATCGCGGCACCCGCGCTTTACTTTTAACATTAAAAGTAAAGCGCGGGTGCCATGATAGCAAAAAGTAAAGAAATAGATTTTTTCTATTTCTTTACTTTTGCTATAATTGCGGCACCCGCGCTTTACTTTTAACATTAAAAGTAAAGCGCGGGTGCCGCGACAGTTGTTGCTTATTTATTTTAGCGATACAAAAGGGGATGATGGACGGACGTTTGAGCCAATCAAACACTCACCCCCAGTCAACTGATCTGGGTTTAATCCATCATCATTCTTTAGCTCACTCCACCACCCCAGTTCAGACATGGCCATATGCAAATCAGTCTGACCCTGTGCCTCATGGGAACAGTCCAGCCCGAACTGCCAAGCCATGTCTTCCCTGGACCGGAAACAAGCATCCTAGGACCGGTTTCTGGCATTTCAGCCATCATCAGCCAGGCTTGCTTGAATCCAGTGGCAAAGTGAGCAAGGGACCCACGTCTGGGCATACCCCGCCAACTTAGGGCGACCAAAGCGATACAAAGGGGATGATGGACGGAACGTTTGAGCCAATCAAACACTCACCTCCAGTCAACTGATCTGGGTTTAATCCATCATCATTCTTTAGCTCACTCCACCACCCCAGTTCAGACATGGCCATATGCAAATCAGTCTGACCCTGTGCCTCATGGGAACAGTCCAGCCCGAACTGCCAAGCCATGTCTTCCCTGGATCGGAAACAAGCATCCTAGGACCGGTTTCTGGCATTTCAGCCGTCATCAGCCAGGCTTGCTTGAATCCAGTGGCAAAGTGAGCAAGGGACCCACGTCTGGGCATACCCCGCCAACTTAGGGCGACCAAGCGATACAAAAGGGGATGATGGACGGAACGTTTGAGCCAATCAAACACTCACCCCCAGTCAACTGATCTGGGTTTAATCCATCATCATTCTTTAGCTCACTCCACCACCCCAGTTCAGACATGGCCATATGCAAATCAGTCTGACCCTGTGCCTCATGGGAACAGTCCAGCCCGAACTGCCAAGCCATGTCTTCCCTGGACCGAAACAAGCATCCTAGGACCGGTTTCTGGCATTTCAGCCGTCATCAGCCAGGCTTGCTTGAATCCAGTGGCAAAGTGAGCAAGGGACCCACGTCTGGGCATACCCCGCCAACTTAGGGCGACCAAGCGATACAAAGGGGATGATGGACGGAGCGTTTGAGCCAATCAAACACTCACCCCAGTCAACTGATCTGGGTTTAATCCATCATCATTCTTTAGCTCACTCCACCACCCCAGTTCAGACATGGCCATATGCAAATCAGTCTGACCCTGTGCCTCATGGGAACAGTCCAGCCCGAACTGCCAAGCCATGTCTTCCTGGACCGGAAACAAGCATCCTAGGACCGGTTTCTGGCATTTCAGCCGTCATCAGCCAGGCTTGCTTGAATCCAGTGGCAAAGTGAGCAAGGGACCCACGTCTGGGCATACCCCCGCCAACTTAGGGCGACCAAGCGATACAAAGGGGATGATGGACGGAACGTTTGAGCCAATCAAACACTCACCCCCAGTCAACTGATCTGGGTTTAATCCATCATCATTCTTTAGCTCACTCCACCACCCCAGTTCAGACATGGCCATATGCAAATCAGTCTGACCCTGTGCCTCATGGGAACAGTCAGCCCGAACTGCCAAGCCATGTCTTCCCTGGACCGGAAACAAGCATCCTAGGACCGGTTTCTGGCATTTCAGCCGTCATCAGCCAGGCTTGCTTGAATCCAGTGGCAAAGTGAGCAAGGGACCCACGTCTGGGCATACCCCGCCAACTTAGGGCGACCAAAGCGATACAAAAGGGGATGATGGACGGAACGTTTGAGCCAATCAAACACTCACCCCCAGTCAACTGATCTGGGTTTAATCCATCATCATTCTTTAGCTCACTCCACCACCCCAGTTCAGACATGGCCATATGCAAATCAGTCTGACCCTGTGCCTCATGGGAACAGTCCAGCCCGAACTGCCAAGCCATGTCTTCCCTGGACCGGTCCTAGGATGCTTGTTTCCGGTCCAGGGAAGACATGGCTTGGCAGTTCGTGCTGGACTGTTCCCATGAGGCACAGGGTCAGACTGATTTGCATATGGCCATGTCTGAACTGGGGTGGTGGAGTGAGCTAAAGAATGATGATGGATTAAACCCAGATCAGTTGACTGGGGGTGAGTGTTTGATTGGCTCAAACGTCCGTCCATCATCCCCTTTGTATCTTTGTTCGCCCTAAGTTGGCGGGGTATGCCCAGACGTGGGTCCCTTGCTCACTTTGCCACTGGATTCAAGCAAGCCTGGCTGATGACGGCTGGAATGCCAGAAACCGGTCCTAGGATGCTTGTTTCCGGTCCAGGGAAGACATGGCTTGGCAGTTCGTGCTGGACTGTTCCCATGAGGCACAGGGTCAGACTGATTTGCATATGGCCATGTCTGAACTGGGGTGGTGGAGTGAGCTAAAGAATGATGATGGATTAAACCCAGATCAGTTGACTGGGAGTGAGTGTTTGATTGGCTCAAACGTTCCGTCCATCATCCTCTTTTGTATCGCTTGTTCGCCCTAAGTTGGCGGGCATGCCCAGACGTGGGTCCCTTGCTCACTTTGCCACTGGATTCAAGCAAGCCTGGCTGATGACGGCTGGAATGCCAGAAACCGGTCCTAGGATGCTTGTTTCCGGTCCAGGGAAGACATGGCTTGGCAGTTCGTGCTGGACTGTTCCCATGAGGCACAGGGTCAGACTGATTTGCATATGGCCATGTCTGAACTGGGGTGGTGGAGTGAGCTAAAGAATGATGATGGATTAAACCCAGATCAGTTGACTGGGGTGAGTGTTTGATTGGCTCAAACGTTCCGTCCATCATCCCCTTTTGTATCGCTTGTTCGCCCTAAGTTGGCGGGGTATGCCCAGACGTGGGTCCCTTGCTCACTTTGCCACTGGATTCAAGCAAGCCTGGCTGATGACGGCTGGAATGCCAGAAGCCGGTCCTAGGATGCTTGTTTCCGATCCAGGGAAGACATGGCTTGGCAGTTCATGCTGGACTGTTCCCATGAGGCACAGGGTCAGACTGATTTGCATATGGCCATGTCTGAACTGGGGTGGTGGAGTGAGCTAAAGAATGATGATGGATTAAACCCAGATCAGTTGACTGGGGTGAGTGTTTGATTGGCTCAAACGTTCCGTCCATCATCCCCTTTTGTATCGCTTTGTTCGCCCTAAGTTGGCGGGGTATGCCCAGACGTGGGTCCCTTGCTCACTTTGCCACTGGATTCAAGCAAGCCTGGCTGATGACGGCTGGAATGCCAGAAACCGGTCCTAGGATGCTTGTTTCCGGTCCAGGGAAGACATGGCTTGGCAGTTCGTGCTGGACTGTTCCCATGAGGCACAGGGTCAGACTGATTTGCATATGGCCATGTCTGAACTGGGGTGGTGGAGTGAGCTAAAGAATGATGATGGATTAAACCCAGATCAGTTGACTGGGAGTGAGTGTTTGATTGGCTCAAGCGTTCCGTCCATCATCCCCTTTGTATCGCTTTGTTCGCCCTAAGTTGGCGGGGTATGCCCAGACGTGGGTCCCTTGCTCACTTTGCCACTGGATTCAAGCAAGCCTGGCTGATGACGGCTGGAATGCCAGAAACCGGTCCTAGGATGCTTGTTTCCGGTCCAGGGAAGACATGGCTTGGCAGTTTGTGCTGGACTGTTCCCATGAGGCACAGGGTCAGACTGATTTGCATATGGCCATGTCTGAACTGGAGTGGTGGAGTGAGCTAAAGAATGATGATGGATTAAACCCAGATCAGTTGACTGAGGGTGAGTGTTTGATTGGCTCAAACGTTCCGTCCATCATCCCCTTTTGTATCGCTTTGTTCGCCCTAAGTTGGCGGGGGTATGCCCAGACGTGGGTCCCTTGCTCACTTTGCCACTGGATTCAAGCAAGCCTGGCTGATGACGGCTGGAATGCCAGAAACCGGTCCTAGGATGCTTGTTTCCGGTCCAGGGAAGACATGGCTTGGCAGTTCGTGCTGGACTGTTCCCATGAGGCACAGGGTCAGACTGATTTGCATATGGCCATGTCTGAACTGGGGTGGTGGAGTGAGCTAAAGAATGATGATGGATTAAACCCAGATCAGTTGACTGGGGGTGAGTGTTTGATTGGCTCAAGCGTTCCGTCCATCATCCCCTTTTGTATCGCTTTGTTTGCCCTAAGTTGGCGGGGGTATGCCCAGACGTGGGTCCCTTGCTCACTTTGCCACTGGATTCAAGCAAGCCTGGCTGATGACGGCTGGAATGCCAGAAACCGGTCCTAGGATGCTTGTTTCCGGTCCAGGGAAGACATGGCTTGGCAGTTCGTGCTGGACTGTTCCCATGAGGCACAGGGTCAGACTGATTTGCATATGGCCATGTCTGAACTGGGGTGGTGGAGTGAGCTAAAGAATGATGATGGATTAAACCCAGATCAGTTGACTGGGGGTGAGTGTTTGATTGGCTCAAGCGTTCCGTCCATCATCCCCTTTTGTATCGCTTTGTTCGCCCTAAGTTGGCGGGGGTATGCCCAGACGTGGGTCCCTTGCTCACTTTGCCACTGGATTCAAGCAAGCCTGGCTGATGACGGCTGGAATGCCAGAAACCGGTCCTAGGATGCTTGTTTCCGGTCCAGGGAAGACATGGCTTGGCAGTTTGTGCTGGACTGTTCCCATGAGGCACAGGGTCAGACTGATTTGCATATGGCCATGTCTGAACTGGGGTGGTGGAGTGAGCTAAAGAATGATGATGGATTAAACCCAGATCAGTTGACTGGGGGTGAGTGTTTGATTGGCTCAAGCGTTACGTCCATCATCCCCTTTTGTATCGCTTTGTTCGCCCTAAGTTGGCGGGGGTATGCCCAGACGTGGGTCCCTTGCTCACTTTGCCACTGGATTCAAGCAAGCCTGGCTGATGACGGCTGGAATGCCAGAAACCGGTCCTAGGATGCTTGTTTCCGGTCCAGGGAAGACATGGCTTGGCAGTTCGTGCTGGACTGTTCCCATGAGGCACAGGGTCAGACTGATTTGCATATGGCCATGTCTGAACTGGGGTGGTGGAGTGAGCTAAAGAATGATGATGGATTAAACCCAGATCAGTTGACTGGGGGTGAGTGTTTGATTGGCTCAAACGTTCCGTCCATCATCCCCTTTTGTATCGCTTTGTTCGCCCTAAGTTGGCGGGGTATGCCCAGACGTGGGTCCCTTGCTCACTTTGCCACTGGATTCAAGCAAGCCTGGCTGATGACGGCTGGAATGCCAGAAACCGGTCCTAGGATGCTTGTTTCCGGTCCAGGGAAGACATGGCTTGGCAGTTCGTGCTGGACTGTTCCCATGAGGCACAGGGTCAGACTGATTTGCATATGGCCATGTCTGAACTGGGGTGGTGGAGTGAGCTAAAGAATGATGATGGATTAAACCCAGATCAGTTGACTGGGGGTGAGTGTTTGATTGGCTCAAGCGTTCCGTCCATCATCCCCTTTTGTATCGCTTTGTTCGCCCTAAGTTGGCGGGGGTATGCCCAGACGTGGGTCCCTTGCTCACTTTGCCACTGGATTCAAGCAAGCCTGGCTGATGACGGCTGGAATGCCAGAAACCGGTCCTAGGATGCTTGTTTCCGGTCCAGGAAGACATGGCTTGGCAGTTCGTGCTGGACTGTTCCCATGAGGCACAGGGTCAGACTGATTTGCATATGGCCATGTCTGAACTGGGGTGGTGGAGTGAGCTAAAGAATGATGATGGATTAAACCCAGATCAGTTGACTGGGGGTGAGTGTTTGATTGGCTCAAGCGTTCCGTCCATCATCCCCTTTTGTATCGCTTTGTTCGCCCTAAGTTGGCGGGGGTATGCCCAGACGTGGGTCCCTTGCTCACTTTGCCACTGGATTCAAGCAAGCCTGGCTGATGACGGCTGGAATGCCAGAAACCGGTGCTAGGATGCTTGTTTCCGGTCCAGGGAAGACATGGCTTGGCAGTTTGTGCTGGACTGTTCCCATGAGGCACAGGGTCAGACTGATTTGCATATGGCCATGTCTGAACTGGGGTGGTGGAGTGAGCTAAAGAATGATGATGGATTAAACCCAGATCAGTTGACTGGGGGTGAGTGTTTGATTGGCTCAAACGTTCCGTCCATCATCCCCTTTTGTATCGCTTTGTTCGCCCTAAGTTGGCGGGGGTATGCCCAGACGTGGGTCCCTTGCTCACTTTGCCACTGGATTCAAGCAAGCCTGGCTGATGACGGCTGGAATGCCAGAAACCGGTCCTAGGATGCTTGTTTCCGGTCCAGGGAAGACATGGCTTGGCAGTTCGTGCTGGACTGTTCCCATGAGGCACAGGGTCAGACTGATTTGCATATGGCCATGTCTGAACTGGGGTGGTGGAGTGAGCTAAAGAATGATGATGGATTAAACCCAGATCAGTTGACTGGGGGTGAGTGTTTGATTGGCTCAAACGTTCCGTCCATCATCCCCTTTTGTATCGCTTTGTTCGCCCTAAGTTGGCGGGGTATGCCCAGACGTGGGTCCCTTGCTCACTTTGCCACTGGATTCAAGCAAGCCTGGCTGATGACGGCTGGAATGCCAGAAACCGGTCCTAGGATGCTTGTTTCCGGTCCAGGGAAGACATGGCTTGGCAGTTCGTGCTGGACTGTTCCCATGAGGCACAGGGTCAGACTGATTTGCATATGGCCATGTCTGAACTGGGGTGGTGGAGTGAGCAAAGAATGATGATGGATTAAACCCAGATCAGTTGACTGGGGGTGAGTGTTTGATTGGCTCAAACGTTCCGTCCATCATCCCCTTTTGTATCGCTTATTTATTTTAGGCAACTAACAACCATTGACAAAGCTAATAGTCCTCGCTTGTTAAGTGGGGAGGCGAAGTTTGCTGGCGCACCGCACGGATCTCCCGCGGATCATTTCTGTGGGGCAAAAACCTTGTTTTTCCTCATGTTGCCCCCTTCCCTCCCGTACGGGTACGATTGCTTACTGATGCCTTCCCTCCTGCCATGCTTGTAGAGTACCCGTCTCAATGCTTGTTTGTTCAGCTTTCCTGGAAACGATGCTCACACACAAAGGACCAGTTCTCTTCGCCACCCCCACACTCCTCGAGTCTTTGTAACATGATACAATGGGCTCCTCTGGTGTCTGGGAAATATCCATATTGGACAGCCGCATTCTCTAACCCTCGCCTGGCTTATCGAGTAACTATTTTAAACCTTTTATTGGGGCTGAAAGGAAAAAACATTAAGGAAAGCCACAGTCCAGTTGCCACTAGAGTGATAGAGAGAATGTAACAAAGAGCAACTTTAGCGTGCTTTAAACACGGAGTTCCATGGCAAACCGCAACTCACGCAAGCAAAAGTTGGCCCAAAAATTACCGCAATAGCACACATTGGTGACAATGCAATTGTGCACAGAGAATGCATACAGTGAAATCTGCAACAGCCATAAACAGAGAAGCGTTTATTTTTCTTCATGGCGAAAGTACTTTTATTACTAGTGTAAACATTTAGCCCTGTTTAGTTCTTCATAGCAAGCTACTTTATGTGCCGCAAGACACACAGGAGACAGAAAATACTTTTCAGCTGATTTATTTATATGTATGGTGCCGAACTAACGCTAGGCTTGCAGCCTTGAGTTAGATTCTGCGCGCTCTTGTAGCAGTCTTAAATGGCCACAGAGTGGAGAGGCGTCCTGCTCGTAAACAAAGTTGGTATCTATGTCAAACAAAATGTCTTGGTAAAAGGTGGTGAGGTGCCAATAGTATTCAATTTTAGCCAAGAACGATGGTGTAGCTTCGTTTCTGCACTATCCTCACCAGTGGTTTATACTCCATTTATTCCATATCAGTCGTTCCTATTTCTGACTCTGACATTCCTCTTATCGGCTAGTGTGTCACTGCCCTCTCCCTCCCTGCAGCAAATGCGCCCGCAATGCTCACCCTTTTCTGTAGCTCCTCGTTATTACGTGCCCCTCTCTCAGTCCAGCAAGCTCGGTCTCCCTTCTACTTTTGTCAGTGTTTTTTCTTCTTGTCTCACTTCGGAGTATCTTCCATTTTCACTACCAGTTTGTGGTCTCTCCTTGAGTTGGAATTGCCCTTCTCACTTTCTAACTTCTCTTTTTTTACAGGCATAATTAGGGGACTGGAAGTAACAGAATGTCAGGAAATAAACAGACTACATCCTCATTGTTGAGAAAATGTCAGTGAATTCCTAAATTCGAATTTTCCAAAGTCTTCTTTTTAATTAATGTATGGTCTCTCTTGTCTGGTAATATTTCAGAATATTTTTGACTCTGCACAATTATGCATCGCTTCAAAATATTAATAATAAATTAAAAGGAAGCATTGCTGGCGAGTGAAGCCCAAGCCATCTTTGTTAGCTGCGACTTCCAGTTGCAGAGGCAGAACCCCCGTTAATAATATTACGTTATCGCTCATTGTCAGTCTGTTCACTAACATACGTTTATGATGAATGGAAATGACTCACAGTGAAGATATGACATATCACACGGATCACCATAAAAAAGTTGGTTGTTTCCGGCAGCCATGTTAAACATTTTTCATAGGACCATATTATATCTATGGCCCTCTACCATCTTTTTGCCTGTTCCTCTCTCTGGGTCTATCCTTCTGTGTTATCCCCGTCCTGTCCCTCTGGCTATATATGCCCCTGTTTTTCTCCCGGCCCCTTCCTGCCTGTGCTTTTATCTCTGTGGCACCCTCTACTTCTGCCTGTCTGTCCCACTTTGGCTTAGAGCGTATTTCTCTTTTTAACCCCGTGGTTCGGTGGACCTCTTTCCTTCCACCGTTCTCGGACCCTCTACCTTCTTCTCTTTGTTCCTTTATCTGACTCTGTGACGCAGTCTGTCTCTTTCCTTTGATCTTGATTTTGTGGCCTCCCTCCGTACCACTGCCTGTAACGCTTTTTGCTCTCGTTTGTCTCCCTTTCTTGATTTCCACACCACCTTGTTTGTCTTGCTTTATGCCCCCTGTATTTCTATCCTTCGGTCTGCCTTTGCTCCCCTGACCCTCTCTATGTGTCCCTCTGTTTGCACCCACTCTATATACTTGCAGAAGTTATGCCTCTTCCTCCCCTAGCACCCACCCAGCATGAAGGAAATACAAATCCCAGAATCCTAGCCCCTTCAAGAAGCAGTGCACCCTGAAGCAACTTCACACTCTGGAGCAGGAGCTACCTCGGAGAACCCCCAGCAGCTGGCAAAACTGGAGCACCCTTGGCAACTGGTGCACTTACCACCCTGGAGCTCCCACGGGCACGTATATAAAGCTATCTTTTCAGTGAGCAAGAGTTCAGACTGTATTTTTTTCTTTCTCACCACAATGGTTGTATCCGTGTCCCACCTTTCTGCTCATTCCGTGTTCTCCCTTTTCTGTTCTACCATCTCCTCACCCAACCCTTTCTTCACCCCCTAACCCTCTCTTTGCCCCCTAACCCCACCGAACTCTCTCTTCATGCTATCTCCCCATCTTCCTTTCACATATGTCTGCCCTTCTCCTCCGTCCCCAAGCTGAAGACAGTAAACAGGGGGGGTCCTCACTCCTCACCAGGCAGAGGTCTGTAAATAACTAGCACAACAGTAGCCCCCCCACATGGCCTCCTGGCATCGCTAAACACTTATAACATCCCAAAGGCCACTGCACTCCAACCAAAACGAATAGGTAAAAGACATTGTCATTTACAAAGCCAATAGCTCTAACTCTAACAAATGCGAGACCTATTGCATTGCAAATGCTTGTTTAGAGTGCACTCCGTAATTACTTGCACCGTTTTATCATTCGATGCGCCAGGCTCTTATGATTGGCGTGCGACCCTGGAATGTGCTCCGCCCATGCGCATGAATACCTCAAGCAAAGATCCAGCCACATCTGGCTGAAGCAGCGCCAGGATGCACAGCCCAAGAGGCCCTTATCATTCAAATTACACCAACTTTGCTTGTGTTGATTCGCTCTAAAGACTATGGTAAGTGATTTAAACAAAATCTGCTTTTCCACAGGGAGCCAGTGGTGTTCCCTTAACCCTTTCCGTGCTCATGACGAGCTCAGCTCGTCATGCTGCGCGGTAGCGCTGTGCGCATGACGAGCTGAGCTCGTCACGACCCCACCCGCGATCGGAATGTCCAGCATACGAGCGGAATTCCGATTGCTGTCAAGGGGTTAACCACCTGGAAGTAGAAACCCTGCAAGGATGTTTGAGCACCAGCAGTCGTACTGCAGAATTTCGTACAACCTGAAGTATCTTAATTAGCTATTTGGGATTGCCTTGATAAAGACTGTTGCAATGGTCAATCCTGGAAGTGCTCGAGGCTTGAGACATGAGTTTTCCTAGCCAATAAAGGAACAAACTCCCCAAAACTTTTTTAGAGATTTAATCAACGAGAAACAGGTTCCTGACACTGCAGCAACTTGATGGTGGAAAGATAAATCATTATAAATTTTAACCTTCAAGTTTCTGGCAACATCCATCAGAGGGGAAGGGTTAGTAAGTCCATCCGGCCACCAGCCAAGGAAAGAAAACTGATTATTATTTCCAAAGCGGAGGATTTCAGTTTTCTCCCTATTACACTTCAGGTGGTTACAATTCATCCATATGATAATTTAAGAGAGACAATTTTTAAAGTTTGATTCGGAGCCAGAGAAATTCTTATCTATTGACGGATCAGGTTGGCATCACCAGCATATGAAATAGTAGAGACACCAAATATTCATCAGGGCAATCAATGGAGACATATAGACATTAAACAGGGTGGGACTCAAGGACGAGCCTTGCGAGACCCCGTGCTGTAGTGCATTTTCTCTTGAGCCCATTGTCGCCATTTGCTTCCTTTCCTTTAAAAAAGATTTAAACAATGCCCAAGTTCGGCCATGGATTCCGATATCAGCAAGACGCTGTAGTAGAATATCATGAGATACCATGTCGAATGCTGTCGACAAACCAAGAAGAATTAGGACAGTGTTGTTTCCATTGTCAAGCATAAACTTTATTGGTTCGGAAACTTCAAGAAGGGCAGATTCAGTAGAATGGCAAGGGCTAAAAGCAGATTGTAGAGGGTGTAAACGATGAAACGCTTCTAGGTAATCCACAAATTGATGGGGGCAGATTTACAAGCCCCTTGCGCCACTTTTGCGTCACTTTTAACATGGGAAAAGTGACGCAAAAGTGGCGCAAGGGGCTTGTAAATCTTCCCCATAGTATTTTGGCTGGGGCAGGGAGATTGTTCTACAATTGATCAGGGTCCTAGGGTCCACATTTGATTTCCGCAACACTGGTTTCACTTCCTGTCGGGCACAGGGGCCAGTATTAATGACTGATTTAAAATGGAATTCAAAATGGGATTAATGACCTAAAAGGACTTCCTGAAAATAAACGGGGACAGGGATCTATAGGCAAACCTAACTTACAGAGCAAAGTAGCAATTTCCGATTGTTGCAACGTAACGGACTTAAACATCTTGAGAGAGGCGATTGAAGGCCCCAACTGGGGACTCCGGCAGCTCCTCAACGGTTGACTCGCTTGAGTCGAAACCTGCTTGGATAGCTTCGATCTTTTGTTCAAAGAACTCAGACAGATTGTCACAAAGTTCCTGGGAGGATCCTTCAGAAAAAAACAGATGTTTATTGTTAACCCAACTCAAATGTACTCATTTTCTTGATCTTGGTAGAATGGAAGGTGGAGTAGACCTGCTGGGATTTGAACCCGAGACCATGGGTCAAACACAGCTCTCTAGAGTGGATACATGATTCCACGAAGCTACTAGACCTCATATGCCCATGTTCCAGCAGCACATGTGAGGTACAGCATCGCAGCTCATGTACAGACTCACACACCTGTGTGCCCTTCTCATAGAGGAACACACTTCCGTCAGACATGGACCGCATCTGGTGCCCAGGTTCAGTTTCATGACTCGAGACCCATCCCCCACAAAAACACACGCATGGGCAGACACACTAGCACAGACAGACTGGTGCACATTAGACACTCACCTTAGCTTCACTCTCACCCGAGGCGCAACTAGTGCCAAATTTCGGGAGGGGGGGGCCAATTCTTCCAGCAATAGGCAGAGTGGAGATGAAGGGGTGAAAAAAACAACAAAGCCTCGTTAACACGTAAATAGTCTTTTAAAGACCTGTGAAGTACTCGGGTCCGGCTGCGATAAGCTCAAAAAGTGTCTGTGTGTGTGCCCGGGAAGCTGTCTCAGCCCCGGCTGACACACACGACGGGGGGGGGTGAGGCTGAAGCCCTTTGAGCCCAATGGGCGTTGCACGCCTGACTCTCACACATATGCAGGCCCAGAAGCATGTGACACATGCGCAAATACAGAGACACACTGCTACACACATTGCATACACAGATGTACAGCACAACAGGTGTCTGTAGGCATGTGTATGCAGATACACCCAAACACATACGCACACACACACACACACACACACACACATGCCCCCACACTAATCAACAGATCTTGAGATGGCTGGCCAGACCTAAAATGTCATCTTGGGTTTCTAGTGATGTCAATAAAGGACTCGGCCTTTGATCTTGGGTTTTATACTATCTACAGAACCTCTCAGTGGCTTTACAGAATTGTAGTTTAAAAAACATGTCACCTGCTCACCATATATGCCGTGGAAAAGAAGTGGCCACCAGGCAGCCGACTCCGAGGACAGAAAGAGAATATTCCACAATCAAAGACTGACAGTAAACATGTTTCTGATCACACGGTGTATACAGCTCCCAGCCAGGAGCCCTTGCTCCATCAAACAGAGACAATGTGGTGCAGGGAGTCGGAGACAAACATAAGGCTGGATCTGCAAGCCCTTTCACACTACACAGAGCGTCACTACCAGAACTTTACCAGATTAAAGGCACAACATTTGTTTTACTCATTGGAGAAACAGCCTCTCTTCAATGTACCACCTACACTTCCCTCCCCTTAGTTTTAAAATATTACCCTTTAGAGACATTTAGTTGGTAAACTACCCCTTGGTATGTGGGTAATAAACATGTAGTTTATAGTAGTTAATAAAAATTCTAGATGTTCTTTTCGCATTTCTTTTCTATTCGTGTCATTACTTATTTTTGTCCAGCGCTTGCACAGTCAAGAAGCGGCTTCAAGGCACTAATAAAAACATAACATGCCCAAAAACGTTTGGGGTCTGCATATGTAAAACTCTACACATGTACCCTGGCAGCCTTTCCATAATGTATCCTTTACAAGTGCGCTTGACATGACGCGTCATCGCTGACATTGACCTGTTTAGTTTCAAACATTAAGGATGTCAGCTGTGGGGCATCTTAAAATAATCTTTGTGTTACTTTGGGGGATATTCTCAATGAAGTGGCGGTGAGAGGTGTTAGCCTCCTTGGCATCGCCACTTCGGAAACGCGAGGCTGCACCCTATTCTCAAGAATGTGGTGTAGCCTGGCGTTTCCCCCTGCGATGGCGCTAAGTTTCACAACTTAGCGCCAACGCAGGCACCCTTGCACCAGAGTGCAAGGGTGTCTGCAAGCAGGGAGGTTTGTTTATGTACAGGAAGGTGCCCCTTCCTGCACATAAACAATCCCAAAATACCATTTTGTAACTTTCATGTGTGCTGCTTCATGCAGCACACATGAAAGTTACAAAATGGCATTTTTAAAAAGGTTTGTTCATGTACAGGAAGGGACACCTTCCTGTACATGAACAAACCATGGCATTTGCTTTTTCCATGTGTGCTGCACAAGGCAGCACACATGGAAAAGCAAAACGAGGAGAAATAAAGCATTTCTCCTCGTTTCGGCAACTTAAGACCAGGATTTTCCTGGTCTTAAGTTCGGCGCTGCCACCTATTAACGCCGCCCTTGAGAATAGGTGGCAGCGTCGAATTCAATGGGTGTTGCGGTGGAACGTCCACCGCAACACCCACTGCACACCCCTTTCACGCTAAAGGGGCCTTATTCACAAGGCAGAGTTAAGCCACTTAACGTGGCTTAAAGTCACGTTAAGTGGCTTAACGCTGCCTTGTGAATAAGCGCTGACTTCTATCGCCACGGGAACGTCAGAAAAAGTGAAGTTCCCGTGGCGATAGGGGCTTGAGAATATGCCCCCATGTATCTTATAGCATGGCAGGCGTTATCGAACAATGACATATGCATTCATTCTTATTTAAATCTTCAAACATATACTGCTTTGCAACGACGGCTCGATAAACATGATTAACATACATTATAAATCATATATTTTCCCCCCTATTTCATCGCACTTCTGTTTGATTCTCAGCTACAACTTCAAAGGAGGTTATGATTTGTTTGCGTCAGACCCTCCGATGATGAAGGGACATTGTTGTCTATGTTATTTACATCTCCACTTCTCTCGCATGCCTGCAGTATTCCAACCTAAGACCTGGAGCACCCTAAAAGAGGTTGTCCCTCTTATGAGTTCCCTGCTATTTTGATCCTTCCCCAGTCAATCCTGATCATTCAGCCCGCTCAATGGTTCATAGCGATTGGACAAGGCTCGATTGAGACCCTGGTTTGGAACATGAGTCCTGGCAGGTGCCGTAATGTCGTCTTGGTGAGGGCCTCCCTGGTGGATCGTCCCTGAGATCGAGGGTTTGTAAAGATAACCCAAAGGCAGTACTGAGATTCTACTGGGGACTGCTAAACCTGCCCGGAGGTTAGTTAGAATTAGGGCTTTAAGTGGGCCGGGTCTCACCGGTGCTGACCACCAGCAGTTTTTAAAAGGGGGGCTCGAAACGGGTCTCTATTGGGCTCTGTTTTGTGCCCTGGCACAGGCGGTCCGTTTTTTCCCGGACTGCAGTGACAGCAGGCACATCGATGTGCGCGTGCTCACACTGCTCACTTCTCACTAGTGGAGAAGTTACGAATGACGTATTGCCAGGTGAGCGTTGTAGGGGAAGGGAAATCCTTTAAAGAGAGTCATTTTCTCTCTGGATTTCCCTTCTCTTTTTGAAACTCAGGAGCAGCAACATTGTTGTTGTCACCATGGCTTTAAGTGGAAGCTTTTTCAATATTATATACAACAAGCCATAGTTGCTGCTTATTTATCGTATGCAACTAACAACCATTGACAAAGCCAATAGTCCTGACTTGCTGTAGGTATGATGTTACTTGTATCATATATCAGGCCGCAATGACAGAAACAGCAAAATACAAGTCGGGCGGCACACTATGCTAAGTCACAGATTTTTAGCTTACTGTTTTTAAGCCACGCCCTTAATTACATCGGCCACGCCCCTTTGAGAGACCCCCCAGTTTTTTCATCCCACTTAAAGCCCTGGTTAGAATGATACCTGCCCTCTGGTCGTTACAGAAGTTGACAGCAATGCAGTCACCCCCAAAGGATTTTTGAGTGCTGCCTATCCATCCCACTCGTCGGACCATAATTATTTCATCAAATAACATCTGTCTGGCATAAGAGGAAACCCTCCCAGCAAGCCAATGAGCGGCCTTGTTCTTAAGTTACTGATAGTCTTCTTGGGTGAGTTGCAATAAGGCGGGACATTAGCCAAGACCAAACCATATGGCGTGCAAACGGGAGAAAACAGGAGTTACGCAGCAGAGGATGACAGGCCCTGAGGAGGCCCAGTTGGGACTTTCTGTGTACGCATTAGGACCTCCAGCTCTAGGTTTGGTGCACGTGCGACAACCCTGGGCCTACATCTCCACTTATTTCTTGAAGGATTTTTTGCAGTTTTTTGTAGCATAAACCTAGCCCAAGGGCATTGGAGTGCTTTACAGCAGAAACTGACTACGTTACATATGTATTTTCCATTTTTAGGTACAGGGACATTTAGGCCTTCATATGTCAAGCAATTTTACAGTCTGCAAGGTTCTTATTCGTAAAATCAGAACATTTTCGATTGCAAAATGCCATTTTTTAATTCACCAAACCCAAATTGTGATTTGGTAACACACTACCAAATCTTAACAAATCGGTAATTGGGTTTGGTAATAAATACAGATTCCGTATTTGGAAGGGGTGTGTTAAGGGCGTGCCTTCCAGATACCAAATTTTTAAGCTATGTATTAATGTTTTGCGACCGAAATATGGTCGCAAAACATTATTATTTTACCACCTTCTCAGAGAAGATGGTAAGCCTTTCCCAATGGAAAGCGGTCCACAATGGACTCCTGCCTATTTGTGAATGTTCACAAAACATGAGACCACTGACTGCTCATAAAAAAAGGTTTGTGTGATTTTTTTTTTAATGCATCATGTTTTCTTTTAAGGAAACGGGGTTGCATTAAAAAAAAAAAAGTGCTTTATTCAAATCAATAGCAACCACAGACGTGGTGGTCTGCTGACCCAGTCGTTGTAGCCAATCGTAGTAGGTTGCAAAATGCGACCTACCTCATGCATACTAATGAGATAGGTCAATTTGCTATGCACTAAGAATCAGTATTTTGAGTACAAACATATTAACACATAGGTAGGTTCCCAAAATACCAATGGATCTGTTAGAAGTTAGTGTGTAAATTGTAACCACTTCTAACAAATCCATTTTTGTGCAATCCATATAAGGAATCGGGAACTGTGAACGGTTATTTGTCACCTTGTGGAATCTTTGTACATGAGGACCTATGTGATTTGCCCAGAATGACAAATTGTTGAGACGAGGCCGGGATTTGAACGTGGTTCCTCATGTTCAGAGGTGGCAGTTCTATGACGCATCATCTTCTCAATGACTTGATTCCTACTTTCTTGAGTCAATGGAGTGCATGTTGTGTGACCAGAACTGGTTGGTTGGCACTATACAAAATGTATAGACATGGCACTTGGCAATAGTGTGGAGTCTACGTCATGCACCCATTGATTATTGACACAAAGCAAACGAAGACCAGTGGCTATGCCCTTTGCGAATGCACATCTATTTCGAATATTTTCTGGAATTGTTTTTTAAATTGACCAATAATGCGTTGTGGGGGAGGGGCGTGGCCAACTGCGGACCGCGATGGCCACAGTTTAGGGAAGCTCCGACCAGCCGACCCTGAAATACCCCCATAAGTCCATACATTTATCCGGAACACTGCCGGAGTGACCCGCGACGTGTGCGGGAACGGAGCTGGACTGGTGGAAGCTAAGTGTAACCTGCGGGAAGCCCTCAGAGACCTCATGAGAGTTTGCAGCCCAGCGGCAACTAGGAGACAGCGTGGAGGAGGGCGGGGCGGAGCCGGCCTGGAAGTGGAAGCGACGTCAGCTGGAGCCCCGACGCAAACCCGTGGCGTGCTGGGCCTCATTTCAGGGTCGCCAGATTGAAAGGACCCGTATCGCAGCAGGTATGCCCGATTCAGCAGCGGCAACAAACTCCCCAGAGGGGGCACGGAGGTGAGGGGAGCGCCGCGGCCGGTGAAAGGGTGGCTCCTAACTCGGAGGCAAGCAGACATCAAAAACGCCTGGTAAATAAGTGGCGCGAGAGAGTCCTCCCCCCCCGGGCATACAGCGGTAAACGCATTGATTGAATGATGCGTATACAGAGGGGGTGAGGCGAGGCCGGAGGTTGCCAGCTGTAGTGACTGCCAATACTGGACGCAGGAGGCGTAACAATCTCTGGATGAGAAGTGGTGCGCCGGAAAAAAAAAAGGAATCTGGGGACGTGGAGCGCCGAGGAGTCTCGGCCCACAAGGACGGTGGGCGGTGCACCGCCACCCCTCCACCTTCCCGTAGGCCCCTCCATCGTGCTGCTGGGGACCCGGGGAGTGGAGATTACCACCAAAGTGGCGTATCGACGACCCCGGATTGGTAAGCAGTATTATCTGGGGGTGGGACCGGGGCCGGATTGGGACTCAGGACAGGCCTCAGGCGGTCGCGTGGCCCCTGGTAGGCGGGGGGGCTGTCATCCCCCCATCCCTCACCCGGTGACGAGGGAAGGCACCACAAATTGACCGTAAAAGGGCAACGGACGGCGCTCCAAGCAAAAATTGACAAATATGCCCAGCCAAGAGGGGATGGGCAGATGGGGGAAGAAAGCACGGGTGCACCCCACAACCAGAAACAGAGTGCAAAAAAGGATGACTCCCCGACCCTGCAGGACATTATGGCTGCGATTCAAACCTCTTTGGAAAGTAAGATAGATACAGTCTCGACAGAAGTGACTCTGATAAGAACTGATTTGAGGAATATGGGGGCAAGAGTTAAGGAAAATGAAGACGCCATTGCCGTGCTCCAAACGGAAACCAATGCTCTCTGAACCCAGGTAGGGGAGCTGAGGGAACTGTCACAAGGGCTCGAGCCCAGAGTGGAAGACGCAGAGGGCCGCTCTAGGCGAAACAACGTCTGCATTCTTGGTGTCCCGGAGAGAGCAGAGGGCATGGCAGTTGACCTGTTCATAGAGAACTTGATTTGCAAGCATCTCCAACCTAAAGGCCTGTCTAAATACTTTTTGGTGGAACGAGCCCATCGTGTACCAGGCGCAGCGCCCAGACCAGGGAACCCCCCACGTCCAATTATAGCCCAAATTTTGTATTTCAGGGACCGCGACATGATTTTACAAACGGCCCGCACCGAGCCCCCGGTGAAATGGGACAACAGCACAATCATATTTTTCACAGACTTCACCCTTCGGGTTCAAAGACTCCGGTGTTCATTTCTAGAGGTGAAGAAAGCGCTCAGGGAGAGGGAGGTGAAGTATGCAATGCTCTTCCCGGCCAGGCTGAGAGTGGTGGGCGACAACAAAACGTGGTTCTTTGAAACCCCAGAGGAAGCCTGGTCTTGGCTAGAGGGGTGGCAAACAGTCGGCCGGAGGGGTGGCGCGGAAAGAGAGACGACGGAGCAGGCGCTGTCTCACAGAAGGGGACCGACATGAGGCAGTGCTGTGAGTCACACAGAGAAGCAGGAAGGCTAAGAAACAGACGGTACTAAATAATAGAGACTAGGACTTTTTCAGAGATGAAGCTACCAGAGTGGGGGACAAGCTGAACTGCTGAATGGGGGAGGGGTCGAGATGCAGATTTTGCCTAGTTATTAGGGGAGAACTCTCGTTGAGTAAAGGGGTCTCGAGAACTCTGCACCAGCAGTTATGGGATCTGACTGTGAGGTAATTTGGCAGTGAAAAGTATGAGGTTCAGTGGGGGAGGGGACAGCCGGACGGGGCGGCAGTTTCCACTCCTCAAAAGTTTAAAATGTGTTTTGGGGTTAGAGGCACTCTGCATAGTTGGGGTGGTGGGCAGTTTCAAACCGTAGTGCAGGGAGGCAGGGAAAGTTTGGGAATGGTTTCTTATTGTTATATATATAATGTTTTGCCATCTGCAACAATCGTATCTAAGACAGACATGGACGGAGGTTCCCCTGACCAGGTCTCAATCTCGCTCACCTTATAGGCCCTATGTTCTCGGGCTGACTTAGATAGATGATATGCTTGGTGACCCTTCAGGAATAATACACACTAGCCCAGTGCAGTCAAGTGGCCTTCAGAAATCAGATGCTGCCTCCCCTCCCCCCGGGTAGAAATAAAAGTTTCAAGATTCTTTCCTGAAACGTGAACGAGTTGGGGGACAAAATAAAAAGGGGGATAGTCCTCCAGTTTCTCAAAAGACATGCACCAGATATAGTTATATTACAGGAGACACATATCCAAGGAACTCACTACGGGGCACTCAATCGATGGGGATACAAACTGCTTGCACACTCTGGATACACCCGGGGCTCTAGAGGAGTCGGGATATTAGTGCACACGTCCTTTCCCCTTACGAACCCAAAGATCACACACGATCCACAGGGTAGACTAGTGGCTGTTTCGAGTGGCTGGGAGGGATGCACCTTTAACTTAATCTTGATATACATTCCCCCTAGACAGCAATCTCTGGTCCTGCCAGAACTAGGGGCTCTCCTTTTGAAGCTCACGGAGGGGGTGGTGGTGATTGGGGGCGATTGTAATGTGGCCCTCTTCCCAGCATTGGACTGTTCACCGTCGCGACCACAAGAGCAAGCGGGCACAACATTGAGCGACTTTGTGCAGGCAATGGGATTGCATGACATTTGGAGGTGTCTTAACCCCACTTCAAGACAATACACGTACCACTCAGGGGCACATGGTAGTATGTCCCGCATCGACTACCTTTTTGCGCTGTCACAGCAGGCACCTCACTTCCGAGAGGCCTATACTCTTGCCCGCGGGTTTTCCGACCATTCTCCACTATGTGTTCATTACGAATTAGCAGAACCCAGACAGGTGCGATTGGGTAAGATCAACCCCTGGTACCTTCAAATTCCCACAATCAGATCTAAAATACAGGAAGCGACAGACCAATACATTGCAGAAAACACTGGCACAGTAAGTTCGGCGTGCATCCTCTGGGAGGCATATAAAGCAGTGATTAGGGGCCAGGGTATCTCATTGATAGCAGGGGAGAGGAAACAGAAGCGAGCGCAACTGGACGAGTTAGAACAAGATATTCTAGCGCTGGAGGCCCGCCTGGTCGCTGACAATGAGATTGAGGTGAGACATCGTTTGGCTTTAAAGCAAGCAGAATACAAAGCAATTGCTGAGGAGGCAGCAAAAGCCAGAAAACGGGCGACGCAACAGAACTTATACATAGTGGCGGATAGAGCCGGCAAGTTGCTGGCGTGGCTCGACAAAAAATCAGTGGCCTATAGATGGGTGCAGGAGGTACGGAGAGGGGATGGGACCACCGTCCAGGGGGGTAGATCCATAGCTGAAGCATTCGCAGAATATTACGAGCAACTATATGCCCCAGAAACCGGTGCCATGATTAGCGAGTCCCGGGAATTACTGGACACGCTCCAGTTGCCGTGCCTCATGCCGGAAGAGAAAGATCTCCTAGAACAAGACCAGTTAGAGTCTGAAATTGCGAAAGCGATCAGAGACCTCAAATCCGGTAAAGCCGGTGGCCCCAATGGCCTGCCAATCAAACTATACAAAGCAATAGCAACCAAAGTGCTGCCCCTGCTGCAAAACATGTTTAGTGAAAGCTATGACAACAAGATATTTCCTAGGGATCAGCGACTAGCCACTATTGTGGTGATTCTAAAACCGGGCAAGCCCCTGACGAGTGCGGCTCGTACAGGCCGATCTCTCTCTTGAACGCCGAACCAAAAAATCCTTGCAAAGTTATTAGCAAACCGCCTGCTCCCCATGATACACTCATTAATTCACCCTGACCAATCCGGCTTTATGCCGAAACGTAACACAGCGCTGAACCATAGGCGTCTGCATGGGGTCCTGGGCAGGGCAGAGTCCATTGAAGAAGATGCATTGATAATATCACTGGACGTGCGTATGGCGTTTGACACAGTGGAATGGCCCTTTCTGTATGCAGTATTAGAGAGGTTAGGCTTTGGGCCAAAATTTTTAAGCTGGGTAAAACTCATATATGAAAAGCCCCTGGCACAGGTTTCAGTGAATGGCAATGTCTCCAGGGTCTTTGAGTTGCGGAGGGGAACAAGGCAGGGATGCCCGATGTCCCCCCTGTTGTTCGCATTGATTCTGGAGCCCTTGGCCACCTGGATTCAGGGGGATCCCATGATCCGTGGACTCCGCTGGATGCCAGAATGGGAAGATAAGATCTCCCTGTATGCGGACGACATTCTTATGTATGTAGCGGACCCAAAGGTTACGATCAGTAGGATGTTATACATCTTTGCTTTATACCGCAAGTACTCAGGGTACACAATCAACTGGGATAAATCAGTGATATATGTCCTAGCAGGTAATAGACCCACGCTTCCCAGAGAATGTCAACTTAAGATCGACACTGAGGGGTTCAGGTATTTGGGCATTTACATTACGAAAGACCCCTTGGACTTTTATGGGCACAATTTGGCTCCCCGCTAAGTCGCTTACAAAGCGATATTCAACATTGGCGCTCGCTGCCACTATCCCTTCTGGGGAGAGTGGCGCTGTTTAAAATGATGGCTTTGCCCAGGTTCCTTTATATCTTACACAACACACCCTACCCAGTATCTCCACGGTACTTTCAGCAAATAGACGCAGCGGTGAGACAACTGTTGTGGGATGGGGGAACACCACGAGTCTCATTGGTAAAGTTGACCAGGGGATGCTATGATGGAGGAGTAGCGCTCCCTTCAATCCGACATTACTACTGGGCAGCTCAGCTTACGGTGATTAACCACTGGGTACATAAACCTCAGAATGACCCTGCCTACAGGATGGATCGTCATTATATGTCACCGGGTGGGTACCTCAGAGCAATATATGGAGGGGTGGCGGTGGGAACCTTCCGTATCCCGACATCAACTACACTCCGACTTTGGCAGGAGAGTACTAGGGAGCTGGGCTGGCACGGTAAACTTACCCGGATGACTCCCCTGTGGGACTCAAAAAAATTAGGCCTGTGGAGGCTGCGCGCAGGTTTCAGTAAGTGGGACATGATTGGGATTTCCAGGTGAGGGGATATCTGGGAAGGGGGGGAATGTAAAGGCCTTTCCGGCGCTGCAGAAGGAGTACCAAATGCCACAATCCAAAACTTTTAGATACATCCAAATCACTCATTCACTGAGAACGACACTACCCAAAGGAACAGTGCTCCCAGAGGCTTCCCCACTCGAAAATAGACTCCTGGACGAATGTTTGCCTACAAAGGCGATATTGCTGGTATACCGTAAACTCATTAATAACCTTCCAGATCCCTTGACGAAGCTTCGGAGCAAGTGAGAGGGAGAACTGGGTGCTCTGGACGACGAAGACTGGATAGAAGCCATGGCCTCCCCTGGAGAGGCGGCCATACGTTTGCGTTTTAGATTAGTACAGTTAAAGATACTCCACAGGGTGACTCACCGCTATGCCCGAGGGGGTGTGGACAGGAGGGTTCCTCCTTCCACCTGCTGTGGGAGTGCCCCCCACTTCAGCAATATTGGGAAGCGGTATTAAGGGTCATGAGGGAAGTTTATAATGTGGTTGAGAATAAATCACCGAAATGGTGTCTGTTGAATATTTGGGGGGATTCAGACCTCACGAACGCGGAGCGTCTGTGGGTAACACTGAGATTCACAATAGCTAAACGTAACATAGCAAGGAAATGGAGGGCGGTGGAGGCCCCGACGTTGAGGGAATGGAAGTCAGACTTAGACTGGTGTATGCAGGCGGAAAGAATGATTTACGAGAGCAGGGGATGCCCCCAAAAATGGATGAAGATCTGGGAGAAATGGAATAGCTATCGAGGTATGTTATGTGGCCCGTTGACACTGCATGATCGGGAGCACAAATCACTCTAATTGGGGAGGGAGGGAGCCTGGGTGGGGGGAAAGAGAACCGAAAAATGAACAATTACCATGAGCTGATGGTTATGACAAATCTAACTTGTTGGTGAATTGTCTGTCTACTTTGCTATGTGTATCCTGTACATTGAGATGGCGTGTTGTTGTTTCAATAAAAAGATCTATAAAAAAATATATATATATATATATGCGTTGTGGTGCTCTCAAGGTAATATGCCCACCAGCCACTCGGAGGGTTTACACTATAGAGAGAAAACTCTCCAGGGAGAAAATCCTTTACATACACAGATACCGAGGCACTCAAAGAGTAGTCCATACAGTATGCAGGTCAGTGACCATGGAAGGAATTCAAAGTAGTCCAATTTGAGTTTTCTTTCTTTTATTCAAGGCTGCCAGTGTGTTTTACCGATTTGATAAAACAAGACCAGAGAATAAATGAAAGAAAACTCAAATTGGACTACTTTGAATTCCTTCCATGGTCACTGACCTGCATACTGTATGGACTACTCTTTGTGTGCCTCGGTATCTGTGTATGTAAACCATGCACTCATTGACTAGTCTTTTACATGAAACATAGAACACTTGAGTGTGGACATCCTGCGGGCCAGGCTAGGCCTTTCACCTTAATCGACCCGCCCATATGACCCATCTATAATTTAGCGAACCACACATCTTATACGTTCTCTTCCTTTCTTCCCTGCACCCACATCCTACATATTTTATTCCTTTCTCCGCTGCATCCATATCCTATATATTTTCTTCCTTTCTCCCCTGCACCCATATCCTGAGTGTTTCCCTCTTTTACCCCTACACCCACATCCTATATGGTTTCTTCCTTTCTCCCCTACACCTACATGCTGACTTCCTTTCTCTCCAGCACCGACCTCCTATATGTTTTCTTCCTTTCTTCCCTGCACTCACATCCTATGTTTTCTTCCTTTTTCCCCTACACCCTCATCCTATATGTTTTTTGTCCTTTCTCTCCTACACCCACATGCTGAACAGTTTTTTCCCTTTCTCTTATGCACCAAAATCATATATGGTTTCTTCCTCTCTCCTTGCACCAACATCTGATATGTTTTCTCCCTTTCTTCCCTGCACCCACATCCTATATGTCCTCTTCCTTTCTCCCCTACATGCACATGCTGTACATTTTCTCCTTTATCCCTCAAACCCACAAACTGTATGGCCTCTTAGTAGCCACGGCCTGTATATGGCTTGTCCCCCATCCCCCACGGCCTACATGTTTCTTTCATTTCGCTCCTACACCCACATCCTATGTTGGTTTCATCCTTGCTCCCCTGCACCCACATCCTATATGTTTTCTTCCTTTTGCTCCTGCACCCACATCCTATATGGTTTCTTCCGTTCTCCCCTGCCCACATGCAGTATAGTTTCTTCCTCTCCCCCCATACCCACAGCCTATATGGTTTCGGTCTGTACATGGCATGTTCCCTTTTCCCCCCACGGCCTACATTTTTTCCCGTTCTCCCAGCACCCTCGCCGCCCAGGGAGTGCGCTGACAGCCATGTTATGCCCTCCCATGCGTGAGGTCTCCATCCAGCGGCTGTCGGGACTGCTCTCTTCACTCATCAGTGCCTGTCCCTCCTACCGCGCGGCTCGTCCCTGCGGGGTCAGCGATGCTGCTGATTCAAGCTGTCTCCTATCGGATGTGCAGACCATCAGCATTAATCACGGCCTGTCCCCCAGCCCCTGGCTTCGGCTTCTGGAACTCGGCGCCTTGTCCGCGCTCTTGCCAAATCTGCAAACCCGTCTCCGGCCCTAGCGGAGCCAGTCCGAGCCATTAGTGCTCTCTTCAAAGACAGAGCCTGTGCAGTGCTGATACAAGCTTCCCTCACAGAACAGGCAAAGCCTGCACAGTACGGGTACAAGCTTCCCTCACACAGAGCAGGCAGAGCCTGTGCAGTGCTGATACAAGCTCCCCTTGCACAGAACAGGCAGAGCCTGTGCAGTGCTGATACAAGCTTCCCTCATGCAGAACAGGCAGAGCCTGCGCAGTAATAGTACAAGCTTCCATCACACAGAACGGGCAGAGCCTGTGCAGTACTAGTACAAGCTTCCCTAGCACAGAACAGGCAGAGCCTGTGAAGTGCTGGTACAAGCTTCCCTCACACAGAACCGGCAGAGCCTGAGGGTACAAGCTTCCCTCACACAGAACAGGCAGAGCCTGTGCAGCACTAGTACAAGCTTCCCTCACACAGAACAGGCAGTGCTGATACAAGCTTCCCTCATGCAGAACAGGCAGAGCCTGTGCAGTAATAGTACAAGCTTCCCTCACACAGAACAGGCAGAGCCTGTGCAGTACTAGTACAAGCTTCCCTCACGCAGAACAGGCAGAGCCTGCGCAGTGCTGCTACAAGCTTCCTCACACAGAACAGGGGGAGCCAGTGCAGTGCTGGTACAAGCTTCCCTCACAAAGAACAGGCAAAGTCCGCACAGTAATAGCACAAGCTTCCCTCACGCAGAACAGGCAGAGCCTATGCAGTACTAGTACAAGCTTCCCTCACACAGAACAGGCAGAGCCTGCGCAGTGCTGGTACAAGCTTCCCTCACACAGAACAGGCAGAGCCTGCTGGTAGAAGCTTCCCTCACACAGAACAGGCAGAGCCTGCGCAGTGCTGGTACAAGCTTCCTTCATGCAGAACAGGCAGAACATGCACAGTACTGGTACAAGCTTCCCTCACGCAGAACAGGCAGAGCCTGTGCAGTACTAGTACAAGCTTCCCTCGCGCAGAACAGGCAGAGCCTGCATAGTGCTGGTACAAGCTTCCCTCACGCAGAACAGGCAGAGCCTGCTACTACAAAATTCCCTCACACAGAAACGGCATAGCCTGTGCAGTACTGGTACAAGCTTCCCTCACACAGAACAGGCTGAGCCTGCACAGTGCTGGTTCAAGCTTCCCTCACACAGAGCAGGCAGAGCCTGCGCAGTGCTGGTACAAGCTTCCCTCATGCAAAGCAGGCAGAGCTTGTGCATGTTGGTACCAGCTTCCCTCACACAGAACAGGCAGAACCTGTGCAGTACTGGTACAAGCTTCCCTCATGCAAAACCCAAGCACTACTGATACAAGCTTTCCTCAAGCAGAGCAGGCGGAACTTGCACAGTGCTGTTGCAAGCTTCCCTCATGCAGAGCAGGCAGAGCTTGTGCAGTGTTGGTACAAGCTTTCCTGATGCAGAACAGGCAGAACCTGTGCAGTACTGGTACAAGCTTCCCTCACGCAGAGAAGGTAGAGCCTGGTCAGTAGTGGTACAAGCATCCCTCACGCAGAACAGGCAGAGTCTACACAGTGAAGTGACAAGCTTCCTGCAAGCAGAACAGGCAAAGCATGTGCAGTACTGGAACAAGCTTCCCTCATGCAGAACAGGAGGATAATGTGCCGTGCTGGTACAGGCTTACCTCATACAGAACACGTAAAGCCTGTGCAGTACTGGTACAAGCTTCCCTAATGCTGAACAGGCAGAGCATGGGCAGTATCAATGCAAGCTTCCCTCACACAGAACAGGCAAAGCCTGTGTAGTACCAATGCAAGCTTCCCTCACACAGAACAGGCAGAGCATGTGCAGTACTGGGACAAGCGTGCCCACACAGAACAGGTAAAGCCTGTGCAGTACTGGTACAAGCATACCTCACACAGAACAGGTAAAGCCTGTGCAATACTGGTACAAGCCTCCCTCACACAGAACAGGCAGATCCAGCACAGTACTGGTACATGCGTCCATTGGTACATTGCTGTGCCTGTTTTGTGTGAGGGAAGCTTGTATTGGTATTGCACAGGGGCTCTGCCTGTTCTGTGAGGGGAGCTTGTACTGGTACTGCATAGGCTCTGCCTGTTCTGTGTGAGGGAAGCTTGTACTGGTACTGAATAGGCTCTGCCTGTTCTGTGTGAAGGAAGCTTGCAATGCTACTACACAGGCTTTGCCTGTTCTCTGTGAGGCAAGCTTGTACTGGTACTGCATAGGCTCTGCATGTTTTGTGTGTGGGAATACTGTACTGCTACTGCACAGGGGCTCTGCCTCTTCGGCCTGAGGTGAAGCCTGCACTGCTTCTACTCAAGGGTATGCCTGTTCTATGTGCAAGGCGCTTGCACTGGTACTGCACAGGCTCTGTCAGTTCTGTGTGAGGTAAAGCCTGAACTTCTGCTGCTGGGGGTTCTGTCTTCTTTGTGAGAAAGGCTTGCTCTTTCACTCCATAGGATCTACTTGCTCTGTGTGAGTGGAGCTTGCACTGGAACAGCACGGGCTCTTGCTGTTCTATGTGAGTTACACTTGCACTGCTGCTGCACAGGATCTGTGTGCTTTGTGTGAGCGAACCTTGCACTGATACTACACAGCCTGTTCTGTGTGAGGGAAGCTTGCACTATTACTGCACATACTCTGCCTGTTCTGTGTGAGGGATGTTTGCAGTGTTACTACACAGGGTCTGCTTGTTCTGTGTGAGGGAAGCTTGCACTGGCACTTCACAGTGTTGTATGGTTCATACTTTCTCAGTAAAACTATGCATTTGTTGGACAACATAAACTTCAAAACTGTGCGTGACTGATTTTATGCACATCATAGGGATATGTTGGCTGGAGTCCTGCTAGCTCACAGTGCATCATCTGTACCCCTAACCTGGCACAGTAACAGGTAGAATGTAATGAATCATCAGCAGCTCATTTGCTTTATCACGACTGCCCGCGGGTTTGTACAGCTTGCATCGTATGGTGATTCACAGTGCGGGGTCCATTGACCTTGCGGCGTTATCCTATTTAGGCCAGGGCAGAGTTCGCGGAGTTCCACTGTGGAACTCCACAAAGTGACCCAAAAACTCTGCTGAGCTACGTGGAGTTTCGCAAGCGGCGGAGTGCGTTACGTCGTGCCGTCCGCGCTGATTTTTAGCGCCGGGTGTTTGTCCTGCGCTGTAAAATCAACAAGAGCGGCACCATGCTCAGTGCAAGAGGGTGTTGATTCTTTCTGCCGCTCAAGTAGATGTTCTACTCAAGCGAGAGTTTCCTCAAAGTGAACAGAAGGTTTCTCAACACGAGCAGTAGCGACCATCCGCAACCGCCCACATTGAGAAATCTAGCCGGGAGGTGGTCTGGAATAAGATTTTCCTCACTGGCGCTCACCAACTTAACGTTAGCGAGCGAGGAAAAAACTCCGCTCTGCGGAGTTTTTCGGAACTCCTCACACTACGCCGAGCACGGAGTGGGAAACACTCCAGAAACACTGCGAGCAGAGCGGAATTTCTCGCACAGGCCTAATCCTATTGTAGGTGTGCAATGCAGGGCAAGCTGCCTGTCCCATGCGAAATAGGACATTATATCCAAGTTGTGTAAAGTTATTTTTTTTTCTAGATCTGAGTGCTTTTGTGCTATAGTAGAGTTTGGAAGGCAAGATGTAGTGTGAAAGAACATTTGAGTTCTGCGTGGACGCAGTTTTACAAGGGCAAATTATTAAGCTGCATTTAGTTTTCTTCAGTGCCTCGTAAGAGATGGAGAGAAAGTGAAACGAGAGAGAAACATGTGAGAGAGGAGAAAGAGAAAGAAAGTGGGGAGAGTAAAGACAGAGAGAATGAGCAAGAGAGATTGATAAAACCGAAAGGGACAAATTCCATAGTGATGGAATTTGTGAACAGTTAATAAGATGTTATCTATCAAAACAATAACTGTCTGTGAAATATCAACTGAGCCCCCTTCAGCACCACTTTTTTTATTTTCAGCTATTTTGAACTTTATACATGTGAGGCACTGGTGCCCAAAGTAAGCCACGCTCATGCTTTAAATTGGTTCTTCTGCAGCAATGTGCATTTCATCCTGAGTCACTTGTTTGGTCGTGGCAGCACTAGTGTTTTGTTTAAGGGTTTTGTGCAATATAGGCAGGGCCACTGTAATTATGCAGCAGGGGAGGGCCACATTATGCGGCAAGGAAAGGCAAATTATGAGGCCTAATTCGGCACATTTTATGATAGTATTACTTCATTATTTTGTCATTTTAACATATAGTAAAACTGTCTGGGAAAAGGTTCCACCTTATTATTACCAGTTTAAAACCCTGATACAGCAATAGGAAACTTAAAGATGACCAGCCAAACTTTGCAAGGGCCTTCAACTGTACAGGAACATTTGTCACCATGCTTTTAATAACTTGTGATCTATTTAAGATGAAAACTATTTTTTGGTTAAAATCTGCAGATTATGCAGCAGATAATGGTTTATGTAGCAAATGCGGCAATTCATTATTATGCGGGAAAATGCTGCAGCCTCAGAATTGAATAATTCCAGTGGCCCTGAATATAGGGTTGCAAACCAGTGCTCTGAAATGCATGCGCCAGGTGTTTGACCACTGTGACACGCTAATACTGTTTGGCACTGATTCTCTGGCAGACAGCTCTTTCTGGTATATGGTCTGTATGAATGTCTGTGAGGGTAACAGTGGCTGACTGGCGGTCCGGCTGAGTTGTCTACTCTTGAGTTTTGCATGTGCACATTTTGAACATTCGAAAGGAAATGGAGATAGAAAGGAGAAGAGACACAATGTGGAGATAGAGTGAAAAGGAGGAATAGGAAAGAGGATAAGGGTTGGAGAAGGAGTGATGAGAAGGTACTAAAGAAAGAGAAGGAGACACAAAGATGAGAAAGAGTGATAGAAGAAAGAGTGAGGGGTGAACACGAGCAATATTAAGTAGAAGACAGGAGGATTCAGACAGGCAGTCACAGAGTTATAGTTAGAGAAAGGAGCAGCAGACATTTCTTCGTGAGGGCGAGTGGGCATCTGTCCCCCTTCCCCCCTCCGCCTGTTGCGGAGCAAAAAGGGGAAAATAAATGGCAATAAAATGATTTCATTGCCATTTTATTTTTCACGTTTAGCAGCGCAGCAGCCTGGCCGGGATTAGTGGGGCCGTGTCCTCTGCTGCTGATTGGACTGGAGGAGCAAGATGGACCCTCCAAAGTGACATGCGCACTTTGCAGCTCTCCACTCGGCAGTCTTAGACAGCTAGGTGGAGACCAAGCACAGGCCTAAAGAGTCTGAAGAAGCATCCAGCAAGGACGCTCCATCCAATCCTGGCGCGGCTCTCACAGCATGAGAGCAGCTACAGGATTGGTTAGTGGAACATCCTCCAGTCTGGAGCTCACAGAGGACGGACCGGAGAGGACGTCGGATGTGCAGCAGGCAAGGTAAGTGGCTTTATTTTTTTATATTTTTGCCACTCGTCTTGCCTGCTGCACGCACCCACCCACCCACCACTTAGTTGCCTGCCTGCCTCACCAGTGCACATACGCCAGCCACCCCTGCAAAGGAGGACAGAAGGGACTGATGGAGAGGATGAGGAAACAGAAGGAAGAATGAGGGAAAAGGAGATGGTAAAAGTGCAGTTTTTAGATTTGAAAATGAGTTAAAAATGCATCACCTTAAGAGGGTTCCACTTTCCTGAAGAAGTAGCTTGGCTCCAAAATTCCTTGAAATACTATTTTTCCTCATATACAGTTACATGTATATTCATGGTAAATATTTAAAAGAGGTTCTCGTGCCCTTTAAATACAAATAAAAACACGCAGGAGGAACTTTGCCATGAAGTCAGGTGGCTTGCAACAACATAGGATAAAGAAAGAAATCATCAATGTTTATTTTTTAGTTACCACATGGAGTTCCACAACCTTTGTTTTTGTTTTTCAATTACTTTACATCAATGTACTTCATTTTTTTTTTTACTTTTAAACTGAGCACTACAACGTTAGGTGAATAAACATTATTATTGAGTTTAAGGTGATTACAAAAGGGTACTTTAAGGAAGCACAGTAGCTAAATAAACAAGAAAAATGTAGATGATAAGTAGAGGCGGAACCTGTCAACAAGAAAGGGGTCGTAGTATGTGTGAGAAGTTGGCCTGGTATATGCTGTCCACTAATTAAAGTGGGCACCTTGCACCAGTCCAAACGAGCCTTATTGATGATTAGGTTAAAGACAACCTTTATAGAAAGCTATCCTAGTTGTAGCTGTGGAGAGCAGCCTTCAGGCTAAGTCTTGAAGGAATGTAAAGCAGCTTGTTTTACCAGTATATAACCTCTTGAATGACCAAATGAAAGGAGAACCACACCAGGTGTATATAAAATATATGTATTTATTACTAAACACTCTCTACTAACCTCTTTATGAGATTAGAGAACAAGACACACAATATTAAATCACTAGAACAACAGTAAATAGCACAATGCACAGCGGGCTCCAGGGGGAGACCGAACCATATACTAAGAAAGTGGTATAAGAACCACGACTTGACTAGACACAGTGCCTAGAGCATGTAGAATCGCTGGGACCCCGAGGAACCACCCAAGGTAGTGACACAGGGGACCCACGGAGGACGGGTGCAGTGTGGGAACACAGGCGTGAGCTCCGTACAACTCTATGGGAAAGTCGCGGTTGGAATTTTAAAGAATAAGGACACTTAGGAGAGGACTTCAAGCAAACCCAGCTAAACATAGAAGGTTCTAAGGCCAGCACCCTTGAGAGTACCGAGGTACCCGTGTTACCTATCCCAGAGGAGCCGGGTGCATAGGGGTCAAGTGGTGTCGGACACCCTCGTCGTTTTCAATGGCGTGATGCGAGAAAGTACTGCTGCCGTGGAGAAGAAAAGAGTCCGGTGTGATCCAAGCCTGGTTCGGAGATGTGAAGAACCTGAAAGCAGAGGGGACAAAGTCTGGGTCACTTCACGTGACCAGGAGCGGAGCAATCGAATACCCACCGATGTCGGGTGCTTCAGGTGCGAAGAGGTGAAGCTTGACTCTGCAGCCACGGGGACCAGGAGAAGTCTGCGACAACCACAGTCTGGATCCGAGCTGTCCCACAAAGGATGTTGAGTGCTGGGGGGGTCAGTGTCCGGATTGAACACCAACAAGCCTTGGCAACTGCAACCCAATTGGTCAGAGGAAAGATGCTTCTGTGAGGACCAGCAAGGTCCTGGGGACTCCCCAAGCAATGGAGAGTCAGGGCACATCTGAAGCAACCAGGGAAGCCCACTGAAAGTTAAAGTTACCTTCTCAGGGACCCACAGGCCAATGGACCAGGGATCGCGAAGGGACCTCGAGAGGAATCACAAAGTGCCAGCCCACGGAACACTTGTGGAGTGTAGGCCGGAAATCTTCGGTGGAATTACTGCTCGCCACCCCTGAAAAGGAGGACAGAAGGGACTGATGGAGAGGATGAGGAAACAGAAGGAAGAATGAGGGAAAAGGAGATGGTAAAAGTGCAGTTTTTAGATTTGAAAATGAGTTAAAAATGCATCACCTTAAGAGGGTTCCACTTTCCTGAAGAAGTAGCTTGGCTCCAAAATTCATTGAAATACTATTTTTCCTCATATACAGTTACATGTATATTCATGGTAAATATTTAAAAGAGGCTCTCGTGCCCTTTAAATACAAATAAAAACACGCAGGAGGAACTTTGCCATGAAGTCAGGTGGCTTGCAACAACATAGGATAAAGAAAGAAATCATCAATGTTTATTTTTAGTTACCACATGGAGTTCCACAACCTTTGTTTTTGTTTTCAATTACTTTACATCAATGGACTTCATTTTTTTTTTAACTTTTAAACTGAGTACTACTACGTTAGGTGAATAAACATTATTATTGAGTTCAAGGTGATTACAAAAGTGTACTTTAAGGAAGCACAGTAGCTAAATAAACAAGAAAAATGTAGATGATAAGTAGAGGCGGAACCTGTCAACAAGAAAGGGGTCGTAGTATGTGTGAGAAGTTGGCCTGGTATATGCTGTCCACTAATTAAAGTGGGCACCTTGCACCAGTCCAAACGAGCCTTATTGATGATTAGGTTAAAGACAACCTTTATAGAAAGCTATCCTAGTTGTAGCTGTGGAGAGCAGCCTTCAGGCTAAGTCTTGAAGGAATGTAAAGCAGCTTGTTTTACCAGTATATAACCTCCTGAATGACCAAATGAAAGGAGAACCACACCAGGTGTATATAAAATATATGTATTTATTACTAAACACTCTCTACTAACCTCTTTATGAGATTAGAGAACAATACACACAATATTAAATCACTAGAACGACAGTAAATAGCACAATACACAGCGGGCTCCAGGGGAGACCGAACCATATACTAAGAAAGTGGTATAAGAACCACGACTTGACTAGACACAGTGCCTAGAGCACGTAGAATCGCTGGGACCCCAAGGAACCACCCAAGGTAGTGACACAGGGGACCCACGGAGAGGCGAGGTGCAGTGTGGGAACACAGGCGCGAGCTCCGTACAACTCTATGGGAAAGTCGCGGTTGGAATTTTAAAGATTAAGGACACTTAGGAGAGGACTTCAAGCAAACCCAGCTAAACATAGAAGGTTCTAAGGCCAGCACCAATGAGAGTACCGAGGTACCCGTGTTACCTATCCCAGAGGAGCCGGGTGCATAGGGGTCAAGTGGTGTCGGAAACCCTCGTCGTTTTCAATGGCGTGATGCGAGAAAGTACTGCTGCCGTGGAGAAGAAAAGTGTCCGGTGTGATCCAAGCCTGGATCAGAGATGTGAAGAACCTGAAAGCAGAGGGGACAAAGTCTGGGTCACTTCACATGACCAGGAGCGGAGCAATCGAATGCCCACCGATGTTGGGTGCTTCAGGTGCGAAGAGGTGAAGCTTGACTCTGCAGCCACGGGGACCAGGAGATGTCTGCGACAACCACAGTCTGGATCCGAGCTGTCCCACAAAGGATGTTGAGTGCTGGGGAGTCAGTGTCCGAATTGAACACCAACAAGCCTTGGCAACTGCAACCCAATCGGTCAGAGGAAAGATGCTTCTGTGAGGACCAGCAAGGTCCTGGGGACTCCCCAAGCAATGGAGAGTCAGGGCACTTCTGGAGCAACCAGGGAAGCCCACTGAAAGTTAAGGTTGCCTTCTCAGGGACCCACAGGCCAACAGACCAGGGATCGCAAAGGGACCTTGAGAGGAATCACAAAGTGCCAGCCCACGGAACACTTGTGGAGTGTAGGCCGGAAATCTGCAGTGGAATTACTGCTCGGGGTCAGGACTACAAGTAGCCTAAAGCACAGCTTCAGGGGTCGCTAAAAGCATATGCTGCTGCAAATGTACACAGTGCCCAGGGGTACGGGTTTCACGGTCCCCACGAGGGATACGGGCCTCAGAATTGCTGAGAGCGCAGATCAACCTCGGGGACCTCGGGAACCCACCTCCTGTGTTGCATAAATCTTCGGAGTCCTTCGGGAGCTTCGTAGATGCAAACCGGTCAGATGCGTTTAGGTGCCTGCTCAGCAGGGGAGTAACTCCTTTACTCCAAGGGAGATTCTTCAGTCGTCCAGCAAAGCGTAGATCGTCGAAGGTTACTTGGTTTCTGTAGCAGAGTTTAGTCCAGGTAATATCTAAAGTCCTGTAGCCAGGGGTTCCTACTTTATACCCAAGGAAGGGGTGGGACAAACTCTGGGGACCCACCTATGGGAGGGTCAGGACAGAGGGGTGGCTACACCCATGTCCTTTGTCCAGTTTCATGCCAGAGCAGGGGCTGATAGCCCCTGCAACCGGTTTGAGCTGGACTATGCACGAGGACACCAAATGTGCCCCCAGTGCAGACATCAAAGCACTCTGAGAGTGCACCCACCCAGCCCCAATACACTAAAGCCTGTCTGGGAGGTGGTCACACCTCCCTGTGACAGGAAACCTATTGTCAAGCCTTCCCCTGCCGGAGTTTCGTCCAGCAGCAGGAGGGCAGACTCGTGTCTGTGGCTGGCAGCATCCATTTTGTGATGCCAGGGTTCTGTGAAACTGGTACCGGGTGTACCGGTGTTGTCATATTTCTCCCTCTAGGAGGATGGAATCATACCTCCCACACCAGTTACTGGTGTGGAGGTATGATTCCAAGGTGTTTGACACCAAACACAACATGTTTCCATGCAGCTATTTTAAAGTTAGCATTTACCGCGAGGTTATAATGCACTTAAGTATATATGGTTGGCTGCATCACAAACAACCCCGGAGAATAGGTTCTGAAGGCTGCAGAGGGGCTCTGCTCATGCATGGGCACCCTCTCACATAAAACCCAGCACCCTGCCTTCAGGATTGATAAGGCCTGCTATAGGGGTGACTGAAAGGTTTATATGTGCAGTGATTAGGATAGATATAGTGAACCTATATCTAAGTAAGGGGAGCATGCACCACCTTACACAGGCTGCAGTAGCAGACCTGTGGTGTCATTTTAAATGGTCTCTCAGGGGTGGCATAATACATGCTGCAGCCCCTGGGAGGCCTCTGGGGTACCTATGCCCTGGGTACATAGTATACCATATACTAGGGACTTATAAGGGTACCCCAGAATCCAATCTGGAGTGTACCTAAGGTACATGCAATCAATTTAGAGGAGAAAGCAGATAGACTGGGGTCCTGAATAGCAGGATCCCAGTCAGACTAAGTCGAAAACAGTGAAACATCAGCAAAAAGTGGGGGTAACTATAAGAAGCAGATCCTACTCTCCTACAGTATGTCCTTGTCTAGGTTTCTTTCTCAGTAAGCATTATTGAGGATAAGTGAAAATTCAAATGCTGTTCATACTCAAGTGCAGAAGCAATCTGCGCCCATTGGAAAATTGAAAAACATTGCTAAATATATCCTTTTGCACATGCAATAATAATAATAATAATACAGATAGCAGAAATGTTTCTGTATCATCAAGCACAATGGTGCTCTGAGAAAGTCTTAATCTTGTTAATAAATGCTTTCCTCTTAGCCCCGCCCCTAGCTCCGCCCCAAACTCCACCCTTAGTCCATAGTGCAATTTGGTGAATCCCCGCACTTATTGTTTCCATTTAAAGCACCGGCTTCAAAAGCTGTGGAAGAGTGGTAACATGTCAAGGGTTGTGCAAGAGTGGTGGATGAATAGTAATGTATCAATGGCTGTGGAAGAGTGGTAATGGGTCAAGGGCTGTGGAAGAGTGGAAGAGTGGTAATGCATCAATGGCTGTGAAAGAGTGGTGGAAGAGTGGTAATGCATCAATGGCTGTGAAAGAGTGGTTACGCGTCAATGGCTGTGGAAGAGTGGTGGAAGAGTGGTAACATGTCAATGGCTGTGGAAGAGTGGTGGAAGAGTAGTAATGCATATATGGCTGTGAAAGAGTGGTAATTGGTCAAGGGCTGTGGAAGAGTGGTAAAGCATCAAGGGCTGTGGAAGAGTGGTGGAAGAGTGGTAATGTGTCAATGGTTGTGGAAGAGTGGTAATGCATCAATGGCTGTGAAAGAGTGGTAATGCGTCAATGGCTGTGGAAGAGTGGTAACGCATCAATGGCTCTGAAAGAGTGGTAATGGGTCAATGGCTGTGAAAGAATGGTAATGCGTCAATGGCTGTGGAAGAGTGGTAATGCATCAATGGCTGTGAAAGAGTGGTAACGCCTCAAGGGCTGTGGAAGAGTGGTAAAGCATCAAGGGCTGTGGAAGAGTGGTAATGCATCAATGGCTGTGAAAGAGTGGTAACGCGTCAAGGGCTGTGGAAAAGTGGTAACGCGTCAAGGGCTGTGGAAAAGTGGTAACGCGTCAAGGGCTGCAGTACAGTGGTAACATGTCAATGGCTGTGGAACAGTGGTAAAGCATCAAGGGCTGTGGAAGAGTGGTAATGTGTCAATGGTTGTGGAAGAGTGGTAATGCATCAATGGCTGTGAAAGAGTGGTAACGCGTCAAGGGCTGTGGAAGAGTGGTAACACGTCAAGGGTTGCAGTACAGTGGTAACATGTCAATGGCTGTGGAACAGTGGTAAAGCATCAAGGGCTGTGGAAGAGTGGTAATGCATCAAGGGCTGTGGAAGAGTGGTAATGCATCAAGGGCTGTGGAAGAGTGGTAACGCGTCAATGGCTGTGGAAGAGTGGTGGAAGAGTGGTAATGCGTCAATGGCTGTGAAAGTGTGGTAATGCATCAATGGCTGTGGAAGAGCGGTAGCGCGTCAATGGCTGTGGAAGAGTGGTAGAAGAGTGGTAATGCATCAATGGCTGTGAAAGATTGGTGGAAGAGTGGTAATGCCTCAATGGCTGTGAAAGAGTGGTAATGCATCAATGGCTGTGAAAGAGTGGTAACGCATCAAGGGCTGTGGAAGAGTGGTAATGCGGCAATGGCTGTGAAAGAGTGGTAAAGCATCAAGGGCTGTGGAAGAGTGGTGGAAGAGTGGGAATGTGTCAATGGTGGTGGAAGAGTGGTAATGCGTCAATGGTTGTGGAAGAGTGGAAGAGTGGTAATGCTTCAATGGCAGTGGAAGAGTGGTGTAAGAGTGGTAATGTGTCAATGGCTATGGAAGAGTGGTGGAAGAGTGGTAAAGCATCAATGGCTGTAAAAGAGTGGTCACGCGTCAAGGGCTGTGGAAGAGTGGTGAAAGAGTGGTAATGCATCAACGGTAGTGAAAGGGTGGTAATGGGTCAAGGGCTGTGGAAGAGTGGTGAAAGAGTGGTAATGCGTCAATGGCTGTGAAAGAGTGGTGGATGAGTGGTAATGCATCAATGGCTGTGAAAGAGTGGTGAAAGAGTGGTAATGCATCAATGGCTGTGAAAGAGAGGTAATGCATCAATGGCTATGGAAGAGTGGTAATGCATCAATGGCTGTGAAAGAGTAGTGAAAGAGTGGTAATGCATCAATGGCTGTGAAAGGGGGTAATGGGTCAAGGGCTGTGGAATAGTGGTAACATGTCAATGGCTGTGAAAGAGTGGTAACGTATCAACAGCAGTGGAAGAGTGGTGGAAGAGTGGTAACATGTCAATGGCTATGGAAGAGTGGTAGAAGAGTGGTAATGCATCAATGGCTTTGAAACAGTGGTAATGCATCAAGGGCTGTGAAAGAGTGGTAAAGCATCAAGGCCTGTGGAAGAGTGGTAACGTGTCAAGGGCTGTGGAAGAGTGGTAATGCATCAATGGTTGTGAAAGAGTGGTAACGAGTCAATGGTTGTGGAAGAGTGGTAAAGCATCAAGGGCTGTGGAAGAGTGGTAGAAGATTGGTAATGCATCAATGGCTGTGAAAGAGTGGTAATGCATCAAGGGCTGTGGAAGAGTGGTAAAGCATCAAGGTCTGTGGAAGAGTGGCAACTTGTCAAGGGCTGTGGAAGAGTGGTAATGCATCAATGGTTGTAAAAGAGTGGTAACGAGTCAATGGCTGTGGAAGAGTGGTAAAGCATCAAGGGCTGTGGAAGAGTGGTGGAAGAGTGGTAATGTGTCAATGGCTGTGAAAGAGTGGTAACGCGTCAATGTCTGTGGAAAAGTGGTAGAAGAGTGGTAATGCATCAATGGCTTCGAAAGATTGGTAATGGGTCGAGGGCTGTGTAATAGTGGTAACGCGTCAAGGGCTGTGGAATAGTGGTAACATGTAAAGGGCTGTGGAACAGTGGTAAAGCATCAAGGGCTTTGGAAGAGTGGTGGAAGAGTGGTGGAAGAGTGGTAATGCATCAATGGCTGTGAAAGAGTTGTAATGCATCAATGGCTGTGAAAGAGTGGTAAAGGACCAAGGGATGTGGAAGAGTGGTGGAAGAGTGGTGGAAGAGTGGTGGAAGAGTGGTAATGCGTCAATGGCTGTGGAAAAGTGGTGGAAGAGTGGTAATGCATCAATGGCTGTGAAAGAGTGGTAATGCATCAATGGCTGTGAAAGAGTGGTAAAGCATCAAGGTCTGTGAAAGAGCAGTAAAGCATCAAGGGCTGTGGAAGAGTGATAACGCATCACGGGCTGTGGAAGAGTGGTAACGCGTCAAGGGCTGTGAAAGAGTGGTAAGGCATCAATGGCTGTGAAAAAGTGGTAATGCGTCAATGGCTGTGGAAGAGTGGTAATGCATCAATGGTTGTGAATGAGTGGTAACGCGTCAAGGGCTGTGGAAGAGTGGTAGAAGAGTGGTGAAAGATTGTTAATGCGTCAACGGCTGTGGAAGAGTGGTAGAAGAGAGGTAATGCGTCAATGGCTTTGGAAGAGTGGTAGAAGAGTGGTACTGCATCAGTGGCTGTGAAAGAGGGGTAACTCATCAAGGGCTGTTGAAGAGTGTTAGAAGAGTGGTAATGCATCAATGGCTGTGGAAGAGTGGTAACGCATCAAGGGCTGTGGAAGAGTGTTAGAAGAGTGGTGGAAGAGTGGTAATGCGTCAATGGCTGTGGAAGAGTGGTGGAAGAGTGGTAATGCATCAATGGCTGTGAAACAGTGGTAATGCATCAATGGCTGTGAAAGAGTGGTAAAACATCAAGGGCTGTGGAAGAGTGGTGGAAGAGTGGTAATGGGTCAATGGCTGTGGAAGAGTGGTGGAAGAGTGGTAATGCATCAATGGCTGTGAAAGAGAGGTAATGCATCAATGGCTGTGAAAGAGTGGTGAAACATCAAGGGCTGTGGAAGAGTGGTAATGCATCAAGGGCTGTGGAAGAGTCGTAAAGCATCAAAGGCTGTGGAAGAGTGGTAACCATCAAGGTCTGTGGAAGAGCGGTAAAGCATCAAGGGCTGTGGAAGAGTGGTAACGCGTCAAGGGCTGTGAAAGAGTGGTAATGCATCAATGGTTGTGAATGAGTGGTAACGCGTCAAGGGCTGTGGAAGAGTGGTAGAAGAGTGTTAATGCGTCAACGGCTGTGGAAGAGTGGTAGAAGAGTGATGGAAGAGTGGTAATGCCTCAATGGCTTTGGAAGAGTGGTAGAAGAGTGGTACTGCATCAATGGCTGTAAAAGAGGGGTAACGCATCAAGGGCTGTTGAAAAGTGTTAGAAGAGTGGTAGTGCATCAATGGCTGTGGAAGAGTGGTAACGCATCAAGGGCTGTGGAAGAGTGGTTGAAGAGTGGTGGAAGAGTGGCAATGCGTCAATGGCTGTGGAACAGTGGTAATGCATCAATGGCTGTGAAAGAGTGGTAATGCATCAAGGGCTGTGGAAGAGTGGTGGAAGAGTGGTAATGCGTCAATGGCTGTGAAAGAGTGGAAAAGCATCAAGGTCTGTGGAAGAGTGGCAACTTGTCAAGGGCTGTGGAAGAGTGGTAATGCATCAATGGTTGTAAAAGAGTGGTAACGAGTCAATGGCTGTGGAAGAGTGGTAAAGCATCAAGGGCTGTGGAAGAGTGGTGGAAGAGTGGTAATGTGTCAATGGCTGTGAAAGAGTGGTAACGCGTCAATGTCTGTGGAAAAGTGGTAGAAGAGTGGTAATGCATCAATGGCTTCGAAAGATTGGTAATGGGTCGAGGGCTGTGTAATAGTGGTAACGCGTCAAGGGCTGTGGAATAGTGGTAACATGTAAAGGGCTGTGGAACAGTGGTAAAGCATCAAGGGCTTTGGAAGAGTGGTGGAAGAGTGGAAATGCATCAATGGCTGTGAAAGAGTTGTAATGCATCAATGGCTGTGAAAGAGTGGTAAAGGATCAAGGGATGTGGAAGAGTGGTGGAAGAGTGGTGGAAGAGTGGTAATGCGTCAATGGCTGTGGAAAAGTGGTGGAAGAGTGGTGGAAGACTGGTAATGCATCAATGGCTGTGAAAGAGTGGTAATGCATCAATGGCTGTGAAAGAGTGGTAAAGCATCAAGGTCTGTGGAAGAGCGGTAAAGCATCAAGGGCTGTGGAAGAGTGAACGCATCACGGGCTGTGGAAGAGTGGTAACGCGTCAAGGGCTGTGAAAGAGTGGTAAGGCATCAATGGCTGTGAAAAAGTGGTAATGCGTCAATGGCTGTGGAAGAGTGGTAATGCATCAATGGTTGTGAATGAGTGGTAACGCGTCAAGGGCTGTGGAAGAGTGGTAGAAGAGTGGTGAAAGAGTGTTAATGCGTCAACGGCTGTGGAAGAGTGGTAGAAGAGTGGTAATGCGTCAATGGCTTTGGAAGAGTGGTAGAAGAGTGGTACTGCATCAGTGGCTGTGAAAGAGGGGTAACTCATCAAGGGCTGTTGAAGAGTGTTAGAAGAGTGGTAATGCATCAATGGCTGTGGAAGAGTGGTAACGCCTCAAGGTCTGTGGAAGAGTGTTAGAAGAGTGGTGGAAGAGTGGTAATGCGTCAATGGCTGTGGAAGAGTGGTGGAAGAGTGGTAATGCATCAATGGCTGTGAAACAGTGGTAATGCATCAATGGCTGTGAAAGAGTGGTAAAGCATCAAGGGCTGTGGAAGAGTGGTGGAAGAGTGGTAATGCGTCAATGGCTGTGGAAGAGTGGTGGAAGAGTGGTAATGCATCAATGGCTGTGAAAGAGTGGTGTAAGAGTGGTAATGCATCAATGGCTGTGAAAGAGTGGTGAAACATCAAAGGCTGTGGAAGAGTGGTAATGCATCAAGGGCTGTGGAAGAGTCGTAAAGCATCAAGGGCTGTGGAAGAGTGGTAACGCATCAAGGTCTGTGGAAGAGCGGTAAAGCATCAAGGGCTGTGGAAGAGTGGTAACGCGTCAAGGGCTGTGAAAGAGTGGCAATGCATCAATGGCTGTGAAAGAGTGGTAATGCATCAATGGCTGTGGAAGAGTGGTAATGCATCAATGGTTGTGAATGAGTGGTAACGCGTCAAGGGCTGTGGAAGAGTGGTAGAAGAGTGTTAATGCGTCAACGGCTGTGGAAGAGTGGTAGAAGAGTGATGGAAGAGTGGTAATGCATCAATGGCTTTGGAAGAGTGGTAGAAGAGTGGTACTGCATCAATGGCTGTGAAAGAGGGGTAACGCATCAAGGGCTGTTGAAAAGTGTTAGAAGAGTGGTAGTGCATCAATGGCTGTGGAAGAGTGGTAACGCATCAAGGGCTGTGGAAGAGTGGTTGAAGAGTGGTGGAAGAGTGGTAATGCGTCAATGGCTGTGGAACAGTGGTAATGCATCAATGGCTGTGAAAGAGTGGTAATGCATCAATGGCTGTGAAAGAGTGGTAATGCATCAAGGGCTGTGGAAGAGTGGTGGAAGAGTGGTAATGCGTCAATGGCTGTGAAAGAGTGGTGGAAGAGTGGTAATGCATCAATGGCTGTGAAAGAGAGGTAATGCATCAATGGCTGTGATGAGTGGTAAAGCATCAAGGGCTGAGGAAGAGTGGTAACGCATCAAGGGCTGTGGAAGAGGGGTAATGCATCAAGGGCTGTGGAAGAGTGGTAGAAGAGTGGTAATGCATCAATGGCTGTGAAAGAGAGGTAACGCATCAAGGGCTGTGGAAGAATGGTAGAAGAGTGGTGGAAGAGTGGTAATGCGTCAACGGCTGTGGAAGAGTAGTAGAAGAGTGGTGGAAGAGTGGTAATGCGTCAATGGCTGTGGAAGAGTGGTGGAAGAGTGGTAATGTGTCAATGGCTGTGAAAGAGGGGTAACGCATCAAGGGCTGTGGAAGAGTGGTAAAGCATCAAGGGCTGTGGAAGAGTGGTGGAAGAGTGGTAATGCGTCAATGGCTGTGAAAGAGGGGTAACGCATCAAGGGCTGTGTAAGAGTGGTAGAAGAGTGGTAATGCATCAATGGCTGTGAAAGAGGGGTAACGCATCAAGGGCTGTCAAAGAGTGGTAGAAGAGTGGTAATGCATCAATGGCAGTGAAAGAGGAGTAACGCATCAAGGGCTGTGGAAGAATGGTAGAAGAGTGGTGGAAGAGTGGTAATGTGTCAACGGCTGTGGAAGAGTGGTAGAAGAGTGGTGGAAGAGTGTTAATGCGTCAATGGCTGTGGAAGAGTGGTGGAAGAGTGGTAATGCATCAATGGCTGTGAAAGAGTGGTAATGTATCAATGGCTGTGAAAGAGTGGTAAAGCATCAAAGGCTGTGGAAGAGTGGTGGAAGAGTGGTAATGCATCAATGGCTGTGGAAGAGTGGTGGAAGAGTGGTAATGCATCAGTGGCTGTGAAAGAGTGGTGGAAGAGTGGTAATGCATCAATGGCTGTGAAAGCGTGGTAATGCATCAATGGCTGTGGAAGAATGGTAAAGCGTCAAGGGCTGTAGAAGAGTGGTAACGCATCAAGGGCTGTGGAAGAGTCGTAAAGCATCAAGGGCTGTGGAAGAGTGGTAACGCATCAAGGGCTGTGGAAGAGTGGTAAAGCATCAAGGGCTGTGGAAGAGTGGTAAAGCATCAAGGGCTGTGGAAGAGTGGTAATGCATCAAGGGCTGTGGAAGAGTGGTAATGGGTCAAGGGCTGTGGAAGAGTGGTAACGCATCAGGGGCTGTGGAAGAGTGGTAGAAGAGTGGTGGAAGAGTGGTAATGCATCAATGGCTGTGAAAGAGGGGTAACGCATCAAGGGCTGTGGAAGAGTGGTAGAAGAGTGGTAAAGCATCAAGGGCTGTGGAAGAGTGGTAACGCATCAAGGGCTGTGGAAGAGTGGTAGAAGAGTGATAATGCATCAATGGCTATGAAAGAGTGGTAATGGGTCAAGGGCTGTGGAAGAGTGGTAACGCATCAGGGGCTGTGGAAGAGTGGTGGAAGAGTGGTAATGCATCAATGGCTGTGAAAGAGTGGTAATGCATCAATGGCTGTGGAAGAATGGTAAAGCGTCAAGGTCTGTGGAAGAATGGTAACGCATCAAGGGCTGTGGAAGAGTGGTAACGCATCAAGGGCTGTGGAAGAGTGGTAACGCATCAAGGGCTGTGGAAGAGTGGTAAAGCATCAAGGGCTGCAGTACAGTGGTAACATGTCAATGGCTGTGGAACAGTGGTAAAGCATCAAGGGCTGTGGAAGAGTGGTAATGTGTCAATGGTTGTGGAAGAGTGGTAATGCATCAATGGCTGTGAAAGAGTGGTAACGCGTCAAGGGCTGTGGAAGAGTGGTAACACGTCAAGGGTTGCAGTACAGTGGTAACATGTCAATGGCTGTGGAACAGTGGTAAAGCATCAAGGGCTGTGGAAGAGTGGTAATGCATCAAGGGCTGTGGAAGAGTGGTAATGCATCAAGGGCTGTGGAAGAGTGGTAACGCGTCAATGGCTGTGGAAGAGTGGTGGAAGAGTGGTAATGCGTCAATGGCTGTGAAAGTGTGGTAATGCATCAATGGCTGTGGAAGAGCGGTAACGCGTCAATGGCTGTGGAAGAGTGGTAGAAGAGTGGTAATGCATCAATGGCTGTGAAAGATTGGTGGAAGAGTGGTAATGCCTCAATGGCTGTGAAAGAGTGGTAATGCATCAATGGCTGTGAAAGAGTGGTAACGCATCAAGGGCTGTGGAAGAGTGGTAATGCGGCAATGGCTGTGAAAGAGTGGTAAAGCATCAAGGGCTGTGGAAGAGTGGTGGAAGAGTGGGAATGTGTCAATGGTGGTGGAAGAGTGGTAATGCGTCAATGGTTGTGGAAGAGTGGAAGAGTGGTAATGCTTCAATGGCAGTGGAAGAGTGGTGTAAGAGTGGTAATGTGTCAATGGCTATGGAAGAGTGGTGGAAGAGTGGTAAAGCATCAATGGCTGTAAAAGAGTGGTCACGCGTCAAGGGCTGTGGAAGAGTGGTGAAAGAGTGGTAATGCATCAACGGTAGTGAAAGGGTGGTAATGGGTCAAGGGCTGTGGAAGAGTGGTGAAAGAGTGGTAATGCGTCAATGGCTGTGAAAGAGTGGTGGATGAGTGGTAATGCATCAATGGCTGTGAAAGAGTGGTGAAAGAGTGGTAATGCATCAATGGCTGTGAAAGAGAGGTAATGCATCAATGGCTATGGAAGAGTGGTAATGCATCAATGGCTGTGAAAGAGTAGTGAAAGAGTGGTAATGCATCAATGGCTGTGAAAGGGGGTAATGGGTCAAGGGCTGTGGAATAGTGGTAACATGTCAATGGCTGTGAAAGAGTGGTAACGTATCAACAGCAGTGGAAGAGTGGTGGAAGAGTGGTAACATGTCAATGGCTATGGAAGAGTGGTAGAAGAGTGGTAATGCATCAATGGCTTTGAAACAGTGGTAATGCATCAAGGGCTGTGAAAGAGTGGTAAAGCATCAAGGCCTGTGGAAGAGTGGTAACGTGTCAAGGGCTGTGGAAGAGTGGTAATGCATCAATGGTTGTGAAAGAGTGGTAACGAGTCAATGGTTGTGGAAGAGTGGTAAAGCATCAAGGGCTGTGGAAGAGTGGTAGAAGATTGGTAATGCATCAATGGCTGTGAAAGAGTGGTAATGCATCAAGGGCTGTGGAAGAGTGGTAAAGCATCAAGGTCTGTGGAAGAGTGGCAACTTGTCAAGGGCTGTGGAAGAGTGGTAATGCATCAATGGTTGTAAAAGAGTGGTAACGAGTCAATGGCTGTGGAAGAGTGGTAAAGCATCAAGGGCTGTGGAAGAGTGGTGGAAGAGTGGTAATGTGTCAATGGCTGTGAAAGAGTGGTAACGCGTCAATGTCTGTGGAAAAGTGGTAGAAGAGTGGTAATGCATCAATGGCTTCGAAAGATTGGTAATGGGTCGAGGGCTGTGTAATAGTGGTAACAGCGTCAAGGGCTGTGGAATAGTGGTAACATGTAAAGGGCTGTGGAACAGTGGTAAAGCATCAAGGGCTTTGGAAGAGTGGTGGAAGAGTGGTGGAAGAGTGGTAATGCATCAATGGCTGTGAAAGAGTTGTAATGCATCAATGGCTGTGAAAGAGTGGTAAAGGACCAAGGGATGTGGAAGAGTGGTGGAAGAGTGGTGGAAGAGTGGTAATGCGTCAATGGCTGTGGAAAAGTGGTGGAAGAGTGGTAATGCATCAATGGCTGTGAAAGAGTGGTAATGCATCAATGGCTGTGAAAGAGTGGTAAAGCATCAAGGTCTGTGAAAGAGCAGTAAAGCATCAAGGGCTGTGGAAGAGTGATAACGCATCACGGGCTGTGGAAGAGTGGTAACGCGTCAAGGGCTGTGAAAGAGTGGTAAGGCATCAATGGCTGTGAAAAAGTGGTAATGCGTCAATGGCTGTGGAAGAGTGGTAATGCATCAATGGTTGTGAATGAGTGGTAACGCGTCAAGGGCTGTGGAAGAGTGGTAGAAGAGTGGTGAAAGATTGTTAATGCGTCAACGGCTGTGGAAGAGTGGTAGAAGAGAGGTAATGCGTCAATGGCTTTGGAAGAGTGGTAGAAGAGTGGTACTGCATCAGTGGCTGTGAAAGAGGGTAACTCATCAAGGGCTGTTGAAGAGTGTTAGAAGAGTGGTAATGCATCAATGGCTGTGGAAGAGTGGTAACGCATCAAGGGCTGTGGAAGAGTGTTAGAAGAGTGGTGGAAGAGTGGTAATGCGTCAATGGCTGTGGAAGAGTGGTGGAAGAGTGGTAATGCATCAATGGCTGTGAAACAGTGGTAATGCATCAATGGCTGTGAAAGAGTGGTAAAACATCAAGGGCTGTGGAAGAGTGGTGGAAGAGTGGTAATGGGTCAATGGCTGTGGAAGAGTGGTGGAAGAGTGGTAATGCATCAATGGCTGTGAAAGAGAGGTAATGCATCAATGGCTGTGAAAGAGTGGTGAAACATCAAGGGCTGTGGAAGAGTGGTAATGCATCAAGGGCTGTGGAAGAGTCGTAAAGCATCAAAGGCTGTGGAAGAGTGGTAACCATCAAGGTCTGTGGAAGAGCGGTAAAGCATCAAGGGCTGTGGAAGAGTGGTAACGCGTCAAGGGCTGTGAAAGAGTGGTAATGCATCAATGGTTGTGAATGAGTGGTAACGCGTCAAGGGCTGTGGAAGAGTGGTAGAAGAGTGTTAATGCGTCAACGGCTGTGGAAGAGTGGTAGAAGAGTGATGGAAGAGTGGTAATGCCTCAATGGCTTTGGAAGAGTGGTAGAAGAGTGGTACTGCATCAATGGCTGTAAAAGAGGGGTAACGCATCAAGGGCTGTTGAAAAGTGTTAGAAGAGTGGTAGTGCATCAATGGCTGTGGAAGAGTGGTAACGCATCAAGGGCTGTGGAAGAGTGGTTGAAGAGTGGTGGAAGAGTGGCAATGCGTCAATGGCTGTGGAACAGTGGTAATGCATCAATGGCTGTGAAAGAGTGGTAATGCATCAAGGGCTGTGGAAGAGTGGTGGAAGAGTGGTAATGCGTCAATGGCTGTGAAAGAGTGGAAAAGCATCAAGGTCTGTGGAAGAGTGGCAACTTGTCAAGGGCTGTGGAAGAGTGGTAATGCATCAATGGTTGTAAAAGAGTGGTAACGAGTCAATGGCTGTGGAAGAGTGGTAAAGCATCAAGGGCTGTGGAAGAGTGGTGGAAGAGTGGTAATGTGTCAATGGCTGTGAAAGAGTGGTAACGCGTCAATGTCTGTGGAAAAGTGGTAGAAGAGTGGTAATGCATCAATGGCTTCGAAAGATTGGTAATGGGTCGAGGGCTGTGTAATAGTGGTAACGCGTCAAGGGCTGTGGAATAGTGGTAACATGTAAAGGGCTGTGGAACAGTGGTAAAGCATCAAGGGCTTTGGAAGAGTGGTGGAAGAGTGGAAATGCATCAATGGCTGTGAAAGAGTTGTAATGCATCAATGGCTGTGAAAGAGTGGTAAAGGATCAAGGGATGTGGAAGAGTGGTGGAAGAGTGGTGGAAGAGTGGTAATGCGTCAATGGCTGTGGAAAAGTGGTGGAAGAGTGGTGGAAGACTGGTAATGCATCAATGGCTGTGAAAGAGTGGTAATGCATCAATGGCTGTGAAAGAGTGGTAAAGCATCAAGGTCTGTGGAAGAGCGGTAAAGCATCAAGGGCTGTGGAAGAGTGAACGCATCACGGGCTGTGGAAGAGTGGTAACGCGTCAAGGGCTGTGAAAGAGTGGTAAGGCATCAATGGCTGTGAAAAAGTGGTAATGCGTCAATGGCTGTGGAAGAGTGGTAATGCATCAATGGTTGTGAATGAGTGGTAACGCGTCAAGGGCTGTGGAAGAGTGGTAGAAGAGTGGTGAAAAGAGTGTTAATGCGTCAACGGCTGTGGAAGAGTGGTAGAAGAGTGGTAATGCGTCAATGGCTTTGGAAGAGTGGTAGAAGAGTGGTACTGCATCAGTGGCTGTGAAAGAGGGTAACTCATCAAGGGCTGTTGAAGAGTGTTAGAAGAGTGGTAATGCATCAATGGCTGTGGAAGAGTGGTAACGCCTCAAGGTCTGTGGAAGAGTGTTAGAAGAGTGGTGGAAGAGTGGTAATGCGTCAATGGCTGTGGAAGAGTGGTGGAAGAGTGGTAATGCATCAATGGCTGTGAAACAGTGGTAATGCATCAATGGCTGTGAAAGAGTGGTAAAGCATCAAGGGCTGTGGAAGAGTGGTGGAAGAGTGGTAATGCGTCAATGGCTGTGGAAGAGTGGTGGAAGAGTGGTAATGCATCAATGGCTGTGAAAGAGTGGTGTAAGAGTGGTAATGCATCAATGGCTGTGAAAGAGTGGTGAAACATCAAAGGCTGTGGAAGAGTGGTAATGCATCAAGGGCTGTGGAAGAGTCGTAAAGCATCAAGGGCTGTGGAAGAGTGGTAACGCATCAAGGTCTGTGGAAGAGCGGTAAAGCATCAAGGGCTGTGGAAGAGTGGTAACGCGTCAAGGGCTGTGAAAGAGTGGCAATGCATCAATGGCTGTGAAAGAGTGGTAATGCATCAATGGCTGTGGAAGAGTGGTAATGCATCAATGGTTGTGAATGAGTGGTAACGCGTCAAGGGCTGTGGAAGAGTGGTAGAAGAGTGTTAATGCGTCAACGGCTGTGGAAGAGTGGTAGAAGAGTGATGGAAGAGTGGTAATGCATCAATGGCTTTGGAAGAGTGGTAGAAGAGTGGTACTGCATCAATGGCTGTGAAAGAGGGGTAACGCATCAAGGGCTGTTGAAAAGTGTTAGAAGAGTGGTAGTGCATCAATGGCTGTGGAAGAGTGGTAACGCATCAAGGGCTGTGGAAGAGTGGTTGAAGAGTGGTGGAAGAGTGGTAATGCGTCAATGGCTGTGGAACAGTGGTAATGCATCAATGGCTGTGAAAGAGTGGTAATGCATCAATGGCTGTGAAAGAGTGGTAATGCATCAAGGGCTGTGGAAGAGTGGTGGAAGAGTGGTAATGCGTCAATGGCTGTGAAAGAGTGGTGGAAGAGTGGTAATGCATCAATGGCTGTGAAAGAGAGGTAATGCATCAATGGCTGTGATGAGTGGTAAAGCATCAAGGGCTGAGGAAGAGTGGTAACGCATCAAGGGCTGTGGAAGAGGGGTAATGCATCAAGGGCTGTGGAAGAGTGGTAGAAGAGTGGTAATGCATCAATGGCTGTGAAAGAGAGGTAACGCATCAAGGGCTGTGGAAGAATGGTAGAAGAGTGGTGGAAGAGTGGTAATGCGTCAACGGCTGTGGAAGAGTAGTAGAAGAGTGGTGGAAGAGTGGTAATGCGTCAATGGCTGTGGAAGAGTGGTGGAAGAGTGGTAATGTGTCAATGGCTGTGAAAGAGGGGTAACGCATCAAGGGCTGTGGAAGAGTGGTAAAGCATCAAGGGCTGTGGAAGAGTGGTGGAAGAGTGGTAATGCGTCAATGGCTGTGAAAGAGGGGTAACGCATCAAGGGCTGTGTAAGAGTGGTAGAAGAGTGGTAATGCATCAATGGCTGTGAAAGAGGGGTAACGCATCAAGGGCTGTCAAAGAGTGGTAGAAGAGTGGTAATGCATCAATGGCAGTGAAAGAGGAGTAACGCATCAAGGGCTGTGGAAGAATGGTAGAAGAGTGGTGGAAGAGTGGTAATGTGTCAACGGCTGTGGAAGAGTGGTAGAAGAGTGGTGGAAGAGTGTTAATGCGTCAATGGCTGTGGAAGAGTGGTGGAAGAGTGGTAATGCATCAATGGCTGTGAAAGAGTGGTAATGTATCAATGGCTGTGAAAGAGTGGTAAAGCATCAAAGGCTGTGGAAGAGTGGTGGAAGAGTGGTAATGCATCAATGGCTGTGGAAGAGTGGTGGAAGAGTGGTAATGCATCAGTGGCTGTGAAAGAGTGGTGGAAGAGTGGTAATGCATCAATGGCTGTGAAAGCGTGGTAATGCATCAATGGCTGTGGAAGAATGGTAAAGCGTCAAGGGCTGTAGAAGAGTGGTAACGCATCAAGGGCTGTGGAAGAGTCGTAAAGCATCAAGGGCTGTGGAAGAGTGGTAACGCATCAAGGGCTGTGGAAGAGTGGTAAAGCATCAAGGGCTGTGGAAGAGTGGTAAAGCATCAAGGGCTGTGGAAGAGTGGTAATGCATCAAGGGCTGTGGAAGAGTGGTAATGGGTCAAGGGCTGTGGAAGAGTGGTAACGCATCAGGGGCTGTGGAAGAGTGGTAGAAGAGTGGTGGAAGAGTGGTAATGCATCAATGGCTGTGAAAGAGGGTAACGCATCAAGGGCTGTGGAAGAGTGGTAGAAGAGTGGTAAAGCATCAAGGGCTGTGGAAGAGTGGTAACGCATCAAGGGCTGTGGAAGAGTGGTAGAAGAGTGATAATGCATCAATGGCTATGAAAGAGTGGTAATGGGTCAAGGGCTGTGGAAGAGTGGTAACGCATCAGGGGCTGTGGAAGAGTGGTGGAAGAGTGGTAATGCATCAATGGCTGTGAAAGAGTGGTAATGCATCAAGGGCTGTGGAAGAATGGTAAAGCGTCAAGGTCTGTGGAAGAATGGTAACGCATCAAGGGCTGTGGAAGAGTGGTAACGCATCAAGGGCTGTGGAAGAGTGGTAACGCATCAAGGGCTGTGGAAGAGTGGTAAAGCATCAAGGGCTGTGGACGAGTGGTAAAGCATCAAGGGCTGTTGAAGAGTGGTAACGCATCAAGGGCTGTGGAAGAGTGGTAGAAGAGTGATAATGCATCAATGGCTCTGAAAGAGTGGTAATGGGTCAAGGGCTGTGAAAGAGTGGTAACGCATCAGGGGCTGTGGAAGAGTGGTAGAAGAGTGGTGGAAGAGCGGTAATGCGTCAATGTTATGTTATGTTATGTTACTGGGTATTTGTAGAGCGCGCGGCTACTCCTGAGAGTGTCCGGCGCTAGCCTGACCCCTTGACAGAGCAGTGAACACAACAGCTGTGGAAGAGTGGTGGAAGAGTGGTAATGCATCAATGGCTGTGAAAGAGTGGTAATGCATCAATGGCTGTGAAAGAGTGGTAAAGCATCAAGGTCTGTGGAAGAGCGGTAAAGCATCAAGGGCTGTGAAAGAGTGGTAACGCATCAAGGGCTGTGGAAGAGTGGTAACGCGTCAAGGGCTGTGAAAGAGTGGTAATGCATCAATGGCTGTGAAAGAGTTGTAATGCGTCAATGGCTGTGGAAGAGTGGTAATGCATCAATGGTTGTGAATGCGTGGTAACGCGTCAAGGGCTGTGGAAGAGTGGTAGAAGAGTGGTGAAAGAGTGTTAATGTGTCAACGGCTGTGGAAGAGTGGTAGAAGAGTGGTAATGCGTCAATGGCTTTGGAAGAGTGGTAGAAGAGTGGTACTGCATCAGTGGCTGTGAAAGAGGGGTAACTCATCAAGGGCTGTTGAAGAGTGTTAGAAGAGTGGTAATGCATCAATGGCTGTGGAAGAGTGGTAACGCATCAAGGGCTGTGGAAGAGTGTTAGAAGAGTGGTGGAAGAGTGGTAATGCGTCAATGGCTGTGGAAGAGTGGTGGAAGAGTGGTAATGCATCAATGGCTGTAAAAGAGGGGTAACGCATCAAGGGCTGTGGAAGAATGGTAGAAGAGTGGTGGAAGAGTGGTAATGTGTCAACGGCTGTGGAAGAGTGGTAGAAGAGTGGTGGAAGAGTGTTAATGCGTCAATGGCTGTGGAAGAGTGGTGGAAAAGTGGTAATGCATCAATGGCTGTGAAAGAGTGGTAATGTATCAATGGCTGTGAAAGAGTGGTAAAGCATCAAAGGCTGTGGAAGAGTGGTGGAAGAGTGGTAATGCGTCAATGGCTGTGGAAGAGTGGTGGAAGAGTGGTAATGCATCAGTGGCTGTGAAAGAGTGGTAATGGGTCAAGGGCTGTGGAAGAGTGGTAAAGCATCAAGGGCTGTGGAAGAGTGGTAAAGCATCAAGGGCTGTGGAAGAGTGGTAAAGCATCAAGGGCTGTGGAAGAGTGGTAATGCATCAAGGGCTGTGGAAGAGTGGTAACGCATCAAGGGCTGTGGAAGAGTGGTAAAGCATCAAGGGCTGTGGAAGAGTGGTAAAGCATCAAGGGCTGTGGAAGAGTGGTAACGCATCAAGGGCTGTGGAAGAGTGGTAGAAGAGTGATAATGCATCAATGGCTCTGAAAGAGTGGTAATGGGTCAAGGGCTGTGGAAGAGTGGTAACGCATCAGGGGCTGTGGAAGAGTGGTAGAAGAGTGGTGGAAGAGTGGTAATGCATCAATGGCTGTGAAAGAGGGGTAACGCATCAAGGGCTGTGGAAGAGTGGTAGAAGAGTGGTAAAGCATCAAGGGCTGTGGAAGAGTGGTAACGCATCAAGGGCTGTGGAAGAGTGGTAGAAGAGTAATAATGCATCAATGGCTCTGAAAGAGTGGTAATGGGTCAAGGGCTGTGGAAGAGTGGTAACGCATCAGGGGCTGTGGAAGAGTGGTAGAAGAGTGGTGGAAGAGTGGTAATGCATCAATGGCTGTGGAAGAATGGTAAAGCGTCAAGGTCTGTGGAAGAGTGGTAACGCATCAAGGGCTGTGGAAGAGTCGTAAAGCATCAAGGGCTGTGGAAGAGTGGTAACGCATCAAGGGCTGTGGAAGAGTGGTAAAGCATCAAGGGCTGTGGACGATTGGTAAAGCATCAAGGGCTGTTGAAGAGTGGTAACGCATCAAGGGCTGTGGAAGAGTGGTAGAAGAGTGATAATGCATCAATGGCTCTGAAAGAGTGGTAATGGGTCAAGGGCTACGAAAGAGTGGTAACGCATCAGGGGCTGTGGAAGAGTGGTAGAAGAGTGGTGGAAGAGCGGTAATGCGTCAATGTTATGTTATGTTACTGGGTATTTGTAGAGCGCGCGGCTACTCCTGAGAGAGTCCCGGCGCTAGCCTGACCCCTTGACAGAGCAGTGAACACAACAGCTGTGGAAGAGTGGTGGAAGAGTGGTAATGCATCAATGGCTGTGAAAGAGTGGTAATGCATCAATGGCTGTGAAAGAGTGGTAAAGCATCAAGGTCTGTGGAAGAGCGGTAAAGCATCAAGGGCTGTGGAAGAGTGGTAACGCATCAAGGGCTTTGGAAGAGTGGTAACGCGTCAAGGGCTGTGAAAGAGTGGTAATGCATCAATGGCTGTGAAAGAGTGGTAATGCATCAATGGCTGTGGAAGAGTGGTAATGCATCAATGGTTGTGAATGAGTGGTAACGCGTCAAGGGCTGTGGAAGAGTGGTAGAAGAGTGGTGAAAGAGTGTTAATGCGTCAACGGCTCTGGAAGAGTGGTAGAAGAGTGGTAATGCATCAATGGCTTTGGAAGAGTGGTAGAAGAGTGGTACTGCATCAGTGGCTGTGAAAGAGGGGTAACTCATCAAGGGCCGTGGAAGAGTGTTAGAAGAGTGGTGGAAGAGTGGTAATGCGTCAATGGCTGTGGAAGAGTGGTGGAAGAGTGGTAATCCATCAATGGCTGTGAAAGAGTGGTAATGCATCAATGGCTGTGAAAGAGTGGTAATGCATCAATGGCTGTGAAAGAGTGGTAAAGCATCAAGGGCTGTGGAAGAGTGGTGGAACAGTGGTAATGCATCAATGGCTGTGAAAGAGTGGTAATGCATCAATGGCTGTGAAAGAGTGGTAAAGCATCAAGGGCTGTGGAAGAGTGGTGGAAGAGTGGTAATGAGTCAATGGCTGTGGAAGAGTGGTGGAAGAGTGGTAATGCATCAATGGCTGTGAAAGAGTGGTGGAAGAGTGGTAATGCATCAATGGTTGTGAAAGAGAGGTAATGCATCAATGGCTGTGAAAGAGTGGTGAAACATCAAGGGCTGTGGAAGAGTGGTAATGCATCAAGGGCTGTGGAAGAGTCGTAAAGCATCAAGGGCTGTGGAAGAGTGGTAACGCATCAAGGTCTGTGGAAGAGCGGTAAAGCATCAAGGGCTGTGGAAGAGTGGTAACGCATCAAGGGCTGCGGAAGAGTGGTAACGCGTCAAGGGCTGTGAAAGAGTGGCAATGCATCAATGGCTGTGAAAGAGTGGTAATGCGTTAATGGCTGTGGAAGAGTGGTAATGCATCAATGGTTGTGAATGAGTGGTAACGCTTCAAGGGCTGTGGACGAGTGGTAAAGCATCAAGGGCTGTTGAAGAGTGGTAACGCATCAAGGGCTGTGGAAGAGTGGTAGAAGAGTGATAATGCATCAATGGCTCTGAAAGAGTGGTAATGGGTCAAGGGCTGTGAAAGAGTGGTCTAGTATCAGGGGCTGTGGAAGAGTGGTAGAAGAGTGGTGGAAGAGCGGTAATGCATCAATGTTATGTTATGTTATGTTACTGGGTATTTGTAGAGCGCGCGGCTACTCCTGAGAGTGTCCCAGCGCTAGCCTGACCCCTTGACAGAGCAGTGAACACAACAGCTGTGGAAGAGTGGTGGAAGAGTGGTAATGCATCAATGGCTGTGAAAGAGTGGTAATGCATCAATGGCTGTGAAAGAGTGGTAAAGCATCAAGGTCTGTGGAAGAGCGGTAAAGCATCAAGGGCTGTGAAAGAGTGGTAATGCATCAAGGGCTGTGGAAGAGTGGTAACGCGTCAAGGGCTGTGAAAGAGTGGTAATGCATCAATGGCTGTGAAAGAGTTGTAATGCGTCAATGGCTGTGGAAGAGTGGTAATGCATCAATGGTTGTGAATGAGTGGTAACGCGTCAAGGGCTGTGGAAGAGTGGTAGAAGAGTGGTGAAAGAGTGTTAATGTGTCAACGGCTGTGGAAGAGTGGTAGAAGAGTGGTACTGAATCAGTGGCTGTGAAAGAGGGGTAACTCATCAAGGGCTGTTGAAGAGTGTTAGAGAGTGGTAATGCATCAATGGCTGTGGAAGAGTGGTAACGCATCAATGGCTGTGGAAGAGTGTTAGAAGAGTGGTGGAAGAGTGGTAATGCGTCAATGGCTGTGGAAGAGTGGTGGAAGAGTGGTAATGCATCAATGGCTGTAAAAGAGGAGTAACGCATCAAGGGCTGTGGAAGAATGGTAGAAGAGTGGTGGAAGAGTGGTAATGTGTCAACGGCTGTGGAAGAGTGGTAGAAGAGTGGTGGAAGAGTGTTAATGCGTCAATGGCTGTGGAAGAGTGGTGGAAGAGTGGTAATGCATCAATGGCTGTGAAAGAGTGGTAATGTATCAATGGCTGTGAAAGAGTGGTAAAGCATCAAAGGCTGTGGAAGAGTGGTGGAAGAGTGGTAATGCGTCAATGGCTGTGGAAGAGTGATGGAAGAGTGGTAATGCATCAGTGGCTGTGAAAGAGTGGTGGAAGAGTGGTAATGCATCAATGGCTGTGAAAGCGTGGTAATGCATCAATGGCTGTGGAAGAATGGTAAAGCGTCAAGGGCTGTAGAAGAGTGGTAACACATCAAGGGCTGTGGAAGAGTCGTAAAGCATCAAGGGCTGTGGAAGAGTGGTAACGCATCAAGGGCTGTGGAAGAGTGGTAAAGCATCAAGGGCTGTGGAAGTGTGGTAAAGCATCAAGGGCTGTGGAAGAGTGGTAACGCATCAAGGGCTGTGGAAGAGTGGTAGAAGAGTGATAATGCATCAATGGCTCTGAAAGAGTGGTAATGGGTCAAGGGCTGTGGAAGAGTGGTAACGCATCAGGGGCTGTGGAAGAGTGGTAGAAGAGTGGTGGAAGAGTGGTAATGCATCAATGGCTGTGAAAGAGGGGTAACGCATCAAGGGCTGTGGAAGAGTGGTAGAAGAGTGGTAAAGCATCAAGGGCTGTGGAAGAGTGGTAACGCATCAAGGGCTGTGGAAGAGTGGTAGAAGAGTGATAATGCATCAATGGCTCTGAAAGAGTGGTAATGGGTCAAGGGCTGTGGAAGAGTGGTAACGCATCAGGGGCTGTGGAAGAGTGGTCGAAGAGTGGTGGAAGAGTGGTAATGCATCAATGGCTGTGAAAGAGTGGTAATGCATCAATGGCTGTGGAAGAATGGTAAAGCGTCAAGGTCTGTGGAAGAGTGGTAACGCATCAAGGGCTGTGGAAGAGTCGTAAAGCATCAAGGGCTGTGGAAGAGTGGTAACGCATCAAGGGCTGTGGAAGAGTGGTAAAGCATCAAGGGCTGTGGACGATTGGTAAAGCATCAAGGGCTGTTGAAGAGTGGTAACGCATCAAGGGCTGTGGAAGAGTGGTAGAAGAGTGATAATGCATCAATGGCTCTGAAAGAGTGGTAATGGGTCAAGGGCTGTGAAAGAGTGGTAACGCATCAGGGGCTGTGGAAGAGTGGTAGAAGAGTGGTGGAAGAGCGGTAATGCGTCAATGTTATGTTATGTTATGTTACTGGGTATTTGTAGAGCGCGCGGCTACTCCTGAGAGAGTCCCGGCGCTAGCCTGACCCCTTGACAGAGCAGTGAACACAACAGCTGTGGAAGAGTGGTGGAAGAGTGGTAATGCATCAATGGCTGTGAAAGAGTGGTAATGCATCAATGGCTGTGAAAGAGTGGTAAAGCATCAAGGTCTGTGGAAGAGCGGTAAAGCATCAAGGGCTGTGGAAGAGTGGTAACGCATCAAGGGCTGTGGAAGAGTGGTAACGTGTCAAGGGCTGTGAAAGAGTGGTAATGCATCAATGGCTGTGAAAGAGTGGTAATGCATCAATGGCTGTGGAAGAGTGGTAATGCATCAATGGTTGTGAATGAGTGGTAACGCATCAAGGGCTGTGGAAGAGTGGTAGAAGAGTGGTGAAAAGAGTGTTAATGCGTCAACGGCTCTGGAAGAGTGGTAGAAGAGTGGTAATGCATCAATGGCTTTGGAAGAGTGGTAGAAGAGTGGTACTGCATCAGTGGCTGTGAAAGAGGGGTAACTCATCAAGGGCCGTGGAAGAGTGTTAGAAGAGTGGTGGAAGAGTGGTAATGCGTCAATGGCTGTGGAAGAGTGGTGGAAGAGTGGTAATCCATCAATGGCTGTGAAAGAGTGGTAATGCATCAATGGCTGTGAAAGAGTGGTAAAGCATCAAGGGCTGTGGAAGAGTGGTGGAACAGTGGTAATGCATCAATGGCTGTGAAAGAGTGGTAATGCATCAATGGCTGTGAAAGAGTGGTAAAGCATCAAGGGCTTTGGAAGAGTGGTAGAAGAGTGGTACTGCATCAGTGGCTGTGAAAGAGGGGTAACTCATCAAGGGCCGTGGAAGAGTGTTAGAAGAGTGGTGGAAGAGTGGTAATGCGTCAATGGCTGTGGAAGAGTGGTGGAAGAGTGGTAATCCATCAATGGCTGTGAAAGAGTGGTAATGCATCAATGGCTGTGAAAGAGTGGTAATGCATCAATGGCTGTGAAAGAGTGGTAAAGCATCAAGGGCTGTGGAAGAGTGGTGGAACAGTGGTAATGCATCAATGGCTGTGAAAGAGTGGTAATGCATCAATGGCTGTGAAAGAGTGGTAAAGCATCAAGGGCTGTGGAAGAGTGGTGGAAGAGTGGTAATGAGTCAATGGCTGTGGAAGAGTGGTGGAAGAGTGGTAATGCATCAATGGCTGTGAAAGAGTGGTGGAAGAGTGGTAATGCATCAATGGTTGTGAAAGAGAGGTAATGCATCAATGGCTGTGAAAGAGTGGTGAAACATCAAGGGCTGTGGAAGAGTGGTAATGCATCAAGGGCTGTGGAAGAGTCGTAAAGCATCAAGGGCTGTGGAAGAGTGGTAACGCATCAAGGTCTGTGGAAGAGCGGTAAAGCATCAAGGGCTGTGGAAGAGTGGTAACGCATCAAGGGCTGCGGAAGAGTGGTAACGCGTCAAGGGCTGTGAAAGAGTGGCAATGCATCAATGGCTGTGAAAGAGTGGTAATGCGTTAATGGCTGTGGAAGAGTGGTAATGCATCAATGGTTGTGAATGAGTGGTAACGCTTCAAGGGCTGTGGACGAGTGGTAAAGCATCAAGGGCTGTTGAAGAGTGGTAACGCATCAAGGGCTGTGGAAGAGTGGTAGAAGAGTGATAATGCATCAATGGCTCTGAAAGAGTGGTAATGGGTCAAGGGCTGTGAAAGAGTGGTCTAGTATCAGGGGCTGTGGAAGAGTGGTAGAAGAGTGGTGGAAGAGCGGTAATGCATCAATGTTATGTTATGTTATGTTATGTTACTGGGTATTTGTAGAGCGCGCGGCTACTCCTGAGAGTGTCCCAGCGCTAGCCTGACCCCTTGACAGAGCAGTGAACACAACAGCTGTGGAAGAGTGGTGGAAGAGTGGTAATGCATCAATGGCTGTGAAAGAGTGGTAATGCATCAATGGCTGTGAAAGAGTGGTAAAGCATCAAGGTCTGTGGAAGAGCGGTAAAGCATCAAGGGCTGTGAAAGAGTGGTAATGCATCAAGGGCTGTGGAAGAGTGGTAACGCGTCAAGGGCTGTGAAAGAGTGGTAATGCATCAATGGCTGTGAAAGAGTTGTAATGCGTCAATGGCTGTGGAAGAGTGGTAATGCATCAATGGTTGTGAATGAGTGGTAACGCGTCAAGGGCTGTGGAAGAGTGGTAGAAGAGTGGTGAAAGAGTGTTAATGTGTCAACGGCTGTGGAAGAGTGGTAGAAGAGTGGTACTGAATCAGTGGCTGTGAAAGAGGGGTAACTCATCAAGGGCTGTTGAAGAGTGTTAGAGAGTGGTAATGCATCAATGGCTGTGGAAGAGTGGTAACGCATCAATGGCTGTGGAAGAGTGTTAGAAGAGTGGTGGAAGAGTGGTAATGCGTCAATGGCTGTGGAAGAGTGGTGGAAGAGTGGTAATGCATCAATGGCTGTAAAAGAGGGGTAACGCATCAAGGGCTGTGGAAGAATGGTAGAAGAGTGGTGGAAGAGTGGTAATGTGTCAACGGCTGTGGAAGAGTGGTAGAAGAGTGGTGGAAGAGTGTTAATGCGTCAATGGCTGTGGAAGAGTGGTGGAAGAGTGGTAATGCATCAATGGCTGTGAAAGAGTGGTAATGTATCAATGGCTGTGAAAGAGTGGTAAAGCATCAAAGGCTGTGGAAGAGTGGTGGAAGAGTGGTAATGCGTCAATGGCTGTGGAAGAGTGATGGAAGAGTGGTAATGCATCAGTGGCTGTGAAAGAGTGGTGGAAGAGTGGTAATGCATCAATGGCTGTGAAAGCGTGGTAATGCATCAATGGCTGTGGAAGAATGGTAAAGCGTCAAGGGCTGTAGAAGAGTGGTAACACATCAAGGGCTGTGGAAGAGTCGTAAAGCATCAAGGGCTGTGGAAGAGTGGTAACGCATCAAGGGCTGTGGAAGAGTGGTAAAGCATCAAGGGCTGTGGAAGTGTGGTAAAGCATCAAGGGCTGTGGAAGAGTGGTAACGCATCAAGGGCTGTGGAAGAGTGGTAGAAGAGTGATAATGCATCAATGGCTCTGAAAGAGTGGTAATGGGTCAAGGGCTGTGGAAGAGTGGTAACGCATCAGGGGCTGTGGAAGAGTGGTAGAAGAGTGGTGGAAGAGTGGTAATGCATCAATGGCTGTGAAAGAGGGGTAACGCATCAAGGGCTGTGGAAGAGTGGTAGAAGAGTGGTAAAGCATCAAGGGCTGTGGAAGAGTGGTAACGCATCAAGGGCTGTGGAAGAGTGGTGGAAGAGTGGTAATGCATCAATGGCTGTGAAAGAGTGGTGGAAGAGTGGTAATGCATCAATGGTTGTGAAAGAGAGGTAATGCATCAATGGCTGTGAAAGAGTGGTGAAACATCAAGGGCTGTGGAAGAGTGGTAATGCATCAAGGGCTGTGGAAGAGTCGTAAAGCATCAAGGGCTGTGGAAGAGTGGTAACGCATCAAGGTCTGTGGAAGAGCGGTAAAGCATCAAGGGCTGTGAAAGAGTGGCAATGCATCAATGGCTGTGAAAGAGTGGTAATGCGTCAATGGCTGTGGAAGAGTGGTGGAAGAGTGGTAATGCATCAATGGCTGTAAAAGAGGGGTAACGCATCAAGGGCTGTGGAAGAATGGTAGAAGAGTGGTGGAAGAGTGGTAATGTGTCAACGGCTGTGGAAGAGTGGTAGAAGAGTGGTGGAAGAGTGTTAATGCGTCAATGGCTGTGGAAGAGTGGTGGAAGAGTGGTAATGCATCAATGGCTGTGAAAGAGTGGTAATGTATCAATGGCTGTGAAAGAGTGGTAAAGCATCAAAGGCTGTGGAAGAGTGGTGGAAGAGTGGTAATGCGTCAATGGCTGTGGAAGAGTGATGGAAGAGTGGTAATGCATCAGTGGCTGTGAAAGAGTGGTGGAAGAGTGGTAATGCATCAATGGCTGTGAAAGCGTGGTAATGCATCAATGGCTGTGGAAGAATGGTAAAGCGTCAAGGGCTGTAGAAGAGTGGTAACACATCAAGGGCTGTGGAAGAGTCGTAAAGCATCAAGGGCTGTGGAAGAGTGGTAACGCATCAAGGGCTGTGGAAGAGTGGTAAAGCATCAAGGGCTGTGGAAGTGTGGTAAAGCATCAAGGGCTGTGGAAGAGTGGTAACGCATCAAGGGCTGTGGAAGAGTGGTAGAAGAGTGATAATGCATCAATGGCTCTGAAAGAGTGGTAATGGGTCAAGGGCTGTGGAAGAGTGGTAACGCATCAGGGGCTGTGGAAGAGTGGTAGAAGAGTGGTGGAAGAGTGGTAATGCATCAATGGCTGTGAAAGAGGGGTAACGCATCAAGGGCTGTGGAAGAGTGGTAGAAGAGTGGTAAAGCATCAAGGGCTGTGGAAGAGTGGTAACGCATCAAGGGCTGTGGAAGAGTGGTAGAAGAGTGATAATGCATCAATGGCTCTGAAAGAGTGGTAATGGGTCAAGGGCTGTGGAAGAGTGGTAACGCATCAGGGGCTGTGGAAGAGTGGTCGAAGAGTGGTGGAAGAGTGGTAATGCATCAATGGCTGTGAAAGAGTGGTAATGCATCAATGGCTGTGGAAGAATGGTAAAGCGTCAAGGTCTGTGGAAGAGTGGTAACGCATCAAGGGCTGTGGAAGAGTCGTAAAGCATCAAGGGCTGTGGAAGAGTGGTAACGCATCAAGGGCTGTGGAAGAGTGGTAAAGCATCAAGGGCTGTGGACGATTGGTAAAGCATCAAGGGCTGTTGAAGAGTGGTAACGCATCAAGGGCTGTGGAAGAGTGGTAGAAGAGTGATAATGCATCAATGGCTCTGAAAGAGTGGTAATGGGTCAAGGGCTGTGAAAGAGTGGTAACGCATCAGGGGCTGTGGAAGAGTGGTAGAAGAGTGGTGGAAGAGCGGTAATGCGTCAATGTTATGTTATGTTATGTTACTGGGTATTTGTAGAGCGCGCGGCTACTCCTGAGAGAGTCCCGGCGCTAGCCTGACCCTTGACAGAGCAGTGAACACAACAGCTGTGGAAGAGTGGTGGAAGAGTGGTAATGCATCAATGGCTGTGAAAGAGTGGTAATGCATCAATGGCTGTGAAAGAGTGGTAAAGCATCAAGGTCTGTGGAAGAGCGGTAAAGCATCAAGGGCTGTGGAAGAGTGGTAACGCATCAAGGGCTGTGGAAGAGTGGTAACGTGTCAAGGGCTGTGAAAGAGTGGTAATGCATCAATGGCTGTGAAAGAGTGGTAATGCATCAATGGCTGTGGAAGAGTGGTAATGCATCAATGGTTGTGAATGAGTGGTAACGCATCAAGGGCTGTGGAAGAGTGGTAGAAGAGTGGTGAAAGAGTGTTAATGCGTCAACGGCTCTGGAAGAGTGGTAGAAGAGTGGTAATGCATCAATGGCTTTGGAAGAGTGGTAGAAGAGTGGTACTGCATCAGTGGCTGTGAAAGAGGGGTAACTCATCAAGGGCCGTGGAAGAGTGTTAGAAGAGTGGTGGAAGAGTGGTAATGCGTCAATGGCTGTGGAAGAGTGGTGGAAGAGTGGTAATCCATCAATGGCTGTGAAAGAGTGGTAATGCATCAATGGCTGTGAAAGAGTGGTAAAGCATCAAGGGCTGTGGAAGAGTGGTGGAACAGTGGTAATGCATCAATGGCTGTGAAAGAGTGGTAATGCATCAATGGCTGTGAAAGAGTGGTAAAGCATCAAGGGCTTTGGAAGAGTGGTAGAAGAGTGGTACTGCATCAGTGGCTGTGAAAGAGGGGTAACTCATCAAGGGCCGTGGAAGAGTGTTAGAAGAGTGGTGGAAGAGTGGTAATGCGTCAATGGCTGTGGAAGAGTGGTGGAAGAGTGGTAATCCATCAATGGCTGTGAAAGAGTGGTAATGCATCAATGGCTGTGAAAGAGTGGTAATGCATCAATGGCTGTGAAAGAGTGGTAAAGCATCAAGGGCTGTGGAAGAGTGGTGGAACAGTGGTAATGCATCAATGGCTGTGAAAGAGTGGTAATGCATCAATGGCTGTGAAAGAGTGGTAAAGCATCAAGGGCTGTGGAAGAGTGGTGGAAGAGTGGTAATGAGTCAATGGCTGTGGAAGAGTGGTGGAAGAGTGGTAATGCATCAATGGCTGTGAAAGAGTGGTGGAAGAGTGGTAATGCATCAATGGTTGTGAAAGAGAGGTAATGCATCAATGGCTGTGAAAGAGTGGTGAAACATCAAGGGCTGTGGAAGAGTGGTAATGCATCAAGGGCTGTGGAAGAGTCGTAAAGCATCAAGGGCTGTGGAAGAGTGGTAACGCATCAAGGTCTGTGGAAGAGCGGTAAAGCATCAAGGGCTGTGGAAGAGTGGTAACGCATCAAGGGCTGCGGAAGAGTGGTAACGCGTCAAGGGCTGTGAAAGAGTGGCAATGCATCAATGGCTGTGAAAGAGTGGTAATGCGTTAATGGCTGTGGAAGAGTGGTAATGCATCAATGGTTGTGAATGAGTGGTAACGCTTCAAGGGCTGTGGACGAGTGGTAAAGCATCAAGGGCTGTTGAAGAGTGGTAACGCATCAAGGGCTGTGGAAGAGTGGTAGAAGAGTGATAATGCATCAATGGCTCTGAAAGAGTGGTAATGGGTCAAGGGCTGTGAAAGAGTGGTCTAGTATCAGGGGCTGTGGAAGAGTGGTAGAAGAGTGGTGGAAGAGCGGTAATGCATCAATGTTATGTTATGTTATGTTATGTTACTGGGTATTTGTAGAGCGCGCGGCTACTCCTGAGAGTGTCCCAGCGCTAGCCTGACCCCTTGACAGAGCAGTGAACACAACAGCTGTGGAAGAGTGGTGGAAGAGTGGTAATGCATCAATGGCTGTGAAAGAGTGGTAATGCATCAATGGCTGTGAAAGAGTGGTAAAGCATCAAGGTCTGTGGAAGAGCGGTAAAGCATCAAGGGCTGTGAAAGAGTGGTAATGCATCAAGGGCTGTGGAAGAGTGGTAACGCGTCAAGGGCTGTGAAAGAGTGGTAATGCATCAATGGCTGTGAAAGAGTTGTAATGCGTCAATGGCTGTGGAAGAGTGGTAATGCATCAATGGTTGTGAATGAGTGGTAACGCGTCAAGGGCTGTGGAAGAGTGGTAGAAGAGTGGTGAAAGAGTGTTAATGTGTCAACGGCTGTGGAAGAGTGGTAGAAGAGTGGTACTGAATCAGTGGCTGTGAAAGAGGGGTAACTCATCAAGGGCTGTTGAAGAGTGTTAGAGAGTGGTAATGCATCAATGGCTGTGGAAGAGTGGTAACGCATCAATGGCTGTGGAAGAGTGTTAGAAGAGTGGTGGAAGAGTGGTAATGCGTCAATGGCTGTGGAAGAGTGGTGGAAGAGTGGTAATGCATCAATGGCTGTAAAAGAGGGGTAACGCATCAAGGGCTGTGGAAGAATGGTAGAAGAGTGGTGGAAGAGTGGTAATGTGTCAACGGCTGTGGAAGAGTGGTAGAAGAGTGGTGGAAGAGTGTTAATGCGTCAATGGCTGTGGAAGAGTGGTGGAAGAGTGGTAATGCATCAATGGCTGTGAAAGAGTGGTAATGTATCAATGGCTGTGAAAGAGTGGTAAAGCATCAAAGGCTGTGGAAGAGTGGTGGAAGAGTGGTAATGCGTCAATGGCTGTGGAAGAGTGATGGAAGAGTGGTAATGCATCAGTGGCTGTGAAAGAGTGGTGGAAGAGTGGTAATGCATCAATGGCTGTGAAAGCGTGGTAATGCATCAATGGCTGTGGAAGAATGGTAAAGCGTCAAGGGCTGTAGAAGAGTGGTAACACATCAAGGGCTGTGGAAGAGTCGTAAAGCATCAAGGGCTGTGGAAGAGTGGTAACGCATCAAGGGCTGTGGAAGAGTGGTAAAGCATCAAGGGCTGTGGAAGTGTGGTAAAGCATCAAGGGCTGTGGAAGAGTGGTAACGCATCAAGGGCTGTGGAAGAGTGGTAGAAGAGTGATAATGCATCAATGGCTCTGAAAGAGTGGTAATGGGTCAAGGGCTGTGGAAGAGTGGTAACGCATCAGGGGCTGTGGAAGAGTGGTAGAAGAGTGGTGGAAGAGTGGTAATGCATCAATGGCTGTGAAAGAGGGGTAACGCATCAAGGGCTGTGGAAGAGTGGTAGAAGAGTGGTAAAGCATCAAGGGCTGTGGAAGAGTGGTAACGCATCAAGGGCTGTGGAAGAGTGGTGGAAGAGTGGTAATGCATCAATGGCTGTGAAAGAGTGGTGGAAGAGTGGTAATGCATCAATGGTTGTGAAAGAGAGGTAATGCATCAATGGCTGTGAAAGAGTGGTGAAACATCAAGGGCTGTGGAAGAGTGGTAATGCATCAAGGGCTGTGGAAGAGTCGTAAAGCATCAAGGGCTGTGGAAGAGTGGTAACGCATCAAGGTCTGTGGAAGAGCGGTAAAGCATCAAGGGCTGTGAAAGAGTGGCAATGCATCAATGGCTGTGAAAGAGTGGTAATGCGTTAATGGCTGTGGAAGAGTGTTAATGCATCAATGGTTGTGAATGAGTGGTAATGCTTCAAGGGCTGTGGAAGAGTGGTAGAAGAGTGTTAATGCGTCAACAGCTGTGGAAGAGTGGTAGAAGAGTGATGGAAGAGTGGTAATGCATCAATGGCTTTGGAAGAGTGGTAGAAGAGTGGTACTGCATCAATGGCTGTGAAAGAGGGGTAACGCATCAAGGGCTGTTGAAGAGTGTTAGAAGAGTGGTAGTGCATCAATGGCTGTGGAAGAGTGGTAACGCATCAAGGGCTGTGGAAGAGTGGTGGAAGAGTGGTAATGCGTCAATGGCTGTGGAACAGTGGTAATGCATCAATGGCTGTGAAAGAGTGGTAATGCATCAATGGCTGTGAAAGAGTGGTAATGCATCAAGGGCTGTGGAAGAGTGGTGGAAGAGTGGTAATGCGTCAATGGCTGTGAAAGAGTGGTGGAAGAGTGGCAATGCATCAATGGCTGTGAAAGAGTGGTGGAAGAGTGGTAATGCATCAATGGCTGTGAAAGAGAGGTAATGCATCAATGGCTGTGACGAGTGGTAAAGCATCAAGGGCTGTGGAAGAGTGGTAACGCATCAAGGGCATTGGAAGAGACCTAAAGCATCAAGGGCTGTGGAAGAGTGGTAACGCATCAAGGGCTGTGGAAGAGTGGTAACGCATCAAGGGCTGTGGAAGAGGGGTAATGCATCAAGGGCTGTGGAAGAGTGGTAGAAGAGTGGTAATGCATCAATGGCTGTGAAAGAGAGGTAACGCATCAAGGGCTGTGGAAGAATGGTAGAAGAGTGGTGGAAGAGTGGTAATGCGTCAACGGCTGTGGAAGAGTGGTAGAAGAGTTGTGGAAGAGTGGTAATGCGTCAATGGCTCTGGAAGAGTGGTGGATGAGTGGTAATGTTTCTATGGCTGTGAAAGAGGGGTAACGCATCAAGGGCTGTGGAAGAGAGGTAAAGCATCAAGGGCTGTGGAAGAGTAGGTAGAAATGTGGTGGAAGAGTGGTAATGCGTCAATGGCTGTGAAAGAGGGGTAACGCATCAAGGGCTGTGTAAGAGTGGTAGAAGAGTGGTAATGCATCAATGGCTGTGAAAGAGGGGTAACGCATCAAGGGCTGTCGAAGAGTGGTAGAAGAGTGGTAATGCATCAATGGCTGTGAAAGAGGGGTAACGCATGAAGGGCTGTGGAAGAATGGTAGAAGAGTGGTGGAAGAGTGGTAATGTGTCAACGGCTGTGGAAGAGTGGTAGAAGAGTGGTGGAAGAGTGTTAATGCGTCAATGGCTGTAGAAGAGTGGTGGAAGAGTGGTAATGCATCAATGGCTGTGAAAGAGTGGTAATGTATCAATGGCTGTGAAAGAGTGGTAAAGCATCAAAGGCTGTGGAAGAGTGGTGGAAAAGTGGTAATGCGTCAATGGCTGTGGAAGAGCGGTGGAAGAGTGGTAATGCATCAGTGGCTGTGAAAGAGTGGTGGAAGAGTGGTAATGCATCAATGGCTGTGAAAGAGTGGTAATGCATCAATGGCTGTGGAAGAATGGTAAAGCGTCAAGGGCTGTAGAAGAGTGGTAACGCATCAAGGGCTGTGGAAGAGTCGTAAAGCATCAAGGGCTGTGGAAGAGTGGTAACGCATCAAGGGCTGTGGAAGAGTGGTAAAGCATCAAGGGCTGTGGAAGAGTGGTAAAGCATCAAGGGCTGTGGAAGAGTGGTAACGCATCAAGGGCTGTGGAAGAGTGGTAGAAGAGTGATAATGCATCAATGGCTCTGAAAGAGTGGTAATGGGTCAAGGGCTGTGGAAGAGTGGTAACACATAAGGGGCTGTGGAAGAGTGGTAGAAGAGTGGTCGAAGTGTGGTAATGCATCAATGGCTGTGAAAGAGGGGTAACGCATCAAGGGCTGTGGAAGAGTGGTAGAAGAGTGGTAAAGCATCAAGGGCTGTGGAAGAGTGGTAACGCATCAAGGGCTGTGGAAGAGTGGTAGAAGAGTGATAATGCATCAATGGCTCTGAAAGAGTGGTAATGGGTCAAGGGCTGTGGAAGAGTAGTAACGCATCAGGGGCTGTGGAAGAGTGGTAGAAGAGTGGTGGAAGAGTGGTAATGCATCAATGGCTGTGAAAGAGTGGTAATGCATCAATGGCTGTGGAAGAATGGTAAAGCGTCAAGGTCTGTGGAAGAGTGGTAACGCATCAAGGGCTGTGGAAGAGTCGTAAAGCATCAAGGGCTGTGGAAGAGTGGTAACGCATCAAGGGCTGTGGAAGAGTGGTAAAGCATCAAGGGCTGTGGACGAGTGGTAAAGCATCAAGGGCTGTTGAAGAGTGGTAACGCATCAAGGGCTGTGGAAGAGTGGTAGAAGAGTGATAATGCATCAATGGCTCTGAAAGAGTGGTAATGGGTCAAGGGCTGTGAAAGAGTGGTAACGCATCAGGGGCTGTGGAAGAGTGGTAGAAGAGTGGTGGAAGAGCGGTAATGCGTCAATGTTATGTTATGTTATGTTACTGGGTATTTGTAGAGCGCGCGGCTACTCCTGAGAGTGTCCCGGCGCTAGCCTGACCCCTTGACAGAGCAGTGAACATAACAGCTGTGGAAGAGTGGTGGAAGAGTGGTAATGCATCAATGGCTGTGAAAGAGTGGTGGAAGAGTGGTAATGCATCAATGGTTGTGAAAGAGAGGTAATGCATCAATGGCTGTGAAAGAGTGGTGAAACATCAAGGGCTGTGGAAGAGTGGTAATGCATCAAGGGCTGTGGAAGAGTCGTAAAGCATCAAGGGCTGTGGAAGAGTGGTAACGCATCAAGGTCTGTGGAAGAGCGGTAAAGCATCAAGGGCTGTGGAAGAGTGGTAACTCATCAAGGGCTGTGGAAGAGTGGTAACGCGTCAAGGGCTGTGAAAGAGTGGCAATGCATCAATGGCTGTGAAAGAGTGGTAATGCGTTAATGGCTGTGGAAGAGTGGTAATGCATCAATGGTTGTGAATGAGTGGTAACGCTTCAAGGGCTGTGGAAGAGTGGTAGAAGAGTGTTAATGCGTCAACGGCTGTGGAAGAATGGTAGAAGAGTGATGGAAGAGTGGTAATGCATCAATGGCTTTGGAAGAGTGGTAGAAGAGTGGTACTGCATCAATGGCTGTGAAAGAGGGGTAACGCATCAAGGGCTGTTGAAGAGTGTTAGAAGAGTGGTAGTGCATTAATGGCTGTGGAACAGTGGTAATGCATCAATGGCTGTGAAAGAGTGGTAACGCATCAAGGGCCGTGGAAGAGTGGTGGAAGAGTGGTAATGCGTCAATGGCTGTGGAACAGTGGTAATGCATCAATGGCTGTGAAAGAGTGGTAATGCATCAATGGCTGTGAAAGAGTGGTAATGCATTAAGGGCTGTGGAAGAGTGGTGGAAGAGTGGTAATGCGTCAATGTCTGTGAAAGAATGGTGGAAGAGTGGCAATGCATCAATGGCTGTGAAAGAGTGGTGGAAGAGTGGTAATGCATCAATGGCTGTGAAAGAGAGGTAATGCATCAATGGCTGTGACGAGTGGTAAAGCATCAAGGGCTGTGGAAGAGTGGTAACGCATCAAGGGCATTGGAAGAGACCTAAAGCATCAAGGGCTGTGGAAGAGTGGTAACACATCAAGGGCTGTGGAAGAGTGGTAACGCATCAAGGGCTATGGAAGAGAGGTAATGCATCAAGGGCTGTGGAAGAGTGGTAGAAGAGTGGTAATGCATCAATGGCTGTGAAAGAGAGGTAACGCATCAAGGGCTGTGGAAGAATGGAAGAAGAGTGGTGGAAGAGTGGTAATGCGTCAATGGCTCTGGAAGAGTGGTGGATGAGTGGTAATGTGTCAATGGCTGTGAAAGAGGGGTAACGCATCAAGGGCTGTGGAAGAGTGGTAAAGCATCAAGGGCTGTGGAAGAGTAGGTAGAAATGTGGTGGAAGAGTGGTAATGCGTCAATGGCTGTGAAAGAGGGGTAACGCATCAAGGGCTGTGTAAGAGTGGTAGAAGAGTGGTAATGCATCAATGGCTGTGAAAGAGGGTAACGCATCAAGGGCTGTCGAAGAGTGGTAGAAGAGTGGTAATGCATCAATGGCTGTGAAAGAGGGGTAACGCATGAAGGGCTGTGGAAGAATGGTAGAAGAGTGGTGGAAGAGTGGTAATGTGTCAACGGCTGTGGAAGAGTGGTAGAAGAGTGGTGGAAGAGTGTTAATGCGTCAATGGCTGTAGAAGAGTGGTGGAAGAGTGGTAATGCATCAATGGCTGTGAAAGAGTGGTAATGTATCAATGGCTGTGAAAGAGTGGTAAAGCATCAAAGGCTGTGGAAGAGTGGTGGAAAAGTGGTAATGCGTCAATGGCTGTGGAAGAGCGGTGGAAGAGTGGTAATGCATCAGTGGCTGTGAAAGAGTGGTGGAAGAGTGGTAATGCATCAATGGCTGTGAAAGAGTGGTAATGCATCAATGGCTGTGGAAGAATGGTAAAGCGTCAAGGGCTGTAGAAGAGTGGTAACGCATCAAGGGCTGTGGAAGAGTCGTAAAGCATCAAGGGCTGTGGAAGAGTGGTAACGCATCAATGGCTGTGGAAGAGTGGTAAAGCATCAAGGGCTGTGGAAGAGTGGTAAAGCATCAAGGGCTGTGGAAGAGTGGTAACGCATCAAGGGCTGTGGAAGAGTGGTAGAAGAGTGATAATGCATCAATGGCTCTGAAAGAGTGGTAATGGGTCAAGGGCTGTGGAAGAGTGGTAATACATAAGGGGCTGTGGAAGAGTGGTAGAAGAGTGGTGGAAGAGTGGTAATGCATCAATGGCTGTGAAAGAGGGGTAACGCATCAAGGGCTGTGGAAGAGTGGTAGAAGAGTGGTAAAGCATCAAGGGCTGTGGAAGAGTGGTAACGCATCAAGGGCTGTGGAAGAGTGGTAGAAGAGTGATAATGCATCAATGGCTCTGAAAGAGTGGTAATGGGTCAAGGGCTGTGGAAGAGTGGTAACGCATCAGGGGCTGTGGAAGAGTGGTAGAAGAGTGGTGGAAGAGTGGTAATGCATCAATGGCTGTGAAAGAGTGGTAATGCATCAATGGCTGTGGAAGAATGGTAAGCGTCAAGGTCTGTGGAAGAGTGGTAACGCATCAAGGGCTGTGGAAGAGTCGTAAAGCATCAAGGGCTGTGGAAGAGTGGTAACGCATCAAGGGCTGTGGAAGAGTGGTAAAGCATCAAGGGCTGTGGACGAGTGGTAAAGCATCAAGGGCTGTTGAAGAGTGGTAACGCATCAAGGGCTGTGGAAGAGTGGTAGAAGAGTGATAATGCATCAATGGCTCTGAAAGAGTGGTAATGGGTCAAGGGCTGTGAAAGAGTGGTAACGCATCAGGGGCTGTGGAAGAGTGGTAGAAGAGTGGTGGAAGAGCGGTAATGCGTCAATGTTATGTTATGTTATGTTATGTTACTGGGTATTTGTAGAGCGCGCGGCTACTCCTGAGAGTGTCCCGGCGCTAGCCTGACCCCTTGACAGAGCAGTGAACATAACAGCTGTGGAAGAGTGGTGGAAGAGTGGTAATGCATCAATGGCTGTGAAAGAGTGGTAATGCATCAATGGCTGTGAAAGAGTGGTAAAGCATCAAGGTCTGTGGAAGAGCGGTAAAGCATCAATGGCTGTGGAAGTGTGGTAACGCATCAAGGGCTGTGGAAGAGTGGTAACGCGTCAAGGGCTGTGAAAGAGTGGTAATGCATCAATGGCTGTGAAAGAGTGGTAGAAGAGTGGTAATGCGTCAATGGCTTTGGAAGAGTGGTAGAAGAGTGGTACTGCATCAGTGGCTGTGAAAGAGGGGTAACTCATCAAGGGCTGTTGAAGAGTGTTAGAAGAGTGGTAATGCATCAATGGCTGTGGAAGAGTGGTAACGCATCAAGGGCTGTGGAAGAGGGTTAGAAGAGTGGTGGAAGAGTGGTAATGCGTCAATGGCTGTGGAAGAGTGGTGGAAGAGTGGTAATGCATCAATGGCTGTGAAAGAGTGGTAATGCATCAATGGCTGTGAAAGAGTGGTAAAGCATCAAGGGCTGTGGAAGAGTGGTAATGCGGCAATGGCTGTGGAAGAGTGGTGGAAGAGTGGTAATGCTTCAATGGCTGTGAAAGAGTGGTGGAAGAGTGGTAATGCATCAATGGCTGTGAAAGAGAGGTAATGCATCAATGGCTGTGAAAGAGTGGTGAAACATCAAGGGCTGTGGAAGAGTGGTAATGCATCAAGGGCTGTGGAAGAGTGGCAATGCATCAAGGGCTGTGGAAGAGTGGTAACGCATCAAGGTCTGTGGAAGAGCTGTAAAGCATCAAGGGCTGTGGAAGAGTGGCAATGCATCAATGGTTGTGAATGAGTGGTAACGCGTCAAGGGCTGGGGAAGAGTGGTAGAAGAGTGTTAATGCGTCAACAGCTGTGGAAGAGTGGTAGAAGAGTGATGGAAGAGTGGTAATGCATCAATGGCTTTGGAAGAGTGGTACTGCATCAATGGCTGTGAAAGAGGGGTAACGCATCAAGGGCTGTTGAAGAGTGTTAGAAGAGTGGTAGTGCATCAATGGCTGTGTAAGAGTGGTAACGCATCAAGGGCTGTGGAAGAGTGGTTGAAGAGTGGTGGAAGAGTGGTAATGCATCAATGGCTGTGGAAGAGTGGTAATGATTCAATGGCTGTGAAATAGTGGTAATGCATCAATGGCTGTGAAAGAGTGGTAATGCATCAAGGGCTGTGGAAGAGTGGTGGAAGAGTGGTAATGCGTCAATGGCTGTGAAAGAGTGGTGGAAGAGTGGCAATGCATCAATGGCTGTGAAAGAGTGGTGGAAGAGTGGCAATGCATCAATGGCTGTGAAAGAGAGGTAATGCATCAATGGCTGTGAAAGAGTGGTAAAGCATCAAGGGCTGTGGAAGAGTGGTAACGCATCAAGGGCATTGGAAGAGACGTAAAGCATCAAGGGCTGTGGAAGAGTGGTAACGCATCAAGGGCTGTGGAAGAGTGGTAACGCATCAAGGGCTGTGGAATAGTGGTAGAAGAGTGGTAACGCATCAATGGCTCTGAAAGAGTGGTAATGGGTCAAGGGCTGTGGAAGAGTGGTAACCCATCAGGGGCTGTGGAAGAGTGGTAGAAGAGTGGTGTCGGAGTGGTAATGCATCAATGGCTGTGAAAGAGGGGTAACGCATCAAGGGCTGTGGAAGAGTGGTAGAAGAGTGGTGGAAGAGTGGTAATGTGTCAATGCTTGTGAAAGAGGAGTAACGCATCAAGGGCTGTGGAAGAGTGGTAAAGCATCAAGGGCTGTGGAAGAGTGGTAGAAGAGTGGTGGAAGAGTGGTAATGCGTCAATGGCTGTGAAAGAGGGGTAACGCATCAAGGGCTGTGGAAGAGTGGTAGAAGAGTGGTAATGCATCAATGGCTGTAAAAGAGGGGTAACGCATCAAGGGCTGTGGAAGAGTGGTAGAAGAGTGGTAATGCATCAATGGCTGTGAAAGAGGGGTAACGCATCAAGGGCTGTGGAAGAATGGTAGAAGAGTGGTGGAAGAGTGGTAATGCGTCAACGGCTGTGGAAGAGTGGTAGAAGAGTGGTGGAAGAGTGGAAATGCATCAATGGCTGTGGAAGAGTGGTAATTTATCAATGGCTGTGAAAGAGTGGTAAAGCATCAAAGGCTGTGGAAGAGTGGTGGAAGAGTGGTAATGCGTCAATGGCTGTGGAAGAATAGTGGAAGAGTGGTAATGCATCAGTGGCTGTGAAAGAGTGGTGGAAGAGTGGTAATGCATCAATGGCTGTGAAAGAGTGGTAATGCATCAATGGCTGTGGAAGAATGGTAAAGCGTCAAGGGCTGTGGAAGAGTGGTAACCCATCAAGGGCTGTGGAAGAGTCATAAAGCATCAAGGGCTGTGGAAGAGTGGTAGCGCATCAAGGGCTGTGGAAGAGTGGTAAAGCATCAAGGGCTGTGGAAGAGTGGTAAAGCATCAAGGGCTGTGGAAGAGTGGTAACGCATCAAGGGCTGTGGAAGAGTGGTAGAAGAGTGATAATGCATCAATGGCTCTGAAAGAGTGGTAATGGGTCAAGGGCTGTGGAAGAGTGGTAACGCATCAGGGGCTGTGGAAGAGTGGTAGAAGAGTGGTGGAAGAGTGGTAATGCATCAATGGCTGTGAAAGAGGGGTAACGCATCAAGGGCTGTGGAAGAGTGGTAGAAGAGTGGTAATGCATCAATGGCTGTGAAAGAGTGGTAAAGCATCAAGGGCTGTGGAATAGTGGTAATGCTTCAATGTCTGTGAAAGAGTGGTAACGCGTCAATGGCTGTGGAAGAGTGGTAACGTGTCAAGGGTTGTGGAAGAGTGGTGGAAGAGTGGTGATGCATCAATGGCTGTGAAAGAGTGGTAAGGCATCAAGGGCTGTGGAAGAGTGGTAATGCATCAATGGTTGTGAAAGAGTGGTAACGCGTCAATGGCTGTAGAAGAGTGATAACGTGTCTAGGGCTGTGAAAGAGTGGTAACGCGCCAAGGGCTGTGAAAGAGTGGTAAAGCATTAAAGGCTGTGGAAGCGGGGTAACTTGTCAAGGGCTGTGGAACAGTGGTAAAGCATCAAGGGCTGTGTGATAGTGGGACAGTGGTAAAGTGAAAGGCTGTGGAAGAGTGGTAATGCATCAAGGGCTGTGGAAGAGTGGTAATGCATCAAGGGCTGTGGAAGAGTGGTAACGCGTCAAGGGCTGTGGAAGAGTGTAACGCGTCAAGGGCTGTGGAAGAGTGTAACGCATCAAGGGCTGTGGAAGAGTGTAACGTGTCAAGGGCTGTGGAAGAGTGGTAACGCGTCAAGGGCTGTGGAAGAGTGGTAAAGCGTCAAGGGCTGTGGAAGAGTGTAACGCGTCAAGGGCTGTGGAAGAGTGGTAAAGCATCAAGGGATGTGGGACAGTGATAAAGCAGCAAGGGCTGTGGAACAATAGTCAAGTGTCAAGTGCTGTGGGACAGTGGTAACTCTACAGGTAGGCCAACCAGACAGACCCTGGTCTGTAGTTGAAACTGCCTACAAAGTCACCCATGGACTACTGAAAGCGCTGCAAAGCCATGGTAATGGCGGACTATGCGCTACACAAATGCAGATAACATCACATGTAAAAAGAATGTGGGTTTCCTCCATTTGAAAGACAGGGTTAGCATTAACTTGTGCACTAAAACTGCATGTCCAGGGAACTCGTTCGTTTTAAGGCAGGATTGTGCGCTGCCAAATGCTAAAAATAAAATCTAAAATTACTGATATCGCACTGAATCTTCGCATTTTGCTATGTGTCCATCAGTTGGTACTTGTAAACAGCAAACCAGGTGAGGGGGTACCGGAGCACTGGGCACCCAGTGGAGGGACCGCACTGCAGGCCCGAAGAGCTGGCTGATCCATCAATGGAACTCCTAGGAGAGACAGCGCGTTTCTGGACTCCGGAAGTGACGTACTCATTCTGACAGCAGGAAGGTTGCCACTCCGGACCCGCCTGGCGATCTCTGAATAGAGGAACACAACACAGAACCGTCTGCGGCCACGCTGTGTGACCTTGTGCCCAGAGTGACGTTTGCGGTCACGAATTCCTGAACCCTCGTGATCAGCAGTTCATTCACACTTTACTAAAAAGCAAAAAGGGACGGCTGGTGGTTTCATGCATTTGAGTTGGAAAACTGCCGACCGAAAATTAGACCATTTCCATTTTCTTACATTTATTTGTGACTTTACCACAGTGAGCATGTTTCTAGGAGGCCTCTTCATGTAAACACGCGCTCCAAAAACTTGTGAAACGTGTCGTTTTCATGGGAATTTTAGTGCACATTATGGAACATTGCAGGTGTTTAAGGATCACCACAAGCAGCTACAGAGATTTAGGCATCAAAGGGGCAGATTTACAAGCCCCTTGGGACACATTTGCGCCGCCGTTGCGTCACTTCTGTGACGCAGCGGCGTCGTAAACAATGCGCCACGTTGCGAAATATTTACAATGTGACGCATCTAGGGAGATACGTCACGTTGTAAAGCCCTGCGCAGGGGCGTAGGAGACACTAAAATTCTGGAGGGGACAGGGACAACCTTTTGGACTTTCCAGTGACCCTATGCAAAACGCCCAATGTCTGAGAGCCGTACGCTCTGTTAAACGAATACAATCGCATAGTTTTGTAGTGCAACATTGTTAAAGGCAGGCATGTAGTCACAGTTTGCAAATATGCTTTAATTGTTATTTACATTCACAAAGTAATTAGACCAAATGTGAAAAAACATGCTTTTGAATCTTACACCTTCATGCACCAAGCAAACAAAGGTGGGACGAAAAAAAAGAAGAATAAACGGAATGCTCTTTGCGACATTCCTAAACCTCAAAATGCAATTGGACTAATATTGGAGTGTACTGGAGACAGGCTGCATGCACACACAGCTGTAAGAGCAGATACATGTCCACTTTATAAAAGTGGCATATCTAAAATAGTAATGTGCAATCCAACCTTACCAGTAAAGAGGAGTTATCATTGCCATTCCAAAGTTATAAAACATGCCACAGCTACTCCTTTCTAACCACGAATTACACCTTAAAAGAGTGTATTAAGGAATTCCCAATGTCAATTTATGAGAAGAATAGGCCTCACATTAGTAAAAAACGAATGTAGGTGTTTTTCACTACAAGGACATGCAAAACATAAAAGTACATGTCCTACCTTTTAGCAACATAGCACCCTGCTCCATGGGCTACCTAGGGCCTACCTTAGGGGTGGCGTATGTGTAATAAAAGGAAGTTTAAGGCTTGGCAAGGGGATTTTAATACCAAGTCAACATGGCAGTAAAACTGCACACACAGGCTCTACAGTGGCAGGCCTGAGACATGTTTAAAGGGCTACTTGTGTGGGTGGCACAATCAGTGCTGCAGACCCACTAGTAGCATTTCATTTACAGGCCCTGGGTATATGGTGTACCACTGTACAAGGTATTTACAAGTACATTAAAAAGGCCAATTGTGTATACACAAATGTTACAATTTTTAAGGGAGAAGCACATGCACTTTAGCACTGGTCAGCAATGGTAAAGTGCTCAGAGTCCTAAGGCCAACAAAAAGAATCACAAAAAGAGGAGGTAAGCAGGCAAAAAAGTTTGGGGGAAGACCATCCTAAGGCTGACAGGTCTATTAGTATGGTATAGGATTCTGTGTGTCTGAGTATTGAAGTCAGTTGGATCCCTTTTGGAAACCCCTGGCCTAGCAGGGCACAAGAAGGAGAGCGAGAATAGTTTCTCAAACACTGGAAGTTTATCGCCTGCATTCATGAGGCTGGAGGGTGGAGAAACCCTCAATGCATCGCAAAGTATACAACACAATACACAAATTTTTGTTGTCTAATCTATGAGAAGCATTATTGCAGATGGATGGTATGAGTGTAGAATGCACTCAAACCACATTATCTTGCACAAGAATATAAGACTCCCTATGAGATAAATTTGCAATAAGAATTATCCTTGCGTGGGATGCTCACAAAAATGAGATTTACAGTGTTTGTGTGGAAGAGAGATGCTTACCAATGTAAAACAGCCTGCTGTGAGAGACACATACGAGATGCTCACAGAAGATAGATATAGTTAGATATGCAGAATGAGGTATGTGGCAAAGCTCAGATATGAGGTGTTAGTGATGAACACCAGAAACATTGTTTGTGTGTGAAGCTTACAAATGAATACAGTGGGTGGAAGGTCACAAATAAGTAGTGAGTGGGATGCACTAAAGCACAAAAACTTTGTTATATGAGAGGCTCACCAAAACTGTAAAAATGCTCAAACTAGCAAATATGCCTCGTGCTAGGATTTTTCTAGCCAAAATATTGAGCATTTAATTGATACAATGATTGAAGGCGTGGAGGCCTTGCTCAAGACTATGATGATTTATTTACAAGTGACATTTGGAGAGTTGCTTATTAACAGTGAAGTAATCTTTGGGGAACAGTTATTGCTACCAAGAAAAAAGGTCAGATGGGCAGGATAACTTGGATATGGATGGTGATGCTCCAGAAAATGAGCCAAACTCTGCTTCCGAGCATATCCCGGAGGAGTGTGAAGACCCCTTACTGGAGAACTCTAGTCCCTCAGGGAATAGTTCTAGTGACACAGAGGGAGGCCCTAGAGGTATGACCCCCTTTATTCCTCCTGGGAGGGTACAAAAGGTTCAGGGGATGTCCAGGTCCTCCTCAATTAATTCAGCCTCCTCTGCCACTTCAATAGGGACCTCCATCTCTAGAAGGAAGGGGGAAAATCTTTAGAAAGGGAATACCACCTGCTCAAACTTGAGAGAGCCAAGCTCAGAATCAAGAAGGAACAGTTAGCCCTAGATAAGGTCACCCTAGAAGTCCAGAGGGCTAGGAAGAATTTGGTATTATAATCCCATGGTGGCGGGACTAGTGAACCTAGAGTTATGGAAGATCCCTTTGACACTAGGAACTGGAGCAGGATAGTCCCTCCTTACCAAGAGGGTGATGACATCCATAAGTGGATTACTGCTTTAGAGAGGGCCTGTAAAGTTCAGAAGATTCCTCAGGGGCAGTGGGCAGCTATCCTGTGGCTCTCCTTTGCTAACAAAGGTAGAGACAAACTCTTGACTGTAGAGGAAGAAGATGCAGACAATTACAAAGTCTTGAAGAGTGCCCTCATAGATGAGTTTGGGTTAACCACTGAGCAATACAGGGTTAAGTTTAGGGACATATAGAAGGCACACACTCAAGACTGGGTAGATTTTGTAGATAGTGCTATTAAGGCTCTGGAAAGCTGGCTTTATGGAAGTAATGTGCATGATTATGAAGGACTGCACAATTTACTTATGAGGGAGCACATCCTTAACTGTTAAAGTCAGCAACTGCACCAGTACCTGGTGGGCTCGGATCTGACCTCTCCCCAAGAATTAGGAATGAAGGCAGACAAGCGGGTCCGCACCAGGGGGAAACAAAAGTCTCATGGTGGTGGTGACCAGAAGAAGCAAAATTCTTCTAAGGCCCAAGAGAAAGGTAGGGAGAAATCTAAAGAAAAGAAAGAGTCTTCTGACTGGCCCCAAACATTTTCCTCTGGGTTGGGTCCCGATCTTCTTCCTCCTCTAACAAGAAACCTTGGTGCTATTTGCCAAGAAGTTAGGCACAGAGGGAGCCCTGGATCATGAAAAAATGGCCCAGCCAGCTCCCAAGAGAAGGTGCAGGAAGGGTAAAGATGTATCCTTCCCTCAGACTCCCAGTGAGAATCAGCCTCCTGATGGAGATGATCTCAGTACCCATGAAGGAACTGTCCCAGAGGAGCTTGGGCCTGACAAGGCAGAGCTCCTGGGGGCAGGGGGACCTTCCAGGGAAGACTTGAGTCTGGAGCAGAAGGCTTGCCCCTCTCTTGAACATCTCAGACTGCAAACTGCTGCTGAGGAAGCAGGGAATGTCAGTTGGCCCCACAGGACTTATTGGGAAGATGGGCTCCTGTTTTCTTAAAGTAGAGACCCCAAGCCTGGTGCCGCCATAGGTTGGTTATACCTCAGACGTTTAGGAGTTTCCTATTGACCCTGGCAGGACATCTTGGGCAAAGCAAGACTTGGGACAGGCTTGTCCCTCACTTTCACTAGCCCCACATGTCTGAAGACACCAAAAAGTTTGTTTGCTCCTGTGTCACCTGCCAAGCCAGTGGTAAGTCAGGTGGCACTATAAAGGCCCCCTTAATCCCACTACCAGTGGTTGGGGTTCCCTTTGAGAGGGTAGGGATAAACATTGTAGATCCCTCAAACCCTCCAACAGCATCTGGACATAGTTTTACCTTAGTGGTGGTGGACCATGCCACTAGGTATCCAGAGGCTATTTTCCTTAGGACCACTACAGCTCCTGTAGTGGCCAGGGCCCACCTTGGAATCTTTTCCAGAGTTGGGTTCCCTAAGAAGGTCTTGTCAGACAGAGGTACACATGTCATGCCTAGCTACATCACTGCTATGTGGAAAGAGTGTGGTATTAACTATAGGTTTACCACACTCTACCATCTACAGGGGAATGGGCTTGTTGAAAGGTTCAACAAGATCCTCAAAGGTATGATCGTGGCACTCCCAGAAAAGCTGACGCAAATATGGGATGTCCTACTACCTTGCCTTCTCTTTGCCCACAGAGAGGTTCCTCAGAAGGGGGTGGGCTCCAGCCCATTTGGACTTCTGTTTGGACATCCAGTTAGGGGTCCATTATGTCTAGTCAAAGAAGGATGGGGGCAACCTCTCAAGCCTCCTAAACAGGACATAGTAGATTATGTACTGGGCCTGCGTTCTCGCATGGCTGAGTGCATGAAGAAGGCCAGCAAAAACCTTGAGGCCAGCCAAGAGCTTCAGAAAGCTTGGCATGACCAAAAGGCTGTACTGACTTTACCAGCCAGGATAGAAAGTGCAAGTGAGACAAGTGGAGTGGCCCCCACACTAGGCCTGGGCGGTAAATTCCGTTCCGCTCGCGGAATTTGTGAAATTTTGGCAATTCCGCGTCCTGCGGCGTAGCGGAATTTTTTCCTTGTTTGCGCATTTAAAATGCGTGTTCGCGCGCGCAGTAGCGACTTACCGGGATCTCTGCGTTCGCCGACGAGTTTTCCTATCCGTTCGTGCGATCCCGCTAGAGTGTGCGATCGCGAACACGTCATTCGGACGTGCCATCGGACATCTGCGTTTGCGAACAGGAAACACGCATCGCGAGCGGGCGGGACAAATGAAACAAGATGGCCGCGTCAATTGGCGACCGCATGGGCAAGTTCGCGAGATATTCCCTCAAGTACGCAAACAGCGTCCCCGAACAGGAAAAACGCATCGCAAACGGGCGGAACAAGCAATTCCGCATGCTCGCAGAAATTTTTTACCGTTTCGCGGAATTTTGCGTAACGCGACTAAGCAAATTCCGCCCACCCTTACCCCACACTATACTGGAAAAGAAAGGTGAGGTCACCTACTTAGTTGACCTAGGTACTCCAAGAAGTCCCCACAGGGTACTTCATGTGAATCGCCTGAAAACTTTTATTGACAGGGCTGACATGAGGTTGCTCATGGCCTCTGATGAGGGACAGGAGGAAGAGAGTGACCCTCTCCCTGATCTCCTCTCTCAGGACCCTATCGATGGATCAGTTGAAGGAGTTGTCTTGGCAGACAGACTCACTGATCAACAGCAAGCTGATTTCAGACATGTTCTTAATCAGTTTCCTGGTCTCTTTCTCTGACATCCAGTCAAACCACCTGGTGTACCCATGAAGTGGACACAGGTGACAGTCTGCCTCTGAAGAGCAACATTTACAGACAGCCTGATCATGTCAGAGATCGCATCAGAAAAGAGACCCAAAAGATGCTGGAGTTGGGGGGGTCATTGAGCCTTCATACAGCCCTTAGGCCAGCCCTGTGGCCCTTGTACCAAAACCTCATAGCCAGGATGGTAAGAGAGAGATTAGGTTTTGTGTTGACTATAGAGGCCTCAATGCAGTCACCAGGACTGATGCCCATCCAATTCCCAAGGCCGATGAACTGATTGATACTTTGGCCTCTGCCAAATATGTCAGTACATTTGACCTCACAGCTGGTTATTGGCAAATTAGACTCTATGAGGATGCCAAATCAAAAACAGCATTTTCAAACCCCAGTGGGCATTATCAATTTATTGAGATGCCTTTTGGTTTGAAAAATGCACCTGCCACATTTCAGAGGCTGGTGAATAAAGTCTTAACAGGTCTGGAAATCTATAGTGCAGCATATCTAGATAATATAGCTGTCTTTAGCTCCACCTGGGAGGATCACCTGGTCCACCTCAGAAATGTACTTGAGTCCCTGCAGAAGGCAGGCCTCACCATCAAGATCACAAAGTGCCGGATAGGGCAGAGTAAAGTTGTGTACTCAGGCCACCTTGTAGTTGGAGGCCAACTTCAAACATTGGAGAGCAAAATTCAGACCATCATGGACTGGGTTGCTCCCACTACTCAGACTCAGGTCAGAGCTTTCTTGGGCCTGAGTGAGTACAATAGGAGGTTTGTTAAGGGCTATGAATCCATAGCGACACCCCTTAACGATCTCACCTCCAAAAGAATGCCTAAGAAAGTTCAGTGGACAGTTAGCTGTCAGAAGGCATTTGATGACCTGAAGCAAGCCATGTGCTCTGCTCCAAATCTGCAATGTCCTGATTCTGGTGCTAGATGTATGATCCCATGTACTGGGGGGCTCTTTAGGGGACCCCCCCCATGTACTCCCGGTAACAGCCTTTTCGGGTCTGCCAGCAAGCTAGTGCTGCTGCCAACCACAGACACGATTCTGCCCTCCTGCTGCTGAGCTGAGCTCAAGCAGGGGAATGTAGAACAATAGGTTTCCTGTCACAGGAGTTGTGACCCCCTCCCAGACATGATTTAGTGTATTGGGCTGGGGTGGGGTCGCCTTCCAGGCCACGAGACTGTTATGAAGGGCACACTTGATGCCCTCTTTGCATACTCCAGTTTGAGCCAGTTCAGGAACCCTTGGTTCCCGCTTTGGCGAGAAACTGGAAAAAGGACAGGGGAGTATCCTCCCCTCTGTCCAGCCCCTCCTCTGGGAGGGACCCTGGTGTCGTTCCAACCCTTTCCATAGGGTACTTAAGGGCACCACTGTGGGCGGGTCCTCAGATTCATCGTGGAACAAGACTCACCTCTGAAACCAAGACGACACTCTTCGACCGTCTGGACACTTGAACTTCGTTGGGCTTCAACTGGAACCGAGACCTCATCAAGGAAGAGTCCTGATGCTCCTGGTCTTGCTGTTCTTCAAGTCTTCTGCCTCGTCAGTGTCTGTGCTTCATCCAGTTTCTCCAGAAGGCCTGTGGCATCAAGGACATCTGAAGTAATCTCCCTTGGTGTGAAGGAGTCACTCCCTTGCATCTGCAGGCACCGCAACGAAGCTTACTGGTCTGATGCTCCTGTCGTCCTACGGGCTTCCTGAGGCCCAGCAACACAGGTGGTGGTTCTGCAGCTCCCTAGAGGCCTGACCTGTCTTCTCTGCAATTTTGAGGACAGTATCCCTCGTCGGAGCCGCTGGGACTGAGCCCCTGTGCACCGCGTCTACTTGCTATTGCCAATGCTTGTTGGCTCTGAATTCCATAGATCTTCGGGCTACAAGAAGCTCAAGCCTCGAGTACCTCATCCATTGAAGATCAGCATCCTCATTGCATCCGCTGCACCATGGGCCTCCATCTTTGCTGAGCTGCCTGATGTCCTCTTGCGACTCCTGTGCCTTCGGCCTGTGGGTTCTCTCAAGGGTCTTCCTTTGCTGCAGTGGGCTCCCCTGCTTGTTCAGGGCCTGCTCTGATTCTCCTGCTGTTGGTGAGTCCCTTGGACCTTGCCGGTCCCAACATTTGCATCTTTTCGCTTTCTACGCCAGTTGCGGCTACCAAGGCTTGTTGCTGCTCCCGCCAGACACCAGACACCAGACACCAGACACCAGACACCTGGACACTGACACCTGATGTGGGCCAGCTCGTGCACGGCTCCTGGTCTTCCTCAGCATTGCCTGGTCCTCACAGCTGCAGGGACAAAGTCACTGTCTTCACTCCTGAATCTCCAGACATAGGTGGGCATTGTGCTTCTGTGCCTCCTGGTCACTTCCGAGTGGCATAGACTCTGTCCCCTCTGCTTGCAGGTTCTCCTCTTGAAGAGTCTACTCTTGGATTCCACCGGACTCCTTCACAGGCTTCTCCAGAGGCATCTTTTTCAAAGTCTTCTATTGTCGTCTACAGCAGGTTCCGACGTCACTTCACCCTATGCACCTGGCTTTCCTAGTGCTAGTAACCTGATTCCTGGGACATCCACAGGTGGGGTGGTTCCCCAACCTCCCATCTTCCAAAGGGTTTCTTTGGAGTCCTCTGGGAAGGGTCCTTCCTCTTTAAAACTGCAACCGTGACTTCTCCATTGACTTCCATTGGGCACGGAGGCTGTGTTTCCACTCTGCACACAGCCTCCGTGGGGTGCCTGGGTACTTACCTTGGGTGGTTCCTTGTGTCCCCAGCTCCTCTGAGTCTTCTGGTCCAAGTCCCATTCTCCTTTGCAGTTTACATTCCACTTTCTTAGTATATGGGTTGGTCTCCCCCTGGAGACCAGTGTATATTTGTGCTACTTACCTGATTATTTTGAAGTATTTTGTGTGTATTGTTGATATCTCCGGGTAGGAGATATGCCAATGTGTTAGACCTATTTTTATAAACACTGTGTGGTTCTTTTTCAGCTAATCTACACTGTTGATTAAATGTGGTAAAACAAGCTGCTTTACACTCCTTCAAGATAAGCCTGGAGGCTGCTCTCCACGGCTACCACTTTGAGAGCTTTCTATGGTTATCAAAGACCACTAAAATCACCATAAGGGTTGTCTGGATTAGTGCAAGGTGCATCACTCCTGAGTGTACACTATATACTAAGCCAGCCTCCTACAACCACCAACACCAGTTCTCCATTGTATTTCTCCCACCAGGGTACAAGTCCTAAAAAAAGAAGTGGGGCACTAACCAAGTTAGGCAGTATGTAAGTGACATCACAGCACGTGACATCACAACCCACGACCTCACAGGAAGTGATATCACAAAAAATGACATCAGATTTTAAGACCTCATATATGTTAAGCAGGTCTGTCTTGAGTACATTTGAGCATATTACAATATTTAACAAATTAGATCTTGCGTCGGAGTTGTGCCAAAAAAGTGTTGCAACCCCAGCGCAAGATCTAGGCCTCAGATTACACATTTATTTAATAAAACTCTGCCAGAAAGAAATTGGCAACAAGGAGAAACGTGGCAGTATATCTGTTCTGCTTAATTGCTTGCAAAGTCTGCATTTTAAAATATCTTATGGGGTTAAGGCGCCAGCTGCATAGATCTTTATGTACCCAGTAAATCTCTGGGAATAATAATAATGGTAAGATAACTCTGGAGGTTAATGCACTTGCTGGAGAGACAGGTGTTTTGTCTAGTCCCAGTTTGGTCAAAGTAGCATGGAGGGTTAATGTGTCTCCCACAAAGAACATCATGTGACACACAGATGACGGATTTTTATTTTATGTGGATGGGTAAGTGAGTTATTGCTTTTAACACAGAGATCCTTTAGTTATTTGCCGTTCATAAATTGTAATCCTTCTAATATAGCACAGTGAACTATGAAGGAAAGGATATGTGACTCCTAAACCTTGTAACCCTGTCTTATGTAACACATCCAGTAAATTGATTTACAAACATATGCTTTATTGTCAATGTGCATTTGTGATGTGAGGCGCTCCGACACCCTGGATTGGGTTGAGTAGCGCTATAAAAGAAATCAGACAAAATAGTGGTATCTAAATTGTTATTTGTATAAATATTAGGACAGACCAACACATCTGACACACAACAGAAGTGTGCTCAGACAGTGTCTGATACTAATTGTTTTTATGTTCCCTGGCGAGGTTCAACTGCTCAAAATAAACATTTCACCAAACATTAGCCTTTGAGCGGCTGAATTGCGCAGTGAGAAACAGTCAAAATAAGGTAGGGTCGGGGCTGAGGAGGGGCAGGATGAAAACAGCAATCAACAAACTGCCTCTCCTCCTTTGTCCTGGAAGTGCAGAGTGCAGGCAGCCATGGGGGGCGAGGGCGAGGTGAGAACATTCCTGGAGGTTTGCAGCACAACAAAAGAGAAGGGCCATTGGCACGTGAAAGGCTTTGACAAAAGAATTTCCCCTCTCTCTTCTGTCAGTCGCAGTCCATTGGCACCTCAAAGCACTAGTGCTTTGAGGTGCCAATGGCCCTGCGACTGACAGAAGAGAGAGGGGAAATTCTTTTGTCCCCTTGTCCCCCCCACCCTTGTCCCCCGTGTCCCCCCACTACAAAATCTGGGGGGATATATCTCCCGCGTCCCCCACACTTCCTACACCCATGGCCCTGCGCTACATTATGCCTGCGTCAGGTATAATGTATGCCGGGTGGGCGATCCGTCGCAAGAAAGCCTCGTAAAAGTGACGCAGTGAAATCTACAAGATTTCACTGAGTCACTTTTATGACGCCGCTGCGTCAAAACCTTACACCTGCTTGAAGCAGGCGTAAGGAGTGACGCAGCACAATAAGTATAGGCCGCCCCTGAGCATTGTTGGAGTTGCATCGAGCTTGCGACACGACTCCAGCAATGCGCTGCCCTTACGACAAAAGATGCGACACGCATCTGTCTATCCTTGCGCCACGGTGCGCCGCATTGTAAATACGACGCATCCGTGGTGGCGCAAGGGTATTTTTGTGTGTCGCATCTTTACTGGCGCATCCCTGCTAATATGCAGAGATGCGCCAGTCCTTGTAAATCTGTCCCAAAGTGTTTTTGGTTCATCAGTTCTGTAGAATCTGTTCCTCCAGTTTCCCAGCGGATCCGTCTCAGGGCAACTTGACATACAACTGACTCTTCCCCAGCCCTTTCGACTTCCAGTATGTTAAGAAACCCCCTGGCTTTCCTAGGCCATTCTGACTCCTGCTAAAACGCGTGTACAATGCAGCACTATGTTATGGTAGCATTTGTATAGTGCTTTAATACTGCTTGCTGTTGCCTCAATGTGCTTTCCGTGAGGTCAAGTTAATGGTAACCTCTGGTGCAGTGCTTGGGAGGGAGATGGGTGAAGTAACATTCTTTAGTGTTCAGATCTGGTGTTGCCTGGAAAGTGCCCTCCGGAGTTGGCGCCGTGGTATGTACGCATCTTACACGCGTGGTTCTGTTTGACAACAGTGTGGGCCTTACACTGCAAGATGCATTTACAAACCAGTCGGGGGCGAGGGGCTTGGGGTCATCTGGGTCCTGATTTAGAACATGCAGTTCTCTTATGAAGCTGGGTTGGTGACCCTTGGCAGTGCAAACTGCATGCACAGCACTTCAGTGCATTGCCACATTTCTATTTGCTGAATAGTTCACAGTAAAACGTTTGCACTGCTTCTTGGCACCTGCTGAGAGATACAAGCACTTCAGGGCTAGTCTGGGAAGTAGCTTCACAGCCAATGGAAAAACATAACCTGAAGCTGTAGGCTAGGTCTCAATCAGGAGGGTGTCAGGGTGTCGCAGGCCAGGAATCCACGCAATGTGACGCCAGACAGAGCCAAGTTCCATCTGAGTCCATGCAGGCACCTCGGTGTATTCTACACCTTTGTCCATACTTGCCCTTCTCCTCTTTCATCACATGCAATGCCTCTAGAACGTTAAAGTGTGATGATGCTCAGCGGAATGTTGGGTGTCTCTTAAGAAAGGCACAGTTGAGATGGGCTGAGCTGCCGGCTGGCTGCTCCTGGTGGGGCTTGTACATTATTACTTCTGGACTCAACTACTTATCTTCAATAAACCAACCTGAAACTTCCCAACGTGTCCGGCTTCATTACTACACTCGGCCAGTTAACAGGCAGGCTCAAGTGTGGCTGCAGCAATGCCAGTCAAAGATGGTGCGCGGATTTTCGGTGCTCCAAGCAAAATATAAACTTGGGGCCTCATTTACCAGGTTTTGGCGCAGGCCTGTGCCTCATGCAATCTTGCATCAAAAGAAATGGCAGGAATGCGCCTTATCTATGAGATACGTCACATTCCTGTCCTTTCCCCCAGAGCTGGAACACAATGGGCTGCCATGCGCCAACGCAGGCTCCCTTCACCAAGGCGCAAGGGTGTCTGCCTTGTAGAGGTGATTGTTTTTGTGCAGGGAGGGACACCTTCCTGCGCAGAAACAATCCCAAGAGGTGTTTTCCTCTTTCTATGTGTGCTGCAGACATAGAAAGAGGATAATACGAGGAGAAATAAAGATATTTCTCCTCGTTGCGTCTCCCTAACGCCACCCCTGGGGTGGTATTAGAATCTGACGCGTTCCCATGTTTACGATTCCTTGTAAATATGGGAATGCTTCAGGTTCCATGGGTGTTGCTTGGGAACACCCACAGCAATACCCATGGAAAGTCCCTTTCACACAGTGTTCTGCGTGAAAGGGGCACATATTAGCAAGGCCATGAAAGCCACGTAAAGTGGCTTTGCGTGGACTTGTAAATATGCTGCAGCACATTGCGGCACCGGAGCATCAAAAAAGTGACACTCCAGCGGCGCAAAAGTGCCGCTAGGGGCCTCGTAAATGAGGCCCCTGGAGTGCAAGAAGTGAATGGAGCGCTCACCGTGTGCTTTTAACAGACCATTGTTAACGAATTTCCAAGAAAGAGGGAACACTTGAAATATTTGCTATACAATCTAAATCTCAGAGTATAGACTAATTCGCAAAATAATCACGCACATTCTTCTTTTTTCAATCCATATAAGAGGAGGGAGCCAAACGATTTCCAGTAATAGCGTCTTTATTAGTGTTTCATCAATATTCAGTACTTCAAGCCAGCTAATGCGTTTCATCTTGTAAGGGACTTCATCAGGGTTCGCATGATCGTATATGGCTTCTTTGTAATCAAGTACAATCTGAAGGAATATGGTATTCCAACAATAAATTGTCCCCAAAAGGGATATCATATAGACATGAAATAATCCTCAAAAGCTATGGGTAACCAGTGAAATTGGGGCATATAGCAAGTATTCTCTCCCAAGTGGAATCTGCAGACTAATGCAGTGTTTCGTGTATCAGCGCCATTGCTGGATAATGGCGTGTCTGACAAAGACAGGACGAAACACGTTGGCTGGGCTGAAGTACTAAATATTGATGAAACACTAATAAAGACGGTATTGCTGGAATTTACTTGGCTCCCTCCTTCTATATTCGCAGCAGAAAAATCCAGTCAAACAGTGATTGGCAGAATTTGGCCAGAACTCCGCGATAAAGAGTAACGGGGAGTGGTCAAAATTCCGCAGGCGGAACGTAACATTCCGCCCACCCCTAATAAATACTCGGGGCAGATTTACAAGCCCCCTGCGCCACCAGTACATCACTTTTTGTGACGCACTGGCAGCGCAATACACTGCCCCATATTTACAAAGACAGGAAAAGCCACCCTGCGTGACTTTTCCTCTCCTTGTAAATATGGCCCCTTTACACGCAGCACTTTGCTTGGAAGGGGTGTTCCATGGGTGTTGCTGTGGGTGTTCCCATGCAACACCTATGGAACCAAACACATTTCCAGATTTACGAGGAATCGTAAAACTGGAAATGCGTGTGAATGCTATGCCTCGGGAGGCGCAACGAGGGGAAATGTTTTAATTTCTCCTCGTTTTTTCCTCTTTCAATGCATGCTGCATTCTACAGCACGCATTAAAAGAGGAAAATGCCTGTAGTGATTGTTTTTGTGCAGGAAGGTGCCCCTTCCTGCACAAAAACAATCTCCCCACGACGCAGGCATCCTTGCACCATGGCTGCAGTTTGTGCGCCAGCGCAGGGGGAAGCACAGAGATGCGACATATTCTTGTAAATATGTCTCATCCCTGTGCTTTGAAAGTGACTCAGTGCGGCGCATCCAAATGGCTTGCGGAATGCACTGAGTCACTTTCATTGCAAATCTGCCCCAAGGAGTCTGCTAACAAATGGCTGCAGTCTGCATCTGATGCGCCTGCACCTTTGAAACCTTCTAAAGACTACAAGCGCGGTCCTTTGGCACCCTGGTTCTCCCAAACTCTGGCCACTGAAAACAGGGTCTGCAATACATTAGAAAGACAGTGGCTTAGATACTATGCAGCTGCAGAGAAGGCAGTCAACCAAGCAGCTTTGACAAAATATCATAAAGTTGAGCAGTCCACCTATTTTGAATAGATTAATCAAGCCAAAAATGGGGTACTCCACTTTTTAAAAAAGTCACAAAAGCATTTCTGCAACTAAAATTAATGCAGCTGGGAAATTGCTACGTCCCCTGAGCTTTTCACTAATTTATTTTTTGAAGCTAAAATTTAAAAAAAAATCAGATTAGTTTGTGTGAAGTCGATCTGAATGTCACAGCAGAGGATGTGCTGGCCCTCTCAGTCATATCTATGAATTGTGTTATTTCCCAGTCTAATCCAATTTCTTTGGAAGAAGTGGAAAAGGATATACCGAACTGCGAATCCTATTTCCAACAAGCTATTTAGTACTTCACAACGTTCTTCTAAGGTTCCTTTAACATAGAAACAGACCAAAGTTGTCCCCCTGCTAAAAAAAGTTACAGCTGATCTTGCTATATTGTCCAACTATAAAATCTCATTATTGTCAGCGGCAAGATGCTCGGGAAACTAGTTAACAGCCAGTTTTCAAGTGACCTTGAGCAGTACAGGCTGTTACACACCTGCCAATTGGATTCTGCCCTAAAGACAGCACCAAGACGCCTTTATTGGAAGTGTTTGATTCTATCAAATTGATATTGGATCAAGGAAGAAACGCTGTCCTAATATTATTAGATCTATCAGCGGCGTTTGATACCGTCTCTCACACACCACTCTCTTGCAATGTCTCATGGACATCAGGGTTGGTGATCAGGTGTTAAGGTGGTTTAAGTCCTTTTTGGAAAATAAAGAGCAGGCAGCTTTGGGTGGCATGTTATGCTTCGGTCACCAAACCACTTAACTATGGGGTGTCACAAGATAATAGGTTTTGCTGTTTGTGTTTCGTACGTAGGTGGCCGGGCATGTTCTGATACCATGGCCGGCTAGGGTGTTATATTGGGTCCTCCGTTAAATGCATACTATGTAAGGATTATATGCGTAAGTGACATAAATGGGTGAGTGAAGTAGCTGTTGTACCGATACCCTCATTGGCGGATCAGACGACTTGCATTAGAAAAAATTGACAAGCGAGGCAGGTCTGCTGCTCCCACTGGAAATCCCCCCCACACACAAAGCATCATGGCGCATGCCCTATACCACTGTATAATGTGGCATGGGAGGGGGCTGGGCACTCCGGCTAAAAGGCACAGGGTCTTCCTCTCTATGAAAAACCAAGCTGTTCCTATTGCATGCCAGCAGGAAACCCACATGACACCTCAGGAGTTAACTACATTTAGAAAGAAATGGCGAGGCCAAATATATGGCACCAGTCGCTCTGCTTAGTCCAATGCTGGTTGACCTGAATAGCACTGGGAGTGACTTAATCAGTGCACAGCTCTCACATAGACATGGACCGCAGGTATACAATACTAGGGCCCTTATTTATGAAGGGCTTTCGCCGCAGTTGTGTCACTTTTTGTGATGCTGTGGTGGCGTAAAATATGTGCCACACTGCGCCATATTTACAAAGTGACGCATCTAGGCAGATGCGTCACTTTGTAAACCCCTGTGCTACATTATACCTGCGTTAGGTATAATGTATGCAGGGTGGGCGTTCCCCTATATAAAAGGCTCATAGAAGTGGCGCAGTGAAATCTCTGACATTTCATTTCGCCACTTCTACGAGTTCACTGCACCTTCCTGCACAAAAACAATTTTGGGGACATATTTCTCTTTCTATATAGGAAGTAACAGGGAGAAATAAAGGAATTTCTCCTCATTACTCCTCCCCTGGAAAGGCGTAAGATTTTGGCACATTCTTGTAAATTTAGGAATGCATCAAAATCCATGGGAGTTGCATGGGACGCCCAGCATAATGCCCATGGAATGCCTACCCAGAGCAAAGTAGCGCAACGCAGCGATTTGCACTGCGTTGCGCTACTCCATATTTATGAAGCCGCTCAGAGCCACGGAAAGTGTCTTTGAGTAGCTTGATAAATCTGTCTTAGAGGTTTGCGTCGTGCATGTACCACTCTGCGTGGTGCAAACGTGGCACAGCCCTCTTATAAATAGGCCCCAATATTCGCAAGAAGGCTGCAGCAGTGGAGCCTGTCCGACATCTTGCGCAGGTACTCCCCTCGATCCCAAGACTAGATCGATATGTGGGTAAATAATTAAATATAAGAAAGAGATTGTTTTCGAAGCAATCCTGGCACCAGCCCTAACTGCAGGGCACCGACTACACCAGGCACAAGTAGTTAGAATGCAAAATTTGGACTACCAGGAATTTGTTATGAAACAGCATGAGGAAGGGGAGGGGGTGAGGTGACTAGTGGCATAACTACTGCACACAGAGGCAACAGGAAAACCTATTTCTATGATCCATGACTCTGGCAGCTACTTATGACACTCCCAGCAAAATATGAATGCAGTATTCACAGATAGTATGATGACAGCTTGAACTCCTCCGCTTCCAGAATGCAAGCTTTGAGTGCACAGCAATTTCTAGATATGACACTGCCGCGCCTCTTGGTAGACCAGGCACTGACTCTAGATGCCCCCATTACGATAGAGGAGATAACATTCGTAATCCATCAGTTATCAGCAGGCAAGTCACCAGGGCCTGATGGACTGCCGGCAACGTTTACACTACATACGAGGCTCACCTGGCGTCGCAGTTGGTGTCCATACATGCTGATGCATGTAAGACGAGGATCCTACTACACGTAGTCAGGGAGGCTGTGACTAGTATTGTTCAAGCAAGGTGAGGTCCCCACCAATGTGAAATATATCCTCTCTCATTAATTCATATGGCAAAACCTAGGGAGGCTGCTGTGCAACAGAATACAAGGTTTGATAACAGACCTGGTCCACCCGGATTAATGAGGGTTGATTCCAAGCCAGAACACCTCTCATAACGTACGGCGCTTATTCCATGTAATGGTCAGATATCACCGGAGGACACATTGCCTATATTGCTGACCACCGGTATCGAAAAGGCATTTGACACAAAAATGTGCTTGCTGTTCTTGAAAAGATGCGCACGCGCAAGACGTACAAAGTAGGGGTTATTAGTGAAGAAGGACGGCGAGGAGGAGGCAGGAGAGTGGCGATGTCGAGGAGGAGGCAGCCACGGGGCAGGTAAGTGCCTTTTACTTACTTTTAATTTTTTGGGGCGGGTGGCGGGCGCGGAGCGTAGCGAAGTTCCACGGAGTTGCTTTCCAACTCCGTGGAACTTCGCATAGAGGCACTACGCCTGCTCCGCCCAGGGTTAGAACCAACTGAGTAATTAATGTATAAGCACGGATGACCATCCGACCTGTCACAAATAGTCTTACAGAAGATGAACTCTGGGACATGAGGTCAGAAGTGGGGTCTACACATGGACATGCTTCCTGCAGTCCCACTATATGGATGGACAGCTCGGGCCAGTCACCATGTTAATTATTACTGTCACTTTAACTGGAGCCTGCGCTACACAAGAATACAATATCCTGACAATAGAGATTCTTCTTTTGGACCCCGATATTTTCTTAACTGCTTCATCATTATTATGTTTAATTGACAATACTCCTGAACACACTGATCTCTGTTTGAAATAGATGCTACATTGACTCACTTCTGAACCAAAGCCATTGATACTCTGGTGTAAGTGTGAGCTGAATCTTTTGCAAGTTATCTATATTACTGTATTGGTTTGTAATGCGAAAACTTCCAATAAAAATATTTGAAAAAAAACTATGGTGTTCCACAGCTAGAGCCCCACTTTATTTAATATCTACGTGGACCTCCTGGCCCCCTAGTAGAGGATTCAGGATTCAAGGTCGCCTCATATGGGGTCACATGCAGCTAGTATTGTTGATTGAGAATGGGTCGCTTCAACCAGGGTATTGAACGGGATGCGAAAAAGCAACCTTGAATACAATTCTTCTGATAAGATTGACATGTTATTGTTTGGGTCTTTCCAAGATAACTAATGGGGAAAGTGTTGGCCTGTCTTTCTGCCCCCTCCACCCCACCTGCCACGGTAGCTAAGAATCTGAGGGTTAAATTCAACAATTGGGTTTCATTTCAGCCCCGGTTTCTTCTGCGGTGGCCACGTGCTTAGCTTTGCTCTGGTTCCTGAAAACAATGTTTTCTTTCTTCCATTCAAGACTCAGAAGACATACATGGTCCCAGTGCCAATCAGAGAGGCTAACACGTTATAATCCACCTTGAATGCTACGTTCATCGCAAGCTCACCTGGTTGTGATTCCAAAGTTTCGGCGTTCAAGGACAGGAGGCTGCTCCTTCTCCTTCTTGGCCGAGCAAGCTTGGAATAAGCTGGAGCGAATCTCTGGACCACTAGCAACGATCTGCAGTTCTGGAAACTATTCTAAACTTGGTTGTTTGCATCATCATAAATAGTTTAATGGCAGTGGTTTCTACGAGTCCTTGTAGTGCTGGATGCTCCTAGGAGTAGCTGTGCACTCTATAAATCCTCTTCATTAATGCTTTCAAGATATTACATAGCTTTCAGGGAGTTGATGATAAATAACTGCTGAGAGGACTGGGTTTCACTACACAAAGTCAACTCAAGGCTTCCACAAAGATCACCCGTGCAGCCTATAGGATGAGTTCTACGTCCACTGCCATGAAAGGCGGCTCAGACCCAGGTAGGTTTTCTTTGTTTATTGAGGTCGATCAGATTTCACCATCAAAAGATAGCAGGAGCCTTTAGAACAAGTTGAATAGCTCAGCTATCTACATAACTACGGATATCAAGATACAGAGTAGACAAAATCCCTCAACTTTCCTGGTGTTTTCCTATGACTTTCAGAACAAAATTTCCTTCGATTTTCTAACCCCTTTCCTTGTCATGTCTGTCCCACACCAGGAGTGGACCCCAATGACTCCTCATTGACTCAGATCACTTCGTCTCTCACCAAGCGTGTCATGCTCCATGTAACACCGGTCTCTAATGTTGCTACGTTCCTCTTAACTTCTATTATACTGTGAGGTCCATTGAAGTTTGGGGTCCTCTTTTTTATGAACCCTGACTTCTTAACATATACCACGTCGCCCACACTCCATCTCCCACTCTTGATTCTATGAGAAGAATCAAGACTATTCTTATACTTCTGCTGGTACTCTAACATACCATAACGTGTATTTGTAAAGCGCACATTCACCCAGACGGCAATCTTGATGCTGAATAACAGAAAGGTTATTGTTACCCAAAAGTACTCATTTTATCGACCTCAGAAGGACAAAAGGCTGAATGGACCCGCTGGGATTTGAACCTGTGGCCATGAGGTCAAACACAGGCCCCTACAGTGGATGCATTAGTCCACTGAGCCACCAGACCCAGCCTCATGGCTCTTCTCCCTCCTTTCCCCTCAGAACAGCTAGTTATACCTCTGAATGATAACCAGCTTGGGGCTAGCTTGGCCCCCTACCTTTCTGCCCTTTATAATATCCCTGTAACTGTGAGGGGAGTAGTTCTGTGCACCCATAATGTTTCACGCAATGTATCCCCAACTCGACATTGCAACACTCTCTACACACATCCTTTCACCATTTTATTCATGCATTCGGCTAATCCATTTGCTTGAGGGTGATAAAGTGATGCGTACTGATGTCACATTGCCAACCCACTCCGAACTCTTGCATCACCTTTGATACGAATTGTAAGCCCTTATTTGTCATCCTTACTTTAGTAATTTCCTCTCTGGAAAACTCTTCTTTTAAAATCACTCTCACAGTTTTATAATTCACCATACTGAGGCATCTTGTTGTTACCCATTTCATAGTTTAGTCATCCAGAACCACTACATACCTCTCAGAGGGTTGCAAAAGTTCAAAAGGTCCCACAATTTTATCCCCAACGTGTGTCATAGTTCTCTACTTGTGTCAGCTTGGGCACAGATTAAGCATTCCTTGCCTACTTCTTCTACCATCTTGCCCTTTCCCGGCCACCAATACCGTTCCCTCAACCTGGACCGGTTCAAATTTCTTCCCAGGAGACCATCATGTACCAAACACGCTAGTTTCTCACATACACCTTCTGGCAGAAGCCTTCTACCACCTCTGCAAATCTCAGCCTCAAATATGTACACTTCGTCCTTGATGGCCCAAGCAGTCTCTCTGTACCAACAAGATTCCTCACCTCAGGCGAACCATTTATCACATATTTTCAGATTTTTCCATATAATACATCTTTTTTCGTAGCCTCTTTCTACCCCTCCACGCCCAAGGAATCAGGATTAATCCAAAGCACTTTTAAATCTTCTGACTGTTCACCATTGTTCCCTGCCAACGGCAATCTAGAAAAACAATCTGAAACTTTGGGCTTTTTAATGAGGCCCTTACGCCGCTGTTGTGTCACTTTTTGTGGCGCTGTGGCAGCGTAAAAAATGAGCCACACTGTGCCATATTTACAAAGTGACGCATCTAGGCAGATGTGTCACTTTGTAAACTCCTGCGCTACATTATACCTGTGACAGGTATAATGTATGCAGGGTGGGTGTTCCGTCGCAGGAAAGCCACGTAGAAGTGATGCAGTGAAATCTATGCGATTTCACTGCGACACTTCTACGGCGTCAGTGCATCAAATCCTTATGTCTGCTTGAAGCAGATGTAAGGGGTGACGCAGTGCCTTTCACATGGGGCTTGCCCCATGTGAAGTGACACATTGCTGGAGTTTCGTCTGTTTTCAGACACACTCCAGCAATGCGCAAATTTTGTGCCTACAGATACTTCAGGAATACTGACGTATCTGTAAATCCTTGCGACATGGAGCGCCCTACAGTAAATACAGCACATCCATGATGTCGAAGGATGGTGCACTGAAAAGTGTTTCATCACTGTTTTACCGCAGCGATGCAACACTTTTCATAAATGAGGACCTTTGTATCCAGAACTTTCCACATATTGGATTTCAAAATTAACTCTCTGAATCCTTCCAACCACCTGCTTCTCCTTGGTGTGGTACGTTCACATCCCTTACAGGAAAATCCATGTACTAATGGCTTGTGATCACTTTGCACCACGAAAGGCACCCCTTGCAAATAAAACATGGATGTTGCATTGCCCATGTGCATGCCAGAGCTTCTCATTCTACTAAAGAACAGTGGATTCCAGCTTCTTCAAGAGTTCCCGATGCAAATTCCACTACCCTCTCTTCACCATCATCAATCTAGGCTAAAACTACACCCAGGAATATGTGTCATTAGTTCTGGCACAATCTCACCTGAGCACAATTTTGTGGGGCCTCTAGCTTTCTTTTTAGTTCTATGCTTTTAACAAGCAATATCAAAAATCGAGTTTCATTTCTTCACTTTCAACTCAGCCGCTCCACATAAATTTGAAAGAATAATCTCTGAGATCAGACCCCCACACTTGCAAACAACCTCAACCCTGTTTCAGTGCACAAATAACTCAGAGACACTGTTTCACCAATGTGTATATACTGCATTAATGCATACCTCTGGACAAGCTATGGTGATTTCTCCTTTCCCAGCGAGGTATTGCAGCCTTTAAAAATTGGTCACGTAAGGTAAGACCTCTTCTATACAAGGAAGTAGTTGACGCCCATAAAACTGAAAACACCGCCTCCCTCTTTCTGTCTAAGTTGCTTGAAAAATAAGTTGTCTCACATCGCACAGCATCCCATAGCCAGGCACACACAATTACAGTACATGCAAAGGAAAAGTCCAAACGCGAATGATTGAGATCGCACCACTTTGTTTGGAGAAAGGTATGTGGCAGGCTTATTTAATACGGTAATGGGTTAACTTACGGGCGATCTAAGGGCAGCCAGTGATGATGTGACCTAAGCTGGCTGCCCGCCTGATTAGCCAATGAGGACCAGGAGTACACAACATCTGGTGCTGAACCTTTGGGGGTTCACCCTATAGCACCTAAACTAGTCTAATCAAGATAGTTGAAGCTTCTCTCCATCATCGTGACCAGTGGAAAACTTTTCTTTGTTGCATTTGACACAACAAACTACTATATTCAATTGAGCCTTCCTTCAAGAATGTTGGGCATCGATGGGCCTGTCCTAGGCTGGTTCAAATGCTGTCACTCTATTGTTGCCAGCAAATAAGAATAGGCAACTTTACCCCACTGCCACTTGGAGAGCCACAAGGCTCTGTCCTAGCCTCCTATTCATTATCTTTGTCACAACCCTTGGAGCTCTCTTACACAAACATGGTGTCTCCTTCCATCAATATATTGATAACACCCAGATCTACATCCAGATCTTACTGGACTTAGGATTCTAATAAACATTAGATAATTGTTCCCTAGATCAGACCTTACAAATCTGGTGCAGCCGTACTCCTATCTAGAATTGACTTTAGCAGCTCTTTGCTCACCGGCCTTATTCCATCTCTGAAAGCTGAGCTTCAATGTTCTGCCCACCTCACTGCTGGCATGAGAGCATCCAATCATATCACCCCATTCTGCCTTGATTGGATTGTCTCCCTCAAGACTAGAAGTATCCACAAATATTTCATCGCATAAGGCCTTACACCTAAATTACCCCTCATGTCTTGCCTCTCAATTTACTCTTGGAATAGAGCACTTACATGGCAAGATCTCCTTACCAGTCAATCTACCTAAGCTAAAAAAATAACAAACACTGAAATGCGCTTTCTCTGGGAATGCCCCCAAAATTGGGAACTCTCTCTCTACTAGCCTACAGAAATCCCCACCCAACTCTTAATTCAGAAATGGAATGAAAAACTCTCAGGGATACGTGGACTCCCTGATCATGTTTGTTTGCCTAATGCTATTGTTCCTGCTTCAGTCAATCAATCATTGGCATTTATAGAGCACACGGCTACTGAAAAAGAGTGTCCAGGCGCTGCAGGAATTGTGAACGCTGATGAGTGGCTTAAAATGCTGAATTAAAAAGCCATGTTTTCAAATTACCTTTAAAAGATCCTACATCTTCGATAGCCTGAAGGTGTCTGGGCCGGACTTTCCATCCCCTCGTTGCCAACACAGAAAAAGAGGGGTCACCCCATATTTTCTTCTTAGTTTTGGGCACAACAGTCAAAATACCGTCTGCAGAACGAAGAGCTCTGGAAGGCTGATATTGCGGGAGCCGCTTACATAGATATTTAGGTCCAAGCTCATAGTAAGTTCTGTGTGCTAACATCAGTCCTTTAAACTGCACTCTCACCTTGATGGGCAGCCAGTGCAACTCCCTAACATGTCTTTGAATAGAAGTATACTTAGGAATCCTGAGCAGAAGCCAAGCTGTAGCATTCTGTACCAGCTGGAGTCTCTTTAGGAGGTACTCCGGAGACCCCAATAGAGAGCTTTGGCGTAATCCAGCCTTGATCACCAGCTTCTGACAAACAGTGGGTAGGATGAACAGAAACTTCCTCAACATCCCAAGAAGGCCAAACCATTTGCCGACTACACTCTCCACTTGTGGTTTAAAGGAAAGGTTGCTGTAAAATTTTACACCTAAATTCCTAACCATTGTTGAAGGTGATGGTGGGGGAGGAGAGGAACTGGGCCAAATCTCACCTCCCCACAGCGGTGGTGGGGAGCCAAAAACCAGAATCTCCTTCTTGCTTGTTACATTGGAGATTACTCTGGGACATCCACTGGAACACTGCCGACAGGCAGGATATAAATCCGTCCTGGGCACATGAGATATCCCCGTCCCATGTCAGGATCATCTGTGTATCGTCACTGTAGGGGACTAATTGAACCCCATAGGATTCCACCAAGGATGCCAAAGGCTAAAGGTATACATTGAACAAATTTGGACTTAAAGCAGAGCCATGGGGGACCCCAATTTCCAGAACTTTGAGTTAGGCGGCATCCATACCGATTGCGATCTGCCCGTCAAAAAGGAACTACTTAATGTCCATGCATTGTACATCTCATCAGATGTTATATGATCTCTCCGTCGTCTGTACTGTCCACACTGCTTTTATATACCAGGCATGGGGATGAGTGTCTGAAAAGTTTCAGCGCTCCGTCCATCATCTCCTTGTGTTTGCTTTGTTTGCCCTAAGTTGGCAGGGTATGCCCAGACGTGGGTCCCTTGCTCATTTTGCCACAGGATTCAAGCTAGCCTGGCTGATGAGGGGTGTCACCCCAAAACCGGTCCCAGGATGCTTGTTTCCGGTTCAGGGAAGACCTGACTTGGCAGTTCGGGCTGGACTGTTCCCATGAGGCACAGGGTCAAGACTGATTTGCATATAGCTGTGTCTGAACTGGGGTGGCGAAGTGAGCTAAAGAACGATGATGGATTCAACCCAGATCTGTGACTGGGGGTGGTGTCTGAAAAGTTTCAGCGCTCCGTCCATCATCTCTTTGTGTTTGCTATATACCAGGCATGTCAACTGTAAAATGTGGAGTGCTCTGGCACTTAAAGAAAAACCTGCTGAGCATCCATAACCACCTATTGTGTCACCTGCAGCGGACATTATCTGCAGTCCAAAGCCTGTTCTAAGCCACATTACAAAGTTAAAAGAAAGGGTGGCTCTCCTCACAGGACATGAAAGACATGAGTGAGCCCACCATAATCCCTACTTAAAATGAATTCACATTTTATAAAAAAATGCACTTTAGTCTTCAGCTTAGCTTCCACCATTAGCAGCCTCCCCATGCAAAAAGCACCATATCTAAAAAATGTATATATTACAGTAGATATTGTTGCTAGACGCCGTCTCAGTAGTTTGCAGCTTACAAAATCAGCAGTTCAGAATGAAAAGACAGATCAGTGGATTAGTGCAGCGGCTTCCGAACCCTGCAACCTGTAGGTCAAGGGTTTGAAAGCAGGGAGGACTGCAGGTTGTTTTAGGCCTGGCCTAGAGACAGCTTTAGTTGCATCCACTGGTCGCTTTAGCCTTTATTCACATTTTGTTTCTACCATTCACAGCATAGGGCAATATCTCAGCCTACTTCGGCCATTGGCGCTCTTGCAATGTGAGCGACACGTTGTTACTTATTACGTGTGTGCATCTGCGTTAGAAAAAGTGCACTTCAATGCCAGTGCTGGTGGATAAATACTTTACTTTGCCAATGCTTTCTTCCCATTCTTTATACTTTTTTTTAATCATCCTTTTGTAATTTAACATTTTTATTGCAAGGATATGGCTGCCACATTTAGGCAGTTTTTTTCTCTTGTGTGGGAAATCCTTGCAATTAAAAAATAATCAATGCAGCAGGTTTCCAAAGCCAGACCTATTGGCTTTGCCAAGGCGTGTTTTACTTTGAAGGTGATTAAAATGCATCACTGATGTTGATATTAAATTAAGTCTGTAACTCTTGTAGGACCGCAAAGCACCACAACTGTGGTAGCAAAGGATGACTCAAAGTAGGATTCCACTTCTTGTTACACTTATCGTCATTGATGTTATTTTAGTAATAATATCATTCTTACTAGTATTATTAATAAAATAATAATATAATAGATGCAATTACCACTGTTTGTGTTATCATTCTTATTATCATTGCTTTATTCAATTATTCCATAAACATGACTTTTATTATTATTATTATTATTATTACTGTTGTTGTTATTATTATTATTATTATTATTAATATTATTATTATTAATATTATTATTATTGTTATTGTTATTACTATTGCTATTATTCTTCTTATTGTTACTATTATTATTATTATTGCTATTATTATTAGCATTATTATTTTCGTTATTATTATTGGTGTCATTATTATTGTTATCATTATCATTATTATTATTAGCATTACTATTATTCTTCATATTGTTACTATTGTTATTATTATTATTATTATGATTGTTTCTATTGCTATTCTTCTTATTGTTACTATCATTATTACTATTATTATTATTATTATTATTATTGTTATTATCATTGTTACTATTATTATTATTATTATTATTGTTACTATCATTGTTACTATCATTATTATTATCGTTATTATTATTATCATTACTATTGCTATAATTTTTGTTACTGTTACTATTATTATGATTATCATTATTATTATAATTATTATTATTACTATTGCTGTTATTCTTATTGTTACTATCATTATTATTATTTAATTGTCATCGTTATTCTTATTCTTATTATTGTTACTATTCTTATTATTATTACTATTGCTATTATTAAATATTGTTATTAGTATTTGTAGTATTATTCTTATTTGTATTACTATTATTATTATATTATTATTATTATTATTGTTATTATTATTTGATGTTGTTGTTATTGTTTTTGTTATTGGTGTTATTGTTGTTATGGTTCTCGTTATAGGTGTTATTTACGTTGTTAATGTTTTTTGTTATTGGTGTTGTTGTTATGGTTTGTTATGGTTTTTGTTATTATTATGATGAGCATTATTATTAATAGCATATTATTATTATCATTATTTCTGATACCAGCTAAGCCGAGAGAGGCCGCGCCGCCTCCTGTCGGACAGAGACGCACAGGCTGACGAGCTTCAGTACAAGACCCGCCTCCCTTTGATGAATGCACAGAGAGGTAAGGGAGATGAAAGTAGCCTGAAACAGAGCCTCGGCCGCAGCTGTCTGGATACACTGTTGCCACCGGCGGCTCCTGATTTGCATCTATGGGGGATATTCTCAAGAACATGCGATAATCATCGCCAAAATAGGTTAACGCAATTTCTCATATCGCCGCCCATCGCGGGAAAATAACTCCGTGTTAACGTCTCATTCTCAACACGGCGGTAACATGCGATAGTTTCCCGATAACGCGTCAAATGTCCGCGATACAACTACCGCGACGGCGATAAAAAAGGAAACCTGAACGTGAAAAAGGTTGCGATGGGCCCAACCGCGATAGAAAAATCGGCGACAAGCAGCGCCAGGCTTGCAATTCCCACGTCAGGCTGGAAAAATCACCATAAAAGCTGCAAATAAAAAATAAAAAAAAACATAACTGCGAAGCACAATGGAGATAGCCGGAGCAAGTACAGAGGACAACCCGAACCCCACAAGCCCCACGGAGGACCAGCCTGGGACCTCGGGGTCAGGGAAGGGCAAGGAGAAGAAGAAGAGGAAGACGCGGTTCAGTCCGCTGGAAAACAGGATCCTGATAACGGAGGTGGTAGAACACCATCAACAACTGTTCGTCACCTCCACTGTGTCATTGGCAACTAAAAATACAATATGGCAGTCCATCCTGGACAAGGTGAATGCAGTCGGAGTGCTGAGGAGGACAATGAAGAGCTCAAGAGGTGCTGGAATGATGTGAAGCGCAAAACCAAGCAGAAACGCGGCAACAACCAGAAGGCAGCAATGCAGACTGGAGGTGGGATTCCAGCGCCACAGGAGGAGCTGGATGAGATGGAGGAAATGGTGTCCACAGTCATCAGTGTGGAGACGGTGGCAGGAGTTGGGGGACCGGACACTGCTCAACATGACCTGACACAACAGCAACAGGGTGAGTAACGACCAGGGACTGAGGGGACGGGGGGAGATGGGCACAATGGCACACATGCACAATTAAGTATAGCACAGTGCACACCCACAATGACTCTGGATCATGTCCCTGATCATCTTGGCACACTGCAGCACACCTAGAAACAGCAAGTTGGCCCCCGTCGACTATGTGCCCAGAGGGGGCCCTTCCCACACATCACCAATCTCACAACCAACCCATGCACATGTGCGAAACCCAGCAAAGCGGCGTGTCTGTGAGCCACACTGACAATGCAAGTGACACTGCATGACGAATAGCATGGCTGCAGTCAATATATCATGACATGTTGCACGCCACGTCACTGAGGTGGCTGAGTGTGGACCACATCCGTAAAGGAGCAGGTCACACTCTGACACATTCAAGTGCACAAACAACCCCTGACGTCAACAACACATCTGCGGACAAACCATGGCCCAGAGTCCCAACTCCCACAAAGAGCCCAATTTACCCAAGTATGCAACATCTCAGCACTGTATGAGCACAGAAGTCAAAGGCACACCGCCTGAAAGGGATAAGGGGCAGCAAGAGCTGCAAGGGCGACTTTCCCAAAATGCAGCACACACACATAACATTCAGAGCATATCAACATTGACAACAACTGCAGCACGTTCACAACAGAACAGAGGACACAACTGGTGCCGCTTGTGTGTAGAAACTGGCCAATCACATTTGGCATAGCAGGGAAATGTGAGATGATAATGTACAAGTACAAACACACATCCGTGATGTTGTCGAAATGTCCACTGTCCCGCATCAAATAGGCAGCTCCTCCCAAACAGTCACAATGTACATTGTCATGCAGTCTGTATGTAAACTTGTACAATGCGTCAACATACATGTGAACACAATGTTAAACTGCATCTCCCCTTCACATTGCAGAGGGAGAATCAACACCTCCTGCAGAGCAGACCGAACATCTCTTCACTGATGACGAAGAGGACCTCCACACCTTCGACACCGACACCCTCCAAGAGCTCATGGACAGCTTCGGCACCTCACCTCCAGGAGCAGGGCAGCCCAGCTGCATCGAGGAGACCTCACCCCCTGCACAGACCACACAGCAGGAAGCACCCACCACCACAGCTGTCTCCCAGGACCCCCACGAACAACACATGGCCTTCCAACGCCGTGTGTTAGGGTGCCAGGAGAAGATGGCTGATCAGGTGCGGTTCGACCTCATGGCAGCCAAACTAGATGCCATACAAAGGGTGTCTAAGTCCCATCAGGGACCACTTACAGTCCCTAACGGACATCCACAGTCCGCTCCATGCTCTCCAACGATCCATGGCTGACATCGCTGGAGTCCTGACTCTGAGACAAGGACAACTGTCTAGTCAGAGTGGCTCCAGCGATGTCAGCCGGGAGATGGGACAGATGCGGAGGATCATGGAGAACACGGAGCGGATGCAGGCGGAAAGAATGGCTGCCACGGCTGCACACCAGCGAGATGTAGCTGGGTTCTTCCATGCCCTGCAGACCCTCATCATGGCATTGCTGCCACAAGGCCTGGCGCGGATGAATGCTGCTGCTACTACTCCATCCACATCTCCGCCCCCTGAAGTGTCAGTGCCTCACAGTGCGGCAGACAATCCACCTCCGGCCCCTGATGTGTCACTGCCACACAGTGCTGCAGACAAAACCCCACCACCCACATGTGAGGCACATGAGACATTAGAAGACGAAGATGCGGATGATTCTGCCTAAGTGGTAAGAAGGAAGCGGTAGCATTCATCTCCGCCATATGGCCTGTTTCTGCTTGGTTCTGCCCTCTGCATCATCACCTTCCACTGTCCCCCGATACACTCTGTGACACTCACCTTGGACCTCGACATGGACTGCCATATTCTGTTTGGTTACCAATGACACAGCAATCAGACTGCGGACTGAACTCTTCCTCTTCCGATGAACTTGTCAATCCCTAAAGGACTCTGGCTGGCCCTCCACGGGGCAACAATGTAAAGTGGGGTTTGCATGGTCCTGTACTGCTCCAGCTTCAACACTCCACCGAATGTAAATAAAACATTCTAATTCACACAGATGTGTCATGTCTATGTTCAATCAAGTATGAAAGTACGGATGAATGTAGGGGCAGTGATTCCCCCTCACGTCCATGTTGCTAATGTTGTGGGACTTGAGTCACAGGGTGCAACTCTCTGCATCATGGTGGTACATATTTGACCCCAAAAGACACCCTGTTGTCTTTTCTTTGTCACAAATGACAGCCTTTATGTCATGAATTTGGACACGTGATACGCTGCTGAGTGGGATTACGTACTATCTTTGACACCCTGAAATGGCATTTTGAATACGTGACACCCTAAACAGCCTCTCTGTACAGAGGTGACACACGCACCATCTAATTGCCATTTGTGAGATTGTTAGCACTAAATGTTGCACTTACACTTGTCAGAGTGATGTGCGTATGCAGAGGAGTGACATGCACACAGGGAATGTGCATTGGAATGAATGTATTTGCACATGCTGTGCCTGTGGTCATTTTGCCCTGTCCCATGATTGCTAAGGACAGTCACAATGTGACGTGCTCATGTGAAGAAATTGTTAATGACTGTGTTCCTTCGGGCTAAACCTGCTGCAGCTGCACTGGGGTGTGGTCCACCTGCCTCATCTTTATCATCATCGTCCGGTGCATCTGGCACTTGGATCCATGGGGCATTGGCGCGTACACATATGTTGTGCAACACACAACATGCAATGATCATCTTACACACTATTTCCCGGCTGTACAGGAGTCTTCCACCTGTGATGTCTAGGCACCTGAAACGTGACTTTAACATGCCAAATGAGCACTCCACAATGCCCCTGGTGCGTTTGTGGGCCGTATTGTACTGCCTCTGGGCTGGGGTGTTCGTGTCTCGGAGGGGTGTCATCATCCACGGGCAGAGTGCATATCCCTGATCACCTGTGACAGGGGAGAGAGATATGTGTCAATCGGTGGTTCTGCATTCTGTGTTGGCAGGCTTATTAGTTTAGTGTTGTGTGATGTGTGCGACTTTGGGATTCATGTTTGACATGTATTGCTTGTGGCAAATGAGCGGCATCCATGTGTATTACGTTGCCTCACAGCTGCTCCTCACTCCCCCCGAGCCTATTTACTTGTGTGCGCTGTGCGGTTGCATCACTTGCACTCCTAAGACACACCATTGTCATGACTGTCTGTGCATGTCCACAAGCCTGACAACGACACTGTGATATTGGCCGTTGAAGGTGGTCGGCCACGTGTGTGTAGGCCTATAGTCAGGATATGGCGGACACAGAGACACATGCCGTATTTACTTTGGTGGCCATCCCGGAAGTGAACCACGCCCAGAGCCCCGGGCTGTTTATTCCCACTCCTACGCTGGACTGGCGTACGCCGGCCCAGCCCACTCCGCTTACGCTTACAGGGGGGGGGGGACATAGCTACATGTCCAAGGTCTTCCCCACTGCGTGAGGTGACATGGTTGCGTCCACTGTCCACAACACTACAAACACCAGCAGTATATGTCCACATGGACATGTCTGTGCTCTGCATACTGAAGTCTGTCCAGCACATCACCGCAACACTTGGCATTGTGTACATTCTTATTCATGGGTCACTTGCCTCCTTCGCACAGACTTGGTTCCCACCTCGCCCCACATTCTGCAATTGTGTGGCAGAGGTGCCATGACGTGGTTTGTCTACATGGCTGGCCACGGTTACCACAGTTACTTGTGTTGTCGTGTCTGGTAGGTGGGCATGTTGTTTGGCATGTTGTATGTGATTTTGTAACATGTGCATTCCCACAGTTGTGAGTTGCATGATTGTGGAGTTGAGGTGTGTGGTGTGTTCATTTGGTACTTACCAACGAGCAGTGCATTTCCATAGGTGCCATCCTGGAAGCGCTGGTTGATGATGGACTGTCGGAAGATGTAGGAATCATGCACACTGCCTGGGTAGTTGGCAACGACGTTGGTGAAGAGTCCCAGGTGGTCCACTATTGCCTGCACATTGATGGAATGCGTGTGCTTTCTGTTGCGGTAATTGTGTGCAGTGTCGGCAGGGGGCACAAGTAGGACATGTGTACAGTCAATTGCCCCCAACACGTGCGGGAAGCCAGCTATGGCGTAGAAGCCTTGCTAGGTCTCCAGCTGTTCCTGCGCAGTGTGGGGGAAGTGAAGGTGCTGGGGTATCAAGCTGATGATGGCATCCAAGACAGGTGTGAGGAACTTTGATAGGGCTGGCTGTGAGACTCCTCCGACTCTGGCAGTTGTTGGTTGGAAGGTCCCAGAGGCCAACAAGTGCAGCACAGCCAGCAGCTTTGTCTGTGGAGGGATGTTGGTTATCCACTGTGTTGGTACCGTCAGCCTGTGGGCAATGTGGGTCAGGATGAGGAGGATGGTTGTCCTTTTGAGCCTGTAGTGGGCAATGACTTCCTCTGGCGTTAAGTCTCTGAGGCTGGTGCGTTTTCGGAAGGTCCGCTGTCTTGTTCTGCGCTGCCTCGGTGGTTGTCCGGGTGGGTCTGCGGGGGGGGCCTGGGGGTGGTGGCGGTGGGTGTTGTGGCCCTCTTGGGTCTCCGAGCTTCATGATCAGTAGCTCCATGACATGTGTTGGTCTTCAGATGTGGCTCTGGGCTGGGCTCCCTTTTATACTGCAGGTTGTCGTCCTGTTTAACACCAGTAGAAGGCAGGTGTTAAATCCCTGCTGCTACCGCGGCTTATCGCCTGTTTTTGGATCGCTTCGCCGATCTGGCTGGTCGTTGAGAATATCGCGAAGTGGTGTTTACGTGTGTTTTGCACGGGAACGCCTACTCTGCATATCATTAGCGTTAGTTGTCGCTCTCATCCGTGGCGATGTTTTTTGCGGCAGCTATCGCTGGAAAACTGGCGATATCGGCAGTTTGCACCAGCTTGAGAATAGGGCGATAAATCTATCGCCACTTTTGCGGCGCTAAAGTGGCGATAAGTCCTTGAGAATATGCCCCATTGTCTCTTAATTAAAAGTACTTTAACTACACAGGGTAATGTAATACTACATAGCACAAGTACAGGAGTAGGGGACTAAGACACAGGGTTGTACACCTGTTTGTGATCTTCCTTGAGGTGCTATACCTTTGGGTGCCCTCTTCCCACTAATGGAGTTTCACGGTGTCTATATTCCTTGGCGTATAACCCAGGACAAGGCACTGATTAAGCACAGGTGTAGTTCACTCACTTCACCCACAAAGGTATAAGGGCACGCAATAGTTCAGTTCACTTTCATTTCATGCGGTTACCTGTTGAAAGTCTTACTTTTCTTCGCAGACCTCAGTCTGTTACCCAGTCTCTTGTTCCATTCACAGTTTTAACCCCTGTGGATTCCTGCATTTGGTTGCTGCAGTTCAGGGTGGTCCAGGTCGGATGCATGCAGCAGTCCTGCTCTTGCAGCCGTGGCTCTTGAACTCTAGGGGCCTCAGCTGATGGCTCTCAGATCTTGGCGACTGGAAGATTTCAGCGTGGCGGCTCGCAAGGAAGATCTTGTATCGACAGTAGCAGCCTCTCTAGGCTAGGGGCAGACCTGGGATAACTGATGCAACCACAGGGCTGATCGTGACATTGTGGCTGTCTTTGACTCTTGTAGCAATCAAGGCGCCCACAACGGTGCATTCAGGCTCCAGGAACACACTGGGCTTCTCATGATCGACAGTCTCTTCTCTGGTAGTGCCAGACACACTCCTTCCCTCTCTCAGAAGTCAGGCAGACCCTCCACTCTTCCAGCAGAAAGTGACAACTACATGCAATGTCCCCAGACTTCTGGGGGCCTGACTATCATGCAGACATCAGCGCTGGTCACACTGCAGTAATCTGAGTACTTTTGGGAGCATCCCGTTCTTTTGCCTTGAAGTTGATAGAGCTGGAACAAAGTGGGGTGATTTGGGAAGTGAATCCACTATCTACATTTCAGAAGCAGTTTGGGTTGGTTCTCTTTCAAATGTCATTTTCTGGTTGTTCTTGAGACACAGTCTTTCTGCAACGTGATGGTTTTCGCTGCCGGCAGCAATAATGCTGGTTCCAAGGAGGAGTGAACAAAATAAGGGCAGAGTGAAGTATAAGATCTCTGCACCTGGCTGGTATCAGCCTTCCTGATACCATAATAAGGGATAAACTAAAGGAATGTGAATCCAGACATATATGCCTTAATGGCTGCTTATATACTTCCCCTACTCCCATTCCATGCGCGACAACTCATGGTACAAGGTCTCATCCTCTCCCGCCTGGATTACGGGAACGCTTTGTACCTAAGAGCCCCACAATCCATTATCGGCAAGCTCCAAATAATCCAAAACTGCGCAGCCCGCACTCTTCTCCAGATACCCCGCCGTCAGTCCGCAGTCCCGGCACTAAAGAGTCTCCACTGGCTACCGGTTAAAGAGCGAATCCAATTTAAAGCCATGTGCTTTGCCCATAGGGCCTTTTGGAAGACAGGCTCGTTAATCAGTCAGTCCCTGATAACACCTTACCAACCAAACAGGCATCTCCGGTCAGCATCCTCCTTCTTCGCTCGACTGCCCTCCATAAAGAGAGCCAGATGCGGCGGACGTTCTTTTTCTTATAACTCCGCCAAGCTCTGGAACGCACTCCCCCTATATCTGCGAAAGGAGTCCAACCTTCTATCCTTCCGCAAACCCCTAAAAACCCTACTCTTTAACAACCACTGAGTCCTCCTTCAGCCTGCTTCTGTCCACAGCGCTGGGATGCCTCAGGGTAGCTATCGCGCTATACAAATGTTTTTTCATTTCATTTCATTTCATAAAGTAAGTTCACATTTGTTCCTTAAGATGTGGTCATATGTTGGCTATTAATAAAATGAAGTTTCTTTTTTGGACCTGCTTCAAGCTCACTAAAGCCTTAGCATTTTTCCACATTTATACATATTTTAAACAAACGACAGCATTTTATTGTAGATTGCACGTTTTCACTTAACTGGGCTAGTATGCGTAGCATTATTCTGAAGTTTGTACAACCAGGTGAGGATTGCAGACAGCAAAGATGTATGTGTGCAAATCTATGATTTAGAAGATTCAGAGTGGGTGTGCTCTAGAAATGGTGCAGAGAACAGGAAGATAGGCAGGGCTGCCGGGACCTGAAGCACAGACCCATGAAGCATAAGTTTGTGTGAGAAAGATGCCCTTCGATCCAGTCGCCCCTACCCCTTCGCTAGCCCACCTAGGTGCACAATTGAATGTCAGGCAGTCTGTGGGTGTGAGTATACAATATCTTTCCTCCCCCCTCCATGAGACCAGTGAGAGAAGTAACTGAGGGATCCCTTACCCTTCCCAACTCCCTCCATGGGATGGGCTGCGGGCAGAAGGCTGGCAGACCCTCTCCTGTTTATGGTGTGTGATTGAAACAGTAGTTATGGGGTCATAATGTAGCAAACCCCCACCAACAGGGACTCCTGCCCATGCCAAGCCGTGGGTGGGTGGGGCTCAACAACGAGGATGGACGGAAATAATTTCCTGAACACAGTACCTTTGACCTAGAGAAATCAGGAAACTTACAAAATAAGTTAAAGGACCATAAAAATGAAATAGAGGACGAACAATAGCTGTTCTTTTTACAGTGGGATGAGGAAGTCAATAAACGAAAACATTACCTGAGAGTCAAAGAAGGACGTAAGACCCAATGGATAGGTGATTAGGGGTGGGCAGAGTTGGCGTAGCGCCACTACGCGGAGTTCCACGGAGTTATGGAAAAAATCTGTGGAACAGAAGCCCACGTCCTGCGGCCAGCCGAGGGTCAGTGTGCCCGGGACGGGGGTCCCTCGTGCCCGGGCAGGCTCCCAGATCTCCCCGGCCTGGCTGGGTTGAGAAGCAGGGACCGGGCCCGGGGCCTGGGTTTCGGGCAGGGCCTGGGATGTGGGAGCCCCCGTCCTGCGGCCTGCCAAGGATCCGTCTGCCCGGGACAAGGGTCCCTGGTGCAGAGCCCCCGAGTCCTCCAAAGGGCATGCAGGAGCCCTCCGGTGAAGGCTCGGGCGGGCAGATTGGCGTCCTTCTTGCCCGGCCATCTGGACGCACCTTTCCCCTCGGCCATCTGGTCATGCGCAATGCTTTCCAATGGGGTGACCAGATGGCCGGGCTGCCCTGGAAGTCCCGATGAGGGCTCGTTTGCCTCCCTTATCCCAGCAAGGGCTCCAGGAGGTCGGGCGCCCCGTGCCCTGGGTCCCCTCCGTCCGTCACTCTTTGCGCACGGGTTACCAGAAAGAAGGGTAGCTTTCCTCCGGATTACTAGGGGCAGGGTATGCCGGAACCGCCCCCCCCCGGGCTGGCGGTTCTCAGACGGGGACCAGATGGGCTAGGCCCGGACAACACCTCCCCACTGCCCGGGGCTCCCTCCTCCGGCCCGCCGCGCGGCAAAGTGCCCGGGACAGGCTCCATTGGTCCTGGGCAGTCCTCCCCTGGGCGTCCGGGCCCGAGAGCTCTGGCCGGGTGCTCCCACCCCAGGCTCCGTCCCACGCCCCGAGCCCGAGCGGGCCTTCCCCAGCTTAGATGGGTTCAGGAGCATAGGCCCGGGGCCCTTGGTGGCCCGACGTAGGCCCCTGGAGGCCTGCCCAGTGCGGCCTGGCCCGGGACCGCCGGGCGGGCCCAGGGATGGGTTAAGCTCTGCCATGGACCCGGGTCTGAGGTCCGCCGGGGACCCCCATTCCCAGCCCCGGGCCTGAGGCCCAGCTGGGGTCTCCGAGCCCCCCCGGGACTCAGAGCCCCCGAGCCCTGCATGGGCAGGCGGGAGCCCTTCGGAGAAGGCTCGGGGCAGGCAGATGGGCATCCTTCGGTCCCGGCCATCTGATCGTGCCTTTTCCCCTCGGCCATCTGGTCGCGTGCAATGCTTTCCAATGGGGCGACCAGATGGCCGGGCCGGCCTGGAAGTCCCGATAAGGGCTCGTCCGCCTCCCCGATCCCAGCCAGGGCTCCAGGAGGTCGGGCGCCTCCGCACCCTGGGTCCCCTCCATCACTCGGTGCGCACGGGTTACCAGAAAGAGGGGTAGCTTTCCTCCGATTACTAGGGGCAGGGTATGCTGGAACCCCTCTCGGGCTGGCGGTTCTCAGCCGGGGACCAGATGGGCTAGTCCCGGACAGCACCTCCCCACCGTCCAGGGCTCCCTTCTCCGGCCCGCGGCATGGCAAAGTGCCCGGGACGGGCACCCTTGGGTCCTGGGCAGTCCTCCCCCGGGTCACCGGGCCCGAGAGCTCATGCGGGCTCCCCGTGCCTGAGGCCCAGCTGGGTTCTCTGAGCCCCCGGGACGCGGAGCCCCCAAGCCCTGCAAGGGCAGGCGGGACCCCTACCCGAAGGCTCGGGGTGGGCAGATGGGCATCCTTTGGTCCCGGCCATTTAATCGCGCCTTTTCCCATCGGCCATCTGGTCGCGCGCAATGCTTTCCAATGGGGCGACCAGATGGCCGGGCCGGCCTGGAAGTCCTGATGAGGGCTCGTCTGCCTCCCCGATCCCAGCCAGGGCTCCAGGAGGTTGGGCGCCTCTGCGCCCTGGGTCCCCTCCATCACTCGGTGTGCACGGGTTACCAGAAAGAGGGGTAGCTTTCCTCAGGATTACTAGGGGCAGAGTATGCCGTAACCCCTCTCGGGCTGGCAGTTCTCAGCCGGGGACCAGATGGGCTAGGCCCGGACAACACCTCTCCACCATCCGGGGCTCCCTCCTCCGCCCCGCGGCGTGGCAAAGTGCCCGGGATGGGCTCCATCGGTCCTGGGCAGTCCTCCCCCTGGGCGTACGGGCCCGAGAGCTCCTGCGGGCTCCCCGTGCCTGAGGCCCAGCTGGGTTCTCCGAGCCCCCGGGACGCGGAGCCCCCGAGCTCTGCAAGGGCAGGCGGGACCCCTACCACGAAGGCTCGGGGCAGGCAGATGGGCATCCTTCGGTCCCGGCCATCTGATTGCGCCTTTTCCCCTCGGCCATCTGGTCGCGCGCCCCCCCCGTCCTGCAAGCCAGCCGTGGGTCCGTCGCTGGGGACGGGGGGCCACCGGGGCCCGGGGAGGCTCTCCCCAGCCTGGCTAGGGTTCGGAAGCTGGGACCGGGTCCGAGGCTCGAGCTCCGTCCTGCGGGCCTGGGGTGCGGGAGCCCCCCGGTCCTGCAAGCCAGCCGAGGGTCCGGGCGCTGGGGACGGGGGTCCACCGGGGCCCGGGGAGGCTCTCCCCGGCCTGGCTGGGGTTTAGAAGCTGGGACAGGGCCCGGGGCTTGAGCTCCGTCCGGCGGGCCCCGGGTTGCGGGAGCCTCCTGTCCTGCAAGCCAGCCGAGGGTCCGGGCGCTGGGGACGGGGGTCCACTGGGGCCCGGGGAGGCTCTCCCAGGCCTGGCTAGGGTTCGGAAGCTGGGACCGGGCCCGGGGTTCGAGCTCCGCCCAGCGGGCCCCGGGGTGTGGCAGCCCCCGTCCTGCAAGCCAGCCGAGGGTCCGGCACTGGGGACGGGGGTCCACCGGGGCCCGGGTAGGCTCTCCCCGGCCTGGCTGGGGTTCGGAAGCTGGGACCGGGCCCGGGGCTCGAGCTCCGTCCGGCGGGCCCCGGGGTGCGGGAGCCCCCCGTCCTGCAAGCCTGCTGAGGGTCCGGGTGCTGGGGACGGGGGTCCACCGGGGCCCGGGGAGGCTCTCCCCGGCCTGGCTAGGCTTCGGAAGCTGGGACCGGGCCCGGGGCTTGAGCTCCATCCGGCGGGCCCCGGGGTGCGGGAGCCCCCCGTCCTGCAAGCCAGCCGAGGGTCCGGGTGCTGGTCGACGGGGGTCCACCGGGGCCCGGGGAGGCTCTCCCCGGCCTGGCTAGGTTTCAGAAGCTGGGACGGGGGCTCAAGCTCCATCCGGCGGGCCCCGGGGTGCGGGAGCCCCCCGTTCCTGCCAGCCATTGGAGGGTCCGGGCACTGGGAACGGGGTCCATCAGGGCCCAGGGAGGCTCTCCCCGGCCTGGCTGCATTCAGAAGCAGGGACCGGGCCAGGGGGCGGGGGTGGCTGGCTAACTCTGCTCCGCTGGCGGAGCAGAGTTCTCTGCCCACCCCTATAGGTGATGCTTCCCCAGAGAGAGGGCAGAAGCATCCTCTCACTCTAGCAAAGCAGACAATGAAGACCTCACCCCGCCCATTCCTGATTCCCTTCTTCCCTTAAGAGACCACCTCTTCCCCAGGGGTAGAGTCACCGCCCATGTCCCTTAGGCCCCCTCTGATTTAATGAGCATTAATAAACAGTTCCCCAATCTTAGAGAAAACCCTACAGAAGAATTGCAAAGCGTGTTTGAAGTGTACAGACCAAACTGGGCTGATGTGAAACAATTATTGCGTTTACTGGTACCCAGTGAAATGGGAGATTAATTGGTTGAAAAGTCAGCATGGCTGAGACAGGACGATGGGAATGATGGGGCCCTAAAATGGCAAAGGATGCGTTGTTGAACACTGCTGCAGATGTAAGCCTGTGAGATTTCAAATTGCAAACAGAATTAGGGAGAGTCACTAGCAGATTATTTAGACAGACTCAAGGATATGTTTGAGAAGAAGTCAGGCATTGCCCATCCAATGGAGATGGCTCAGAAAGCTATAGGAGGTGCCTTCATGCAGGGGTTTTTACCAATTGTGAGAAGTCACTTGATGACAATGTGTACTGGACAGCAGGCTAAAAAGCTTGCAGAGTTACTAATCTTTGTCAATCACAGTGTGACTTTGGAAGAAAGAAAGATATTGTTGAATCTAAACTAATGTGTTTGAAATTGCAGAAGATGCAGCAGAGTGTGAGAGTGGAGAACCCCTCTAAGGGGAGAACAAAGGACGAACCAAAAGGGGGGCAGGGAGGGAGGAGGGGCAGAGGAAGAGTCCTGGGTGTGGGTGTGTTATGCTCTGCCTATGGTCACTCGGGGTATAGGAAAAGGTATTTCCCTAGCCTTATTTCAAATGTAATCGGTCTTGAAGACCTGCTCAAATTCAACCGATCATGAAGAACCCTTACCCTGAGTATTAAGACAGTCCAAGAGGTTCTGACTGTACCCTGAACCCCCTGATCTCTGTAGATCAGAAATGTCGCTATGTCAAGTGCATGATAAATGGTAAACGCACCACTTGTTTTACTGATACTGGTGCCAGCCATGGTGCTTTGAAAACCTCTGAATTCCCTTCATTACCTTTCTCTGACTTGTTCATTGACATAGTCAGTATTTTAAAGCAGCCTGTTCCCCACCACATTTCCAATCCTGTTTCCATCACCTTTCACCTTATTAAAGATGAGCATTCTTTCTTACTAAGTCCAAACTCAGCGGCCAGTCTATTGGGTCGGGACATATACAAACTTAACTGCACTGTGTTCTGTACATGAGATGGAATCTACCTCAACATACCACAAGAATGAGGTACTGGCACTGCTTTGTGAAAATACAAATTGTCAACTGGTTACAGATAGCACAGAGCTTACCCAAGACCTAACTGATTTACTTCCTCTGCTGATCTCCATGTTATGAGCCACAGGGGCCAATGATGTGGGGTTTATCAATTCCATAGAGCCAGTCCAAATCAAGACCAACCCACTCATGAAACTGCCTCGAGTTCCTCAGTATCTCCTAAAGCCCAGGGCTGAGGCAGGAATTGGTCTTCTCACTGCTGACATAATAAATCTGGGGATCCCAGTTCTGATTGCTAGCAGATCTAACACCCTGATTCTTCCTATAAAAAAGAAAGGAAAGACCAAAGTGTACAGATTTGTCCAAGAGCTTGGGGCCATCATAATGTGTTTATCCCAAGCTCCTGTGTGGTCTCCAACCCTGCGACCATTCTTTCTTCCATCCCCGTGAGTGTCCAGTGGTCTACTGTGGTTGATCACTGTTCTGCCTTCTTTTCCATTCCTATACATGAAGATAGTCGGTTTTTCTTTGAGTTCTCAATTGGTGGAACCCAAATTTTCACGGTGAAGTCTCCCTCAAGGGTTTATGGAGTTTCTGTCAAACCTTTCCCAAGCCTTAAAGAAAGATTTGGACACTTTGGTCTTCCTCAGAGGCCCACCTTTGGTGCAATATTATGATTATTTATTGTTGGCATCTGTTACTCTAGATCACTAAAAGGTTAACTCCCTCCATTTGCTCACTGAATTGGCTAAGAAGTGGCGTAAGGCTTCAAAGGAGAAACTTCAGTTCTGCTTTCTCACCATGTAAGATATCTTGGTCAGGAAATCTCAGCCGGAGAGTGCCACTTGTGAGCCAGGCAAATTGAAGACATATGTAAATTGCCCCATCCAGTGAACATCTCCCAGGTATGAACATTCCTGGATATGTCTGGGTACTGTAGACAATGGATCCTGGATTAGGCCACAATGGTAAATCCCCTGCAAGAATGCATTTGTCGAGATCAAACAAGCCCTGGCCTCTGCACTTGCTCTGGGGCTCCCTGATTATGCCGAACCCTTTACTCTGTATTGTCATGAATGCAATGGGTTTGCCCTTGGGGTACTTGTACAAGGTCATGGGGATCAGAAAAAGTCTGTAGCCTATTATTCTTCCGCTCTGTACCCAGTCACAGCCGGGTTCCTTCCATGTCTCAGATCTGTACCTGCTGCTGCCCATCCCACTGAAGTATCTTAAAATATTCTATTGAGCACCACTCTGATTGCTGCTGTGTCCCATGTGTTGTTGTTCTTCTCCCCAACAACTGTGCACAGCCAGACTGTCTCCATATGAAACATTGCTGCTGTTTGCTCATCATATTACTCTTGTCTGTTGTCCAACTTTGAGCCTGTCTTCTCTGATGCCCACTCTGAAGGAGGGAGAATCTCATGATTGTCTTGATGTAGATGAGCATGTGACTGAGCCCCGTATTCATCTAACCGATGCACCCATTTTTTTTTTTTTGTTTAAATATCTTTATTGGTCTTTTCTTATTTTTTCTTTTCATATATTGCATAACAGTTCAGGAGTATCTGAGACATTATCCAAACATGTACAAAGTAACACATTAAGAACACTATATATATCAACAACGCGTTACAGAAGTGGAATTACAATACATAGTGATGCATACTTGTTTTTCCAGAAGTCATTTACTGGTAAATCTTTGTGTGCTACTCCCTGTTCGCACTGCTGCACTGCATTACCCAATCCTCATACAATATCGCCTGTGCCATATGCTAACTCATCTAGTTTTAACTAATCTGTTGGTACCTGGCGCACATGGCATTAACGTACACAGGAGATATAAATGCATGGTCGTGTCAGCACTTCAGTGAGGGGGTTGTGCAAAGAAAAGGAGAAGAGAATAAAGGAATGTGCCAATAAGACATATATTATCTAATCTGCAAAAAATCCAACAACATAATAAAGAAACTGCCATCGAGAAAGAACAAATAGAATAAACATATCTTGACTGGGTATGAAAATGTGCATCCTTTACATGACAATATGGTGGCTCTCCAAGGTGGGACTTAGACCCATGTGAGTGCTAAAAGTCACTGTCGTGGAAGTGAGTGGTCAAGGGTCAGGGGAATCTCCCATAGCAGGCTTGAGCTATATGTGGGTTTCACAATGGTAAGCGCTGCTAACTACAAACACCACACCTCCTGTAGCTCGGGATCCCTAGTGTACAAATTACATATCGACAGGCTGGGCATCATCATCCTCCCCGTCTCCTTCGGTCTTGAAGGCTGTGAGTATTGTGTCCCAGTATTGCGCTATGGGGTATTTGCGGAGCCCCGCTGTTTCCTCCCTGTGCAATGTTGTACTTTCCACCTGCGCCCAAATCGTGAGTGATCTTTTCCAGCTGATTGTCTCTGGGGGGTCGGTGTGCTTCCACCTCTTTGTAATTAAGCGCTTCGCAACTATCAACCCCAGGTCACGAAATCGTGACGTGACTCTGTTCTTCTTGGACCTGGCATAGATCCCTAATATACAAATTTCCCATGTAAGCGGCAGGGATGTGTCAGTGCAGAGTGCAAGGGCCGTGACTACTTCTTGCCAGTAAAGTTGGAGGGAAGAACAGGACCACAACATGTGGAGCAGGTCCGCGTTAAGCTGCCGGCAGCGTGGGCATGCAGAAGTGGCAATGTTGAAATACCTGTTTATGTTGTCGGGTGAAAGGTACGCTCTTTGTATAATGTACGTTTGTATTAATTTGAATTTAGAACTTCTCGGTATGTATGAAGAACCAGCCAGGATGGCGTCCCATTCCTTGTCAGTCCAGGGCTGGCCTCTGTCCGCTTCCCAGCGGGTGCGGAGATTCAGCATCGGTTTCAGTGTGTGCGTGAGTAAAGCCGCCACCAACCAGTGTACTATATGTGATCCCGCCCCCATTACATGTAAGTACTGTAGTAGCAGATGTGTCAGTGGCTCAGCCGTCAGATCTCCCCAGAAGGACGAAAGGGCCCTTGTGAGGGAAGTGTGCAATAGGAATTGCCCTGCCGGTAAGTCAGTGTCTTCTGCCAATGCCTCAAAAGTTAATAGTGCACCATCCCAGTATAAGTCGCCCAGGGTGTCTATACCCGCTGTATGCCAATGTGTAAGAGCCTCCTCGGAAGTGCCCGTCCTCCCCCTAGGCGTCCCCAAAAGTGGCAGTATCGGAGCATATGGGATTGTCGTACGAGTGAGACGCAAGCTCCTCCTGTAGCATTTGTGCGCCAGTCCCAAGTGTAATTGGGATGGCCGTGGGGGCTTGGCAGCGGGATGGAATAAATGATAGATTTGGGATTGGGTCCATGGCAGTTGCAAGGTCGCCATGTCTTCCAAACTCTTGCCACTGAGCCACTTCGTCACCCATTGTAGCTGGGCCGCTATATAGTACACCCTGACTGGTAGGGGTGTATAATTTCCACAGTGCAACTCGGGGCCTACCTTTGTTCCAAATTAAGTTTCGGAACAGGTGCTCCAGCTCTCGGAAGACCTTAGTGGGGACATAGATCGGGAGATTTGAGAAGTAATATAATAATTTGGGAAGGACAATCATCTTCAGCAGGGTGATGCGGCTCATAACATTCAGTGGGAGTGACTTCCAAAATTGTATCTGGGCCCTAACAGCCGAAATCGCTCTCGTCAAATTGCCCTCCAGCAAATCATCAGGCGTCCGATATATGAAGACACCAAGATAGCGAAAGGTGGTGGGGTACCATGGAAGAAGTGAGCCATTAAGGAGCACATCCGTTTCAACCGTGTCTACACTAAAGGGGTAAACCCCCGACTTGGCCCAGTTAACCCGACATCTCTTCAAAGGCCCTAAGCGTGTCTGCTATGGATGTGGGAATGTCGGTAATGTCGCGCACATACAATAGCAGATTGTCAGCATATAGAGAAACAGCATGCATCCCATCCCCCAACTGGATTCCCCACACCCCACTACCGCCGCGAAGCAACATCGCCAGTGGCTCCATGGCTAGAGAAAAGAGCAGCGGGGACAGTGGGCATCCCTGGCGTGTCCCTCGCCTCACTCTAATGGGGTCCGATACGAGCCTACCGGTGCGGACCCGAACAGTGGGTTGCTGGTATAGCAGTTGAACCATGCTCAAGTAGTGATCACCTAGCTCGTATTTATTCAGCACCGCCGCCAGATAGGGCCATTCCAGAGAATCAAAGGCCTTCTCCAGGTCCAATACCAGGCAACCAGAGCGGGGCCATCTGTGCAACGCGTACTGCTGTACCCGGAAGAACCTGCGGATGTTGAGTGAAGTACTCTTGGCGGGAACAAAACCGTTCTGGTCGGGGTGCACCAGGGTTTTCACTAAGGGCGAAAGACGCTTAGCAAGTAATGATGCAAAAATCTTGTAATCAGTGTTGAGAAGTGCTAGCGGGCGATAGGAGCCCAGAGATTCAGGGTTTTTGTTAGGTTTAAGGAGGGATACTGGCAGGGCTTCGTTTTGTGTGTCGGTAAGTGTGGAGTCATCTATCGCGGTCTCATACACTTTCAGCAGCTGCGGCACTAAGATATGCGCATAAGCCTTGTAAAATTCAGTCGGCAGTCCATCCGGTCCAGGCGACTTCCCGTTGGACAGTGAGAATATGCAGTCCCGAACTTCCTCTGAAAGGAGAGGATCATTTAGTTCCACTCTTTGTGTGCGTGTAGGTTGCGGTAGGTCTATCCTCTCAAGATAGAGCTGTAGCTCCAGGGGTGCAGCCTGTGTGCGAGATTTGTAAAAGTCCCGGTAATGAGCCACAAACTCACCATGTATGTCCCGCTGCATATACGCTATGCCCCCATTCGCCATGCGCACAGATGCGACACGGGTCAATGACTCATCTTGGCGTATGAGCCACGTGAGCAGTTTCCCTGCTTTGTCCCCCATGTGGTGTGTCCGCGCCGAATGTGCGGCATAATTAAGACATCGCAACCGTCCTAACAACCGTGCATGCTCCTCCCTGTCGCAGTCAAGTTGTCTTTGGGACCCCTCAGTTGCTTCTTGCTCGCAAGACGCCAGCTTTCTTTCTAAGGTGGTGAGTTCCTTCTCCAGCTGTACTCGTATACCCGCCTGTGCACCCAAACAGTGCCCCCTCACGACTACCTTGAGAGCGTCCCACTCCAACAGTGGCGACGAGGCTGTGCCCGCATTTTCATCAAAGTATTGAGCCACGGTGGTAGCCAATAAGTCCCGAAACGGTGCATCGAGCAGGACATCCGGTTGGAGGCGCCACACAGGGATTGGGGGTACTACGTCCTCCCACTGCAACTCCACCAGGTGTGGGTTATGATCTGAGTGCGTCCGCCCCATATAGTATGACCCGGAGATACACGGTAGAAGATCATTCGACACCATAAAGCGGTCTAGGCGTACATGAAGGCCGTGCGCCCCTGAATAATAGGAATATACTCTATCCTGCGGGTTTCTGTGGCGCCAAGCGTCAGATAAGTGCCATTGTACAACCCAATGATTTAACGCTTTCGTGGCAGTGTGTGTGGCCATGCCAGGCAGGGGAGGAAAGGAGCGGTCTAGCAAAACGTCCAGTACACTATTATAGTCGCCGCCTAATACCATGGGAACATCATGCCACTCGGCCAGCTTGCGGGAGATCAGTTCCATACAGCGAGGCAAGCACGATCGGCCTACCGTCCAGGACACCCTTAACTATGACGTACCTACCCTCTGTGTCAATGAAAGAGTCTACCACCCGGAAGGGAGTCCCTGGTCTCACCCACACCAAAACCCCACGCGCGTACGCCGAATAGCCCGTTGCGTGCAATTGACCCCTCCAGCGCCTATGTAATCGTGTCACTTCCGGCTTGTGCAAGTGTGTCTCCTGGAGGAGTGCTATTTGTATGTGGTGGCGTTTCAAATATGAATAAATGAGATATCGACGTGATGGACTATGGATGCCTCTCACATTCCAGGTCCCTATCCTGATAGACGCCATAACGTTTGAATACCAGTAGCGCATGTGGCCCTGCCAGGCCAAGGGGTGGGAGGAGTCAGTGCGATGTGCGCGAGGGCAATGTTAGAGTGTGCCTCCCTGCGCGAGCCAATATCACGATTGTCATACCACAGTACATATGCGATGGCGTAATAAACAAAAAAACAATTTGCAATATAAAATACCATAAGGGCGAATATGCAACAGGCAACCGCCCAAACTTGAAATGAATACCAGAAGGGCGAGTGTGCCACAGGCAATCGTCCAAACCATACATATAAGCAATGTGCAATCTATGTCTGGGGGGGGTGTGCTGCACGCTACAGTCTATGATAAAACCAACATTTAGCTTATGTCTAGGGGGGATGCTTTACACACAGCAATTCGTCGGAAATTGATAAGATGTAAACATCTCGGGCCCCCCTGCCGCCAGCCAAGTACATAATTATCTGGGCCGCTTCCTCCCACAGTAGATATGTATTTCCCATAAGGGGATAGCTATTAATATCAACAGATATGTCCTGGGCGTTAATACAGTAATGGGTGCATTTCCCATATATTAGTCTGTAGGTCGGAATTGGAGCGCCCACGCTTCTCCTGTGGGTTGTACAGTGCATAACAACAGCATGTGCCAATCATATACTTGCGTGTACGCGGACCTGTCCTCCATGTTATCAAATCAGAGGGTGTTTCTGCAGAGTCTAGGCGATGTCGTCCGAGGTTTGTGGGGTGACCACTGGTAGTTCACTGGAGTCTTGCGTATTGGGAAGGTCATCTGAGAGGTCATCATCGCTGGCCTGCTCATGTTTACTTGATGTAGATGCGCATTCTTCCGCGTGCGATCCGCTAATGTCCGCCACAGCTCGAAGGACTCCACGTTGTTCGTTTAGCACCTGTTCCGGGTCTGGTCCTATTACTTGTGTGGACTGGAGTTGTCGTCGTCTATGGCCTGCACGATGACGACGGGATGTGCCGCCTGGGGTTTTGCCCTTCACGGTGGCACATTTTGTTCCAGCACCTGTGGGGGAAAGCGTGTCGAGCCAATCCTCAGCCTCTTCAGACGTATTAAAAAAATTAGTTTTGCCATTAGCTACCACTCTTAATCGTGCCGGAAACAGCAATGAATACTGGAGGTTGTGCTGTCGGAGTCTCTTCTTCACGTCATATAAGAGTATCTCTGTTTCTGTACATGGAATGTATAGTCCGGGAAGAACATGATCTTATGGTTATCTACCTGGACCTCTTGTAATGTTCTAGTTTCCTGTAGTATTGTGTCTCTGTCCCTAAAGTTTAGTAGACGAATTAAAAGTGGGCGCGGGTTAGAGCCTGGAGGCAGGGGTCTGGCCGGAACTCTGTGCCCTTTCAACTACAAAATGGGGGGAGAGAACACCTTCCGGCAGAAGAGTACGAATCCAGGACTCAGCGTAGGCAACAGGATCCTTTCCTTCCGTCCCCTCTGGTAGGCCCACCACGCGTATCTTGTTGCGTCGGGCCCGGCTTTCCGCATCCTCAGCTCTATCCTCCAGGAACTCCACCCTATTGAGGAGGTTCTGTATGTTTTTGTCAGCTGCGGCAACCTGCGGGACGATGTCTGTAACTGCGGTCTCAAGATCGGTCGTACGATCGGCCAGTTTTCGATGGTCTGCATGTAGTAGTGTAAGGTCTATGACCGCCTTATCAATTTTGCTTTCCAGGGCTGTGCGGGTTTGGTTCAGTGTTTCTCCCAATTTTTCCACCGCCGCCAGTACTGCATCCAATTTGCTGGACATGGGGTCAAGTGCTTTTGCCTCCGCCATTTTGTCTGTCTTGGCTCGGGTTTGCGGTGGTGGATGTGGTGTGCCAACTGCGCCTGTCTTGGCACGAGTGCCCCGCGACATTGACTTGGGCGTGTTTAAAAGTAGAGGGCAGTAGGAAGGCGAGGTGGCGTGTTGTCGTTGGCACTGATTGCAGGAGTGCTGAAAAGAATGGTTCCGGCGCTCGGTTATGCAGTGGTCGATAAAGGGAACCCGAGCAGGACTGCGTCCGCGTTAATGCGTAGTTCACTGGGGTGAGATCGTCAGCTGCGTCGGTTGCTTTCAGAAGGATCTCCGCCTGTGTCTGTGGCACTTCTGCTCCCTTCCCTAGCGCCTGCGCCACCAGTGCTTGTGTATTTAACGTTTCCTCCCGGCGCCTCTGTTACTCCGCAGTGCCCTGGGATCAATATTGAGCTGTAGGTATTGGCCTTCATGTGTGCTCCGCTTTGTCTGTGAGACCCTGAGAGGGTTCGGCGTTACATGGTTGTGGCAGTCTTTAGAAGTTATGATTACAGCTCAGTGTGAGGCAGGGTCGAGGCTGCACAAAGTGGACCATGTGTGCCTGCACTTGCGTGGGCCCCCTGGCATCTGTGGGGTCGCTTTACGGGAGCATAACCGCCGCTCCTCACTCCCTTAATGCTCCGCTGCGGGTGAGGTACGCGCTTGAGGCCTTGGGGGCGGAACCAATCCCCGGGCTGTCATGGGATGGGCTGCCGAGCAAGTGGGGGTCGCCGGGCGCCGCAGGGATGCCCAAATGCTGGTTCGGGACTGGAAGGCCATAAATCCCCGCAACCCTCAGGGGAGCGGCATCCGGCTGTAGTCAGCAGTGTCTATTAGCGCAGCCCGACGCGCTCAGTTATGGCCGGGAGCCTCGGGGCCGAGACCGAGGCGAGACCGGTACCTGCTGTGTCTTTGCAGCCGCCTCTGAGTTCCCGGGTGTGAGGTCTGAGAGTCAGCGCCGAGCAGGTCCGTTAAAGGGTGGAGGGCTATTAGTCATTTTCGGTGCGCTGCTGCCGGGGTTGATCTTGTGCGCCGCCTCCCTCCCCGTTTCTTGCGCAGTGCGCCATCTCCCAAGGCCCAGTGGGTGGGGCCAGACTCCGGACTTGCGTAGGTGCCCCTGCCGGGGTGATTGCAGCCTGCTGGGCACCAGGAGAGCTGGAAAGTCCCGGTGCGGGGTAGTTGGTCCGATTTCGCTGCAATTAAGGACGGAGCCTCAGGACCTGTTTGGGCTTCACTGGGGCGAAAGGCAGCTTATCTAACCGATGCACCCATACCAAACCTTTCATTTATTTATTTTAGGAATGGTTTATTCCTCAGAAATGATGACGGTGTACTTGTTGCACTGTATACCAAATTATTGAAAGCTGCTGCCTGCCCAATGTGAAATCTGCCCAGGTTGCCAAACTCATTGCACTCACTTGAGACTGTATCCTGATAAAGGAAAAGATTGTGGCTATATTCACAGACTCAAAGTATTCATTTGGAGTGAGGCATGACTTTGGGCTCCTCGGGATGCAGCGGGGATTCCAGAACCCAATAGGAACAGCTTGTATGTACAAAATCTATTGAATGCTTCAATGTTGCCACAAAAGACTGAGGTGCTGTAGTGAAATCTGCTGCCCAAAAATATCTACATGATGAGGTGTCCCAACGAAATGACCTCACTGGTTCAGCCGCCAGGAAAGCGGCCTTATCACAAACAAATGATGCTATGATATATGCTATACAGACTGATTTATTTCCTGAGCCTTCCCTACAAGATTTGTCTTTGTCACAGGAGTAAGTCTGTGAATGAGAAACAGTGTTGGATCAAGCAGAGGTGTACAAGGGACCCGGATGGGATGTGAAGAGACAGCTCAGGCCGCGTGGCCACACCTAACGTTCTACTCTCCAAACTTGCAGAGTTGTTTCATGCAGCTGACCATGTTGGTAGGCATGGCATGATATGTCACACAGCAGCCCACTGGTATGTGCCCTTCTTTTCCTCTATGGTCCAGAATCATTGTCATTCCTGTGTCCCTTGCCAGTTTAAAATGCTGGCAAGGGATTAATAATGCCCTGCTGCTCACTGTCCTCCCTGGGGCCCCCTTTGTTCACTTCCAAATGAACTTTATCGAGATGCCTAGATGTGCCTCATATTCTTATGTGCTAGTGACTGTCTGTATGTTTTCCAGGTGGGTAAAAGTTAGCCCCTCCATGGAAGCAGATTCCATGACAGTGGCAAAGTGCTTCCTTGGGGACTTCATTTCCTGTTTCGCAATCCGGAGTTGCCTCTCAAGCAACCATGGGACACACTCCATTTCATTGGTAGTACAGAAAATCTGCAAAGCCTTAGGGATTGATCAACATTTCCAAAGTGTGTATCATCCTGAGTCAGCTGGCAAAGTGGAACCAAACAACAGTACACTTAAGAACAAGATGCAAAAATATGCTCTGAAACACAAGTGAAATGGGGCGATGCCTTGCCCCTAGCTCTGTGGTCCATCAAGGCCATGCCAACACAGAAAAACAGACTGAGACTCAATGAGGTAATTATGGGACTACCCATGATGTTACCTTCATACCCTGCAATCTCAGCTGCCAAATTAGTCCTACAATTGAATGACGTTGTCCTCCAACACTGTAGAAAGTTTATAAGGTGACTCTACAGTTTCCATTCTCAGGTTCAAGCTGCGTTACCTGAGTGCCTGACTGAAGTGTGCCATTCCCTCCAGCCCAGACGCTTCATCTACATCTGAGTCCATCAGGGGATGTTTGCCCTGCAGTCTCGTTGGTGTGGTCCCTACATGGTGCTGCTTATCATCAGCACAGCCGTCAAGTATTGTGGATTGGCAATGTGGGTCCACTCCACCCAGTTCAAGCGTGCTGCACCTGCCTGAAACACCTGGTCGCAGGTGCCCACCTCTGAACCTGCACCAAGTCCCAGGACAGAGCCTGCTGCTAGAGCTGCTCCTGCTGCTGCCCTGCCACCTTGCATTGAGTTGGACCTCCAGTGCCTGCCATCCTCATCTGCTCCACTCTAGCCACACAGTGATGTGTCCATCGCCCCTGGTTACCAGCTCCACCTGAGGCAAGCAGTCATCTCCTGAATACCCCTCTGGGTGTTCGCCACTGCCCTCAGTCTTTGGCTCCTCGTGGTATACTTCATTGCTGTGGAATGGAGAGTTTTCAAGAAACCTACCTGTCCTGCTCCTGTCCTTGAATGGAGCTACTGCTGTGTGTCTGAAAATAACTCCTGCTTGCTGCTGCTTGAGAAATATACGGTCATTCTTTCCTCATGCTGGAAATGCACACTCTTGCTTGTTGATGTCCTGGGGTCTATCCTGGGGCAATCAGAATGTCCCTCTGAAAAAACAAAGCTTTCCTTGATCTGTTCTATCATGGGCACAGACTGTCAGAATGTGTGTTTACCTGCTTATACCATTTAGGATGACGAGGGGTTCAAACTGAAAATAATTAACTACATGCTATGGATTTTACCCCCTGGTGAAAAAGGGAGGGGCTTACGAACGTGAATCCACACATCAATGCCTAATTATTGTTCATACACAGTGAGAACGTTAATCCCCATTTCCGCTTTAACATGTCCTAATATATTGTTTATTAATCAATAACAGTTCCATTTTTGTACCTGCATGAAGATCAATACAGCCTTAGCATTATTGCATATTTACACACATTTTAAACAAACTACCGTTTTGTTATGCTGTGTTGTATATTGCACATTTTAACTAAATCATCCTCGAACGTGTAGCCTCATTCGGGCATTGGCACAACCAAGCAAGGGTTGCAGAAAGTACTAGAGTCCGCCTTTTACTCAAGACCTGTAACAATTTTCCAAGGTCGTCTAGTATTCTTCCCATGGGAAGAGACTGGCACCAGCTCATCACTGCACAGCTGTAGGTTTCTGCCTCTCATGTGTTCCTGCTTTCATTCACTTGCATTGAGAAAAAGTGCATAAGTGTAGCAGCAAAATGTATGCATTTTAGCCCTGCACTGCTCCAACTGACCAAGGGGCAAACTCCCGGTCCATTTATTTGCCATGTCGCCTTTACTTATTTTTGGTGCTTGTTGGCTATTTTTGCATTAAACACGTGTTAGAAGTCTATATGCAATCCTGAGTGTAAGTTTTCTTTTACAACTTGAGCTACAGAAACTGCAGTCCCATTCCTCAATCCCACAGTCCAACAATGGCAGTACTCAGGAATAACTAATCAGCAGCTCTTTGTTGAAAAGGTCCTCAAGGAATTTCTAAGGGGAGCCCTGTCTCCATCCTCCTTCACTTCAAAGGTCTCTCCACCCTCCAGTCACAGGTATGTCGTCCATATAGTACTACCATCTGGGGACCCTGTATCCACCCTCCATCTTGTGCCATGCTAAACCAAGCCCCATACAAAATGGATCCTACTGGCCCCCGTCCTCAGACTCTCACCACACATCGAGTCCCACTATCATAAATTTACAACAATCTCCCTTCACATACAGATACTTCGCACACACATGGAATGTCAGCACAATAATCTGGGGCTCACACAATAGGTGAACTTTACCAAAGTGGTCTGTAGATCACACTTTCCTAGACACAGAGAAAATGGTCTGGTCACACTATTGATTTGTAGAAACTTAGTACACTGGCACCACCGCTTTATGTGACTTAACCCCGGCAGGCACAGCAGTCCAATGCCCACTATGAGGGTACAATTATTGTGCCCCTCCAGATCACAGAAAGGTTTCTGGCCTTCACATTGCTAGGGACAGGCCTAGGCCTCTTCACACACTCTAGATTAGCGTGACGCGTGGGCCAATCATAAAGTCAGGACACCAGTTTTACAAACAGTTGGTCACTCATGGCAGGGGACATGCCCATTCGCCATGCAGGGGGGCGTTTCCATCCCAGCAACCTCTGAGACAAACTAGACCTCATTATCTGACACTATTCCTTTGGTAGCTGTTCCCGCAAGAACACATTTGTCAAACATTCAATCCCAGCTTCAGCGTCAAGAATATTAATGATTCTGACCTCAATCCATTGAGAAAAACAGTCCACTAAAATGAAGGGAAACATACTCTCTAAACATGTCCCATGTAATGACCCTATAAAACCAATACCTAAGGTTTCCCATGGCCTATGAAATAAATCACTTAAACCGTAGGTGTCTTCCAACTACATAAATTCTTGTTAGATAACCAATTTAACATCTTTGTGTATTGTACTCTGTCTGCTTGCTCATCATTGGTCACCTATACATTTCATATAGCTTCTTTTCACTCCCCCAAAGACTCATATGTACCAGATCTAGCAAACCTTCTCCTAACTTTACAGATGGAACAAACGTGTCTCTCAGAACCAACAACCTCAATACTTAATTTCAATGTTATTTTTGAAAAATGTTTGTAAATCTGCAGTTGAAATCCTCTCTTTTGGCCTACCTACTCCCACAAACTCAAACCTTTAGTCATGGTCTTCCCCTCCTGCACTTCCTCTATTCCTGTTCACCTACGCACTCCTACAACGTAAGCCAACAAACATTCAGTGTACTGATCGTCTTCGCCATCCCTATCAACCTAACAATCGAGTACATGCAACTTTCACAAAATAATTTGCTTTTTTGCTCATAAATGCAGCAATATGTTCAACAGGAAAATTGTCCTCCAATAGCTTTGTGCCCACTTCAGCAAAACCCGCAGTAGATTTAGATGAGTGAACATTCTCACCATCAACATCAGAACACTGGAATGTTGAGAGTTCCATTGAAGACAATGGAGTAGCTCCGGATTTATAACGGCTGGTAGAAGCCCAAAGCTCCAACATTCCAATCTTTGTCTTTTTGTTTCTCCCTTTTTAATGTAGAGCATTCTACGTCAGTGGGGGAATGTTCTATTAGCCTTATAGCCCTTCTGCCTTGGGCTATACGGGTTGTTAAAGGCCCTCTCCTTCATTATAGGTCCTCGCCGCACTCAGAATCAGGGCCTTTAAAACCGGTATAGACCTCGGCAGCGGGCTATAAGGCTATATTGAAGCACCTTGTGATCTGTCTTGAGTGTTACCTTGACTCCCATATGCAACACTTGTGTACTGCTCACCTGCATCCTCCTCTTCCTTTCTCAGTAACAGAATAAGACATTTCTTGCTGGACGTAGGGATAAATGACTAAAGTCACATTTACCTAGCCAGTCTTGTGTTGTGCAAGCCCTGGACCCATCCCACGCACACTGGATCACCTGCGAGGTGCACTGGCAGGCTTGTATCAAGAGACTGCATCAGAGGCACATTTAGTAACATTCTTTTAAGTTGTTGAAAAGCTGATTTCTGTTCTCACTCCCACACAATCTTTACTTTCCTTTTTAAGAATCTAGTAAGTGGTTCAGCTATGGTAGAGAAATTAGAGAGAATTTAGTGTACAACTAATACACCGCAAGAAACGACGGCAATTGTTCTCTACTTTCAGGAACTGATACTTCTTTGTCAGATGGCTAGAAATCACTTTATCTCCCTCTGACCCAATTGTAAACATCTGGCAATTGTGTGACATATATGTATTAAAAAAACATTTTACAGTGTGCTGTCTAGCGAAGTCTCTAGCACTAGGTCCGCCCTCCTTTTCTCTCCGACCCTAGTTTCAACTGAACCCAAGAGGCAGTGTTTCTTTGTGAAACCCCAGATGTTTGAGATAATTCCACCGCAATTAAAAACATAAGGAAAAGTGCTCTCAGAGCCAGGTTTGCACCATGCTGAGTACCTACAATGAAACCAAAGAGAGGACACAGCTGTCTTCTCATCTCAATCTGCCTCTGTTTCTCCCAGAGGGGAATGCTTGCAGCCTGGTGGACTCAACTCTCAGAGCTGTTCCTGGTTGTACTTGAAGCCAGTCTAACTCAGTCTGTGTAGGAGAGTAGGATCTGCTTCACATGGGTACCCCCACTTTTTGCTGATGCTTCACTGTTTTTCGACTTTAGTCTGGCTGGGGTCCTGCTAATCAGAACCCCAGCCTAGCTGCTTCCTCTCTAAAATGGTTTCCATGTGCCCTAGGCACATCTCTGATTGGAATCTGGAGTGCCCTTATAAGTCCCTAGTATATGGTATACTATGTACCCAGGGCATAGGTACCTCAGAGGCCTACCAGGGGCTGCAGCATGTATTGTGCCACCCCTGGAAGGCCATCCAAAATGACACCACAGGTCTGCTACTGCAGCCTGGGTAAGGTGGTGCATGCACCCCTTACAGTGGTATAGGCTACCTATATCACTACCATTGCACACACATATAAACCTATAAGTCACTCCTATGGCAGGCCTTACCAATCCTGAAGGCAGAGTGCTTGGTTCTTGTGTGAGAGGGTGCCCCTGCATGAGCAGAGCCCCTCTGCAGCTTTCGGAGACCCTTCTCTGATGCTGTTTGTAGTGCAGCCTGACCATATACTCTTAAGCGCATTATAACCTCGCGTTAAATGCTAACTTTGGGATGGCTGCACGGAAACATGTCGTGTTTGGTGTCAAACATCTTGGAATACTACCCCCCGCCAGTTCTGGCGGCGGGGATAGCATTCCACCCTTCTAGAGGGAGAGACATGTACACACCGGCCTGCCCGGTAACTTCTTTCCAAAGCCCTAGCATCACAAAATGGATGCCACTGCCACAGACACGGGTCTGGCCTCCTGCTGCTGACTGAAACTCCGGCAGGGGAGGCCTGGACAATAGGTTTCCTGTCCCAAGGAGGTGTAACCACGTCCCCAGACAGGATAATGTGTATTGGGGCTGGGCGTGAGCACTCTCTGGTGCTTTGAAGTCCTGCACTGGGGGCACATTTGGTGTCCCTGTGCATACCCAAGTTCAAACCGGTTCAGGGACTTCCAGCCCCTGCTCTGGCATGAAACTGGACAAAGGGAATGGGTGTAACCACCCCTCTTCCCTGACCCTCCCATAGGTGGGTCCCCAGAGTATGTCCAACCCCCTAACTTAGTATAAGTATGGGACCCCAGTCGTTAGGACTTTAAATTACCCTGGACGAAACTCTGACACTGATTCCTGGACCTTCGATGCTCTACTTCAAGATTAGAGGACTGAAGAATCTCCCTTGGGGTCAAGGAGTGACTCCCCTGCTTGGCAGGCACCAAAGAAGCAATTGTCCAGTCTGCATCGCTGAAGCTCCCGCCGGACGCCGAAGTCTTTGCAACACCAGAGGTAGATTTCCAGACTTCCACGAGGCTGCCCTGAGTCCCCAGTGAAGCTGAGGCCCGTAGCTGTCGTGGGTAACGTGGAACCGTGACCCCTGGACACCGAGAACGTTTGCAAGTGCACCCTCTTCCTGGTCTCCCACGAAGTTGTGCTTTGGGCTCCGAGTAGCCCCCGCCTCCAGCACCGACTGCACTGAAGATCACTGGCCTCCACTCCACGAGTGTCCTGTGAGCCAGCTCCAAGTGTGTCCACTCGAGGCTCCTTTGCGGTCGCTAGTCCGTTGGCTAGTGGGCCCTCCCGAAGGCAACTCTTCTTCTGCTTGGGCTTCCCTGGTTGCTCCAGACGTGCCCTGACTTACCCTCGCTGGGTGAGTCCCTCAGACCTTGCTGGTCTGTACCACCGTCCTTCTTCTATTTCCACGAGACTTGCCGTTGCCAAGGCTTGTTGGGTCCAATCCGGTCGCCGACACCTCAGCAATCGACAGACGTCGTGGGACAGCTCGAATCCAGCTCCTGGTCATCGTCGACGCCTCCTGGACCTCGTGGCTGAAGAGTCAAGACGACCATCAACCTACCTGAAGCACCCGACATCGGTGGGCATCTGCTCATTGCCTTCCTGGTCACTGGCTAGTGACCCAGACTCTGTCCCCTCTGCTTTCAGGTTCTTTAGATCTTCGATCCACCTTTGGATCCACCCGAACACTTTTGACTTGGTCTCCAGCAGCACTTTGCAGCAGATCGCCATTGAAAACGACGACGAAACCCGACCCCTAAAGACACCTATGCACCCGGCTTTCCTGGGTGAGGTAACTCGAGTACTCCGGTGCTCCCGTGGGCATAGACTCTAGAACGACCTAGTTCTAAAGGGGTTTGCTCCAAGTCCTCCTCTAAGTGTCCTTTTTCTTTAAAACTCCAACCGCGACATTCCCCATAGAAGTCAACGGCGGCTCGCGGCTGTGTTCTCACACTGCACGAGTCCCCCGTGGGTCCCCTGTGTCACTACCTTGGGTGGTTCCTTGAGGGCCAAGCACTTCTACAGGCTCTAGGCCTTGTGTCTAGCTCAGTCGTGGTTCTTATACCACTTTATTGGTATATGGTTTGGTACGCCCCTAGGGCTCAAACGTGTATTTGTGCTATTACTGTTGATAACTGACTTGTAACTTATGTACTTCAAACTCTAGCCTCATAAAGAGACTAGAGGGGTATGTTTAAGACTAAATACATATATTTTAAATATATACCTGGTGTGGTCCTCTTTCATTTGGTCACTCAAGAGATTATAGACTGGTAAAACAAGCTGCTTTACATTCCTTCAAGACTTAGCCTGAAGGCTGCTCTCCATAGCTACCACTAGGATAGCTTTCAATAAAGGTTGTCTTTAACCTATCTCCAATAAGGGGTTGTTTGGACTGGTGCAAGGTGCCCACTATAATTAGTGGACAGCATATACCAGGCCAACTTCTCACAGTCTGTATGACTGGAGTGGTGCCACACCTGGGTGCCCTGATAACGCCAAGCGCAGAATTGTTCCTGCTGGTGTCAACTGGCTCCGCCGCCAACTGGCACTTAATTTTTCTGGGTTTCTGACACCTGGGTCATAATTTTTCCATGGCTGTGTGAAAAGGGAATAAAAAGGGGTATAGTGGTTACGTTAGTGACCTGGAATATAAACCTGGTTTACATCGACGAGCTCCGTATACCTTAACATGCATGTGATATGAAAAATGGTAGTGTGTGTGGATAAGTTAGTTAGTTTGTAGATTTATATAGCACGGCTTATCACCTGTGAGGTTATCTAGGCGCTATCTGGACTGCTACAACTATATGTTCTCGCCTTTCCACATTTATCACACCCAGGTGTCTGTACTCTGTTCTCATATGGACCCAAAAAAACACACGGTTTCATCTACTCTCTAAAGCCCTCCTAGGACATAGGCTCATCATAATATATTTATCAAATACCAGAAACAGAACAAAGGCTTACTTTCCAATGTGTCATACTTCCATTGGCCTCTTGGAGGCAGACTTGCACCATATACTGCTAGTGAGTTTTTTTTTTTTGCAGATTTATTTAGCGCGAACTCGACTCGAAGGTATTGGAGCGCTTTACATGAGCACCAGATACACAAGGACACATTCATTTTTGTTTTCTCTTTTTTAGGCACGGGGAGATTAAGGCCCAGATTTATTAACTAACGCAGCACAACGCAGCAAGACAACTGCGCTGTATCAAATGGAGAGAGCAGGAATGCTCCATAATCACTCACATATGGCACATTCCTGCTCTCCCTGGCGCACTGTGTGCTGCGCCTGCGTAGCACCAAAGCAGGCCGCCTTGCTCCAAAGTGCAAGGGAGTGTGCGTCACAGGCAGGATAGTTTTTGTGCAGGAAGGGACACCTTACAGCACCAAAACAATTCCCAGAGCCATTTTCTTCTTTTTATACGTGCTGCAGAATGCAGCACACTTAGAAAGAGGAAATAGCCAGGACAAATAAACATATTTTTGCTTGTTACACCTCAATTGGGACGGTGTAGCATTTTTTTAACCACTTGTTTTATTGTGAAATATGTCAGCAGTACAATAATACGTATAGGAAGCCTGAAATCATAAATTACAGTGTACCTGCTCAGGACAAATCACAATGTACAAAGTTGGGAATAGAAAAGGGAGGGAATAGAGAATCAGCCTCATGCTAGAGCCAAAACACACACCGTATGGCTAGGTGATCAGAGGACAGGAGGCAACACAACAAATCAACAGCAAAAAGGGATAACCAGAGCAAGAAGTAAGCTGTCCGGATCACAGAACAGGTACAGCGGGGTAAGCAGAAGAGCAAGCTTTCCCAATCACAGAACAGGTACAGCGCGGTAAGCAGAAGAGCAAGCTTTCCCGATCACAGAACAGGTATAGCGCGGTAAGCAGAAGAGCAAGCTTTCCCGATCACAGAACAGGTATAGCGAGGTTAGCAAAAGAGCAAGCTGTCGCGATCACAGAACAGGTACAGCGAGGTGAGCAGAAGAGCAAGCTGTCCCGATCACAGAACAGGCACAGCAAGGTAAGCAGAAGAGAAAATCTCCAAATCACAGAACAGGTACAGCGAGGTAAGCAGAAGAGCAAGCTGTCCCGATGACAAAACAGGTACAGCAAGGTAAGCAGAAAAGCAAGCTGTCCCGATCACAGAACAGGTACAGCGAGGTAAGCAGAAGAGCAAGCTCTTACAATCACAGAACAGGTACAGCGAGGTAAGCAGAAGAGAAAATCTCCCAATCACAGAACAGGTACAGCGAGGTAAGCAGAAGAGCAAGCTGCCCGATCACAGAACAGGTACAGCAAGGCAGAAAAGCAAGCTGTCCCGATCACAGAAAAGGTACAGCGAGATAAGCAGAAGAGCAAGCTGTCCCAATCACAGAACAGGTACAGCGAGGTAAGCAGAAGAGCAAGCTGTCCCAATCACAGAACAGGTACAGTGAGGTAAGCAGAAGAGAAAGCTGTCCCAATCACAGAACAGGTACAGCAAGGTAAGCAGAAGAGCAAATTTCCGGGTCACAGAACAGGTACAGCGAGGTAAGCAGAAAAGAAATTTCCTAATCACAGAACAGGTACAGTGAAGTGAGCAGAAGAGCAGGCTGTCCCAATCACAGAACAGGTACAGCGAGGTGAGCAGAGGAGCAAGCTGTCCCGATCACAGAACAGGTACAGTGCGGTAAGCAGAAGAGCAAATTTCCCGATCACAGAACAGGTACATCGAGGTGAGCAGAAGAGCAAGCTTTCCCGATCAGAGAACAGGTACATCGAAGTAAGCAGAAGAGCAAGCTGTCCCGATCACAGAACAGGTACATCGAGGTAAGCAAAAGAGCACGCTTTCCCGGTCACAGAACAGGTACAGCGAGGTAAGCAGAAGAGAAAATTTCCTAATCACAGAACAGGTACAGCGAGGTAAGCAGAAGACCAAGCTGTCCCAATCACAGACAGGTACAGCAAGGTAAGCAGAAAAGCAAGCTGTCCCGATCACAGAACAGGTACAGCAAGGTAAGCAGAAGAGCAAATTTCCAGATCACAGAACAGGTACAGCAAGGTAAGCAGAAGAGCAAATTTCCCAATCACAGAACAGGTACAGCGAGGTAACCAGAAGAGAAATTTCTCATTCACAGAACAGGTACAGCGCGGTAAGCAGAAGAGAAAGCTTTCCCAATCACAGAACAGGTACATCAAGGTGAGCAGAAGAGCAAGCTTTCCTGATCACAGAACAGGTACAGCAAGGGAAGCAGAAGAGCAAGCTTTCCCAATCACAGAACAGGTACAGCGCGGCAAGCAGAAGAGAAAGCTTTCCCGAATACAGAACAGGTACAGCAAGGTTAGCAAAAGAGCAAGCTGTCCCAATCACAGAACAGGTACAGCGAGGTGAGCAGAAGAGCAAGATGTCCCGATCACAGAACAGGTACAGCGAGGTAAGCAGAAGAGCAAACTGTCCCGATCACAGAACAGGTACAGCGAGGTAAGCAGAAGAGCAAGCTGCCACAATCGCAGAACAGGTACATCGAGGTAAGCAAAAGAGCACGTTTTCCCGGTCACAGAACAGGTACAGCGAGGTGAGCAGAAGAGCAAGCTGTCCCGATCACAGAACAGGTACAGCGAGGTGAGCAGAAGAGCAAGCTGTCCCGATCACAGAACAGGTGCAGCGAGGTGAGCAGAAGAGCAAGCTGTCCCGATCACAGAACAGGTACAGCGAGGTGAGCAGAAGAGCAAGCTGTCCCGATCACAGAACAGGTGCAGCGAGGTAAGCAGAAGAGCAAGCGGTCCCGATTACAGAACAGGTACAGCGAGGTGAGCAGAAGAGCAAGCTGTCCCGATCACAGAACAGGTGCAGCAAGGTGAGCAGAAGAGCAGGCTGTCCCGATCACAGAACAGATACAGCGAGGTAAGCAGAAGAGCAAGCTGTCCCGATCACAGAAAAGGTACGGCGAGGTAAGCAAAGAGCAAGCTTTCCCGATCACAGAACAGGTGCAGCAAGGTAAGCAGAAGAGAAAGCTTTCCCGATCACAGAACAGGTGTAGCAAGGTAAGCAGAAGAGCAGGCTGTCCGGATCACAGAACAGGTACAGCGAGGTAAGCGGAAGAACAAGCTGTCCCGATCACAGAACAGGTGCAGTGAGGTAAACAGAAGAGCAAGCTGTCCCGATCACAGAAAAGGTACAGAGAGGTAAGCAGAAGAGCAAGCTGTCCAGATCACAGAACAGGTACAGCGAGGTGAGCAGAAGAGCAAGCTGTCCCGATCAAAGGACAGGCACATTGAGGTGAGCAAAAGAGCAAGCTGTCACAATCACAGAACAGGTGCAGCGAGGTGAGCAGAAGAGCAAGCTGTCCCGATCACAGAACAGGTACATCGAGGTGAGCAGAAGAGCAAGCTTTCCCGATAACAGAACAGGTACAGCGAGGTAATCAGAAGAGCAAGCTGTCCCGATCACAGAACAGGTACAGCGAGATAAGCAGAAGAGCAAGCTGCCACAATCACAGAACAGGTACAGCGAGGTAAGCAAAAGAGCACGTTTTCCCGGTCACAGAACAGGTACAGCGAGGTAAACAGAAGAGAATATTTCCCAATCACAGAACAGGTACAGCGAGGTAAGCAGAATACCAAGCTGTCCCGATCACAGAACAGGTGCAGCGAGGTGAGCAGAAGAGCAAGCTGTCCCGATCACAGAACAGGTACAGCGAGGTGAGCAGAAGAGCAAGCTGTCCCGATCACAGAACAGGTGCAGCGAGGTAAGCAGAAGAGCAAGCTGTCCCGATCACAGAACAGGTACAGCAAGGTGAGCAGAAGAGCAAGCTGTCCCGATCACAGAACAGAAACAGCGAGGTAAGCAGAAGAGCAAGCTGTCCCGATCACAGAACAGGTTCAGCACTGTAAGCAGAAGAGCAAGCTGTCCCGATCACAGAAAAGGAACGCCGAGGTAAGCAGAAGAGCAAGCTTTCCCGATCACAGAACAGGAGTAGCAAGATAAGCAGAAGAGCAGGCTGTCCGGATCACAGAACAGATACAGCGAGGTAAGCAGAAGAGCAAGCTGTCCAGATCACAGAACAGGTACAGCGAGGTAAGCGGAAGAACAAGCTGTCCCGATCACAGAACAGGTGCAGCGAGGTAAACAGAAGAGCAAGCTGTCCCGATCACAGAAAAGGTACAGAGAGGTAAGCAGAAGAGCAAGCTGTCCAGATCACAGAACAGGTACAGCGAGGTGAGCAGAAGAGCAAGCTGTCCCGATTAAAGGACAGGCACATTGAGGTGAGCAAAAGAGCAAGCTGTCACAATCACAGAACAGGTGCAGCGAGGTGAGCAGCAGAGCAAGCTGTCCCCATCACAGAACAGGTACAGCGAGGTGAGCAGAAGAGCAAGCTGTCCCGATCACTGAACAGGTACAGCGAGGTGAGCAGAAGAGAAAATTTCCCGATCACAGGTACAGCGAGGTGAGGAGAAGAGCAAGCTGTCCCGATCCCAGAACAGGTACAGCGAGGTGAGCAGAAGAGCAAGCTGTCCCGATCACTGAACAGGTACAGCGAGGTGAGCAGAAGAGGAAATTTCCCAATCACAGAACAGGTACAGCGAGGTGAGCAGAAGAGCAAGCTGTCCCGATCACAGAACAGGTACAGTGAGGTGAGCAGAAGAGCAAGCTGTCCCGATCACAGAACAGGTACAGTGCGGTAAGCAGAAGAGCAAATTTCCAGATCACAGAACAGGTACATCGAGGTGAGCAGAATAGCAAGCTTTCCCGATCACAGAACAGGTACAGCGAGGTAATCAGAAGAGCAAGCTGTCCCGATCACAGAACAGGTACAGCGAGATAAGCAGAAGAGCAAGCTGCCACAATCACAGAACAGGTACAGCGAGGTAAGCAAAAGAGCACGTTTTCCGGGTCACCGAACAGGTACAGCGAGGTAAACAGAAGAGAAAATTTCCCAATCACAGAACAGGTACAGCGAGGTAAGCAGAAGACCAAGCTGTCCCGATCACAGAACAGGTGCAGCGAGGTGAGCAGAAGAGCAAGCTCTCCCGATCAAAGAACAGTTACAGCGAGGTGAGCAGAAGAGCAAGCTGTCCCGATCACAGAACAGGTGCAGCGAGGTAAGCAGAAGAGCAAGCTGTCCCGATCACAGAACAGGTACAGCGAGGTGAGCAGAAGAGCAAGCTGTCCCGATCACAGAACAGGTACAGCATGGTGAGCAGAAGAGCAAGCTGTCCCGATCACAGAACAGATACAGCGAGGTAAGCAGAAGAGCAAGCTGTCCCGATCACAGAACAGGTACAGCACTGTAAGCAGAAGAGCAAGCTGTCCCGATCACAGAAAAGGTACGGCGAGGTAAGCAGAAGAACAAGCTGTCCCGAACACACAACAGTTGCAGCGAGGTAAACAGAAGAGCAAGCTGTCCCGATCACAGAAAAGGTACAGAGAGGTAAGCAGAAGAGCAAGCTGTCCAGATCACAGAACAGGTACAGCAAGGTGAGCAGAAGAGCAAGCTGTCCCGATCAAAGGACAGGTACAGCGAGGTGAGCAAAAGAGCAAGCTGTCCCGATCACAGAACAGGTGCAGCAAGGTGAGCAGAAGAGCAGGCTGTCCCGATCACAGAACAGATACAGCGAGGTAAGCAGAAGAGCAAGCTGTCCCGATCACAGAAAAGGTACGGCGAGGTAAGCAAAAGAGCAAGCTTTCCCGATCACAGAACAGGTGCAGCAAGGTAAGCAGAAGAGAAAGCTTTCCCGATCACAGAACAGGTGTAGCAAGGTAAGCAGAAGAGCAGGCTGTCCGGATCACAGAACAGGTACAGCGAGGTAAGCGGAAGAACAAGCTGTCCCGATCACAGAACAGGTGCAGTGAGGTAAACAGAAGAGCAAGCTGTCCCGATCACAGAAAAGGTACAGAGAGGTAAGCAGAAGAGCAAGCTGTCCAGATCACAGAACAGGTACAGCGAGGTGAGCAGAAGAGCAAGCTGTCCCGATCAAAGGACAGGCACATTGAGGTGAGCAAAGAGCAAGCTGTCACAATCACAGAACAGGTGCAGCGAGGTGAGCAGAAGAGCAAGCTGTCCCGATCACAGAACAGGTACATCGAGGTGAGCAGAAGAGCAAGCTTTCCCGATAACAGAACAGGTACAGCGAGGTAATCAGAAGAGCAAGCTGTCCCGATCACAGAACAGGTACAGCGAGATAAGCAGAAGAGCAAGCTGCCACAATCACAGAACAGGTACAGCGAGGTAAGCAAAAGAGCACGTTTTCCCGGTCACAGAACAGGTACAGCGAGGTAAACAGAAGAGAATATTTCCCAATCACAGAACAGGTACAGCGAGGTAAGCAGAATACCAAGCTGTCCCGATCACAGAACAGGTGCAGCGAGGTGAGCAGAAGAGCAAGCTGTCCCGATCACAGAACAGGTACAGCGAGGTGAGCAGAAGAGCAAGCTGTCCCGATCACAGAACAGGTGCAGCGAGGTAAGCAGAAGAGCAAGCTGTCCCGATCACAGAACAGGTACAGCAAGGTGAGCAGAAGAGCAAGCTGTCCCGATCACAGAACAGAAACAGCGAGGTAAGCAGAAGAGCAAGCTGTCCCGATCACAGAACAGGTTCAGCACTGTAAGCAGAAGAGCAAGCTGTCCCGATCACAGAAAAGGAACGCCGAGGTAAGCAGAAGAGCAAGCTTTCCCGATCACAGAACAGGAGTAGCAAGATAAGCAGAAGAGCAGGCTGTCCGGATCACAGAACAGATACAGCGAGGTAAGCAGAAGAGCAAGCTGTCCAGATCACAGAACAGGTACAGCGAGGTAAGCGGAAGAACAAGCTGTCCCGATCACAGAACAGGTGCAGCGAGGTAAACAGAAGAGCAAGCTGTCCCGATCACAGAAAAGGTACAGAGAGGTAAGCAGAAGAGCAAGCTGTCCAGATCACAGAACAGGTACAGCGAGGTGAGCAGAAGAGCAAGCTGTCCCGATTAAAGGACAGGCACATTGAGGTGAGCAAAAGAGCAAGCTGTCACAATCACAGAACAGGTGCAGCGAGGTGAGCAGCAGAGCAAGCTGTCCCCATCACAGAACAGGTACAGCGAGGTGAGCAGAAGAGCAAGCTGTCCCGATCACTGAACAGGTACAGCGAGGTGAGCAGAAGAGAAAATTTCCCGATCACAGGTACAGCGAGGTGAGGAGAAGAGCAAGCTGTCCCGATCCCAGAACAGGTACAGCGAGGTGAGCAGAAGAGCAAGCTGTCCCGATCACTGAACAGGTACAGCGAGGTGAGCAGAAGAGGAAATTTCCCAATCACAGAACAGGTACAGCGAGGTGAGCAGAAGAGCAAGCTGTCCCGATCACAGAACAGGTACAGTGAGGTGAGCAGAAGAGCAAGCTGTCCCGATCACAGAACAGGTACAGTGCGGTAAGCAGAAGAGCAAATTTCCAGATCACAGAACAGGTACATCGAGGTGAGCAGAATAGCAAGCTTTCCCGATCACAGAACAGGTACAGCGAGGTAATCAGAAGAACAAGCTGTCCCGATCACAGAACAGGTACAGCGAGATAAGCAGAAGAGCGAGCTGCCACAATCACAGAACAGGTACAGCGAGGTAAGCAAAAGAGCACGTTTTCCGGGTCACCGAACAGGTACAGCGAGGTAAACAGAAGAGAAAATTTCCCAATCACAGAACAGGTACAGCGAGGTAAGCAGAAGACCAAGCTGTCCCGATCACAGAACAGGTGCAGCGAGGTGAGCAGAAGAGCAAGCTCTCCCGATCAAAGAACAGTTACAGCGAGGTGAGCAGAAGAGCAAGCTGTCCCGATCACAGAACAGGTGCAGCGAGGTAAGCAGAAGAGCAAGCTGTCCCGATCACAGAACAGGTACAGCGAGGTGAGCAGAAGAGCAAGCTGTCCCGATCACAGAACAGGTACAGCATGGTGAGCAGAAGAGCAAGCTGTCCCGATCACAGAACAGATACAGCGAGGTAAGCAGAAGAGCAAGCTGTCCCGATCACAGAACAGGTACAGCACTGTAAGCAGAAGAGCAAGCTGTCCCGATCACAGAAAAGGTACGGCGAGGTAAGCAGAAGAACAAGCTGTCCCGAACACACAACAGTTGCAGCGAGGTAAACAGAAGAGCAAGCTGTCCCGATCACAGAAAAGGTACAGAGAGGTAAGCAGAAGAGCAAGCTGTCCAGATCACAGAACAGGTACAGCAAGGTGAGCAGAAGAGCAAGCTGTCCCGATCAAAGGACAGGCACATTGAGGTGAGCAAAAGAGCAAGCTGTCACAATCACAGAACAAGTGCAGCGAGGTGAGCAGAAGAGCAAGCTGTCCCGATCACAGAACAGGTACAGCGAGGTGAGAAGAAGAGCAAGCTGTCCCGATCACTGAACAGGTAGAGCGAGGTGAGCAGAAGAGAAAATTTCCCGATCACAGAACAGGTACAGCGAGGTGAGGAGAAGAGCAAGCTGTCCCGATTACAGAACAGGTACAGCGAGGTGAGCAGAAGAGCAAGCTGTCCCGATCACTGAATAGGTACAGCGAGGTGAGCAGAAGAGGAAATTTCCCAATCACAGAACAGGTACAGCGAGGTGAGCAGAAGACCAAGCTGTCCCGATCACAGAACAGGTGCAGCGAGGTGAGCAGAAGAGCAAGCTCTCCCGATCACAGAACAGGTACAGCGAGATAAGCAGAAGAGCAAGCTGCCACAATCACAGAACAGGTACAGCGAGGTAAGCAAAAGAGCACGTTTTCCGGGTCACCGAACAGGTACAGCGAGGTAAACAGAAGAGAAAATTTCCCAATCACAGAACAGGTACAGCGAGGTAAGCAGAAGACCAAGCTGTCCCGATCACAGAACAGGTGCAGCGAGGTGAGCAGAAGAGCAAGCTCTCCCGATCAAAGAACAGGTACAGCGAGGTGAGCAGAAGAGCAAGCTGTCCCGATCACAGAACAGGTGCAGCGAGGTAAGCAGAAGAGCAAGCTGTCCCGATCACAGAACAGGTACAGCGAGGTGAGCAGAAGAGCAAGCTGTCCCGATCACAGAACAGGTACAGCATGGTGAGCAGAAGAGCAAGCTGTCCCGATCACAGAACAGATACAGCGAGGTAAGCAGAAGAGCAAGCTGTCCCGATCACAGAACAGGTACAGCACTGTAAGCAGAAGAGCAAGCTGTCCCGATCACAGAAAAGGTACGGCGAGGTAAGCAGAAGAACAAGCTGTCCCGAACACACAACAGTTGCAGCGAGGTAAACAGAAGAGCAAGCTGTCCCGATCACAGAAAAGGTACAGAGAGGTAAGCAGAAGAGCAAGCTGTCCAGATCACAGAACAGGTACAGCAAGGTGAGCAGAAGAGCAAGCTGTCCCGATCAAAGGACAGGCACATTGAGGTGAGCAAAAGAGCAAGCTGTCACAATCACAGAACAAGTGCAGCGAGGTGAGCAGAAGAGCAAGCTGTCCCGATCACAGAACAGGTACAGCGAGGTGAGAAGAAGAGCAAGCTGTCCCGATCACTGAACAGGTACAGCGAGGTGAGCAGAAGAGAAAATTTCCCGATCACAGAACAGGTACAGCGAGGTGAGGAGAAGAGCAAGCTGTCCCGATCACAGAACAGGTACAGCGAGGTGAGCAGAAGAGCAAGCTGTCCCGATCACTGAACAGGTACAGCGAGGTGAGCAGAAGAGGAAATTTCCCAATCACAGAACAGGTACAGCGAGGTGAGCAGAAGAGCAAGCTGTCCCGATCACAGAACAGGTACAGTGAGGTGAGCAGAAGAACAAGCTGTCCCGATCACAGAACAGGTACAGTGCGGTAAGCAGAAGAGCAAATTTCCCGATCACAGAACAGGTACATCGAGGTAAGCAGAAGAGCAAGCTTTCCCGATCACAGAACAGGTACATCAAAGTAAGCAGAAGAGCAAGCTGTCCCGATCACAGAACAGGTACATCGCAGTAAGCAAAAGAGCATGCTTTCCCGGTCACAGAACAGGTACAGCGAGGTAAGCAGAAGAGAAAATTTCCCAATCACAGAACAGGTACAGCGAGGTAAGCAGAAGACCAAGCTGTCCCGATCCCAGACAGGTACAGCAAGGTAAGCAGAAAAGCAAGCTGTCCCGATCACAGAACAGGAACAGCAAGGTAAGCAGGAGAGCAAATTTCCCGATCACAGAACAGGTACAGCGAGGTAAGCAGAAGAGTAAATTTCCCAATCGCAGAACAGGTACAGCGAGGTAACCAGAAGAGAAATTTCTCATTCACAGAACAGGTACAGCGCGGTAAGCAGAAGAGAAAGCTTTCCCAATCACAGAACAGGTACATCAAGGTGAGCAGAAGAGCAAGCTTTCCTGATCACAGAACAGGTACAGCAAGGGAAGCAGAAGAGCAAGCTGTCCCGATCACAGAACAGGTACAGCAAGGTGAGCAGAAGAGCAAGCTGTCCCGATCACAGAACAGAAACAGCGAGGTAAGCAGAAGAACAAGCTGTCCCGATCACAGAACAGGTACAGTGCGGTAAGCAGAAGAGCAAATTTCCCGATCACGGAACAGGTGCAGCAAGGTAAGCAGAAGAGCAAGCTTTCCCGATCACAGAACAGGTGTAGCAAGGTAAGCAGAAGAGCAGGCTGTCCGGATCACAGAACAGATACAGCGAGGTAAGCAGAAGAGCAAGCTGTCCAGATTACAGAACAGGTACAGCGAGGTAAGCGGAAGAACAAGCTGTTCCAATCACAGAACAGGTGCAGCGAGGTGAGCAGAAGAGCAAGCTGTCCCGATCACTGAACAGGTACAGCGAGGTGAGCAGAAGAGAAATATTCCCGATCACAGGTACAGCGAGGTGAGGAGAAGAGCAAGCTGTCCCGATCACAGAACAGGTACAACGAGGTGAGCAGAAGAGCAAGCTGTCCCGATCACTGAACAGGTACAGCGAGGTGAGCAGAAGAGGAAATTTCCCAATCACAGAACAGGTACAGCGAGGTGAGCAGAAGAGCAAGCTGTCCCGATCACAGAACAGGTACAGTGAGGTGAGCAGAAGAGCAAGCTGTCCCGATCACAGAACAGATACAGTGCGGTAAGCAGAAGAGCAAATTTCCAGATCACAGAACAGGTACATCGAGGTAATCAGAAGAGCAAGCTGTCCCGATCACAGAACAGGTACAGCGAGATAAGCAGAAGAGCAAGCTGCCACAATCACAGAACAGGTACAGCGAGGTAAGCAAAAGAGCACGTTTTCCGGGTCACAGAACAGGTACAGCGAGGTAAACAGAAGAGAAAATTTCCCAATCACAGAACAGGTACAGCGAGGTAAGCAGAAGACCAAGCTGTCCCGATCACAGAACAGGTGCAGCGAGGTGAGCAGAAGAGCAAGCTGTCCCGATCACAGAACAGGTACAGCGAGGTGAGCAGAAGAGCAAGCTGTCCCGATCACAGAACAGGTGCAGCAAGGTAAGCAGAAGAGCAAGCTGTCCCGATCACAGAACAGGTACAGCGAGGTGAGCAGAAGAGCAAGCTGTCCCGATCACAGAACAGGTACAGCAAGGTGAGCAGAAGAGCAAGCTGTCCCGATCACAGAACAGATACAGCGAGGTAAGCAGAAGAGCAAGCTGTCCCGATCACAGAACAGGTACAGCACTGTAAGCAGAAGAGCAAGCTGTCCCGATCACAGAAAAGGTACGGCGAGGTAAGCAGAAGAGCAAGCTTTCCCGATCACAGAACAGGTGCAGCAAGGTAAGCAGAAGAGCAAGCTTTCCCGATCACAGAACAGGTGTAGCAAGGTAAGCAGAAGAGCAGGCTGTCCGGATCACAGAACAGGTACAGCGAGGTAAGCGGAAGAACAAGCTGTCCCGAACACAGAACAGTTGCAGCGAGGTAAACAGAAGAGCAAGCTGTCCCGATCACAGAAAAGGTACAGAGAGGTAAGCAGAAGAGCAAGCTGTCCAGATCACAGAACAGGTACAGCGAGGTGAGCAGAAGAGCAAGCTGTCCCGATCAAAGGACAGGCACATTGAGGTGAGCAAAAGAGCAAGCTGTCACAATCACATAACAGGTGCAGCGAGGTGAGTAGAAGAGCAAGCTGTCCCGATCACAGAACAGGTACAGCGAGGTGAGCAGAAGAGCAAGCTGTCCCGATCACTGAACAGGTACAGCGAGGTGAGCAGAAGAGAAAATTTCCCGATCACAGAACAGGTACAGCGAGGTGAGGAGAAGAGCAAGCTGTCCCGATCACAGAACAGGTACAGCGAGGTGAGCAGAAGAGCAAGCTGTCCAGATCACTGAACAGGTACAGCGAGGTGAGCAGAAGAGGAAATTTCCCAATCACAGAACAGGTACAGCGAGGTGAGCAGAAGAGCAAGCTGTCCCGATCACAGAACAGGTACAGTGAGGTGAGCAGAAGAGCAAGCTGTCCCGATCACAGAACAGGTACAGTGCGGTAAGCAGAAGAGCAAATTTCCCGATCACAGAACAGGTACATCGAGGTAAGCAGAAGAGCAAGCTTTCCCGATCACAGAACAGGTACATCAAAGTAAGCAGAAGAGCAAGCTGTCCCGATCACAGAACAGGTACATCGAGGTAAGCAAAGAGCACGCTTTCCCGGTCACAGAACAGGTACAGCGAGGTAAGCAGAAGAGAACATTTCCCAATCACAGAACAGGTACAGCGAGGTAAGCAGAAGACCAAGCTGTCCCGATCACAGAACAGGTACAGCAAGGTAAGCAGAAAAGCAAGCTGTCCCGATCACAGAACAGGTACAGCAAGGTAAGCAGGAGAGCAAATTTCCCGATCACAGAACATGTACAGCAAGGTAAGCAGAAGAGCAAATTTCCCAATCGCAGAACAGGTACAGCGAGGTAACCAGAAAAGAAATTTCTCATTCACAGAACAGGTACAGCGCGGTAAGCAGAAGAGAAAGCTTTCCCAATCACAGAACAGGTACATCAAGGTGAGCAGAAGAGCAAGCTTTCCTGATCACAGAACAGGTACAGCAAGGGAAGCAGAAGAGCAAGCTTTCCCAATCACAGAACAGGTACAGCGCGGCAAGCAGAAGAGAAAGCTTTCCCGAATACAGAACAGGTACAGCGAGGTTAGCAAAAGAGCAAGCTGTCCCAATCACAGAACAGGTACAGCGAGGTGCGCAGAAGAGCAAGATGTCCCGATCACAGAACAGGTACAGCGAGGTAAGCAGAAGAGCAAGCTGTCCCGATCACAGAACAGGTACAGCGAGGTAAGCAGAAGAGCAAGCTGCCACAATCACAGAACAGGTACAGCGAGGTAAGCAAAAGAGCACGTTTTCCCGGTCACAGAACAGGTACAGCGAGGTAAACAGAAGAGAAAATTTCCCAATCACAGAACAGGTACAGCGAGGTAAGCAGAAGACCAAGCTGTCCCGATCACAGAACAGGTGCAGCGAGGTGAGCAGAAGAGCAAGCTGTCCCGATCACAGAACAGGTACAGCGAGGTGAGCAGAAGAGCAAGCTGTCCCGATCACAGAACAGGTGCAGCAAGGTAAGCAGAAAAGCAAGCTGTCCCGATCACAGAACAGGTACAGCGAGGTGAGCAGAAGAGCAAGCTGTCCCGATCACAGAACAGGTACAGCAAGGTGAGCAGAAGAGCAAGCTGTCCCGATCACAGAACAGATACAGCGAGGTAAGCAGAAGAGCAAGCTGTCCCGATCACAGAACAGGTACAGCACTGTAAGCAGAAGAGCAAGCTGTCCCGATCACAGAAAAGGTACGGCGAGGTAAGCAGAAGAGCAAGCTTTCCCGATCACAGAACAGGTGCAGCAAGGTAAGCAAAAGAGCAAGCTTTCCCGATCACAGAACAGGTGTAGCAAGGTAAGCAGAAGAGCAGGCTGTCCGGATCACAGAACAGGTACAGCGAGGTAAGCGGAAGAACAAGCTGTCCCGAACACAGAACAGTTGCAGCGAGGTAAACAGAAGAGCAAGCTGTCCCGATCACAGAAAAGGTACAGAGAGGTAAGCAGAAGAGCAAGCTGTCCAGATCACAGAACAGGTACAGCGAGGTGAGCAGAAGAGCAAGCTGTCCCGATCAAAGGACAGGCACATTGAGGTGAGCAAAAGAGCAAGCTGCCACAATCACATAACAGGTGCAGCGAGGTGAGCAGAAGAGCAAGCTGTCCCGATCACAGAACAGGTACAGCGAGGTGAGCAGAAGAGCAAGCTGTCCCGATCACTGAACAGGTACAGCGAGGTGAGCAGAAGAGAAAATTTCCCGATCACAGAACAGGTACAGCGAGGTGAGGAGAAGAGCAAGCTGTCCCGATCACAGAACAGGTACAGCGAGGTGAGCAGAAGAGCAAGCTGTCCCGATCACTGAACAGGTACAGCGAGGTGAGCAGAAGAGGACATTTCCCAATCACAGAACAGGTACAGCGAGGTGAGCAGAAGAGCAAGCTGTCCCGATCACAGAACAGGTACAGTGAGGTGAGCAGAAGAGCAAGCTGTCCCGATCACAGAACAGGTACAGTGCGGTAAGCAGAAGAGCAAATTTCCCGATCACAGAACAGGTACATCGAGGTAAGCAGAAGAGCAAGCTTTCCCGATCACAGAACAGGTACATCAAAGTAAGCAGAAGAGCAAGCTGTCCCGATCACAGAACAGGTACATCGAGGTAAGCAAAGAGCACGCTTTCCCGGTCACAGAACAGGTACAGCGAGGTAAGCAGAAGAGAACATTTCCCAATCACAGAACAGGTACAGCGAGGTAAGCAGAAGACCAAGCTGTCCCGATCACAGACAGGTACAGCAAGGTAAGCAGAAAAGCAAGCTGTCCCGATCACAGAACAGGTACAGCAAGGTAAGCAGGAGAGCAAATTTCCCGATCACAGAACATGTACAGCAAGGTAAGCAGAAGAGCAAATTTCCCAATTGCAGAACAGGTACAGCGAGGTAACCAGAAAAGAAATTTCTCATTCACAGAACAGGTACAGCGCGGTAAGCAGAAGAGAAAGCTTTCCCAATCACAGAACAGGTACATCAAGGTGAGCAGAAGAGCAAGCTTTCCTGATCACAGAACAGGTACAGCAAGGGAAGCAGAAGAGCAAGCTTTCCCAATCACAGAACAGGTACAGCGCGGCAAGCAGAAGAGAAAGCTTTCCCGAATACAGAACAGGTACAGCGAGGTTAGCAAAAGAGCAAGCTGTCCCAATCACAGAACAGGTACAGCGAGGTGCGCAGAAGAGCAAGATGTCCCGATCACAGAACAGGTATAGCGAGGTAAGCAGAAGAGCAAGCTGTCCCGATCACAGAACAGGTACAGCGAGGTAAGCAGAAGAGCAAGCTGCCACAATCACAGAACAGGTACAGCGAGATAAGCAAAAGAGCACGTTTTCCGGTCACAGAACAGGTACAGCGAGGTAAACAGAAGAGAAAATTTCCCAATCACAGAACAGGTACAGCGAGGTAAGCAGAAGACCAAGCTGTCCCGATCACAGAACAGGTGCAGCGAGGTGAGCAGAAGAGCAAGCTGTCCCGATCACAGAACAGGTACAGCGAGGTGAGCAGAAGAGCAAGCTGTCCCGATCACAGGACAGGTGGAGCGAGGTAAGCAGAAGAGCAAGCTGTCCCGATCACAGAACAGGTACAGCGAGGTGAGCAGAAGAGCAAGCTGTCCCGATCACAGAACAGGTGCAGCAAGGTGAGCAGAAGAGCAAGCTGTCCCGATCACAGAACAGATACAGCGAGGTAAGCAGAAGAGCAAGCTGTCCCGATCACAGAACAGGTACAGCACTGAAAGCAGAAGAGCAAGCTGTCCCGATCACAGAAAAGGTACGGCGAGGTAAGCAGAAGAGTAAGCTTTCCCGATCACAGAACAGGTGCAGCAAGGTAAGCAGAAGAGCAAGCTTTCCCGATCACAGAACAGGTGTAGCAAGGTAAGCAGAAGAGCAGGCTGTCCGGATCACAGAACAGGTACAGCGAGGAAAGCGGAAGAACAAGCTGTCCCAATCACAGAACAGGTGCAGCGAGGTAAACAGAAGAGCAAGCTGTCCCGATCACAGAAAAGGTACAGAGAGGTAAGCAGAAGAGCAAGCTGTCCAGATCACAGAACAGGTACAGCGAGGTGAGCAGAAGAGCAAGCTGTCCCGATCAAAGGACAGGCACATTGAAGTGAGCAAAAGAGCAAGCTGTCACAATCAAAGAACAGGTGCAGCGAGGTGAGCAGAAGAGCAAGCTGTCCCGATCACAGAACAGGTACAGCGAGGTGAGCAGAAGAGCAAGCTGTCCCGATCACTGAACAGGTACAGCGAGGTGAGCAGAATAGAAAATTTCCCGATCACAGAACAGGTACAGCGAGGTGAGGAGAAGAGCAAGCTGTCCCGATCACAGAACAGGTACAGCGAGGTGAGCAGAAGAGCAAGCTGTCCCGATCACTGAACAGGTACAGCGAGGTGAGCAGAAGAGAACATTTCTCAATCACAGAACAAGTACAGCGAGGTGAGCAGAAGAGAAAGCTGTCCCAATCACAGAACAGGTACAGCAAGGTAAGCAGAAGAGCAAATTTCCGGGTCACAGAACAGGTACAGCGAGGTAAGCAGAAAATAAATTTCCTAATCACAGAACAGGTACAATGAAGTGAGCAGAAGAGCAAACTTTCCCAATCACAGAACAGGTACAGCGCGGTAAACAGAAGAGCAAGCTTTCCCGATCACAGAACAGGTATAGCGCGGTAAGCAGAAGAGCAAGCTTTCCCGATCACAGAACAGGTACAGCGAGGTTAGCAAAAGAGCAAGCTGTCGCGATCACAGAACAGGTACAGCGAGGTGAGCAGAAGAGCAAGCTGTCCCGATCACAGAACAGGCACAGCAAGGTAAGCAGAAGAGAAAATCTCCAAATCACAGAACAGGTACAGCGAGGTAAGCAGAAGAGCAAGCTGTCCCGATGACAAAACAGGTACAGCAAGTTAAGCAGAAAAGCAAGCTGTCCCGATCACAGAACAGGTACAGCGAGGTAAGCAGAAGAGCAAGCTGTTACAATCACAGAACAGGTACAGCGAGGTAAGCAGAAGAGAAAATCTCCCAATCACAGAACAGGTACAGCGAGGTAAGCAGAAGAGCAAGCTGCCCGATCACAGAACAGGTACAGCAAGGCAGAAAAGCAAGCTGTCCCGATCACAGAAAAGGTACAGCGAGATAAGCAGAAGAGCAAGCTGTCTCAATCACAGAACAGGTACAGCGAGGTAAGCAGAAGAGCAAGCTGTCCCGATCACAGAACAGGTACAGTGAGGTAAGCAGAAGAGAAAGCTGTCCCAATCACAGAACAGGTACAGCAAGGTAAGCAGAAGAGCAAATTTCCGAGTCACAGAACAGGTACAGCGAGGTAAGCAGAAAAGAAATTTCCCAATCACAGAACAGGTACAGCGAGGTGAGCAGAGGAGCAAGCTGTCCCGATCACAGAACAGGTACAGTGCGGTAAGCAGAAGAGCAAATTTCCCGATCACAGAACAGGTACATCGAGGTGAGCAGAAGAGCAAGCTTTCCCGATCACAGAACAGGTACATCGAAGTAAGCAGAAGAGCAAGCTGTCCCGATCACAGAACAGGTACATCGAGGTAAGCAAAAGAGCACGCTTTCCCGGTCACAGAACAGGTACAGCGAGGTAAGCAGAAGAGAAAATTTCCTAATCACAGAACAGGTACAGCGAGGTGAGCAGAAGAGCAAGCTGTCCCGATCACAGAACAGGTGCAGCAAGGTAAGCAGAAGAGCAAGCTGTCCCGATCACAGAACAGGTACAGCGAGGTGAGCAGAAGAGCAAGCTGTCCCGATCACAGAACAGGTACAGCAAGGTGAGCAGAAGAGCAAGCTGTCCCGATCACAGAACAGATACAGCGAGGTAAGCAGAAGAGCAAGCTGTCCCGATCACAGAACAGGTACAGCACTGTAAGCAGAAGAGCAAGCTGTCCCGATCACAGAAAAGGTACGGCGAGGTAAGCAGAAGAGCAAGCTTTCCCGATCACAGAACAGGTGCAGCAAGGTAAGCAGAAGAGCAAGCTTTCCCGATCACAGAACAGGTGTAGCAAGGTAAGCAGAAGAGCAGGCTGTCCGGATCACAGAACAGGTACAGCGAGGTAAGCGGAAGAACAAGCTGTCCCGAACACAGAACAGTTGCAGCGAGGTAAACAGAAGAGCAAGCTGTCCCGATCACAGAAAAGGTACAGAGAGGTAAGCAGAAGAGCAAGCTGTCCAGATCACAGAACAGGTACAGCGAGGTGAGCAGAAGAGCAAGCTGTCCCGATCAAAGGACAGGCACATTGAGGTGAGCAAAAGAGCAAGCTGTCACAATCACATAACAGGTGCAGCGAGGTGAGCAGAAGAGCAAGCTGTCCCGATCACAGAACAGGTACAGCGAGGTGAGCAGAAGAGCAAGCTGTCCCGATCACTGAACAGGTACAGCGAGGTGAGCAGAAGAGAAAATTTCCCGATCACAGAACAGGTACAGCGAGGTGAGGAGAAGAGCAAGCTGTCCCGATCACAGAACAGGTACAGCGAGGTGAGCAGAAGAGGACATTTCCCAATCACAGAACAGGTACAGCGAGGTGAGCAGAAGAGCAAGCTGTCCCGATCACAGAACAGGTACAGTGAGGTGAGCAGAAGAGCAAGCTGTCCCGATCACAGAACAGGTACAGTGCGGTAAGCAGAAGAGCAAATTTCCCGATCACAGAACAGGTACATCGAGGTAAGCAGAAGAGCAAGCTTTCCCGATCACAGAACAGGTACATCAAAGTAAGCAGAAGAGCAAGCTGTCCCGATCACAGAACAGGTACATCGAGGTAAGCAAAGAGCACGCTTTCCCGGTCACAGAACAGGTACAGCGAGGTAAGCAGAAGAGAACATTTCCCAATCACAGAACAGGTACAGCGAGGTAAGCAGAAGACCAAGCTGTCCCGATCACAGACAGGTACAGCAAGGTAAGCAGAAAAGCAAGCTGTCCCGATCACAGAACAGGTACAGCAAGGTAAGCAGGAGAGCAAATTTCCCGATCACAGAACATGTACAGCAAGGTAAGCAGAAGAGCAAATTTCCCAATTGCAGAACAGGTACAGCGAGGTAACCAGAAAAGAAATTTCTCATTCACAGAACAGGTACAGCGCGGTAAGCAGAAGAGAAAGCTTTCCCAATCACAGAACAGGTACATCAAGGTGAGCAGAAGAGCAAGCTTTCCTGATCACAGAACAGGTACAGCAAGGGAAGCAGAAGAGCAAGCTTTCCCAATCACAGAACAGGTACAGCGCGGCAAGCAGAAGAGAAAGCTTTCCCGAATACAGAACAGGTACAGCGAGGTTAGCAAAAGAGCAAGCTGTCCCAATCACAGAACAGGTACAGCGAGGTGCGCAGAAGAGCAAGATGTCCCGATCACAGAACAGGTACAGCGAGGTAAGCAGAAGAGCAAGCTGTCCCGATCACAGAACAGGTACAGCGAGGTAAGCAGAAGAGCAAGCTGCCACAATCACAGAACAGGTACAGCGAGATAAGCAAAAGAGCACGTTTTCCCGGTCACAGAACAGGTACAGCGAGGTAAACAGAAGAGAAAATTTCCAGATCACAGAACAGGTACAGCGAGGTAAGCAGAAGACCAAGCTGTCCCGATCACAGAACAGGTGCAGCGAGGTGAGCAGAAGAGCAAGCTGTCCCGATCACAGAACAGGTACAGCGAGGTGAGCAGAAGAGCAAGCTGTCCCGATCACAGGACAGGTGGAGCGAGGTAAGCAGAAGAGCAAGCTGTCCCGATCACAGAACAGGTACAGCGAGGTGAGCAGAAGAGCAAGCTGTCCCGATCACAGAACAGGTGCAGCAAGGTGAGCAGAAGAGCAAGCTGTCCCGATCACAGAACAGATACAGCGAGGTAAGCAGAAGAGCAAGCTGTCCCGATCACAGAACAGGTACAGCACTGAAAGCAGAAGAGCAAGCTGTCCCGATCACAGAAAAGGTACGGCGAGGTAAGCAGAAGAGTAAGCTTTCCCGATCACAGAACAGGTGCAGCAAGGTAAGCAGAAGAGCAAGCTTTCCCGATCACAGAACAGGTGTAGCAAGGTAAGCAGAAGAGCAGGCTGTCCGGATCACAGAACAGGTACAGCGAGGAAAGCGGAAGAACAAGCTGTCCCAATCACAGAACAGGTGCAGCGAGGTAAACAGAAGAGCAAGCTGTCCCGATCACAGAAAAGGTACAGAGAGGTAAGCAGAAGAGCAAGCTGTCCAGATCACAGAACAGGTACAGCGAGGTGAGCAGAAGAGCAAGCTGTCCCGATCAAAGGACAGGCACATTGAAGTGAGCAAAAGAGCAAGCTGTCACAATCAAAGAACAGGTGCAGCGAGGTGAGCAGAAGAGCAAGCTGTCCCGATCACAGAACAGGTACAGCGAGGTGAGCAGAAGAGCAAGCTGTCCCGATCACTGAACAGGTACAGCGAGGTGAGCAGAATAGAAAATTTCCCGATCACAGAACAGGTACAGCGAGGTGAGGAGAAGAGCAAGCTGTCCCGATCACAGAACAGGTACAGCGAGGTGAGCAGAAGAGCAAGCTGTCCCGATCACTGAACAGGTACAGCGAGGTGAGCAGAAGAGAACATTTCTCAATCACAGAACAAGTACAGCGAGGTGAGCAGAAGAGAAAGCTGTCCCAATCACAGAACAGGTACAGCAAGGTAAGCAGAAGAGCAAATTTCCGGGTCACAGAACAGGTACAGCGAGGTAAGCAGAAAAGAAATTTCCTAATCACAGAACAGGTACAATGAAGTGAGCAGAAGAGCAAACTTTCCCAATCACAGAACAGGTACAGCGCGGTAAACAGAAGAGCAAGCTTTCCCGATCACAGAACAGGTATAGCGCGGTAAGCAGAAGAGCAAGCTTTCCCGATCACAGAACAGGTACAGCGAGGTTAGCAAAAGAGCAAGCTGTCGCGATCACAGAACAGGTACAGCGAGGTGAGCAGAAGAGCAAGCTGTCCCGATCACAGAACAGGCACAGCAAGGTAAGCAGAAGAGAAAATCTCCAAATCACAGAACAGGTACAGCGAGGTAAGCAGAAGAGCAAGCTGTCCCGATGACAAAACAGGTACAGCAAGGTAAGCAGAAAAGCAAGCTGTCCCGATCACAGAACAGGTACAGCGAGGTAAGCAGAAGAGCAAGCTGTTACAATCACAGAACAGGTACAGCGAGGTAAGCAGAAGAGAAAATCTCCCAATCACAGAACAGGTACAGCGAGGTAAGCAGAAGAGCAAGCTGCCCGATCACAGAACAGGTACAGCAAGGCAGAAAAGCAAGCTGTCCCGATCACAGAAAAGGTACAGCGAGATAAGCAGAAGAGCAAGCTGTCTCAATCACAGAACAGGTACAGCGAGGTAAGCAGAAGAGCAAGCTGTCCCGATCACAGAACAGGTACAGTGAGGTAAGCAGAAGAGAAAGCTGTCCCAATCACAGAACAGGTACAGCAAGGTAAGCAGAAGAGCAAATTTCCGGGTCACAGAACAGGTACAGCGAGGTAAGCAGAAAAGAAATTTCCCAATCACAGAACAGGTACAGCGAGGTGAGCAGAGGAGCAAGCTGTCTCGATCACAGAACAGGTACAGTGCGGTAAGCAGAAGAGCAAATTTCCCGATCACAGAACAGGTACATCGAGGTGAGCAGAAGAGCAAGCTTTCCCGATCACAGAACAGGTACATCGAAGTAAGCAGAAGAGCAAGCTGTCCCGATCACAGAACAGGTACATCGAGGTAAGCAAAAGAGCACGCTTTCCCGGTCACAGAACAGGTACAGCGAGGTAAGCAGAAGAGAAAATTTCCTAATCACAGAACAGGTACAGCGAGGTAAGCAGCAGACCAAGCTGTCCCAATCACAGACAGGTACAGCAAGGTAAGCAGAAAAGCAAGCTGTCCCGATCACAGAACAGGTACAGCAAGGTAAGCAGAAGAGAAAATTTCCAGATCACAGAACAGGTACAGCAAGGTAAGCAGAAGAGCAAATTTCCCAATCACAGAACAGGTACAGCGAGGTAACCAGAAGAGAAATTTCTCATTCACAGAACAGGTACAGCGCGGTAAGCAGAAGAGAAAGCTTTCCCAATCACAGAACAGGTACATCAAGGTGAGCAGAAGAGCAAGCTTTCCTGATCACAGAACAGGTACAGCAAGGGAAGCAGAAGAGCAAGCTTTCCCAATCACAGAACAGGTACAGCGCGGCAAGCAGAAGAGAAAGCTTTCCTGAATACAGAACAGGTACAGCAAGGTTAGTAAAGAGCAAGCTGTCCCAATCACAGAACAGGTACAGCGAGGTGAGCAGAAGAGCAAGATGTCCCGATCACAGAACAGGTACAGCGAGGTAAGCAGAAGAGCAAGCTGTCCCGATCACAGAACAGGTACAGCGAGGTAAGCAGAAGAGCAAGCTGCCACAATCGCAGAACAGGTACAGCGAGGTAAGCAAAAGAGCACGTTTTCCCGGTCACAGAACAGGTACAGCGAGGTAAACAGAAGAGAACATTTCCCAATCACAGAACAGGCACAGCGAGGTAAGCAGAAGCCCAACCTGTCCCGATCACAGAACAGGTGCAGCGAGGTGAGCAGAAGAGCAAGCTGTCCCGATCACAGAACAGGTACAGCGAGGTGAGCAGAAGAGCAAGCTGTCCCGATCACAGAACAGGTGCAGCGAGGTAAGCAGAAGAGCAAGCGGTCCCGATTACAGAACAGGTACAGCGAGGTGAGCAGAAGAGCAAGCTGTCCCGATCACAGAACAGGTGCAGCAAGGTGAGCAGAAGAGCAGGCTGTCCCGATCACAGAACAGATACAGCGAGGTAAGCAGAAGAGCAAGCTGTCCCGATCACAGAACAGGTACAGCACTGTAAGCAGAAGAGCAAGCTGTCCCGATCACAGAAAAGGTACGGCGAGGTAAGCAAAAGAGCAAGCTTTCCCGATCACAGAACAGGTGCAGCAAGGTAAGCAGAAGAGAAAGCTTTCCCGATCACAGAACAGGTGTAGCAAGGTAAGCAGAAGAGCAGGCTGTCCGGATCACAGAACAGGTACAGCGAGGTAAGCGGAAGAACAAGCTGTCCCGATCACAGAACAGGTGCAGCGAGGTAAACAGAAGAGCAAGCTGTCCCGATCACAGAAAAGGTACAGAGAGGTAAGCAGAAGAGCAAGCTGTCCAGATCACAGAACAGGTACAGCGAGGTGAGCAGAAGAGCAAGCTGTCCCGATCAAAGGACAGGCACATTGAGGTGAGCAAAAGAGCAAGCTGTCACAATCACAGAACAGGTGCAGCGAGGTGAGCGGAAGAGCAAGCTGTCCCGATCACAGAACAGGTACAGCGAGGTGAGCAGAAGAGCAAGCTGTCCCGATCACTGAACAGGTACAGCGAGGTGAGCAGAAGAGAAAATTTCCCGATCACAGAACAGGTACAGCGAGGTGAGGAGAAGAGCAAGCTGTCCCGATCACAGAACAGGTACAGCGAGGTGAGCAGAAGAGCAAGCTGTCCCGATCACTGAACAGGTACAGCGAGGTGAGCAGAAGAGGAAATTTCGCAATCACAGAACAGGTTCAGCGAGGAGAGCAGAAGAGCAAGCTGTCCCGATCACAGAACAGGTACAGTGAGGTGAGCAGAAGAGCAAGCTGTCCCGATCACAGAACAGGTACAGTGCGGTAAGCAGAAGAGCAAATTTCCCGATCACAGAACAGGTACATCGAGGTGAGCAGAAGAGCAAGCTTTCCCGATCACAGAACAGGTACAGCGAGGTAATCAGAAGAGCAAGCTGTCCCGATCACAGAACAGGTACAGCGAGATAAGCAGAAGAGCAAGCTGCCACAATCACAGAACAGGTACAGCGAGGTAAGCAAAAGAGCACGTTTTCCCGGTCACAGAACAGGTACAGCGAGGTAAACAGAAGAGAAAATTTCCCGATCACAGAACAGGTGCAGCGAGGTGAGCAGAAGAGCAAGCTGTCCCGATCACAGAACAGGTGCAGCGAGGTGAGCAGAAGAGCAAGCTGTCCCGATCACAGAACAGGTACAGCGAGGTGAGCAGAAGAGCAAGCTGTCCCGATCACAGAACAGGTGCAGCGAGGTAAGCAGAAGAGCAAGCTGTCCCGATCACAGAACAGGTACAGCAAGGTGAGCAGAAGAGCAAGCTGTCCCGATCACAGAACAGAAACAGCGAGGTAAGCAGAAGAGCAAGCTGTCCCGATCACAGAACAGGTTCAGCACTGTAAGCAGAAGAGCAAGCTGTCCCGATCACAGAAAAGGTACGCCGAGGTAAGCAGAAGAGGAAGCTTTCCCGATCACAGAACAGGTGTAGCAAGGTAAGCAGAAGAGCAGGCTGTCCGGATCACAGAACAGATACAGCGAGGTAAGCAGAAGAGCAAGCTGTCCAGATCACAGAACAGGTACAGCGAGGTAAGCGGAAGAACAAGCTGTCCCGATCACAGAACAGGTACAGCACTGTAAGCAGAAGAGCAGGCTGTCCGGATCACAGAACAGGTACAGCGAGGTAAGCGGAAGAACAAGCTGTCCCGAACACAGAACAGTTGCAGCGAGGTAAACAGAAGAGCAAGCTGTCCAGATCACAGAACAGGTGCAGCGAGGTGAGCAGAAGAGCAAGCTGTCCCGATCACAGAACAGGTACAGCGAGGTGAGCAGAAGAGCAAGCTGTCCCGATCACTGAACAGGTAGAGCGAGGTGAGCAGAAGAGAAAATTTCCCGATCACAGAACAGGTACAGCGAGGTGAGGAGAGGAGAAGAGCAAGCTGTCCCGATCACAGAACAGGTACAGCGAGGTGAGCAGAAGAGCAAGCTGTCCCGATCACTGAACAGTACAGCGAGGTGAGCAGAAGAGGAAATTTCCCAATCACAGAACAGGTACAGCGAGGTGAGCAGAAGAGCAAGCTGTCCCGATCACAGAACAGGTACAGTGAGGTGAGCAGAAGAACAAGCTGTCCCGATCACAGAACAGGTAAAGTGCGGTAAGCAGAAGAGCAAATTTCCCGATCACAGAACAGGTACATCGAGGTAAGCAGAAGAGCAAGCTTTCCCGATCACAGAACAGGTACATCAAAGTAAGCAGAAGAGCAAGCTGTCCCGATCACAGAACAGGTACATCGAGGTAAGCAAAAGAGCATGCTTTCCCGGTCACAGAACAGGTACAGCGAGGTAAGCAGAAGAGAAAATTTCCCAATCACAGAACAGGTACAGCGAGGTAAGCAGAAGACCAAGCTGTCCCGAACACAGACAGGTACAGCAAGGTAAGCAGAAAAGCAAGCTGTCCCGATCACAGAACAGGTACAGCAAGGTAAGCAGGAAAGCAAATTTCCCGATCACAGAACAGGTACAGCGAGGTAAGCAGAAGAGCAAATTTCCCAATCGCAGAACAGGTACAGCGAGGTAACCAGAAGAGAAATTTCTCATTCACAGAACAGGTACAGCGCGGTAAGCAGAAGAGAAAGCTTTCCCAATCACAGAACAGGTACATCAAGGTGAGCAGAAGAGCAAGCTTTCCTGATCACAGAACAGGTACAGCAAGGGAAGCAGAAGAGCAAGCTGTCCCGATCACAGAACAGGTACAGCAAGGTGAGCAGAAGAGCAAGCTGTCCCGATCACAGAACAGAAACAGCGAGGTAAGCAGAAGAGCAAGCTGTCCCGATCACAGAACAGGTTCAGCACTTTAAGCAGAAGAGCAAGCTGTCCCGATCACAGAAAAGGTACGGCCAGGTAAGCAGAAGAGCAAGCTTTCCCGATCACGGAACAGGTGCAGCAAGGTAAGCAGAAGAGCAAGCTTTCCCGATCACAGAACAGGTGTAGCAAGGTAAGCAGAAGAGCAGGCTGTCCGGATCACAGAACAGATACAGCGAGGTAAGCAGAAGAGCAAGCTGTCCAGATCACAGAACAGGTACAGCGAGGTAAGCGGAAGAACAAGCTGTTCCGATCACAGAACAGGTGCAGCGAGGTAAACAGAAGAGCAAGCTGTCCCGATCACAGAAAAGGTACAGAGAGGTAAGCAGAAGAGCAAGCTGTCCAGATCACAGAACAGGTACAGCGAGGTGAGCAGAAGAGCAAGCTGTCCCGATCAAAGGACAGGCACATTGAGGTGAGCAAAAGAGCAAGCTGTCACAATCACAGAACAGGTGCAGCGAGGTGAGCAGAAGAGCAAGCTGTCCCGATCACAGAACAGGTACAGCGAGGTGAGCAGAAGAGCAAGCTGTCCCGATCACTGAACAGGTACAGCGAGGTGAGCAGAAGAGAAAATTTCCCGATCACAGGTACAGCGAGGTGAGGAGAAGAGCAAGCTGTCCCGATCACAGAACAGGTACAGCGAGGTGAGCAGAAGAGCAAGCTGTCCCGATCACTGAACAGGTACAGCGAGGTGAGCAGAAGAGGAAATTTCCCAATCACAGAACAGGTACAGCGAGGTGAGCAGAAGAGCAAGCTGTCCCGATCACAGAACAGGTACAGTGAGGTGAGCAGAAGAGCAAGCTGTCCCGATCACAGAACAGATACAGTGCGGTAAGCAGAAGAGCAAATTTCCAGATCACAGAACAGGTACATCGAGGTGAGCAGAATAGCAAGCTTTCCCGATCACAGAACAGGTACAGCGAGGTAATCAGAAGAGCAAGCTGTCCCGATCACAGAACAGGAGTAGCAAGATAAGCAGAAGAGCAGGCTGTCCGGATCACAGAACAGATACAGCGAGGTAAGCAGAAGAGCAAGCTGTCCAGATCACAGAACAGGTACAGCGAGGTAAGCGGAAGAACAAGCTGTCCCGATCACAGAACAGGTGCAGCGAGGTAAACAGAAGAGCAAGCTGTCCCGATCACAGAAAAGGTACAGAGAGGTAAGCAGAAGAGCAAGCTGTCCAGATCACAGAACAGGTACAGCGAGGTGAGCAGAAGAGCAAGCTGTCCCGATCAAAGGACAGGCACATTGAGGTGAGCAAAGAGCAAGCTGTCACAATCACAGAACAGGTGCAGCGAGGTGAGCAGCAGAGCAAGCTGTCCCCATCACAGAACAGGTACAGCGAGGTGAGCAGAAGAGCAAGCTGTCCCGATCACTGAACAGGTACAGCGAGGTGAGCAGAAGAGAAAATTTCCCGATCACAGGTACAGCGAGGTGAGGAGAAGAGCAAGCTGTCCCGATCCCAGAACAGGTACAGCGAGGTGAGCAGAAGAGCAAGCTGTCCCGATCACTGAACAGGTACAGCGAGGTGAGCAGAAGAGGAAATTTCCCAATCACAGAACAGGTACAGCGAGGTGAGCAGAAGAGCAAGCTGTCCCGATCACAGAACAGGTACAGTGAGGTGAGCAGAAGAGCAAGCTGTCCCGATCACAGAACAGGTACAGTGCGGTAAGCAGAAGAGCAAATTTCCAGATCACAGAACAGGTACATCGAGGTGAGCAGAATAGCAAGCTTTCCCGATCACAGAACAGGTACAGCGAGGTAATCAGAAGAGCAAGCTGTCCCGATCACAGAACAGGTACAGCGAGATAAGCAGAAGAGCAAGCTGCCACAATCACAGAACAGGTACAGCGAGGTAAGCAAAAGAGCACGTTTTCCGGGTCACCGAACAGGTACAGCGAGGTAAACAGAAGAGAAAATTTCCCAATCACAGAACAGGTACAGCGAGGTGAGCAGAAGAGCAAGCTGTCCCGATCACAGAACAGGTGCAGCGAGGTAAGCAGAAGAGCAAGCTGTCCCGATCACAGAACAGGTACAGCGAGGTGAGCAGAAGAGCAAGCTGTCCCGATCACAGAACAGGTACAGCATGGTGAGCAGAAGAGCAAGCTGTCCCGATCACAGAACAGATACAGCGAGGTAAGCAGAAGAGCAAGCTGTCCCGATCACAGAACAGGTACAGCACTGTAAGCAGAAGAGCAAGCTGTCCCGATCACAGAAAAGGTACGGCGAGGTAAGCAGAAGAACAAGCTGTCCCGAACACACAACAGTTGCAGCGAGGTAAACAGAAGAGCAAGCTGTCCCGATCACAGAAAAGGTACAGAGAGGTAAGCAGAAGAGCAAGCTGTCCAGATCACAGAACAGGTACAGCAAGGTGAGCAGAAGAGCAAGCTGTCCCGATCAAAGGACAGGCACATTGAGGTGAGCAAAGAGCAAGCTGTCACAATCACAGAACAAGTGCAGCGAGGTGAGCAGAAGAGCAAGCTGTCCCGATCACAGAACAGGTACAGCGAGGTGAGAAGAAGAGCAAGCTGTCCCGATCACTGAACAGGTACAGCGAGGTGAGCAGAAGAGAAAATTTCCCGATCACAGAACAGGTACAGCGAGGTGAGGAGAAGAGCAAGCTGTCCCGATCACAGAACAGGTACAGCGAGGTGAGCAGAAGAGCAAGCTGTCCCGATCACTGAACAGGTACAGCGAGGTGAGCAGAAGAGGAAATTTCCCAATCACAGAACAGGTACAGCGAGGTGAGCAGAAGACCAAGCTGTCCCGATCACAGAACAGGTGCAGCGAGGTGAGCAGAAGAGCAAGCTCTCCCGATCACAGAACAGGTACAGCGAGATAAGCAGAAGAGCAAGCTGCCACAATCACAGAACAGGTACAGCGAGGTAAGCAAAAGAGCACGTTTTCCGGGTCACCGAACAGGTACAGCGAGGTAAACAGAAGAGAAAATTTCCCAATCACAGAACAGGTACAGCGAGGTAAGCAGAAGACCAAGCTGTCCCGATCACAGAACAGGTGCAGCGAGGTGAGCAGAAGAGCAAGCTCTCCCGATCAAAGAACAGGTACAGCGAGGTGAGCAGAAGAGCAAGCTGTCCCGATCACAGAACAGGTGCAGCGAGGTAAGCAGAAGAGCAAGCTGTCCCGATCACAGAACAGGTACAGCGAGGTGAGCAGAAGAGCAAGCTGTCCCGATCACAGAACAGGTACAGCATGGTGAGCAGAAGAGCAAGCTGTCCCGATCACAGAACAGATACAGCGAGGTAAGCAGAAGAGCAAGCTGTCCCGATCACAGAACAGGTACAGCACTGTAAGCAGAAGAGCAAGCTGTCCCGATCACAGAAAAGGTACGGCGAGGTAAGCAGAAGAACAAGCTGTCCCGAACACACAACAGTTGCAGCGAGGTAAACAAAGAGCAAGCTGTCCCGATCACAGAAAAGGTACAGAGAGGTAAGCAGAAGAGCAAGCTGTCCAGATCACAGAACAGGTACAGCAAGGTGAGCAGAAGAGCAAGCTGTCCCGATCAAAGGACAGGCACATTGAGGTGAGCAAAGAGCAAGCTGTCACAATCACAGAACAAGTGCAGCGAGGTGAGCAGAAGAGCAAGCTGTCCCGATCACAGAACAGGTACAGCGAGGTGAGAAGAAGAGCAAGCTGTCCCGATCACTGAACAGGTACAGCGAGGTGAGCAGAAGAGAAAATTTCCCGATCACAGAACAGGTACAGCGAGGTGAGGAGAAGAGCAAGCTGTCCCGATCACAGAACAGGTACAGCGAGGTGAGCAGAAGAGCAAGCTGTCCCGATCACTGAACAGGTACAGCGAGGTGAGCAGAAGAGGAAATTTCCCAATCACAGAACAGGTACAGCGAGGTGAGCAGAAGAGCAAGCTGTCCCGATCACAGAACAGGTACAGTGAGGTGAGCAGAAGAACAAGCTGTCCCGATCACAGAACAGGTACAGTGCGGTAAGCAGAAGAGCAAATTTCCCGATCACAGAACAGGTACATCGAGGTAAGCAGAAGAGCAAGCTTTCCCGATCACAGAACAGGTACATCAAAGTAAGCAGAAGAGCAAGCTGTCCCGATCACAGAACAGGTACATCGCAGTAAGCAAAAGAGCATGCTTTCCCGGTCACAGAACAGGTACAGCGAGGTAAGCAGAAGAGAAAATTTCCCAATCACAGAACAGGTACAGCGAGGTAAGCAGAAGACCAAGCTGTCCCGATCCCAGACAGGTACAGCAAGGTAAGCAGAAAAGCAAGCTGTCCCGATCACAGAACAGGAACAGCAAGGTAAGCAGGAGAGCAAATTTCCCGATCACAGAACAGGTACAGCGAGGTAAGCAGAAGAGTAAATTTCCCAATCACAGAACAGGTACAGCGAGGTAACCAGAAGAGAAATTTCTCATTCACAGAACAGGTACAGCGCGGTAAGCAGAAGAGAAAGCTTTCCCAATCACAGAACAGGTACATCAAGGTGAGCAGAAGAGCAAGCTTTCCTGATCACAGAACAGGTACAGCAAGGGAAGCAGAAGAGCAAGCTGTCCCGATCACAGAACAGGTACAGCAAGGTGAGCAGAAGAGCAAGCTGTCCCGATCACAGAACAGAAACAGCGAGGTAAGCAGAAGAACAAGCTGTCCCGATCACAGAACAGGTACAGTGCGGTAAGCAGAAGAGCAAATTTCCCGATCACGGAACAGGTGCAGCAAGGTAAGCAGAAGAGCAAGCTTTCCCGATCACAGAACAGGTGTAGCAAGGTAAGCAGAAGAGCAGGCTGTCCGGATCACAGAACAGATACAGCGAGGTAAGCAGAAGAGCAAGCTGTCCAGATCACAGAACAGGTACAGCGAGGTAAGCGGAAGAACAAGCTGTCCCGATCACAGAACAGATACAGCGAGGTAAGCAGAAGAGCAAGCTGTCCCGATCACAGAACAGGTACAGCACTGTAAGCAGAAGAGCAAGCTGTCCCGATCACAGAAAAGGTACGGCGAGGTAAGCAGAAGAGCAAGCTTTCCCGATCACAGAACAGGTGCAGCAAGGTAAGCAGAAGAGCAAGCTTTCCCGATCACAGAACAGGTGTAGCAAGGTAAGCAGAAGAGCAGGCTGTCCGGATCACAGAACAGGTACAGCGAGGTAAGCGGAAGAACAAGCTGTCCCGAACACAGAACAGTTGCAGCGAGGTAAACAGAAGAGCAAGCTGTCCCGATCACAGAAAAGGTACAGAGAGGTAAGCAGAAGAGCAAGCTGTCCAGATCACAGAACAGGTACAGCGAGGTGAGCAGAAGAGCAAGCTGTCCCGATCAAAGGACAGGCACATTGAGGTGAGCAAAAGAGCAAGCTGTCACAATCACATAACAGGTGCAGCGAGGTGAGCAGAAGAGCAAGCTGTCCCGATCACAGAACAGGTACAGCGAGGTGAGCAGAAGAGCAAGCTGTCCCGATCACTGAACAGGTACAGCGAGGTGAGCAGAAGAGAAAATTTCCCGATCACAGAACAGGTACAGCGAGGTGAGGAGAAGAGCAAGCTGTCCCGATCACAGAACAGGTACAGCGAGGTGAGCAGAAGAGGACATTTCCCAATCACAGAACAGGTACAGCGAGGTGAGCAGAAGAGCAAGCTGTCCCGATCACAGAACAGGTACAGTGAGGTGAGCAGAAGAGCAAGCTGTCCCGATCACAGAACAGGTACAGTGCGGTAAGCAGAAGAGCAAATTTCCCGATCACAGAACAGGTACATCGAGGTAAGCAGAAGAGCAAGCTTTCCCGATCACAGAACAGGTACATCAAAGTAAGCAGAAGAGCAAGCTGTCCCGATCACAGAACAGGTACATCGAGGTAAGCAAAGAGCACGCTTTCCGGTCACAGAACAGGTACAGCGAGGTAAGCAGAAGAGAACATTTCCCAATCACAGAACAGGTACAGCGAGGTAAGCAGAAGACCAAGCTGTCCCGATCACAGACAGGTACAGCAAGGTAAGCAGAAAAGCAAGCTGTCCCGATCACAGAACAGGTACAGCAAGGTAAGCAGGAGAGCAAATTTCCGATCACAGAACATGTACAGCAAGGTAAGCAGAAGAGCAAATTTCCCAATTGCAGAACAGGTACAGCGAGGTAACCAGAAAAGAAATTTCTCATTCACAGAACAGGTACAGCGCGGTAAGCAGAAGAGAAAGCTTTCCCAATCACAGAACAGGTACATCAAGGTGAGCAGAAGAGCAAGCTTTCCTGATCACAGAACAGGTACAGCAAGGGAAGCAGAAGAGCAAGCTTTCCCAATCACAGAACAGGTACAGCGCGGCAAGCAGAAGAGAAAGCTTTCCCGAATACAGAACAGGTACAGCGAGGTTAGCAAAAGAGCAAGCTGTCCCAATCACAGAACAGGTACAGCGAGGTGCGCAGAAGAGCAAGATGTCCCGATCACAGAACAGGTACAGCGAGGTAAGCAGAAGAGCAAGCTGTCCCGATCACAGAACAGGTACAGCGAGGTAAGCAGAAGAGCAAGCTGCCACAATCACAGAACAGGTACAGCGAGATAAGCAAAAGAGCACGTTTTCCCGGTCACAGAACAGGTACAGCGAGGTAAACAGAAGAGAAAATTTCCAGATCACAGAACAGGTACAGCGAGGTAAGCAGAAGACCAAGCTGTCCCGATCACAGAACAGGTGCAGCGAGGTGAGCAGAAGAGCAAGCTGTCCCGATCACAGAACAGGTACAGCGAGGTGAGCAGAAGAGCAAGCTGTCCCGATCACAGGACAGGTGGAGCGAGGTAAGCAGAAGAGCAAGCTGTCCCGATCACAGAACAGGTACAGCGAGGTGAGCAGAAGAGCAAGCTGTCCCGATCACAGAACAGGTGCAGCAAGGTGAGCAGAAGAGCAAGCTGTCCCGATCACAGAACAGATACAGCGAGGTAAGCAGAAGAGCAAGCTGTCCCGATCACAGAACAGGTACAGCACTGAAAGCAGAAGAGCAAGCTGTCCCGATCACAGAAAAGGTACGGCGAGGTAAGCAGAAGAGTAAGCTTTCCCGATCACAGAACAGGTGCAGCAAGGTAAGCAGAAGAGCAAGCTTTCCCGATCACAGAACAGGTGTAGCAAGGTAAGCAGAAGAGCAGGCTGTCCGGATCACAGAACAGGTACAGCGAGGAAAGCGGAAGAACAAGCTGTCCCAATCACAGAACAGGTGCAGCGAGGTAAACAGAAGAGCAAGCTGTCCCGATCACAGAAAAGGTACAGAGAGGTAAGCAGAAGAGCAAGCTGTCCAGATCACAGAACAGGTACAGCGAGGTGAGCAGAAGAGCAAGCTGTCCCGATCAAAGGACAGGCACATTGAAGTGAGCAAAAGAGCAAGCTGTCACAATCAAAGAACAGGTGCAGCGAGGTGAGCAGAAGAGCAAGCTGTCCCGATCACAGAACAGGTACAGCGAGGTGAGCAGAAGAGCAAGCTGTCCCGATCACTGAACAGGTACAGCGAGGTGAGCAGAATAGAAAATTTCCCGATCACAGAACAGGTACAGCGAGGTGAGGAGAAGAGCAAGCTGTCCCGATCACAGAACAGGTACAGCGAGGTGAGCAGAAGAGCAAGCTGTCCCGATCACTGAACAGGTACAGCGAGGTGAGCAGAAGAGAACATTTCTCAATCACAGAACAAGTACAGCGAGGTGAGCAGAAGAGAAAGCTGTCCCAATCACAGAACAGGTACAGCAAGGTAAGCAGAAGAGCAAATTTCCGGGTCACAGAACAGGTACAGCGAGGTAAGCAGAAAAGAAATTTCCTAATCACAGAACAGGTACAATGAAGTGAGCAGAAGAGCAAACTTTCCCAATCACAGAACAGGTACAGCGCGGTAAACAGAAGAGCAAGCTTTCCCGATCACAGAACAGGTATAGCGCGGTAAGCAGAAGAGCAAGCTTTCCCGATCACAGAACAGGTACAGCGAGGTTAGCAAAAGAGCAAGCTGTCGCGATCACAGAACAGGTACAGCGAGGTGAGCAGAAGAGCAAGCTGTCCCGATCACAGAACAGGCACAGCAAGGTAAGCAGAAGAGAAAATCTCCAAATCACAGAACAGGTACAGCGAGGTAAGCAGAAGAGCAAGCTGTCCCGATGACAAAACAGGTACAGCAAGGTAAGCAGAAAAGCAAGCTGTCCCGATCACAGAACAGGTACAGCGAGGTAAGCAGAAGAGCAAGCTGTTACAATCACAGAACAGGTACAGCGAGGTAAGCAGAAGAGAAAATCTCCCAATCACAGAACAGGTACAGCGAGGTAAGCAGAAGAGCAAGCTGCCCGATCACAGAACAGGTACAGCAAGGCAGAAAAGCAAGCTGTCCCGATCACAGAAAAGGTACAGCGAGATAAGCAGAAGAGCAAGCTGTCTCAATCACAGAACAGGTACAGCGAGGTAAGCAGAAGAGCAAGCTGTCCCGATCACAGAACAGGTACAGTGAGGTAAGCAGAAGAGAAAGCTGTCCCAATCACAGAACAGGTACAGCAAGGTAAGCAGAAGAGCAAATTTCCGGGTCACAGAACAGGTACAGCGAGGTAAGCAGAAAAGAAATTTCCCAATCACAGAACAGGTACAGCGAGGTGAGCAGAGGAGCAAGCTGTCTCGATCACAGAACAGGTACAGTGCGGTAAGCAGAAGAGCAAATTTCCCGATCACAGAACAGGTACATCGAGGTGAGCAGAAGAGCAAGCTTTCCGATCACAGAACAGGTACATCGAAGTAAGCAGAAGAGCAAGCTGTCCCGATCACAGAACAGGTACATCGAGGTAAGCAAAGAGCACGCTTTCCCGGTCACAGAACAGGTACAGCGAGGTAAGCAGAAGAGAAAATTTCCTAATCACAGAACAGGTACAGCGAGGTAAGCAGCAGACCAAGCTGTCCCAATCACAGACAGGTACAGCAAGGTAAGCAGAAAAGCAAGCTGTCCCGATCACAGAACAGGTACAGCAAGGTAAGCAGAAGAGAAAATTTCCAGATCACAGAACAGGTACAGCAAGGTAAGCAGAAGAGCAAATTTCCCAATCACAGAACAGGTACAGCGAGGTAACCAGAAGAGAAATTTCTCATTCACAGAACAGGTACAGCGCGGTAAGCAGAAGAGAAAGCTTTCCCAATCACAGAACAGGTACATCAAGGTGAGCAGAAGAGCAAGCTTTCCTGATCACAGAACAGGTACAGCAAGGGAAGCAGAAGAGCAAGCTTTCCCAATCACAGAACAGGTACAGCGCGGCAAGCAGAAGAGAAAGCTTTCCTGAATACAGAACAGGTACAGCAAGGTTAGTAAAAGAGCAAGCTGTCCCAATCACAGAACAGGTACAGCGAGGTGAGCAGAAGAGCAAGATGTCCCGATCACAGAACAGGTACAGCGAGGTAAGCAGAAGAGCAAGCTGTCCCGATCACAGAACAGGTACAGCGAGGTAAGCAGAAGAGCAAGCTGCCACAATCGCAGAACAGGTACAGCGAGGTAAGCAAAAGAGCACGTTTTCCCGGTCACAGAACAGGTACAGCGAGGTAAACAGAAGAGAACATTTCCCAATCACAGAACAGGCACAGCGAGGTAAGCAGAAGCCCAACCTGTCCCGATCACAGAACAGGTGCAGCGAGGTGAGCAGAAGAGCAAGCTGTCCCGATCACAGAACAGGTACAGCGAGGTGAGCAGAAGAGCAAGCTGTCCCGATCACAGAACAGGTGCAGCGAGGTAAGCAGAAGAGCAAGCGGTCCCGATTACAGAACAGGTACAGCGAGGTGAGCAGAAGAGCAAGCTGTCCCGATCACAGAACAGGTGCAGCAAGGTGAGCAGAAGAGCAGGCTGTCCCGATCACAGAACAGATACAGCGAGGTAAGCAGAAGAGCAAGCTGTCCCGATCACAGAACAGGTACAGCACTGTAAGCAGAAGAGCAAGCTGTCCCGATCACAGAAAAGGTACGGCGAGGTAAGCAAAGAGCAAGCTTTCCCGATCACAGAACAGGTGCAGCAAGGTAAGCAGAAGAGAAAGCTTTCCCGATCACAGAACAGGTGTAGCAAGGTAAGCAGAAGAGCAGGCTGTCCGGATCACAGAACAGGTACAGCGAGGTAAGCGGAAGAACAAGCTGTCCCGATCACAGAACAGGTGCAGCGAGGTAAACAGAAGAGCAAGCTGTCCCGATCACAGAAAAGGTACAGAGAGGTAAGCAGAAGAGCAAGCTGTCCAGATCACAGAACAGGTACAGCGAGGTGAGCAGAAGAGCAAGCTGTCCCGATCAAAGGACAGGCACATTGAGGTGAGCAAAAGAGCAAGCTGTCACAATCACAGAACAGGTGCAGCGAGGTGAGCGGAAGAGCAAGCTGTCCCGATCACAGAACAGGTACAGCGAGGTGAGCAGAAGAGCAAGCTGTCCCGATCACTGAACAGGTACAGCGAGGTGAGCAGAAGAGAAAATTTCCCGATCACAGAACAGGTACAGCGAGGTGAGGAGAAGAGCAAGCTGTCCCGATCACAGAACAGGTACAGCGAGGTGAGCAGAAGAGCAAGCTGTCCCGATCACTGAACAGGTACAGCGAGGTGAGCAGAAGAGGAAATTTCGCAATCACAGAACAGGTTCAGCGAGGAGAGCAGAAGAGCAAGCTGTCCCGATCACAGAACAGGTACAGTGAGGTGAGCAGAAGAGCAAGCTGTCCCGATCACAGAACAGGTACAGTGCGGTAAGCAGAAGAGCAAATTTCCCGATCACAGAACAGGTACATCGAGGTGAGCAGAAGAGCAAGCTTTCCCGATCACAGAACAGGTACAGCGAGGTAATCAGAAGAGCAAGCTGTCCCGATCACAGAACAGGTACAGCGAGATAAGCAGAAGAGCAAGCTGCCACAATCACAGAACAGGTACAGCGAGGTAAGCAAAAGAGCACGTTTTCCCGGTCACAGAACAGGTACAGCGAGGTAAACAGAAGAGAAAATTTCCCGATCACAGAACAGGTGCAGCGAGGTGAGCAGAAGAGCAAGCTGTCCCGATCACAGAACAGGTGCAGCGAGGTGAGCAGAAGAGCAAGCTGTCCCGATCACAGAACAGGTACAGCGAGGTGAGCAGAAGAGCAAGCTGTCCCGATCACAGAACAGGTGCAGCGAGGTAAGCAGAAGAGCAAGCTGTCCCGATCACAGAACAGGTACAGCAAGGTGAGCAGAAGAGCAAGCTGTCCCGATCACAGAACAGAAACAGCGAGGTAAGCAGAAGAGCAAGCTGTCCCGATCACAGAACAGGTTCAGCACTGTAAGCAGAAGAGCAAGCTGTCCCGATCACAGAAAAGGTACGCCGAGGTAAGCAGAAGAGGAAGCTTTCCCGATCACAGAACAGGTGTAGCAAGGTAAGCAGAAGAGCAGGCTGTCCGGATCACAGAACAGATACAGCGAGGTAAGCAGAAGAGCAAGCTGTCCAGATCACAGAACAGGTACAGCGAGGTAAGCGGAAGAACAAGCTGTCCCGATCACAGAACAGGTACAGCACTGTAAGCAGAAGAGCAGGCTGTCCGGATCACAGAACAGGTACAGCGAGGTAAGCGGAAGAACAAGCTGTCCCGAACACAGAACAGTTGCAGCGAGGTAAACAGAAGAGCAAGCTGTCCAGATCACAGAACAGGTGCAGCGAGGTGAGCAGAAGAGCAAGCTGTCCCGATCACAGAACAGGTACAGCGAGGTGAGCAGAAGAGCAAGCTGTCCCGATCACTGAACAGGTAGAGCGAGGTGAGCAGAAGAGAAAATTTCCCGATCACAGAACAGGTACAGCGAGGTGAGGAGAGGAGAAGAGCAAGCTGTCCCGATCACAGAACAGGTACAGCGAGGTGAGCAGAAGAGCAAGCTGTCCCGATCACTGAACAGTACAGCGAGGTGAGCAGAAGAGGAAATTTCCCAATCACAGAACAGGTACAGCGAGGTGAGCAGAAGAGCAAGCTGTCCCGATCACAGAACAGGTACAGTGAGGTGAGCAGAAGAACAAGCTGTCCCGATCACAGAACAGGTAAAGTGCGGTAAGCAGAAGAGCAAATTTCCCGATCACAGAACAGGTACATCGAGGTAAGCAGAAGAGCAAGCTTTCCCGATCACAGAACAGGTACATCAAAGTAAGCAGAAGAGCAAGCTGTCCCGATCACAGAACAGGTACATCGAGGTAAGCAAAGAGCATGCTTTCCCGGTCACAGAACAGGTACAGCGAGGTAAGCAGAAGAGAAAATTTCCCAATCACAGAACAGGTACAGCGAGGTAAGCAGAAGACCAAGCTGTCCCGAACACAGACAGGTACAGCAAGGTAAGCAGAAAAGCAAGCTGTCCCGATCACAGAACAGGTACAGCAAGGTAAGCAGGAAAGCAAATTTCCCGATCACAGAACAGGTACAGCGAGGTAAGCAGAAGAGCAAATTTCCCAATCGCAGAACAGGTACAGCGAGGTAACCAGAAGAGAAATTTCTCATTCACAGAACAGGTACAGCGCGGTAAGCAGAAGAGAAAGCTTTCCCAATCACAGAACAGGTACATCAAGGTGAGCAGAAGAGCAAGCTTTCCTGATCACAGAACAGGTACAGCAAGGGAAGCAGAAGAGCAAGCTGTCCCGATCACAGAACAGGTACAGCAAGGTGAGCAGAAGAGCAAGCTGTCCCGATCACAGAACAGAAACAGCGAGGTAAGCAGAAGAGCAAGCTGTCCCGATCACAGAACAGGTTCAGCACTTTAAGCAGAAGAGCAAGCTGTCCCGATCACAGAAAAGGTACGGCCAGGTAAGCAGAAGAGCAAGCTTTCCCGATCACGGAACAGGTGCAGCAAGGTAAGCAGAAGAGCAAGCTTTCCCGATCACAGAACAGGTGTAGCAAGGTAAGCAGAAGAGCAGGCTGTCCGGATCACAGAACAGATACAGCGAGGTAAGCAGAAGAGCAAGCTGTCCAGATCACAGAACAGGTACAGCGAGGTAAGCGGAAGAACAAGCTGTTCCGATCACAGAACAGGTGCAGCGAGGTAAACAGAAGAGCAAGCTGTCCCGATCACAGAAAAGGTACAGAGAGGTAAGCAGAAGAGCAAGCTGTCCAGATCACAGAACAGGTACAGCGAGGTGAGCAGAAGAGCAAGCTGTCCCGATCAAAGGACAGGCACATTGAGGTGAGCAAAGAGCAAGCTGTCACAATCACAGAACAGGTGCAGCGAGGTGAGCAGAAGAGCAAGCTGTCCCGATCACAGAACAGGTACAGCGAGGTGAGCAGAAGAGCAAGCTGTCCCGATCACTGAACAGGTACAGCGAGGTGAGCAGAAGAGAAAATTTCCCGATCACAGGTACAGCGAGGTGAGGAGAAGAGCAAGCTGTCCCGATCACAGAACAGGTACAGCGAGGTGAGCAGAAGAGCAAGCTGTCCCGATCACTGAACAGGTACAGCGAGGTGAGCAGAAGAGGAAATTTCCCAATCACAGAACAGGTACAGCGAGGTGAGCAGAAGAGCAAGCTGTCCCGATCACAGAACAGGTACAGTGAGGTGAGCAGAAGAGCAAGCTGTCCCGATCACAGAACAGATACAGTGCAGGTAAGCAGAAGAGCAAATTTCCAGATCACAGAACAGGTACATCGAGGTGAGCAGAATAGCAAGCTTTCCCGATCACAGAACAGGTACAGCGAGGTAATCAGAAGAGCAAGCTGTCCCGATCACAGAACAGGAGTAGCAAGATAAGCAGAAGAGCAGGCTGTCCGGATCACAGAACAGATACAGCGAGGTAAGCAGAAGAGCAAGCTGTCCAGATCACAGAACAGGTACAGCGAGGTAAGCGGAAGAACAAGCTGTCCCGATCACAGAACAGGTGCAGCGAGGTAAACAGAAGAGCAAGCTGTCCCGATCACAGAAAAGGTACAGAGAGGTAAGCAGAAGAGCAAGCTGTCCAGATCACAGAACAGGTACAGCGAGGTGAGCAGAAGAGCAAGCTGTCCCGATCAAAGGACAGGCACATTGAGGTGAGCAAAGAGCAAGCTGTCACAATCACAGAACAGGTGCAGCGAGGTGAGCAGCAGAGCAAGCTGTCCCCATCACAGAACAGGTACAGCGAGGTGAGCAGAAGAGCAAGCTGTCCCGATCACTGAACAGGTACAGCGAGGTGAGCAGAAGAGAAAATTTCCCGATCACAGGTACAGCGAGGTGAGGAGAAGAGCAAGCTGTCCCGATCCCAGAACAGGTACAGCGAGGTGAGCAGAAGAGCAAGCTGTCCCGATCACTGAACAGGTACAGCGAGGTGAGCAGAAGAGGAAATTTCCCAATCACAGAACAGGTACAGCGAGGTGAGCAGAAGAGCAAGCTGTCCCGATCACAGAACAGGTACAGTGAGGTGAGCAGAAGAGCAAGCTGTCCCGATCACAGAACAGGTACAGTGCGGTAAGCAGAAGAGCAAATTTCCAGATCACAGAACAGGTACATCGAGGTGAGCAGAATAGCAAGCTTTCCCGATCACAGAACAGGTACAGCGAGGTAATCAGAAGAGCAAGCTGTCCCGATCACAGAACAGGTACAGCGAGATAAGCAGAAGAGCAAGCTGCCACAATCACAGAACAGGTACAGCGAGGTAAGCAAAGAGCACGTTTTCCGGGTCACCGAACAGGTACAGCGAGGTAAACAGAAGAGAAAATTTCCCAATCACAGAACAGGTACAGCGAGGTGAGCAGAAGAGCAAGCTGTCCCGATCACAGAACAGGTGCAGCGAGGTAAGCAGAAGAGCAAGCTGTCCCGATCACAGAACAGGTACAGCGAGGTGAGCAGAAGAGCAAGCTGTCCCGATCACAGAACAGGTACAGCATGGTGAGCAGAAGAGCAAGCTGTCCCGATCACAGAACAGATACAGCGAGGTAAGCAGAAGAGCAAGCTGTCCCGATCACAGAACAGGTACAGCACTGTAAGCAGAAGAGCAAGCTGTCCCGATCACAGAAAAGGTACGGCGAGGTAAGCAGAAGAACAAGCTGTCCCGAACACACAACAGTTGCAGCGAGGTAAACAGAAGAGCAAGCTGTCCCGATCACAGAAAAGGTACAGAGAGGTAAGCAGAAGAGCAAGCTGTCCAGATCACAGAACAGGTACAGCAAGGTGAGCAGAAGAGCAAGCTGTCCCGATCAAAGGACAGGAACATGGAGGTGAGCAAAAGAGCAAGCTGTCACAATCACAGAACAAGTGCAGCGAGGTGAGCAGAAGAGCAAGCTGTCCCGATCACAGAACAGGTACAGCGAGGTGAGAAGAAGAGCAAGCTGTCCCGATCACTGAACAGGTACAGCGAGGTGAGCAGAAGAGAAAATTTCCCGATCACAGAACAGGTACAGCGAGGTGAGGAGAAGAGCAAGCTGTCCCGATCACAGAACAGGTACAGCGAGGTGAGCAGAAGAGCAAGCTGTCCCGATCACTGAACAGGTACAGCGAGGTGAGCAGAAGAGGAAATTTCCCAATCACAGAACAGGTACAGCGAGGTGAGCAGAAGACCAAGCTGTCCCGATCACAGAACAGGTGCAGCGAGGTGAGCAGAAGAGCAAGCTCTCCCGATCACAGAACAGGTACAGCGAGATAAGCAGAAGAGCAAGCTGCCACAATCACAGAACAGGTACAGCGAGGTAAGCAAAGAGCACGTTTTCCGGGTCACCGAACAGGTACAGCGAGGTAAACAGAAGAGAAAATTTCCCAATCACAGAACAGGTACAGCGAGGTAAGCAGAAGACCAAGCTGTCCCGATCACAGAACAGGTGCAGCGAGGTGAGCAGAAGAGCAAGCTCTCCCGATCAAAGAACAGGTACAGCGAGGTGAGCAGAAGAGCAAGCTGTCCCGATCACAGAACAGGTGCAGCGAGGTAAGCAGAAGAGCAAGCTGTCCCGATCACAGAACAGGTACAGCGAGGTGAGCAGAAGAGCAAGCTGTCCCGATCACAGAACAGGTACAGCATGGTGAGCAGAAGAGCAAGCTGTCCCGATCACAGAACAGATACAGCGAGGTAAGCAGAAGAGCAAGCTGTCCCGATCACAGAACAGGTACAGCACTGTAAGCAGAAGAGCAAGCTGTCCCGATCACAGAAAAGGTACGGCGAGGTAAGCAGAAGAACAAGCTGTCCCGAACACACAACAGTTGCAGCGAGGTAAACAAAAGAGCAAGCTGTCCCGATCACAGAAAAGGTACAGAGAGGTAAGCAGAAGAGCAAGCTGTCCAGATCACAGAACAGGTACAGCAAGGTGAGCAGAAGAGCAAGCTGTCCCGATCAAAGGACAGGCACATTGAGGTGAGCAAAGAGCAAGCTGTCACAATCACAGAACAAGTGCAGCGAGGTGAGCAGAAGAGCAAGCTGTCCCGATCACAGAACAGGTACAGCGAGGTGAGAAGAAGAGCAAGCTGTCCCGATCACTGAACAGGTACAGCGAGGTGAGCAGAAGAGAAAATTTCCCGATCACAGAACAGGTACAGCGAGGTGAGGAGAAGAGCAAGCTGTCCCGATCACAGAACAGGTACAGCGAGGTGAGCAGAAGAGCAAGCTGTCCCGATCACTGAACAGGTACAGCGAGGTGAGCAGAAGAGGAAATTTCCCAATCACAGAACAGGTACAGCGAGGTGAGCAGAAGAGCAAGCTGTCCCGATCACAGAACAGGTACAGTGAGGTGAGCAGAAGAACAAGCTGTCCCGATCACAGAACAGGTACAGTGCGGTAAGCAGAAGAGCAAATTTCCCGATCACAGAACAGGTACATCGAGGTAAGCAGAAGAGCAAGCTTTCCGATCACAGAACAGGTACATCAAAGTAAGCAGAAGAGCAAGCTGTCCCGATCACAGAACAGGTACATCGCAGTAAGCAAAAGAGCATGCTTTCCCGGTCACAGAACAGGTACAGCGAGGTAAGCAGAAGAGAAAATTTCCCAATCACAGAACAGGTACAGCGAGGTAAGCAGAAGACCAAGCTGTCCCGATCCCAGACAGGTACAGCAAGGTAAGCAGAAAAGCAAGCTGTCCCGATCACAGAACAGGAACAGCAAGGTAAGCAGGAGAGCAAATTTCCCGATCACAGAACAGGTACAGCGAGGTAAGCAGAAGAGTAAATTTCCCAATCACAGAACAGGTACAGCGAGGTAACCAGAAGAGAAATTTCTCATTCACAGAACAGGTACAGCGCGGTAAGCAGAAGAGAAAGCTTTCCCAATCACAGAACAGGTACATCAAGGTGAGCAGAAGAGCAAGCTTTCCTGATCACAGAACAGGTACAGCAAGGGAAGCAGAAGAGCAAGCTGTCCCGATCACAGAACAGGTACAGCAAGGTGAGCAGAAGAGCAAGCTGTCCCGATCACAGAACAGAAACAGCGAGGTAAGCAGAAGAACAAGCTGTCCCGATCACAGAACAGGTACAGTGCGGTAAGCAGAAGAGCAAATTTCCCGATCACGGAACAGGTGCAGCAAGGTAAGCAGAAGAGCAAGCTTTCCCGATCACAGAACAGGTGTAGCAAGGTAAGCAGAAGAGCAGGCTGTCCGGATCACAGAACAGATACAGCGAGGTAAGCAGAAGAGCAAGCTGTCCAGATCACAGAACAGGTACAGCGAGGTAAGCGGAAGAACAAGCTGTTCCAATCACAGAACAGGTGCAGCGAGGTGAGCAGAAGAGCAAGCTGTCCCGATCACTGAACAGGTACAGCGAGGTGAGCAGAAGAGAAAATTTCCCGATCACAGGTACAGCGAGGTGAGGAGAAGAGCAAGCTGTCCCGATCACAGAACAGGTACAACGAGGTGAGCAGAAGAGCAAGCTGTCCCGATCACTGAACAGGTACAGCGAGGTGAGCAGAAGAGGAAATTTCCCAATCACAGAACAGGTACAGCGAGGTGAGCAGAAGAGCAAGCTGTCCAGATCACAGAACAGGTACAGTGAGGTGAGCAGAAGAGCAAGCTGTCCCGATCACAGAACAGATACAGTGCGGTAAGCAGAAGAGCAAATTTCCAGATCACAGAACAGGTACATCGAGGTGAGCAGAATAGCAAGCTTTCCCGATCACAGAACAGGTACAGCGAGGTAATCAGAAGAGCAAGCTGTCCCGATCACAGAACAGGTACAGCGAGATAAGCAGAAGAGCAAGCTGCCACAATCACAGAACAGGTACAGCGAGGTAAGCAAAAGAGCACGTTTTCCGGGTCACAGAACAGGTACAGCGAGGTAAACAGAAGAGAAAATTTCCCAATCACAGAACAGGTACAGCGAGGTAAGCAGAAGACCAAGCTGTCCCGATCACAGAACAGGTGCAGCGAGGTGAGCAGAAGAGCAAGCTGTCCCGATCACAGAACAGGTACAGCGAGGTGAGCAGAAGAGCAAGCTGTCCCGATCACAGAACAGGTGCAGCAAGGTAAGCAGAAGAGCAAGCTGTCCCGATCACAGAACAGGTACAGCGAGGTGAGCAGAAGAGCAAGCTGTCCCGATCACAGAACAGGTACAGCAAGGTGAGCAGAAGAGCAAGCTGTCCCGATCACAGAACAGATACAGCGAGGTAAGCAGAAGAGCAAGCTGTCCCGATCACAGAACAGGTACAGCACTGTAAGCAGAAGAGCAAGCTGTCCCGATCACAGAAAAGGTACGGCGAGGTAAGCAGAAGAGCAAGCTTTCCCGATCACAGAACAGGTGCAGCAAGGTAAGCAGAAGAGCAAGCTTTCCCGATCACAGAACAGGTGTAGCAAGGTAAGCAGAAGAGCAGGCTGTCCGGATCACAGAACAGGTACAGCGAGGTAAGCGGAAGAACAAGCTGTCCCGAACACAGAACAGTTGCAGCGAGGTAAACAGAAGAGCAAGCTGTCCCGATCACAGAAAAGGTACAGAGAGGTAAGCAGAAGAGCAAGCTGTCCAGATCACAGAACAGGTACAGCGAGGTGAGCAGAAGAGCAAGCTGTCCCGATCAAAGGACAGGCACATTGAGGTGAGCAAAAGAGCAAGCTGTCACAATCACATAACAGGTGCAGCGAGGTGAGCAGAAGAGCAAGCTGTCCCGATCACAGAACAGGTACAGCGAGGTGAGCAGAAGAGCAAGCTGTCCCGATCACTGAACAGGTACAGCGAGGTGAGCAGAAGAGAAAATTTCCCGATCACAGAACAGGTACAGCGAGGTGAGGAGAAGAGCAAGCTGTCCCGATCACAGAACAGGTACAGCGAGGTGAGCAGAAGAGCAAGCTGTCCCGATCACTGAACAGGTACAGCGAGGTGAGCAGAAGAGGAAATTTCCCAATCACAGAACAGGTACAGCGAGGTGAGCAGAAGAGCAAGCTGTCCCGATCACAGAACAGGTACAGTGAGGTGAGCAGAAGAGCAAGCTGTCCCGATCACAGAACAGGTACAGTGCGGTAAGCAGAAGAGCCAATTTCCGATCACAGAACAGGTACATCGAGGTAAGCAGAAGAGCAAGCTTTCCCGATCACAGAACAGGTACATCAAAGTAAGCAGAAGAGCAAGCTGTCCCGATCACAGAACAGGTACATCGAGGTAAGCAAAGAGCACGCTTTCCCGGTCACAGAACAGGTACAGCGAGGTAAGCAGAAGAGAACATTTCCCAATCACAGAACAGGTACAGCGAGGTAAGCAGAAGACCAAGCTGTCCCGATCACAGACAGGTACAGCAAGGTAAGCAGAAAAGCAAGCTGTCCCGATCACAGAACAGGTACAGCAAGGTAAGCAGGAGAGCAAATTTCCCGATCACAGAACATGTACAGCAAGGTAAGCAGAAGAGCAAATTTCCCAATCGCAGAACAGGTACAGCGAGGTAACCAGAAAAGAAATTTCTCATTCACAGAACAGGTACAGCGCGGTAAGCAGAAGAGAAAGCTTTCTCAATCACAGAACAGGTACATCAAGGTGAGCAGAAGAGCAAGCTTTCCTGATCACAGAACAGGTACAGCAAGGGAAGCAGAAGAGCAAGCTTTCCCAATCACAGAACAGGTACAGCGCGGCAAGCAGAAGAGAAAGATTTCCCGAATACAGAACAGGTACAGCGAGGTTAGCAAAAGAGCAAGCTGTCCCAATCACAGAACAGGTACAGCGAGGTGCGCAGAAGAGCAAGATGTCCCGATCACAGAACAGGTACAGCGAGGTAAGCAGAAGAGCAAGCTGTCCCGATCACAGAACAGGTACAGCGAGGTAAGCAGAAGAGCAAGCTGCCACAATCACAGAACAGGTACAGCGAGATAAGCAAAGAGCACGTTTTCCCGGTCACAGAACAGGTACAGCGAGGTAAACAGAAGAGAAAATTTCCCAATCACAGAACAGGTACAGCGAGGTAAGCAGAAGACCAAGCTGTCCCGATCACAGAACAGGTGCAGCGAGGTGAGCAGAAGAGCAAGCTGTCCCGATCACAGAACAGGTACAGCGAGGTGAGCAGAAGAGCAAGCTGTCCCGATCACAGGACAGGTGGAGCGAGGTAAGCAGAAGAGCAAGCTGTCCCGATCACAGAACAGGTACAGCGAGGTGAGCAGAAGAGCAAGCTGTCCCGATCACAGAACAGGTGCAGCAAGGTGAGCAGAAGAGCAAGCTGTCCCGATCACAGAACAGATACAGCGAGGTAAGCAGAAGAGCAAGCTGTCCCGATCACAAAACAGGTACAGCACTGAAAGCAGAAGAGCAAGCTGTCCCGATCACAGAAAAGGTACGGCGAGGTAAGCAGAAGAGTAAGCTTTCCCGATCACAGAACAGGTGTAGCAAGGTAAGCAGAAGAGCAGGCTGTCCGGATCACAGAACAGGTACAGCGAGGAAAGCGGAAGAACAAGCTGTCCCAATCACAGAACAGGTGCAGCGAGGTAAACAGAAGAGCAAGCTGTCCCGATCACAGAAAAGGTACAGAGAGGTAAGCAGAAGAGCAAGCTGTCCAGATCACAGAACAGGTACAGCGAGGTGAGCAGAAGAGCAAGCTGTCCCGATCAAAGGACAGGCACATTGAAGTGAGCAAAAGAGCAAGCTGTCACAATCAAAGAACAGGTGCAGCGAGGTGAGCAGAAGAGCAAGCTGTCCCGATCACAGAACAGGTACAGCGAGGTGAGCAGAAGAGCAAGCTGTCCCGATCACTGAACAGGTACAGCGAGGTGAGCAGAATAGAAAATTTCACGATCACAGAACAGGTACAGCGAGGTGAGGAGAAGAGCAAGCTGTCCCGATCACAGAACAGGTACAGCGAGGTGAGCAGAAGAGCAAGCTGTCCCAATCACTGAACAGGTACAGCGAGGTGAGCAGAAGAGAACATTTCTCAATCACAGAACAAGTACAGCGAGGTGAGCAGAAGAGAAAGCTGTCCCAATCACAGAACAGGTACAGCAAGGTAAGCAGAAGAGCAAATTTCCGGGTCACAGAACAGGTACAGCGAGGTAAGCAGAAAAGAAATTTCCTAATCACAGAACAGGTACAATGAAGTGAGCAGAAGAGCAAACTTTCCCAATCACAGAACAGGTACAGCGCGGTAAACAGAAGAGCAAGCTTTCCCGATCACAGAACAGGTATAGCGCGGTAAGCAGAAGAGCAAGCTTTCCTGATCACAGAACAGGTACAGCGAGGTTAGCAAAAGAGCAAGCTGTCGCGATCACAGAACAGGTACAGCGAGGTGAGCAGAAGAGCAAGCTGTCCCGATCACAGAACAGGCACAGCAAGGTAAGCAGAAGAGAAAATCTCCAAATCACAGAACAGGTACAGCGAGGTAAGCAGAAGAGCAAGCTGTCCCGATGACAAAACAGGTACAGCAAGGTAAGCAGAAAAGCAAGCTGTCCCGATCACAGAACAGGTACAGCGAGGTAAGCAGAAGAGCAAGCTGTTACAATCACAGAACAGGTACAGCGAGGTAAGCAGAAGAGAAAATCTCCCAATCACAGAACAGGTACAGCGAGGTAAGCAGAAGAGCAAGCTGCCCGATCACAGAACAGGTACAGCAAGGCAGAAAAGCAAGCTGTCCCGATCACAGAAAAGGTACAGCGAGATAAGCAGAAGAGCAAGCTGTCTCAATCACAGAACAGGTACAGCGAGGTAAGCAGAAGAGCAAGCTGTCCCGATCACAGAACAGGTACAGTGAGGTAAGCAGAAGAGAAAGCTGTCCCAATCACAGAACAGGTACAGCAAGGTAAGCAGAAGAGCAAATTTCCGGGTCACAGAACAGGTACAGCGAGGTAAGCAGAAAAGAAATTTCCCAATCACAGAACAGGTACAGCGAGGTGAGCAGAGGAGCAAGCTGTCCCGATCACAGAACAGGTACAGTGCGGTAAGCAGAAGAGCAAATTTCCCGATCACAGAACAGGTACATCGAGGTGAGCAGAAGAGCAAGCTTTCCCGATCACAGAACAGGTACATCGAAGTAAGCAGAAGAGCAAGCTGTCCCGATCACAGAACAGGTACATCGAGGTAAGCAAAGAGCACGCTTTCCCGGTCACAGAACAGGTACAGCGAGGTAAGCAGAAGAGAAAATTTCCTAATCACAGAACAGGTACAGCGAGGTAAGCAGAAGACCAAGCTGTCCCAATCACAGAACAGGTACAGCAAGGTAAGCAGAAAAGCAAGCTGTCCCGATCACAGAACAGGTACAGCAAGGTAAGCAGAAGAGAAAATTTCCAGATCACAGAACAGGTACAGCAAGGTAAGCAGAAGAGCAAATTTCCCAATCACAGAACAGGTACAGCGAGGTAACCAGAAGAGAAATTTCTCATTCACAGAACAGGTACAGCGCGGTAAGCAGAAGAGAAAGCTTTCCCAATCACAGAACAGGTACATCAAGGTGAGCAGAAGAGCAAGCTTTCCTGATCACAGAACAGGTACAGCAAGGGAAGCAGAAGAGCAAGCTTTCCCAATCACAGAACAGGTACAGCGCGGCAAGCAGAAGAGAAAGCTTTCCTGAATACAGAACAGGTACAGCAAGGTTAGTAAAAGAGCAAGCTGTCCCAATCACAGAACAGGTACAGCGAGGTGAGCAGAAGAGCAAGATGTCCCGATCACAGAACAGGTACAGCGAGGTAAGCAGAAGAGCAAGCTGTCCCGATCACAGAACAGGTACAGCGAGGTAAGCAGAAGAGCAAGCTGCCACAATCGCAGAACAGGTACAGCGAGGTAAGCAAAAGAGCACGTTTTCCGGTCACAGAACAGGTACAGCGAGGTAAACAGAAGAGAACATTTCCCAATCACAGAACAGGCACAGCGAGGTAAGCAGAAGCCCAACCTGTCCCGATCACAGAACAGGTGCAGCGAGGTGAGCAGAAGAGCAAGCTGTCCCGATCACAGAACAGGTACAGCGAGGTGAGCAGAAGAGCAAGCTGTCCCGATCACAGAACAGGTGCAGCGAGGTAAGCAGAAGAGCAAGCGGTCCCGATTACAGAACAGGTACAGCGAGGTGAGCAGAAGAGCAAGCTGTCCCGATCACAGAACAGGTGCAGCAAGGTGAGCAGAAGAGCAGGCTGTCCCGATCACAGAACAGATACAGCGAGGTAAGCAGAAGAGCAAGCTGTCCCGATCACAGAACAGGTACAGCACTGTAAGCAGAAGAGCAAGCTGTCCCGATCACAGAAAAGGTACGGCGAGGTAAGCAAAAGAGCAAGCTTTCCCGATCACAGAACAGGTGCAGCAAGGTAAGCAGAAGAGAAAGCTTTCCCGATCACAGAACAGGTGTAGCAAGGTAAGCAGAAGAGCAGGCTGTCCGGATCACAGAACAGGTACAGCGAGGTAAGCGGAAGAACAAGCTGTCCCGATCACAGAACAGGTGCAGCGAGGTAAACAGAAGAGCAAGCTGTCCCGATCACAGAAAAGGTACAGAGAGGTAAGCAGAAGAGCAAGCTGTCCAGATCACAGAACAGGTACAGCGAGGTGAGCAGAAGAGCAAGCTGTCCCGATCAAAGGACAGGCACATTGAGGTGAGCAAAAGAGCAAGCTGTCACAATCACAGAACAGGTGCAGCGAGGTGAGCGGAAGAGCAAGCTGTCCCGATCACTGAACAGGTACAGCGAGGTGAGCAGAAGAGAAAATTTCCCGATCACAGAACAGGTACAGCGAGGTGAGGAGAAGAGAAGAGCAAGCTGTCCCGATCACAGAACAGGTACAGCGAGGTGAGCAGAAGAGCAAGCTGTCCCGATCACTGAACAGGTACAGCGAGGTGAGCAGAAGAGGAAATTTCGCAATCACAGAACAGGTTCAGCGAGGAGAGCAGAAGAGCAAGCTGTCCCGATCACAGAACAGGTACAGTGAGGTGAGCAGAAGAGCAAGCTGTCCCGATCACAGAACAGGTACAGTGCGGTAAGCAGAAGAGCAAATTTCCCGATCACAGAACAGGTACATCGAGGTGAGCAGAAGAGCAAGCTTTCCCGATCACAGAACAGGTACAGCGAGGTAATCAGAAGAGCAAGCTGTCCCGATCACAGAACAGGTACAGCGAGATAAGCAGAAGAGCAAGCTGCCACAATCACAGAACAGGTACAGCGAGGTAAGCAAAAGAGCACGTTTTCCCGGTCACAGAACAGGTACAGCGAGGTAAACAGAAGAGAAAATTTCCCAATTACAGAACAGGTACAGCGAGGTAAGCAGAAGACCAAGCTGTCCCGATCACAGAACAGGTGCAGCGAGGTGAGCAGAAGAGCAAGCTGTCCCGATCACAGAACAGGTGCAGCGAGGTGAGCAGAAGAGCAAGCTGTCCCGATCACAGAACAGGTACAGCGAGGTGAGCAGAAGAGCAAGCTGTCCCGATCACAGAACAGGTGCAGCGAGGTAAGCAGAAGAGCAAGCTGTCCCGATCACAGAACAGGTACAGCAAGGTGAGCAGAAGAGCAAGCTGTCCCGATCACAGAACAGAAACAGCGAGGTAAGCAGAAGAGCAAGCTGTCCCGATCACAGAACAGGTTCAGCACTGTAAGCAGAAGAGCAAGCTGTCCCGATCACAGAAAAGGTACGCCGAGGTAAGCAGAAGAGGAAGCTTTCCCGATCACAGAACAGGTGTAGCAAGGTAAGCAGAAGAGCAGGCTGTCCGGATCACAGAACAGATACAGCGAGGTAAGCAGAAGAGCAAGCTGTCCAGATCACAGAACAGGTACAGCGAGGTAAGCGGAAGAACAAGCTGTCCCGATCACAGAACAGGTACAGCACTGTAAGCAGAAGAGCAGGCTGTCCGGATCACAGAACAGGTACAGCGAGGTAAGCGGAAGAACAAGCTGTCCCGAACACAGAACAGTTGCAGCGAGGTAAACAGAAGAGCAAGCTGTCCCGATCACAGAAAAGGTACAGAGAGGTAAGCAGAAGAGCAAGCTGTCCAGATCACAGAACAGGTGCAGCGAGGTGAGCAGAAGAGCAAGCTGTCCCGATCACAGAACAGGTACAGCGAGGTGAGCAGAAGAGCAAGCTGTCCCGATCACTGAACAGGTAGAGCGAGGTGAGCAGAAGAGAAAATTTCCCGATCACAGAACAGGTACAGCGAGGTGAGGAGAGGAGAAGAGCAAGCTGTCCCGATCACAGAACAGGTACAGCGAGGTGAGCAGAAGAGCAAGCTGTCCCGATCACTGAACAGTACAGCGAGGTGAGCAGAAGAGGAAATTTCCCAATCACAGAACAGGTACAGCGAGGTGAGCAGAAGAGCAAGCTGTCCCGATCACAGAACAGGTACAGTGAGGTGAGCAGAAGAACAAGCTGTCCCGATCACAGAACAGGTACAGTGCGGTAAGCAGAAGAGCAAATTTCCCGATCACAGAACAGGTACATCGAGGTAAGCAGAAGAGCAAGCTTTCCCGATCACAGAACAGGTACATCAAAGTAAGCAGAAGAGCAAGCTGTCCCGATCACAGAACAGGTACATCGAGGTAAGCAAAGAGCATGCTTTCCCGGTCACAGAACAGGTACAGCGAGGTAAGCAGAAGAGAAAATTTCCCAATCACAGAACAGGTACAGCGAGGTAAGCAGAAGACCAAGCTGTCCCGAACACAGAACAGGTACAGCAAGGTAAGCAGAAAAGCAAGCTGTCCCGATCACAGAACAGGTACAGCAAGGTAAGCAGGAAAGCAAATTTCCCGATCACAGAACAGGTACAGCGAGGTAAGCAGAAGAGCAAATTTCCCAATCGCAGAACAGGTACAGCGAGGTAACCAGAAGAGAAATTTCTCATTCACAGAACAGGTACAGCGCGGTAAGCAGAAGAGAAAGCTTTCCCAATCACAGAACAGGTACATCAAGGTGAGCAGAAGAGCAAGCTTTCCTGATCACAGAACAGGTACAGCAAGGGAAGCAGAAGAGCAAGCTGTCCCGATCACAGAACAGGTACAGCAAGGTGAGCAGAAGAGCAAGCTGTCCCGATCACAGAACAGAAACAGCGAGGTAAGCAGAAGAGCAAGCTGTCCCGATCACAGAACAGGTTCAGCACTGTAAGCAGAAGAGCAAGCTGTCCCGATCACAGAAAAGGTACGGCCAGGTAAGCAGAAGAGCAAGCTTTCCCGATCACGGAACAGGTGCAGCAAGGTAAGCAGAAGAGCAAGCTTTCCCGATCACAGAACAGGTGTAGCAAGGTAAGCAGAAGAGCAGGCTGTCCGGATCACAGAACAGATACAGCGAGGTAAGCAGAAGAGCAAGCTGTCCAGATCACAGAACAGGTACAGCGAGGTAAGCGGAAGAACAAGTTGTTCCGATCACAGAACAGGTGCAGCGAGGTAAACAGAAGAGCAAGCTGTCCCGATCACAGAAAAGGTACAGAGAGGTAAGCAGAAGAGCAAGCTGTCCAGATCACAGAACAGGTACAGCGAGGTGAGCAGAAGAGCAAGCTGTCCCGATCAAAGGACAGGCACATTGAGGTGAGCAAAAGAGCAAGCTGTCACAATCACAGAACAGGTGCAGCGAGGTGAGCAGAAGAGCAAGCTGTCCCGATCACAGAACAGGTACAGCGAGGTAAGCAAAGAGCACGCTTTCCCGGTCACAGAACAGGTACAGCGAGGTAAGCAGAAGAGAAAATTTCCTAATCACAGAACAGGTACAGCGAGGTAAGCAGAAGACCAAGCTGTCCCAATCACAGACAGGTACAGCAAGGTAAGCAGAAAAGCAAGCTGTCCCGATCACAGAACAGGTACAGCAAGGTAAGCAGAAGAGAAAATTTCCAGATCACAGAACAGGTACAGCAAGGTAAGCAGAAGAGCAAATTTCCCAATCACAGAACAGGTACAGTGAGGAGAGCAGAAGAGCAAGCTGTCCCGATCACAGAACAGATACAGTGCGGTAAGCAGAAGAGCAAATTTCCAGATCACAGAACAGGTACATCGAGGTGAGCAGAATAGCAAGCTTTCCCGATCACAGAACAGGTACAGCGAGGTAATCAGAAGAGCAAGCTGTCCCGATCACAGAACAGGTACAGCGAGATAAGTAGAAGAGCAAGCTGCCACAATCACAGAACAGGTACAGCGAGGTAAGCAAAAGAGCACGTTTTCCGGGTCACAGAACAGGTACAGCGAGGTAAACAGAAGAGAAAACTTCCCAATCACAGAACAGGTACAGCGAGGTAAGCAGAAGACCAAGCTGTCCCGATCACAGAACAGGTGCAGCGAGGTGAGCAGACGAGCAAGCTCTCCCGATCACAGAACAGGTACAGCGAGGTGAGCAGAAGAGAAAGCTGTCCCGATCACAGAACAGGTGCAGCGAGGTAAGCAGAAGAGCAAGCTGTCCCGATCACAGAACAGGTACAGCGAGGTGAGCAGAAGAGCAGGCTGTCCCGATCACAGAACAGGTACAGCAAGGTGAGCAGAAGAGCAAGCTGTCCCGATCACAGAACAGATACAGCGAGGTAAGCAGAAGAGCAAGCTGCCCCGATCACAGAACAGGTACAGCACTGAGAGCAGAAGAGCAAGCTGTCCCGATCACAGAAAAGGTACGGCGAGGTAAGCAGAAGAGCAAGCTTTCCCGATCACAGAACAGGTGCAGCAAGGTAAGCAGAAGAGCAAGCTTTCCCGATCACAGAACAGGTGTAGCAAGGTAAGCAGAAGAGCAGGCTGTCCGGATCACAGAACAGCTACAGCGAGGTAAGCGGAAGAACAAGCTGTCCCGAACACAGAACAGTTGCAGCGAGGTAAACAGAAGAGCAAGCTGTCCTGATCACAGAAAAGGTACAGAGAGGTAAGCAGAAGAGCAAGCTGTCCAGATCACAGAACAGGTACAGCGAGGTGAGCAGAAGAGCAAGCTGTCCCGATCAAAGGACAGGCACATTGAGGTGAGCAAAAGAGCAAGCTGTCACAATCACAGAACAGGTGCAGCGAGGTGAGCAGAAGAGCAAGCTGTCCCGATCACAGAACAGGTACAGCGAGGTGAGCAGAAGAGCAAGCTGTCCCGATCACTGAACAGGTACAGCGAGGTGAGCAGAAGAGAAAATTTCCCAATCACAGAACAGGTACAGCGAGGTGAGGAGAAGAGCAAGCTGTCCCGATCACAGAACAGGTACAGCGAGGTGAGCAGAAGAGCAAGCTGTCCCGATCACTGAACAGGTACAGCGAGGTGAGCAGTAGAGGACATTTCCCAATCACAGAACAGGTACAGCGAGGTGAGCAGAAGAGCAAGCTGTCCCGATCACAGAACAGGTACAGTGAGGTGAGCAGAAGAGCAAGCTGTCCCGATCACAAAACAGGTACAGTGCGGTAAGCAGAAGAGCAAATTTCCCGATCACAGAACAGGTACATCGAGGTAAGCAGAAGAGCAAGCTTTCCTGATCACAGAACAGGTACATCAAAGTAAGCAGAAGAGCAAGCTGTCCCGATCACAGAACAGGTACATCGAGGTAAGCAAAAGAGCACGCTTTCCCGGTCACAGAACAGGTACAGCGAGGTAAGCAGAAGAGAACATTTCCCAATCACAGAACAGGTACAGCGAGGTAAGCAGAAGACCAAGCTGTCCCGATCACAGAACAGGTACAGCAAGGTAAGCAGAAAAGCAAGCTGTCCCGATCACAGAACAGGTACAGCAAGGTAAGCAGGAGAGCAAATTTCCCGATCACAGAACAGGTACAGCAAGGTAAGCAGAAGAGCAAATTTCCCAATCGCAGAACAGGTACAGCGAGGTAACCAGAAGAGAAATTTCTCATTCACAGAACAGGTACAGCGCGGTAAGCAGAAGAGAAAGCTTTCCCAATCACAGAACAGGTACATCAAGGTGAGCAGAAGAGCAAGCTTTCCTGATCACAGAACAGGTACAGCAAGGGAAGCAGAAGAGCAAGCTTTCCCAATCACAGAACAGGTACAGCGGGGCAAGCAGAAGAGAAAGCTTTCCCGAATACAGAACAGGTACAGCGAGGTTAGCAAAAGAGCAAGCTGTCCCAATCACAGAACAGGTACAGCGAGGTGCGCAGAAGAGCAAGATGTCCCGATCACAGAACAGGTACAGCGAGGTAAGCAGAAGAGCAAGCTGTCCCGATCACAGAACAGGTACAGCGAGGTAAGCAGAAGAGCAAGCTGCCACAATCACAGAACAGGTACAGCGAGATAAGCAAAAGAGCACGTTTTCCCGGTCACAGAACAGGTACAGCTAGGTAAACAGAAGAGAAAATTTCCCAATCACAGAACAGGTACAGCGAGGTAAGCAGAAGACCAAGCTGTCCCGATCACAGAACAGGTGCAGCGAGGTGAGCAGAAGAGCAAGCTGTCCCGATCACAGAACAGGTACAGCGAGGTGAGCAGAAGAGCAAGCTGTCCCGATCACAGGACAGGTGCAGCGAGGTAAGCAGAAGAGCAAGCTGTCCCGATCACAGAACAGGTACAGCGAGGTGAGCAAAGAGCAAGCTGTCCCGATCACAGAACAGGTGCAGCAAGGTGAGCAGAAGAGCAAGCTGTCCCGATCACAGAACAGATACAGCGAGGTAAGCAGAAGAGCAAGCTGTCCCGATCACAGAACAGGTAAAGCCCTGAAAGCAGAAGAGCAAGCTGTCCCGATCACAGAAAAGGTACGGCGAGGTAAGCAGAAGAGTAAGCTTTCCCGATCACAGAACAGGTGCAGCAAGGTAAGCAGAAGAGCAAGCTTTCCCGATCACAGAACAGGTGTAGCAAGGTAAGCAGAAGAGCAGGCTGTCCGGATCACAGAACAGGTACAGCGAGGAAAGCGGAAGAACAAGCTGTCCCGATCACAGAACAGGTGCAGCGAGGTAAGCAGAAGAGCAAGCTGTCCAGATCACAGAACAGGTACAGCAAGGTGAGCAGAAGAGCAAGCTGTCCCGATCAAAGGACAGGCACATTGAGGTGAGCAAAAGAGCAAGCTGTCACAATCACAGAACAGGTGCAGCGAGGTGAGCAGAAGAGCAAGCTATCCCGATCACAGAACAGGTACAGTGAGGTGAGCAGAAGAGCAAGCTGTCCCGATCACTGAACAGGTACAGCGAGGTGAGCAGAATAGAAAATTTCCCGATCACAGAACAGGTACAGCGAGGTGAGGAGAAGAGCAAGCTGTCCCGATCACAGAACAGGTACAGCGAGGTGAGCAGAAGATCAAGCTGTCCCGATCACTGAACAGGTACAGCGAGGTGAGCAGAAGAGAAAATTTCCCAATCACAGAACAAGTACAGCGAGGTGAGCAGAAGAGAAAGCTGTCCCAATCACAGAACAGGTACAGCAAGGTAAGCAGAAGAGCAAATTTCCGGGTCACAGAACAGGTACAGCGAGGTAAGCAGAAAAGAAATTTCCTAATCACAGAACAGGTACAATGAAGTGAGCAGAAGAGCAGGCTGTCCCAATCACAGAACAGGTACAGCGAGGTGAGCAGAGGAGCAAGCTGTCCCGATCACAGAACAGGTACAGTGCGGTAAGCAGAAGAGCAAATTTCCCGATCACAGAACAGGTACATCGAGGTGAGCAGAAGAGCAAGCTTTCCCGATCACAGAACAGGTACATCGAAGTAAGCAGAAGAGCAAGCTGTCCCGATCACAGAACAGGTACATCGAGGTAAGCAAAAGAGCATGCTTTCCCGGTCACAGAACAGGTACAGCGAGGTAAGCAGAAGAGCAGGCTGTCCGGATCACAGAACAGGTACAGCGAGGTAAGCGGAAGAACAAGCTGTCCCGATCACAGAACAGGTGCAGCGAGGTAAACAGAAGAGCAAGCTGTCCCGATCACAGAAAAGGTACAGAGAGGTAAGCAGAAGAGCAAGCTGTCCAGATCACAGAAGAGGTACAGCGAGGTGAGCAGAAGAGCAAGCTGTCCCGATCAAAGGACAGGCACATTGAGGTGAGCAAAAGAGCAAGCTGTCACAATCACAGAACAGGTGCAGCGAGGTGAGCAGAAGAGCAAGCTGTCCCGATCACAGAACAGGTACAGCAAGGTGAGCAGAAGAGCAAGCTGTCCCGATCACTGAACAGGTACAGTGCGGTAAGCAGAAGAGCAAATTTCCCGATCACAGAACAGGTACATCGAGGTGAGCAGAAGAGCAAGCTTTCCCGATCACAGAACAGGTACAGCGAGGTAATCAGAAGAGCAAGCTGTCCCGATCACAGAACAGGTACAGCGAGATAAGCAGAAGAGCAAGCTGCCACAATCACAGAACAGGTACAGCGAGGTAAGCAAAAGAGCACGTTTTCCCGGTCACAGAACAGGTACAGCGAGGTAAACAGAAGAGAAAATTTCCCAATCACAGAACAGGTACAGCGGGGCAAGCAGAAGAGAAAGCTGTCCCGATCACAGAACAGAAACAGCGAGGTAAGCAGAAGAGCAAGCTGTCCCGATCACAGAACAGGTACAGCACTGTAATCAGAAGAGCAAGCTGTCCCGATCACAGAACAGAAACAGCGAGGTAAGCAGAAGAGCAAGCTGTCCCGATCACAGAACAGAAACAGCGAGGTAAGCAGAAGAGCAAGCTGTCCCGATCACAGAACAGGTACAGCACTGTAAGCAGAAGAGCAAGCTGTCCCGATCACAGAAAAGGTACAGAGAGGTAAGCAGAAGAGCAAGCTGTCCAGATCACAGAAGAGGTACAGCGAGGTGAGCAGAAGAGCAAGCTGTCCCGATCAAAGGACAGGCACATTGAGGTGAGCAAAGAGCAAGCTTTCCTGATCACAGAAAAGGTACAGCAAGGGAAGCAGAAGAGCAAGCTTTCCCAATCACAGAACAGGTACAGCGCGGCAAGCAGAAGAGAAAGCTTTCCCGAATACAGAACAGGTACAGCGAGGTTAGCAAAAGAGCAAGCTGTCCCGATCACAGAACAGGTACATTGAGGTGAGCAGAAGAGCAAGATGTCCAAGATCACAGAACAGGTACAGCGAGGTGAGCAGAAGAGCAAGCTGTCCCAATCACAGAACAGATACAGCGAGGTAAGCAGAAGAGCAAGCTTTCCCGATCACGGAACAGGTGCAGCAAGGTAAGCAGAAGAGCAAGCTTTCCCGATCACAGAACAGGTGTAGCAAGGTAAGCAGAAGAGCAGGCTGTCCGGATCACAGAACAGATACAGCGAGGTAAGCAGAAGAGCAAGCTGTCCAGATCACAGAACAGGTACAGCGAGTTAAGCGGAAGCACAAGCTGTCCCGATCACAGAACAGGTGCAGCGAGGTAAACAGAAGAGCAAGCTGTCCCGATTACAGAAAAGGTACAGAGAGGTAAGCAGAAGAGCAAGCTGTCCAGATCACAGAACAGGTACAGCGAGGTGAGCAGAAGAGCAAGCTGTCCCGATCAAAGGACAGGCACATTGAGGTGAGCAAAAGAGCAAGCTGTCACAATCACAGAAAAGGTGCAGCGAGGTGAGCAGAAGAGCAAGCTGTCCCGATCACTGAACAGGTACAGCGAGGTGAGCAGAAGAGAAAATTTCCCGATCACAGGTACAGCGAGGTGAGGAGAAGAGCAAGCTGTCCCGATCACAGAACAGGTACAGCGAGGTGAGCAGAAGAGCAAGCTGTCCCGATCACTGAACAGGTACAGCGAGGTGAGCAGAAGAGGAAATTTCCCAATCACAGAACAGGTACAGCGAGGTGAGCAGAAGAGCAAGCTGTCCCGATCACAGAACAGGTACAGTGAGGTGAGCAGAAGAGCAAGCTGTCCCGATCACAGAACAGGTACAGTGCGGTAATCAGAAGAGCAAATTTCCAGATGACAGAACAGGTACATCGAGGTGAGCAGAAGAGCAAGCTTTCCCGATCACAGAACAGGTACAGCGAGGTAATCAGAAGAGCAAGCTGTCCCGATCACAGAACAGGTACAGCGAGATCAGCAGAAGAGCAAGCTGCCACAATCACAGAACAGGTACAGCGAGGTAAGCAAAAGAGCACGTTTTCCCGGTCACAGAACAGGTACAGCGAGGTAAACAGAAGAGAAAATTTCCCAATCACAGAACAGGTACAGCGAGGTAAGCAGAAGACCAAGCTGTCCCGATCACAGAACAGGTGCAGCGAGGTGAGCAGAAGAGCAAGCTCTCCCGATCACAGAACAGGTACAGCGAGGTGAGCAGAAGAGCAAGCTGTCCCGATCACAGAACAGGTGCAGCGAGGTAAGCAGAGGAGCAAGCTGTCCCGATCACAGAACAGGTACAGCGAGGTGAGCAGAAGAGCAAGCTGTCCCGATCACAGAACAGGTACAGCAAGGTGAGCAGAAGAGCAAGCTGTCTCGATCACAGAACAGATACAGCGAGGTAAGCAGAAGAGCAAGCTGTCCCGATCACAGAACAGGTACAGCACTGTAAGCAGAAGAGCAAGCTGTCCCGATCACAGAAAAGGTACGGCGAGGTAAGCAGAAGAGCAAGCTTTCCCGATCACAGAACAGGTGCAGCAAGGTAAACAGAAGAGCAAGCTGTCCCGATCACAGAAAAGGTACAGAGAGGTAAGCAGAAGAGCAAGCTGTCCAGATCACAGAACAGGTACAGCGAGGTGAGCAGAAGAGCAAGCTGTCCCGATCAAAGGACAGGCACATTGAGGTGAGCAAAAGAGCAAGCTGTCACAATCACAGAACAGGTGCAGCGAGGTGAGCAGAAGAGCAAGCTGTCCCGATCACAGAACAGGTACAGCGAGGTGAGCAGAAGAGCAAGCTGTCCCGATCACTGAACAGGTACAGCGAGGTGAGCAGAAGAGAACATTTCCCAATCACAGAACAGGTACAGCGAGGTGAGGAGAAGAGCAAGCTGTCCCGATCACAGAACAGGTACAGCGAGGTGAGCAGAAGAGCAAGCTGTCCCGATCACTGAACAGGTACAGCGAGGTGAGCAGAAGAGGAAATTTCCCATTCACAGAACAGGTACAGCGAGGTGAGCAGAAGAGCAAGCTGTCCCGATCACACAACAGGTACAGTGAGGTGAGCAGAAGAGCAAGCTGTCCCGATCACAGAACAGGTACAGTGCGGTAAGCAGAAGAACAAATTTCCCGATCACAGAACAGGTACATCGAGGTAAGCAGAAGAGCAAGCTTTCCCGATCACAGAACAGGTACATCGAAGTAAGCAGAAGAGCAAGCTGTCCCGATCACAGAACAGGTACATCGAGGTAAGCAAAAGAGCGCGCTTTCCCGGTCACAGAACAGGTACAGCGAGGTAAGCAGAAGAGAAAATTTCCCAATCACAGAACAGGTACAGCGAGGTAAGCAGAAGACCAAGCTGTCCCGATCACAGACAGGTACAGCAAGGTAAGCAGAAAAGCAAGCTGTCCCGATCACAGAACAGGTACAGCAAGGTAAGCAGGAGAGCAAATTTCCCGATCACAGAACAGGTACAGCAAGGTAAGCAGAAGAGCAAATTTCCCAATCGCAAAACAGGTACAGCGAGGTAACCAGAAGAGAAATTTCTCATTCACAGAACAGGTACAGCGCGGTAAGCAGAAGAGAAAGCTTTCCCAATCACAGAACAGGTACATCAAGGTGAGCAGAAGAGCAAGCTTTCCTGATCACAGAACAGGTACAGCAAGGGAAGCAGAAGAGCAAGCTTTCCCAATCACAGAACAGGTACAGCGCGGCAAGCAGAAGAGAAAGCTTTCCCGAATACAGCACAGGTACAGCGAGGTTAGCAAAAGAGCAAGCTGTCCCGATCACAGAACAGGTACATTGAGGTGAGCAGAAGAGCAAGATGTCCAAGATCACAGAACAGGTACAGCGAGGTAAGCAGACGAGCAAGCTGTCCCAATCACAGAACAGGTACAGCGAGGTAAGCAGAAGAGCAAGCTGCCACAATCACAGAACAGGTACAGCGAGATAAGCAAAAGAGCATGTTTTCCCGATCACAGAACAGGTACAGCGAGGTAAGCAGAAGACCAAGCTGCCCCGATCACAGAACAGGTGCAGCGAGGTGAGCAGAAGAGCAAGCTGTCCCGATCACAGAACAGGTACAGCGAGGTGAGCAGAAGAGCAAGCTGTCCCGATCACAGGACAGGTGCAGCGAGGTAAGCAGAAGAGCAAGCTGTCCCGATCACAGAACAGGTACAGCGAGGTGAGCAGAAGAGCAAGCTGTCCCGATCACAGAACAGGTGCAGCAAGGTGAGCAGAAGAGCAAGCTGTCCCAATCACAGAACAGATACAGCGAGGTAAGCAGAAGAGCAAGCTTTCCCGATCACAGAACAGGTACAGCACTGAAAGCAGAAGAGCAAGCTGTCCCGATCACAGAAAAGGTACGGCGAGGTAAGCAGAAGAGCAAGCTTTCCCGATCACAGAACAGGTGTAGCAAGGTAAGTAGAAGAGCAGGCTGTCCGGATCACAGAACAGGTACAGCGAGGTAAACAGAAGAGCAAGCTGTCCCGATCACAGAAAAGGTACAGAGAGGTAAGCAGAAGAGCAAGCTGTCCAGATCACAGAACAGGTACAGCGAGGTGAGCAAAAGAGCAAGCTGTCCCGATCAAAGGACAGGCACATTGAGGTGAGCAAAAGAGCAAGCTGTCACAATCACAGAACAGGTGCAGCGAGGTGAGCAGAAGAGCAAGCTGTCCCGATCACAGAACAGGTACAGCGAGGTGAGCAGAAGAGCAAGCTGTCCCGATCACTGAACAGGTACAGCGAGGTGAGCAGAATAGAAAATTTCCCGATCACAGAAAAGGTACAGCGAGGTGAGGAGAAGAGCAAGCTGTCCCGATCACAGAACAGGTACAGCGAGGTGAGCAGCAGAGCAAGCTGTCCCGATCACTGAACAGGTACAGCGAGGTGAGCAGAAGAGAAAATTTCCCAATCACAGAACAGGTACTGCGAGGTGAGCAGAAGAGCAAGCAGTCTCGATCACAGAACAGGTACAGTGAGGTGAGCAGAAGAGCAAGCTGTTCTGATCACTGAACAGGTACAGCGAGGTGAGCAGAAGAGAAAATTTCCCAATCACAGAACAGGTACAGCGAGGTGAGGAGAAGAGCAAGCTGTCCCCATCACAGAACAGGTACAGCATAGGAAGCAGAAGAGCAAATTTCCCGATCACAGAACAGGTGAAGCGGTAAGCAGAACAGCAAGCTGTCCTGATCACAGAACAAGTACAGCGAGGTAAGCAAAAGAACACATTTTCACGATCACAGAACAGGTGCAGCGCAGTAAGCAGAAAAGCAAGCTGTCCCGATCACAGAACAAGTACAGCGAGGTAAGCAAAAGAGCACGTTTTCCCAGTCACCGAACAGGTACAGCAAGGTAAGCAGAAGAGCAAGCTTTCCCAATCAACAAACAGGTACAGCGCAGTAAGCAGAAAAGCAAGCTTTCCCGATCACAGAACATGTACAGCAAGGTAAGCAGAAGAGCAAGCTGTCCCAATCACAGAACAGGTACAGTGCAGTAAGCAGAAGAGCAAATTTCCCGATCACAGAACAGGTACAGCGAGGTGAGCAGAAGAGCAAGCTGTCCCGATCACAGAACAGGTACAGCGAGGTGAGCAGAAGAGCAAGCTTTCCCGATCACAGAAGTGGTACATCGAGGTGAGCAGAAGAGCAAGTTGTCCTGATCACAGAACAGGTACAGCGAGGTGAGCAGAAGAGCAAGCTGTCCCGATCACAGAACAGGTACATTGAGGTGAGCAGAAGAGCAAGCTGACCCGATCACAGAACAGGTACAGCGAGGTAAGCAGAACAGCAAGCTGTCCCGATCACAGAACAGGTACAGCGAGGTGAGCAGAACAGCAAGCTGTCCCTATCAAAGAACAGGTACATTGAGGTGAGCAGAAGAGCAAGGTGTCCCGATCACAGAACAGGTGCAGCGAGGTAAGCAGAAGAGCAAGCTGTCCCGATCACATAACAGGTACAGCAAAAGTGCAAGCTTTCCCGATCACAGAACAGGTACAGCAGAAGAGCAAGCTTTCCCAATCACAGAACAGGTACATCGCGGTAAGCAGAGGAGCAAATTTCCCGATCACAGAACAGGTACAGCGAGGTAAGCAGAAAATCAAATTTCCTGATCACAGAACAGGTACAGCGAGCTGTCCCGATCAAAGAACAGGTACATTGAGGTGAGCAGAAGAGCAAGCTGTCCCGATCACAGAACAGGTACAGCGAGGTGAGCAGAAGAGCAAGTTGTCCCAATCACAGAACAGGTGCAGCAAGGCGAGCAGAAGAGCAAGCTGTCCCGATCACAGAACAGGTACAGCGAGGTAAGCAGAAGAGCAAGCTGTTCCGATCACTGAACAGGTACAGCGAGGTGAGCAGAAGAGAAAATTTCCCGATCACAGAACAGGTGAAGCGGTAAGCAGAACAGCAAGCTGTCCTGATCACAGAACAAGTACAGCGATGTAAGCAAAGAACACATTTTCACGATCACAGAACAGGTGCAGCGCAGTAAGCAGAAAAGCAAGCTGTCCCGATCACAGAACAAGTACAGCGAGGTAAGCAAAAGAGCACGTTTTCCCAGTCACCGAACAGGTACAGCAAGGTAAGCAGAAGAGCAAGCTTTCCCAATCAACACACAGGTACAGCGCAGTAAGCAGAAAAGCAAGCTTTCCGATCACAGAACATGTACAGCAAGGTAAGCAGAAGAGCAAGCTGTCCCAATCACAGAACAGGTACAGTGCAGTAAGCAGAAGAGCAAATTTCCCGATCACAGAACAGGTACAGCGAGGTGAGCAGAAGAGCAAGCTGTCCCGATCACAGAACAGGTACAGCGAGGTGAGCAGAAGAGCAAGCTTTCCCGATCACAGAAGAGGTACATCGAGGTGAGCAGAAGAGCAAGTTGTCCTGATCACAGAACAGGTACAGCGAGGTGAGCAGAAGAGCAAGCTGTCCCGATCACAGAACAGGTGCAGCAAGGTAAGCAGAAGAGCAAATTTCCCAATCACAGAACAGGTACATTGAGGTGAGCAGAAGAGCAAGCTGTCCCAATCACAGAATAGGTACAGCGAGGTAAGCAGAACAGCAAGCTGTCCCGATCACAGAACAGGTACAGCGAGGTAAGCAGAACAGCAAGCTGTCCCGATCACAGAACAGGTAGAGCAAGGTGAGCAGAACAGCAAGCTGTCCCTATCAAAGAACAGGTACATTGAGGTGAGCAGAAGAGCAAGCTGTCCCGATCACAGAACAGGTGCAGCGAGGTGAGCAGTAGAGCAAGCTGTCCCGATCACAGAACAGGTACAGCAAAAGAGCAAGCTTTCCCTATCACAGAACAGGTACAGCAGAAGAGCAAGCTTTCCCAATCACAGAACAGGTACAGCGTGGTAAGCAGAAGAGCAAGCTTTCCCAATCACAGAATAGGTACATCGCGGTAAGCAGAAGAGCAAATTTCCGATCACAGAACAGGTACAGCGAGGTAAGCAGAAAATCAAATTTCCCGATCACAGAACAGGTACAGCGTGGTAAGCAGAAGAGCAAGCATTCCCGATCACAGAAGAGGTACATCGAGGTGAGCAGAAGAGCAAGCTGTCCTGATCACAGAACAGGTACAGTGAGGTGAGCAGAAGAGCAAGCTGTCCCGATCACAGAACAGGTACATTGAGGTGAGCAGAAGAGCAAGCTATCCCAATCACAGAACAGGTAGAGCGAGGTAAGCAGAACAGCAAGCTGTCCCGATCACAGAACAGGTACAGCGAGGTGAGCAGAACAGCAAGCTGTCCCGATCAAAGAACAGGTACATTGAGGTGAGCAGAAGAGCAAGTTGTCCCAATCACAGAACAGGTGCAGCAAGGTGAGCAGAAGAGCAAGCTGTCCCGATCACAGAACAGGTACAGCGAGGTAAGCAGAAGAGCAAGCTGTCCCGATCACAGAACAGGTACAGCACGGTAAGCAGAAGAGCAAGCTGTCCCGATCACAGAAAAGGTACAGCAAGGTAAGCAGAAGAGCAAGCTTTCCCAATCAACAAACAGGTACAGCGCAGTAAGCAGAAAAGCAAGCTTTCCCGATCACAGAACATGTACAGCAAGGTAAGCAGAAGAGCAAGCTGTCCCAATCACAGAACAGGTACAGTGCAGTAAGCAGAAGAGCAAATTTCCCGATCACAGAACAGGGACAGCGAGGTGAGCAGAAGAGCAAGCTGTCCCGATCACAGAACAGGTACAGCGAGGTGAGCAGGAGAGCAAGCTTTCCCGATCACAGAAGTGGTACATCGAGGTGAGCAGAAGAGCAAGTTGTCCCGATCACATAACAGGCACAGCAAAAGAGCAAGCTTTCCCGATCACAGAACAGGTACAGCAGAAGAGCAAGCTTTCCCAATCACAGAACAGGTACAGCGTGGTAAGCAGAAGAGCAAGCATTCCCAATCACAGAACAGGTACATCGCGGTAAGCAGAGGAACAAATTTCCCAATCACAGAACAGGTACAGCGAGGTAAGCAGAAGACCAAGCTGTCCCGATCACAGACAGGTACAGCAAGGTAAGCAGAAAGCAAGCTGTCCCGATCACAGAACAGGTACAGCAAGGTAAGCAGGAGAGCAAATTTCCCGATCACAGAACAGGTACAGCAAGGTAAGCAGAAGAGCAAGCATTCCCAATCGCAAAACAGGTACAGCGAGGTAACCAGAAGAGCAAATTGTCTCATTCACAGAACAGGTACAGCGAGGTAAGCAGAAGAGAAAGCTTTCCCAATCACAGAACAGGTACATCAAGGTGAGCAGAAGAGCAAGCTTTCCTGATCACAGAACAGGTACAGCAAGGGAAGCAGAAGAGCAAGCTTTCCCAATCACAGAACAGGTACAGCGCGGCAAGCAGAAGAGCAAGCTTTCCCGAATCACAGAACAGGTACAGCGAGGTTAGCAGAAGAGCAAGCTGTCCCGATCACAGAACAGGTACATTGAGGTGAGCAGAAGAGCAAGATGTCCAAGATCACAGAACAGGTACAGCGAGGTAAGCAGACAGAGCAAGCTGTCCCAATCACAGAACAGGTACAGCGACGGTAAGCAGAAGAGCAAGCTGCCACAATCACAGAACAGGTACAGCGAGATAAGCAAAAGAGCATGTTTTCCCGATCACAGAACAGGTACAGCGAGGTAAGCAGAAGACCAAGCTGCCCCGATCACAGAACAGGTGCAGCGAGGTGAGCAGAAGAGCAAGCTGTCCCGATCACAGAACAGGTACAGCGAGGTGAGCAGAAGAGCAAGCTGTCCCGATCACAGGACAGGTGCAGCGAGGTAAGCAGAAGAGCAAGCTGTCCCGATCACAGAACAGGTACAGCGAGGTGAGCAGAAGAGCAAGCTGTCCCGATCACAGAACAGGTGCAGCAAGGTGAGCAGAAGAGCAAGCTGTCCCAATCACAGAACAGATACAGCGAGGTAAGCAGAAGAGCAAGCTGTCCCGATCACAGAAAAGGTACGGCGAGGTAAGCAGAAGAGCAAGCTTTCCCGATCACAGAACAGGTGTAGCAAGGTAAGTAGAAGAGCAGGCTGTCCGGATCACAGAACAGGTACAGCGAGGAAAGCGGAAGAACAAGCTGTCCCGATCACAGAACAGGTGCAGCGAGGTAAACAGAAGAGCAAGCTGTACCGATCACAGAAAAGGTACAGAGAGGTAAGCAGAAGAGCAAGCTGTCCAGATCACAGAACAGGTACAGCGAGGTGAGCAGAAGAGCAAGCTGTCCCGATCAAAGGACAGGCACATTGAGGTGAGCAGAAGAGCAAGCTGTCACAATCACAGAACAGGTGCAGCGAGGTGAGCAGAAGAGCAAGCTGTCCCGATCACAGAACAGGTACAGCGAGGTGAGCAGAAGAGCAAGCTGTCCCGATCACTGAACAGGTACAGCGAGGTGAGCAGAATAGAAAATTTCCCGATCACAGAAAAGGTACAGCGAGGTAAGGAGAAGAGCAAGCTGTCCCGATCACAGAACAGGTACAGCGAGGTGAGCAGCAGAGCAAGCTGTCCCGATCACTGAACAGGTACAGCGAGGTGAGCAGAAGAGAAAATTTCCCAATCACAGAACAGGTACTGCGAGGTGAGCAGAAGAGCAAGCAGTCTCGATCACAGAACAGGTACAGTGAGGTGAGCAGAAGAGCAAGCTGTTCTGATCACTGAACAGGTACAGCGAGGTGAGCAGAAGAGAAAATTTCCCAATCACAGAACAGGTACAGCGAGGTGAGGAGAAGAGCAAGCTGTCCCCATCACAGAACAGGTACAGCATAGGAAGCAGAAGAGCAAATTTCCCGATCACAGAACAGGTGAAGCGGTAAGCAGAACAGCAAGCTGTCCTGATCACAGAACAAGTACAGCGAGGTAAGCAAAAGAACACATTTTCACGATCACAGAACAGGTGCAGCGCAGTAAGCAGAAAAGCAAGCTGTCCCGATCACAGAACAAGTACAGCGAGGTAAGCAAAAGAGCACGTTTTCCCAGTCACCGAACAGGTACAGCAAGGTAAGCAGAAGAGCAAGCTTTCCCAATCAACAAACAGGTACAGCGCAGTAAGCAGAAAAGCAAGCTTTCCCGATCACAGAACATGTACAGCAAGGTAAGCAGAAGAGCAAGCTGTCCCAATCACAGAACAGGTACAGTGCAGTAAGCAGAAGAGCAAATTTCCCGATCACAGAACAGGTACAGCGAGGTGAGCAGAAGAGCAAGCTGTCCCGATCACAGAACAGGTACAGCGAGGTGAGCAGAAGAGCAAGCTTTCCCGATCACAGAAGTGGTACATCGAGGTGAGCAGAAGAGCAAGTTGTCCTGATCACAGAACAGGTACAGCGAGGTGAGCAGAAGAGCAAGCTGTCCCGATCACAGAACAGGTACATTGAGGTGAGCAGAAGAGCAAGCTGACCCGATCACAGAACAGGTACAGCGAGGTAAGCAGAACAGCAAGCTGTCCCGATCACAGAACAGGTACAGCGAGGTGAGCAGAACAGCAAGCTGTCCCTATCAAAGAACAGGTACATTGAGGTGAGCAGAAGAGCAAGGTGTCCCGATCACAGAACAGGTGCAGCGAGGTAAGCAGAAGAGCAAGCTGTCCCGATCACATAACCGGTACAGCAAAAGAGCAAGCTTTCCGATCACAGAACAGGTACAGCAGAAGAGCAAGCTTTTCCAATCACAGAACAGGTACATCGCGGTAAGCAGAGGAGCAAATTTCCCGATCACAGAACAGGTACAGCGAGGTAAGCAGAAAATCAAATTTCCTGATCACAGAACAGGTACAGCGAGCTGTCCCGATCAAAGAACAGGTACATTGAGGTGAGCAGAAGAGCAAGCTGTCCCGATCACAGAACAGGTACAGCGAGGTGAGCAGAAGAGCAAGTTGTCCCAATCACAGAACAGGTGCAGCAAGGCGAGCAGAAGAGCAAGCTGTCCCGATCACAGAACAGGTACAGCGAGGTAAGCAGAAGAGCAAGCTGTTCCGATCACTGAACAGGTACAGCGAGGTGAGCAGAAGAGAAAATTTCCCGATCACAGAACAGGTGAAGCGGTAAGCAGAACAGCAAGCTGTCCTGATCACAGAACAAGTACAGCGATGTAAGCAAAAGAACACATTTTCACGATCACAGAACAGGTGCAGCGCAGTAAGCAGAAAAGCAAGCTGTCCCGATCACAGAACAAGTACAGCGAGGTAAGCAAAAGAGCACGTTTTCCCAGTCACCGAACAGGTACAGCAAGGTAAGCAGAAGAGCAAGCTTTCCCAATCAACACACAGGTACAGCGCAGTAAGCAGAAAAGCAAGCTTTCCCGATCACAGAACATGTACAGCAAGGTAAGCAGAAGAGCAAGCTGTCCCAATCACAGAACAGGTACAGTGCAGTAAGCAGAAGAGCAAATTTCCCGATCACAGAACAGGTACAGCGAGGTGAGCAGAAGAGCAAGCTGTCCCGATCACAGAACAGGTACAGCGAGGTGAGCAGAAGAGCAAGCTTTCCCGATCACAGAAGAGGTACATCGAGGTGAGCAGAAGAGCAAGTTGTCCTGATCACAGAACAGGTACAGCGAGGTGAGCAGAAGAGCAAGCTGTCCCGATCACAGAACAGGTGCAGCAAGGTAAGCAGAAGAGCAAATTTCCCAATCACAGAACAGGTACATTGAGGTGAGCAGAAGAGCAAGCTGTCCCAATCACAGAATAGGTACAGCGAGGTAAGCAGAACAGCAAGCTGTCCCGATCACAGAACAGGTACAGCGAGGTAAGCAGAACAGCAAGCTGTCCCGATCACAGAACAGATACAGCGAGGTGAGCAGAACAGCAAGCTGTCCCTATCAAAGAACAGGTACATTGAGGTGAGCAGAAGAGCAAGCTGTCCCGATCACAGAACAGGTGCAGCGAGGTGAGCAGTAGAGCAAGCTGTCCCGATCACAGAACAGGTACAGCAAAAGAGCAAGCTTTCCCTATCACAGAACAGGTACAGCAGAAGAGCAAGCTTTCCCAATCACAGAACAGGTACAGCGTGGTAAGCAGAAGAGCAAGCTTTCCCAATCACAGAATAGGTACATCGCGGTAAGCAGAAGAGCAAATTTCCCGATCACAGAACAGGTACAGCGAGGTAAGCAGAAAATCAAATTTCCCGATCACAGAACAGGTACAGCGTGGTAAGCAGAAGAGCAAGCATTCCCGATCACAGAAGAGGTACATCGAGGTGAGCAGAAGAGCAAGCTGTCCTGATCACAGAACAGGTACAGTGAGGTGAGCAGAAGAGCAAGCTGTCCCGATCACAGAACAGGTACATTGAGGTGAGCAGAAGAGCAAGCTGTCCCAATCACAGAACAGGTAGAGCGAGGTAAGCAGAACAGCAAGCTGTCCCGATCACAGAACAGGTACAGCGAGGTGAGCAGAACAGCAAGCTGTCCCGATCAAAGAACAGGTACATTGAGGTGAGCAGAAGAGCAAGTTGTCCCAATCACAGAACAGGTGCAGCAAGGTGAGCAGAAGAGCAAGCTGTCCCGATCACAGAACAGGTACAGCGAGGTAAGCAGAAGAGCAAGCTGTCCCGATCACAGAACAGGTACAGCACGGTAAGCAGAAGAGCAAGCTGTCCCGATCACAGAAAAGGTACAGCAAGGTAAGCAGAAGAGCAAGCTTTCCCAATCAACAAACAGGTACAGCGCAGTAAGCAGAAAAGCAAGCTTTCCCGATCACAGAACATGTACAGCAAGGTAAGCAGAAGAGCAAGCTGTCCCAATCACAGAACAGGTACAGTGCAGTAAGCAGAAGAGCAAATTTCCCGATCACAGGACAGGTACAGCGAGGTGAGCAGAAGAGCAAGCTGTCCCGATCACAGAACAGGTACAGCGAGGTGAGCAGAAGAGCAAGCTTTCCCGATCACAGAAGTGGTACATCGAGGTGAGCAGAAGAGCAAGTTGTCCCGATCACATAACAGGCACAGCAAAAGAGCAAGCTTTCCCGATCACAGAACAGGTACAGCAGAAGAGCAAGCTTTCCCAATCACAGAACAGGTACAGCGTGGTAAGCAGAAGAGCAAGCATTCCCAATCACAGAACAGGTACATCGCGGTAAGCAGAGGAGCAAATTTCCCGATCACAGAACAGGTACAGCGTGGTAAGCAGAAGAGCAAGCATTCCCGGTCACAGAAGAGGTACATCGAGGTGAGCAGAAGAGGAAGCTGTCCTGATAACAGAACAGGTACAGTGAGGTGAGCAGAAGAGCAAGCTGTCCCGATCACAGAACAGGTACATTGAGGTGAGCAGAAGAGCAAGCTGTCCCAATCACAGAACAGGTAGAGCGAGGTAAGCAGAACAGCAAGCTGTCCCGATCACAGAACAGGTACAGCGAGGTGAGCAGAAAAGCAAGCTGTCCCGATCAAAGAACAGGTACATTGAGGTGAGCAGAAGAGCAAGTTGTCCCAATCACAGAACAGGTGCAGCAAGGTGAGCAGAAGAGCAAGCTGTCCCGATCACAGAACAGGTACAGTGAGGTAAGCAGAAGAGCAAGCTGTCCCGATCACAGAACAGGTACAGCACGGTAAGCAGAAGAGCAAGCTGTCCCGATCACAGAAAAGGTACAGCGAGGTAAGCAGAAGAGCAAGGTTTCCCGATCACAGAACAGGTGCAGCAAGGTAAGCAGAAGAGCAAGCTTTCCCGATCACAGAACAGGTGTAGCAAGGTAAGCAGAAGAGCAGGCTGTCCGGATCACAGAACAGGTACAGCGAGGTAAGCGCAAGAACAAGCTGTCCCGATCACAGAACAGGTGCAGCGAGGTAAACAGAAGAGCAAGCTGTCCCGATCACAGAAAAGGTACAGAGAGGTAAGCAGAAGAGCAAGCTGTCCAGATCACAGAACAGGTGCAGCGAGGTGAGCAGAAGAGCATGCTGTCCCGATCACAGAACAGGTACAGCGAGGTAAGCAGAAGAGCAAGCTGTCCCGATCACTGAACAGGTACAGCGAGGTGAGCAGAAGAGAAAATTTCCCGATCACAGAACAGGTACAGCGAGGTGAGGAGAAGAGGAAGCTGTCCCAATCACAGAACAGGTACAGCGAGGTGAGCAGAAGAGCAAGCTGTCCCGATCACTGAACTGGTACAGCGAGGTGAGCAGAAGAGAACGTTTCCTAATCACAGAACAGGTACAGCGAGGTGAGCAGAAGAACAAGCTGTACCGATCACAGAACAGGTACAGCGAGGTGAGCAGAAGAGCAAGCTGTCCCAATCACTGAACAGGTACAGCGAGGTGAGCAGAAGAGAAAATTTCCCGATCACAGAACAGGTACAGCGAGGTGAGGAGAAGAGCAAGCTGTCCCGATCACAGAACAGGTACAGCGTAGGAAGCAGAAGAGCAAATTTCCCGATCACAGAACAGGTGAATCGGTAAGCAGAACAGCAAGCTGTCCTGATCACAGAACACGTACAGCGAGGTAAGCAAAAGAACACATTTTCACGGTCACAGAACAGGTGCCGCGCAGTAAGCAGAAAAGCAAGCTGTCCCGATCACAGAACAGGTACAGCGAGGTAAACAAAAGAGCAAGCTGTCCCAATCACAGAACAGGTACAGCGCAGTAAGCAGAAGAGCAAATGTCCCGATCACAGAACAGGTACAGCGAGGTGAGCAGAAGAGCAAGCTGTCCTGATCACAGAACAGGTACAGCGAGGTGAGCAGAAGAGCAAGCTTTCCCGATCACAGAAGAGGTACATCGAGGTGAGCAGAAGAGCAAGCTGTCCTGATCACAGAACAGGTACAGCGAGGTGAGCAGAACAGCAAGCTGTCCCGATCACAGAACAGGTACATTGAGGTGAGCAGAAGAGCAAGCTGTCCCGATCACAGAAAAGGTACAGCGAGGTAAGCAGAAGAGCAAGGTTTCCCGATCACAGAACAGGTGCAGCAAGGTAAGCAGAAGAGCAAGCTTTCCCGATCACAGAACAGGTGTAGCAAGGTAAGCAGAAGAGCAGGCTGTCCGGATCACAGAACAGGTACAGCGAGGTAAGCGCAAGAACAAGCTGACCCGATCACAGAACAGGTGCAGCGAGGTAAACAGAAGAGCAAGCTGTCCCGATCACAGAAAAGGTACAGAGAGGTAAGCAGAAGAGCAAGCTGTCCAGATTACAGAACAGGTGCAGCGAGGTGAGCAGAAGAGCAAGCTGTCCCGATCACAGAACAGGTACAGCGAGGTAAGCAGAAGAGTAAGCTGTCCCGATCACTGAACAGGTACAGCGAGGTGAGCAGAAGAGAAAATTTCCCGATCACAGAACAGGTACAGCGAGGTGAGGAGAAGAGGAAGCTGTCCCGATCACAGAACAGGTACAGCGAGGTGAGCAGAGGAGCAAGCTGCCCCGATCACTGAACTGGTACAGCGAGGTGAGCAGAAGAGAACGTTTCCTAATCACAGAACAGGTACAGCGAGGTGAGCAGAAGAACAAGCTGTACCGATCACAGAACAGGTACAGCGAGGTGAGCAGAAGAGCAAGCTGTCCCAATCACTGAACAGGTACAGCGAGGTGAGCAGAAGAGAAAATTTCCCGATCACAGAACAGGTACAGCGAGGTGAGGAGAAGAGCAAGCTGTCCCGATCACAGAACAGGTACAGCGTAGGAAGCAGAAGAGCAAATTTCCCGATCACAGAACAGGTGAATCGGTAAGCAGAACAGCAAGCTGTCCTGATCACAGAACACGTACAGCGAGGTAAGCAAAAGAACACATTTTCACGGTCACAGAACAGGTGCCGCGCAGAAAGCAGAAAAGCAAGCTGTCCCGATCACAGAACAGGTACAGCGAGGTAAACAAAAGAGCAAGCTGTCCCAATCACAGAACAGTTACAGCGCAGTAAGCAGAAGAGCAAATGTCCCGATCACAGAACAGGTACAGCGAGGTGAGCAGAAGAGCAAGCTGTCCTGATCACAGAACAGGTACAGCGAGGTGAGCAGAAGAGCAAGCTTTCCCGATCACAGAAGAGGTACATCGAGGTGAGCAGAAGAGCAAGCTGTCCTGATCACAGAACAGGTACAGCGAGGTGAGCAGAACAGCAAGCTGTCCCGATCACAGAACAGGTACATTGAGGTGAGCAGAAGAGCAAGCTGTCCCGATCACAGAACAGGTACAGCGAGGTAAGCAGGACAGCAAGCTGTCCCGATCACAGAACAGGTGCAGCGAGGTGAGCAGAACAGCAAGCTGTCCCAATCACAGAACAGGTACAGCGCAGTAAGCAGAAGAGCAAATGTCCAGATAACAGAACAGGTACAGCGAGGTGAGCAGAAGAGCAAGCTGTCCTGATCACAGAACAGGTACAGCAAGGTGAGCAGAAGAGCAAGCTTTCCCGATCACAGAAGAGGTACATCGAGGTGAGCAGAAGAGCAAGCTGTCCTGATCACAGAACAGGTACAGCGAGGTGAGCAGAAGAGCAAGCTGTCCCGATCACAGAACAGGTACATTGAGGTGAGCAGAAGAGCAAGATGTCCCGATCACAGAACAGGTGCAGCAAAAGAGCAAGCTTTCCGATCACAGAAAAGGTACAGCAGAAGAGCAAGCTTTCCCAATCACAGAACAGGTACAGCCTGGTAAGCAGAAGAGCAAGGTTTCCCAATCACAGAACAGGGACAGCGCGGTAAGCAGAAGAGCAAGCTTTCCCGATCACAGAACAGGTGCAGCAAGGTAAGCAGAAGAGCAAATTTCCCAATCACAGAACAGGTACATTGAGGTGAGCAGAAGAGCAAATTTCCCAATCAAAGAACAGGTACAGCGAGGTGAGCAGAAGAGCAAGCTGTCCCGATCACAGAACAGGTACATTGAGGTGAGCAGAAGAGCAAGCTGTCCGGATCACAGGACAGGTGCAGCGAGGTGAGCAGAAGAGCAAGCTGTCCCGATCACAGAACAGGTACAGTGAGGTGAGCAGAAAAGCAAGCTTTCCCAATCACAGAACAGGTACATTGAGGTGAGCAGAAGAGCAAGATGTCCCGATCACAGAACAGGTACAGCGAGGTGAGCAAAAGAGCACGTTTTCCCAGTCACAGAACAGGTACAGCGAGGTGAGCAGAAGAGCAAGCTGTCCCGATCACAGAACAAGTACAGCGAGGTGAGCAGACGAGCAAGCTGTCCCGATCACAGAACAGGTATAGCGTTTTAAGCAGAAGAGCAAGCTTTCCCAATCACAGAACAGGTACAGGGCGGTAAGCAGAAGAGCAAATTTCCCGATCACAGAACAGGTACAGCGAGGTAAGCAGTAGAGCAAATTTCCCGATCACAGAACAGGTACAGCGGGGTAAGCAGAAGAGCAAATTTGCCAATCACAGAACAGGCACAGCGCGGTAAGCAGAAGAGCAAATTTCCCAATCACAGAACAGGTACAGCGAGGTGAGCAGAAGAGCAAATTTCCCAATCACAGAACAGGTACAGCGAGGCTGCAGCAAATCTGGATCCTCTCTCCCACAGAATGCAGCAAGTGCAAGCTTCCCTTCCATTCAGATTGGATCCAGCAGAGATGACTAGAAAAAGTTTTCATCATTCACAGAAAAGTGACATGGTGGCTGCAGACATATCTCTGGAGCAAGTGTTTATATCACTGAGATGAACATATAAGTGGCAGAGTAAGTGAATATGTAAGTTATGGCACCTTTCCCAATTCGGTGATTTTCCACATCAGCTTCCTGAAACCCTACAGCTGTCACTCCTCACCTCCTGCTCTTGTTGATTCCTTGGTTTTACATGCATTGAGAAGCAGCTGTTGTGAGAAAGTGCCCTCTTTCTGCATGGTTGCCCCCACTTTTTGCTGAACTGCTGATGTGCTTTGACTAAGTGTTCCCTGGGCTCCTGCCAATCAGGTACCCAGGGCCTATGTTCTTTCCCTAAAACTGCATTGAAAACAAAACCCAATTGGCATCTCTGGCCACAGGTCAGTCCCTGGTAAATAGTACCATAGGTACCCCGGGCACTGTGACCAGGGAAAGCCTCTAAGGGCTGCAGCACTTATTGTGCCACCCTTAGATGTCCTCTACCTTTACACTCACACACTGCCTTTGCAGGCTGCGTGTCTTGGTGCAGAACAAAGTGAAGAGTCGACATGGCGCACATCCTTGTGTGCCATGCCTAGAACCCACTGCCCTCGCATAGATCAGTCACCCCTCTAGCTGGGTGCCCTATACCAGTGGTGAGGGTACAGGTGCATGAGCCCTGTACCCCTACAGTGTCTTAGTCCATTCTTAGACATTGTAAGTGCAGTGCTGCCATTAAGAGTATATGGTGCTGGGAGCTTGTCATTACGAACTCCACAGCACCATAATGGCTACACTGAAAACTGAGAAGTTTGGTATCAAACTTCTCAGCACATTAAACCCACAATGATGCCAGTGTGGGATTTAATGAAAAATACACACAGAGGGCATCTTAGAGATGTCCCCTGAAAAACGACCTACCACTAGTGTCCAGGCTGAGTGGCTGCTTTCAGCTGCCACCACAGACATGTTTCTGGACCCCTGGGTCGAGAGCCTGCTGCTCTCGGGGGCCTGAAACAATGCACATCCTGGGACGAGGTGCCAAGCCTTCTCCCCCAAGATGGGCAGGGTCCATGAAGGGGAAGCTTCAAAGGCTTGCCGCCTTTGTGAGCTTTCCCAGGCAACTTGCTGCTTTCAGCAACTGGTCCCCACTGGTTCTGTCCCCCACTTTGGGCGGGAGACCCAGCAGGAAAAACAAGTGAGGAAGTGAGGTGTGCCCACCTCTGCCAACTCCACCCCTCAGGTGGGGGAGGCGAGGTGAAGCACAACTCTCAGTCCCAGCCATCTTGCAGATGGGGGGATCCAGCCAACCAGGGAAAGGCTTATGTCCCCCTCCCACTGGACGGTGGCATAATAGGGGGTGTACCCACCCCAGGGAAGGGCCCTATTGGTCACAACCTTTTACCTACCTGTAACGCCCCTAAATCTAGTATTTTGGGGCACCCCTGAACCTTGCTTCCTCAGACAAGAAATCAGAAGAAGAAAAGAAGAAGAAGGACCGAACAGCCGTGCCGAAGCTAACAAGAGGAGGACGCCCACTGACTTGGCCCCAGCCCTACCGGCCTGTCCCCACCTCGAACCTGCTCCAGCGAAATCCCGGTGTTTCCTGCAGCCAGCAACCTTGAGAAACCCAGAGGACCTGCATGCCTTCAATCCCAAAGACCCTGTCTCCCGTGAACACCGGATTTGTTCAAACAACAGACTCCAGCTCCGCAAGGATCTGCGGGTCTGCACCACTCTGCACCCGACGCCCACGGCCCGCGTTCGAGTGGCCCAACACCAGAGGAGGTCCCCCCGGCGATCCTGACCCAAGATCCGGTGACCCCTGACCTGCCTCAAGCCTCCAGCCGACGCCTGCAGCCTCAAACCGGAAGGTCCTCCCAACCGCGACCAGGAGCTGGTAAGAAGATCTGACCCTAAAAGGCACCCCTGCACCCGACGCCCCACGGCCTTGGGTGGCCCAACCGACGGTGCCTAACCAATCCCCCAAGATCCCAACTTACCTCTCCAAGTGGTGGTCGCACCCAGAAGATCTTCGTCCCCGAGCCTGCAGTGCTTTTGCAAACCGGAGACTCCCCATTGAAAGCTACAGGGCACCCGACGCCAAAACAGCACTCGGCACCCGGCCGCCCCAGTGCCGCTGAGGGTGCATCTTTTGTGCTGGCCTAAACCCCCATTTGCCCTGAGCTTAAGTCCAGGAGCCTTGCTCCCACAACCCAGTGGCCTGCTCGTCAGCAGCCACCAACCGGAGGCCCCCTATCCCCCATTGGATAACATAGGGCCTCAGCACTCTTCACCCGGCCGCCCTAGTGCCGCTGAGGGTGTAACAAGGGTGCATCCTTGACCCTGGGGGACCCCCGAGTCTAACCCCAGAATATCAACTCCCACAACCAAGTACTTACCTGTGAGCCGATAACACTATTTTCCTCCTTGGATAACATTGACTGTTTTTCTATGAAAAGTTTCTAAGTGTGGAGTTGGAAAATCTAAGAAATCCTTTAAAACTGTAACTAAATAACCAAAACACTTTTACTTACCTGTTTACAGGAAATGTCCCAGTGCAGTATCCAGGTATACTGCACTGTGTAAGAAAATTAATCTGAAAAGTAACTTACATGATATTTTACTAAAAATCCTATACAAAGTATATGTACTGTATTCTGAAAAGCATTGCATTAACCCCTTGCGTGCGTCGGACGGCCCCCGGCTGTCTGACGTCACGGTGGGCGTGTGCGGAGGACGGCCGGGGGCCGTCCGAACCACGCACGCATGGAATTCCTCAGCACAGCGGGGGAATTCCGGCCGCAGCGAAGCGGTTAACAGTAACATTACTGTAATCAAATCCTAAAGTACATTTACAATTGCAATCCAAACTGTTTACAAACTGCATTACTACTGTAAAGTATTTATTGCTTACCTGTGCCAGGCTTGCTTGGTTCTAGAAAATAAAATAACTAAAAGAATATTTTTATACAAAAACAATTGGTCTGAAGTTCAGTCTTTGAGTGTGTGAATTCATTTGCTGACTGAGTGTGTACAACAAATGCTCAACACTGTCCTCTGATACTGCCTTACTGCTCGACCACACTACCACAAATAGAGAGTGAGGTCCTATCTACTTTACCTCTGCCTACCTTTTGGGTTCCACTGGACACTATGCACACTATACCTCACTTTGGTATAATATATACAGAGCCAGCTTCCTACAGCCGTTATCCTCAGGTCATTGTTATTTAGAGCAGGCTAAACTGTGCTCTGGCCAGATTCTAGACAGACAAATGGGTGCAATCTCTTTGAGAAGGCTTTGAATGTGTGAGCAGCAGGCTCATGGTAATCCCAGCTTTTTCATAATGCTGAGGCCTGCCACTAAGTACCTTCCACCTCTTCTCGACTACGGGTGGCAGGGATGAGTGATAAGGTGTCACATCTGTACCCGGAGACACACTACAGGCACACATCAGTTTTGTAGTTGAGAAATATAGGGATAGACTTTGCATTTTGTATTACATTTGTCTGCGTAAAAACGGCATCAGCTCTCTATGTTCCACCGGGTCATGACTCAGAGGATTAATGCATCCACTCCAGGGATCTGTGATTTACCTCGCTGTCACACGTTTGAGTCCTGGTGAGTCCTCTCAGCCTTTCATCTTTCTGAGGTCAATAAATTGAGTACCACTGAGTTGGGTGATGATAAACATTTTTTTTTCAGTGCCAAGAGACCCAAGGGTGAAAGTTTGCAAATACGCTTGTTACCAAATGCCAAATGTTATGTCATGTCACAGATATCCACATATTATGTATGTGTCTGAATGGTTATTATTAGCTACAAACAGCAGCTTAGACCAGAAAGAAGCATGTTTTTCAGCTATTTTTGGGAAACTGGAGGGATGCGGTCTAGTTGTTAGGTAGGCATTGGTGGGAAGCATAGCCTTTGGGTCTTTGCAGTAATTCTGCACCATACCCAGATATTTAAGTGGCCCGGGACCCTGCAAGTCTCATATCAGGTAGTAACAAAAAGAGACATTAAAACAGGTCCCTATAATGATGTCCTTTACTTTAGTGGCAAAAAAAGTGATCGATTTCTAAACAATGATTGTAAAAAAAAAAAGATTAGGTAATCTATGTCAGCGATTTAGTTCCTGTTTATAATTCACGTTTTACTCAATCTTGCCTTCCTTAATAATCTTAGCTATTTCCAGGATGTTCCTGTATTTTTATCGTGTACCATGAATTACTCTTGTGTGGTGCATACTTTGAAAGGAGTCATCTCCAGGTGTTTACAATGGGCCACAGTTGAGAGCTCTGTCGTTAAAGCTGAAGGCAGTGCAAGTTCCTCACTTTGCCTGTCAGTGGGTCAAAACGGTGTTCAAAATACACGGTCATCCAATCACTGGCCTCTCTGCAGAGTGCACAGAACAATGGTCACGTGTTCCATTTGCAATTATGATTCTGAGTAAATGAGTGCGAAGGGGGTACACAGTTGTCAAAATATTGACAAGGTGAAAGAAAAAGAAAATGCAGCGCTTGGAGGTGAGTGGGTGCGTTGTGTGTTTGGAGATGATGAAGTGAAGCAGAAGCATGGAAGGGCATTTAGGAGAAGAGGGTGCTGAGGGGGAAGAAATGAGGTGTAAGCCATGCGGATGGAAGAGATGGGGAGAGAAAAAGGGCGCACATGTCTAGTATTGAGTGAACATAACAGTAGCAATTGAGACACTCTGAAGGCCACTACGCTTTCCACAGGCCTCAGTAATGTTTAATACACAGACTCACAATTTCTGAATTGAAACATTTTCAATATTAATTATTTACAACAAAATCGTTGTTGTTACTAATGTATCTTAAAGAGCTAACAGTTATTGACAAAAACCAAAAGTCCTGGCTGGTTTTAGGTGTATGTCAGTTGTGTTATATATCTGGGTGCAATAACAGAAGGCTCAGAGAGGAACTAAAATACTGGTCGGGCGGCACATGGAAATGTAGTTTTACCTGTTTAATCCATGCCCATAATTATATAGGCCACGGCCCTTTTAGAACCCCACACTTTTTTCATCACACTCAAAGCCCTTACAACCACATTTTGTGATCCTAAATCCGATTGCAGTACAATCCTAGAAGCGTCACTTTTATCTCCGATGAGCTCAATGCTCTTTCCTACATAAATTAATAGCGCCTTAAAAACGGACTCGCAGTGCTTGAAGTGTTTTGTAAAACTGAATGAGTCGATATGATGTTACGGATGTTAGAGTTGAACTAGACGCCCAGCTCACACCTGATCAGCATGCTCATGGTTCGCAACCCTTCCTCCTGGCTTTCCAATGGGTATCCCCTGTGTTCTCGACAGGATGGTTTTGTTCAGAGATGCCGGCTATGAATACTTGAGACACTCAGGTAAAGACTGGCCTTTGACAGTCTTAGTCTCAACAGGAGCATATCTGAGATCGGGTCTCTGAGATGTGTGATTCTATACTGCCATCTAGTGGTCGATGTTTGCATGACGTGATACAGGACTCAATCATCACGAATCTCCCAGACATCCATGACTAGGTGGGACGCCGAGGGCTAGCCTGACAACTTCCGGGGTAACATGCAGCACTACAGGGCGAGGAGAATTCTTTGATTCCTTCATAGGGAGGATTCTCTGTGCATGGGAAGGAGGAAGCAGGGAACCTAAAGCCCCTGTTGTTCTCTGTGGTGATGTCACACAGAAGGACAAAGAACGTTAATGTCCCCCTGTGTGACATCACAGCAATGGAAAAGGAATTGCCTTTGCATACATACCAGCATATCCGATTCAGACGGGAGACTCTGTAGTGAGGCGGTTAGGGTAAAGAAAGACAGAGCTGGAGTGTCCAATTAACTTATTTATTACTATCGTAACAGGAGCGCCGGGAACCTCCGCTCGCTTCACCGGCCAGCCGATAATGACTCAAAATGGCCGGGCGCGCTCCCAGCATTCCCGGTCACACGTGACCCAGGAACGCTAGAGCGCGACACTACATATCTCCTCCCTTTACAATATAATGTCACACAACTCAGAGTCTCTGGAAAACTGAACGTACCGGGTACTTATAACTCCACTTCATACTCACGGTACTTCTTGGGAAACACCACGGCTCTACCTGGCCTGGTGTGTCTCAGTGGCGTCTTGATGTTAGTGTCTCTGCTGTCCCTGGAACCAGTAGCTCTAGGTGAATACTGAGTGAGCCTCCTTGCCTCCGAATTTCCGTCCACCTGGCTCTCCTGCAGCCCCTGGTGACTCTCGCCTCCATCACGCTCCGGAGTGTCCAAGATACTTGTTTCACCTGCCTTGATGTTCACTGTGTTTCCGCTTGTCCTCTCTGCTTTGGTCGTCTGGTTATCCGTGTCTTGAGTATCTTCTTCCTCCGTCCCTGCGGATGTGCCTCCTGCCTTTTCCCATTGCAATACCTTGTTGCATCGTGTCATCCTGTCTTTGGACCATATCTTTCCATCGCTCAATAATGCTGATCTTGCATATGCCTCATACACTCTTAAGGGTGTACTGAATTTGCTTTCTCCCTTCTTTTTCAATTGAGCCAGTTTCACTCTGACCCATTCTCCTTTTTCCAAAGACTCTTCCTTTACATTTCGCCGTTGGTTGTAGTGATCTGTGTAAAGCCTTTGGGCCTTCTCCAAGTTGCTCCGTACCACTGCCGGTGACCATCTACTTTGTATTGTCCTACGTTTCCACGCTACATTATCCCTAGTGAACGGGTCACGACCCCGTAAGATCTTGAATGGACTATATCCCGTTTGCGTAGGAGTGATGCGGTAAGCCCATAAGGTACGTTGGAGTTCTACTTCCCACTGCTTTCCTGCATTAATGGCCGACTGCACAGACCCCATCACCACTCGGTTGAAACGTTCGGCGAGGCCGTTGCCCGCTGGATGATATACTGGAGTGTGCTTCGTCATGATCCCATTCCTCTCCATGAACGACTTCCACTTGTCGGACGTGAATTGTGGTCCGTTGTCGCAGGTTATGACTCTGGGGATCCCTTCTCTTAGAAAGAGGGAAGTGAGAAACTTCAGTATGGTGTCTGTATCCATTGTGTCATGCACTTCCACTTCCGGCCATTTGGAATATCTGTCCACCAGCACCACAATGTACCTGGGTGTACCCTGTGCGTTCAGGATGGGGCCCAAGATGTCAATCGCCACTTCATCCCATGGATTGACCGGTTGGTGAAACTTCCCCAGTGGCGGTCTCATCGTGGTTTGGGTCTTGTCTGCATTACAGCACTGCGCGCATTCTCTGACGTGCCTTTCCACCTGACTGTCCAGTGCAGGCCACCAATATGCTTGTTTAGCCCTCTGTTTGGTTTTTACTATGCCCAAATGTCCCTCGTGTAGTATGGTCATTATCCTTTTTACCAGTCCTTCCGGTGGCACCACCTTGTCTCCTCTTAGTAAGAACACACTCTTGTCCTCTACTGACAGTTCTTCTCTCACTTCATAGAACTTCCTCTGGTCCGCCGTTAGGTGTTTTTTTCCGGCCATCCTAAGACCACGAAGCTTTTCACTTCCTTGATACATGCGTCGTTTTCATATGCCGTCCCCCATTCTTGTGCGCTTATGACTGCTTCCTGATCTTCTGCGAAGGCGATTGTGTAGTCATCCTCTTCCGTCGGCTGAGGTGCATCCTCCATGGCTGCCGCTCTGCTCAAGTAATCTGCTACTTTGTTCTTGGCCCCCGGAATGTATTCTACGTCATACACATAGTCCAACAACTTCAAAGTCATCTTTGCTATGCGCGGGGTGGCACTCGCATGACCACTGGATGTAAGTACCTTGATCAGAGGTTTATGATCAGTCCTCAACAAGAACCTCGAGCCCCACAGGAATTGACGGAACCGTTCCATTGCCCATATAACAGCCAGCATCTCCTTTTCCACTACACTGAATTTCTCCTCCGTGGAGGACAGTGATCGAGACGCGAAACTGACCGTCGTCAGCACTCCATTCTCTGATCTTTGCATGAGGACTGCCCCCAACCCTCTGTCACTGGCATCTGTGGTAAGAACCGAGACTGCATCCTGGTCAAACCCCTGCAAGGGTACTGCTTCACAAATGTCCTTTTTTATTTTGCTGAATTCTACATCCGACTCCTCTGTCCACACAAAGTTTGTCTTATCTCTTAGTAGCTGACGCATGCTGTGTGTTTTGGTAGCAAAGTGGGGCACAAACTTGCTATAGAACTCCACCATGCCTAGAAAGGACCGTACGTCATCTTTGTTCCTTGGAATGGGTGCATCTTTGATGGCTTTCATGTTGGCCGCTTTGGGGGTGATCCCTCTGTCACTAATCTCGTGACCCAGGTACGTCACTGCAGACACTCCTAGCTTGCACTTGTCCCACTACGCTGTGAGGCCATTGAGCTCCAGGATGCGTAGCACGTTATTTAGTTTTGTATCGTGATCAATTTTGGTCGTTCCCATGATTAGGATGTCATCCTGGAAGTACTGTACTCCGTCAGTGTCTTTAAACAGTCTATGCATCAACTTTTGGAACACAGCTGCGGCAGACGCCAGCCCAAAGGGCATTCGCCGGAATTGATAGCATCCGAACGGCGTGATGAACGATGTTAATTTCCTACTCCTCGGATGCAGTGCTACCTGATGATACGCTGAGGTCAGGTCTATGGTCAAAAACCACCGAACGCCTTTCGTCTTTGCTAACATTTCGTTTATCCGAGGTAGCGGGAATTTGTCCACGACGATGTTCTTGTTGAGTTCTCTTAGGTCAATGCACAAACGCACCTTGCCGTTTGGTTTCCTGGCCACGACCAGTGGAGCTAACCATTCTGCACTCTCTATTGGCTCAATCACTCCATTATCTTCCAGGCGTTGTAGTTCATGTTGTACCGCTTCCCTGCTGTTGAATGGAATGTTCCTAACTTTATGGCTCACTGGTTGTGCATTCTCCTTTAGGCATATCTTGTGCGTGAACTTTGCCAATTTGCCGATCGTGCCTCCAAAGACTTTTGGGAACTCCCCCTTCCATTTGTCCGCTTCATATCCCTGCGCTTGGTCAGTCATCAGCACTTGGGTCAACCCTCCAGGATTGAGTTGGATTCCTAGTCCTCCCTGGTCTATCCATCCCAACACTGATGGCCCCTTCTCAGCTACGTACAGCTTCCCTTCTGTCGTACGTCCTTTGAATTGGAACCTCAGTTTCCGGAACCCTACCATCGGTATGGGTTCTCCCGTGAAGGTGACCGGCTTGATATCTGGGGGTAGAAGATGCATACCAATCACTTGGGCGAAGTCTCTGTCCCACACTTTACGTTGTATGATGGTATAAGGTGAGCCTGAATCCGCCACCGTGGAGACTGGAATTCCTCCTATTGTCACTTCACACAACGGCTTGCTTGTGCGGGAGCCATCCACGCCCAACACGTGTTCTTCGATGCACAGAACTTCCTCTTCTTCTTCCTCATCTCCCTCTTCCGGATCAGAATCCTATGTCACGTACTTCACTGTCGCCTTCTTGGGTTTGCGCCTGCAGACCTTCTCAAAGTGTCCCATTATGCCACAATATAGACATTTGGCTCTGAAGGCCGGGCACCTTCTGTCTGATGCCGCATGAGCGGTGTTACCACATCTGTAGCATCCCTTCTTTACGTCTCGTGGGAATGGCGTGTTCGTTTGCGTCCTCGTAGCCGGTCCTTGTTGCCATCCTGGGTTCCTCCTGGCCTGCGGTCTCCTTTCGTGTTCTTGGGTCTCCGTTATTTTTCCTACTAGTGGTCTGCTGGATGCCTCCCTTTTCGCGGCCTCCGCGCACCTCTTGGAGAGTTCCGCCTTCTTGACCAGAGCTACGATCTCTTTAAGAGGAGAATCACCACTGACCCACAGCTTTTCCTGTATAGACGTGTTCACTGTGTGCATGATGATTTGTTCCCTTACGAATTCATCATGCAGGCCACCAAACTTGCAATTGATGGCTAGACCCTTCAACGCGGCCACATAATCATCTACTGATTCTCCTGCCTTCTGCTTCCGCTGAAAGAAGTTGAAGCAGTCAATGGCTGTGCACACTACCGGCTGATAGTGGCTATCTAGGTCGTCGATGGCGTGTTGGAACACTTCCATGTCCTCTGGCGGACGGGTCTTCTTCACCAGATTCCTGTATACCCTGACGCCTTCAGGGCCTAGATTGTGAAGCAGGATCTTTTTTTTCCGTGTACTTGGGAAGACTTCCTCCCCTTCATCCTCCAACGCTGACAAGTAATTAAGGAAATATTCCTTCCAATCCTCCCACTTCATCGCCGGTTCCCCTGGGTGTGGCAGGAAAGGTAGTGGATTTGTGAGGGAGAACGTCTGGGCACACATTCCTGCTTGCCTTACAGTTGGCGCGCCGTCTACCCTGGGTGGGGGGCTCCCCGGAGCACTCTGCTCTCGTAGATCTGCCACCCCGTCGAGGGACACTGCTGCCGCTCCTGTGTGATGCAGCCCTCGTTGCGCCAGGTTCACTCTCCCTCCTTGCCCGTGATGTTGCTGGGCTGCTGGACGCGTGTTTGGGCGGCACTGTGCTCTGTTCGTCCCTCCCTGCGGCTCGGCGATCGTGAACGCCGTGGGCTATACCCCTATGATCCTCCGTGCGTCGTGTTATGGCGCCGGATGGCTGTGGGGTGTCCGGGCTAGGCTCACCGGCGGGGCACTGGTACCTGTGAGATGGTGCGCTCCCAAAAGAGCGTGTCGCTGACGAGGTGTGGTGCCTGGTTGATGAGGCTGGACTAGACCGGAGGTGCTGCGCCCCTTCTGCTGCCCTACTCCTCAGCACTTCTCCACCGCTTGGCTCTTGGTGCGCTGCGGCCGCTCTCCGCGGGGCGTGCGGGCGATGACCGGGCCTCTGCCACGCTCCCTGCTATGTGGTGTATCGTGTAGCGCGTGCTACACACGATGCTGGTGCTCTACGGTTCTCTGTCCCCCCCAGCCTCGTCGCCAATTTGTAGTGAGGCGGTTAGGGTAAAGAAAGACAGAGCCGGAGTGTCCAATTAACTTATTTATTACTATCGTAACAGGAGCGCCGGGAACCTCCGCTCGCTTCACCGGCCAGCCGATAATGACTCAAAATGGCCGGGCGCGCTCCCAGCATTCCCGGTCACACGTGACCCAGGAACGCTAGAGCGCGACACTACAGACTCCATATTTTTAAAGCAGAAACATGGCTTTATTTTAGCTGTCTCCCTCCTGAAATTGCCCCATTGCCCCAGCTTCAATATATGTCAATGGGGGGAATACACCCCCCTATTTTGTTTCACAATCTCACGCTTTCCATTTGTAAAATGTTGGCATGTGTGCGCATTGCCACTTTACTTGAATAGAAGACGCCAGCCAGACTCTCCTACGAAGAAACTAACCCCTATAACTACTACTACAGAGGAGTCATTGTAGTAGGGACAGGGGTCGTAGAAGTAGTAATACCAGTAGTATTGCTAGTAGTGGCATCTTAAGTTCTTCTCCCAGACAGGTACAGTGATTTGTTTTATGGTGCCTTGAAAGACTTACAACGATGGTATTTCTCAGGGTTCATTCTGGAACCAGATCCATGCAATGTCGCTACTGCTGACGCTTCCATCCACTTGCCCTCAGAAGAAGATGGTGCCCAGCACAAGGGAAGGCAGGGAGGGCCTGGGGTCCACTCTTATATATATATTTTTTTATTTTACAGTTTTATATAGCGCAAACTTGACCCGAATCGGGTATCAGAGCGCTTTACATAGCACCAGTTGCATTACATGAGGACACATTCATTTCTGTTAGGCACGGGGAGATTAAGTGATTTGCACAGGATGTTCAACGTCATTGCTGACACTCGAACCCAGTTCCCCAGATTCGAGGTCGACCGCCCTAGCCGTTAGGCCAACTCCTCTCCCCTTATAGTAGTGGAACGCCACCCCGAGGCAGCCCTTCTGCTCATCACTAAAACCCAACACTCGTCCACAGCCGGATTGTCCTGGCTTGTGCTGTCTGCTCCTCCCATCACCTTGATCCGCTGCCCTCCTTCAGCCCGGCTTCCTCTTTACCCACTGACCAAGACAGGGACCTACATGATTGTTTAATAGTCACTGAGCAATTGTCTAAGGCCTGAATCGATCTCTGATGCACGATACCAAACAGTGAGCTCGTATAATATTTGTTTTTTTTTTTGTTTTTTTTAATGATAATTTTATGCCGTCAGGTACATCATAAAGCACAAAGAAAAGGTATTTAGACATCTAGATTCAAACATTATAATACAGTATACTCTTTAGATTCACGAATGACAGATAAGCAAAAACATCAGATTAGGTTATTTTCCCTTTTTTTACAGGTACAAACACAGATTATTCGATTCCTGTTCTACTTGCCGGCTCCCCGTGGCTTCTTTTAAGCCAGTTTGTCATAGGTGCCCAGATCTTACCCCCTTTCACTCTAGCTCGGTGGCCCTTGTTCTTATAGAGAGCCATTTCCAGAACATGTATACTCAATAAGCGATGTAGCCAGGCAGTATACGCAGGGGGCTCCGAATCCTTCCATGCTGTAGCTATCAATAATCTTGCTACCGCTATTGTAACGAACACAAAGTCCCGATGTGCTGATGTTAACCCAATTCGGCTATCATATCCAAATAGCATCAGCAGCGAGCTAATAGCAATCACACAATTAATTGATTCTTGCCAGAAGTTCTCTATACCCTTTTTTAACGAAATCAAGGACTTACATGCGTAAAACATATGTATAGTATCGGCAGGGTTGTGCTGACATCTAGGGCACTGATCAGTCTCTCGTTTCCCCCAACCGAAAAGCTTTGCTGGAGCATAATATAAGTTGAACAAGGTTTTATAGTGTTGCGCCTTAAGGTTTGCCGCCCCAAAAATATTTTTCCCCAATTCTAATGACATATCCAAATCGATGTTATCATCCCCTATTTTTGACGCCCACCTTGTCTCAGTTTTACCTAAATCGTCGGGTATTGTTTCCATCAGTATATTATAAAAGTCCCCGATCCGCCCATCCCCCGGTATAGCTTGTCCATTAGGGGTATCGCTCGAAGGTTATCAAATCTAACAGCTGAATTTTTTAAACACCCCCTTATTTGAATATATTTAAAATATGATCTGTTGTTAATCCCAAATTTCAGAACTAATTCCAGAAAGGGTAATATTTCTAATTTATCACTAAGTATACTCGCGACCCGATGGATACCAGCCTGTGCCCACTCTCTGGACATGCCGTCCGATAGCTCAGCTGGAAAAAGCGAGGATCCCCATAAGGGGGTATATCTATTGCTCTTGGGAATTTTAATAATCTTACTTACTTTTATCCATATCATTCTGGCTGCCTTCAAGCACTTGAAGCGGACCTTTTTATAATAGCTGGGCTCGAGCTGTCTAAGTAAAAGTCCTGTTGCTTCCTCCCCAATAGCTAGATGATATATAGATGGTAATCCATCCTCCCGCGCAGAGCTATCTGCTCCCAGCAGGGCGCCCATTTGTTGCAGAGAAGCTGCCCAATAATAAAAAAGTAAGTTTGGAGCAGCCAAACCACCTCTCTCCCTCGGAAGGGTTAATGTTCTCAAAGCGCGTCTTGTTTTTTGATAATTCCAAATAAAATTTGAAAAGATAGAGTTCATTTTCTGGAATATATTACCAGACAGTTCTAAGGGGATAGAGCGGAATAGGTATAGTATTCTGGGAAAGATCTTCATTTTTAAAACATTTACTCTACCCACTATCGTTAGGTGCAGCTTATCCAGCCGTCGGAGCTCGGCGGTAACCTCCTCCAACACTAGATCAAGATTGTTTGCCCACAGTATATCTAAATCAGGTCCTATCCCTACCCCTAAATATGTTGCTGATACCGTCTGTCGCTGATCTTGTAGATTGCACTGTCTTGTACAGATTATCTGCGTCTTTCCCTTGTTCAGACAGTAACCTGACCTGCTCCCAAATTTCTCCGCCATACTCTCAATTTCTAATTATGCCGTTGCTGGATTCGACATAACCACAGCGATATCGTCCGCGTAGGCGAGTACCTTTGTCTCATAGCCATTTGTTTTGAAGGGTTCGATCGCAGAATTCTGAATTATCTGGTTAATGAACGGATCTAGATATATGGCGAAGAGAATTGGGGAGCACGGGCACCCCTTCCTAGTGCCCCTTGCCACCACTATTGGGTCTGATGTATTCCCCATCAACTGTAACCTGGCACAAGGTTTATGGTACATCGCCTGAATTGCTGTAATCATTTTAGGGCCAAACCCTCTCTCCACTAAGGCTCCCCACAAATACTGCCATGTCACCCTATCAAAAGCCTTCTCGGCGTCCAAGAGGATCACAGCCAGTCCATCCCCCCCTAGCCCCGGCTATATCCAACAGAGAAATTACCCGTCGTATATGGTTCGTGGTTCCCCTGCCGGGTACAAAGCCATGTTGCCAAGGGGAAACCAATCTGGCTATGACCCTCTGAAGCCGAGTCGCTAAAATTTTGGAGTACACCTTCGCATCCGAATTTATCAATGAAATGGGGCGATATGAGCCAAGCAGTGTCGATGGTTTCCCCTTCTTATGAAATACTATTATGTCCGTTTCCTGCCAAGACTTGGGAGGAATTCCTCGATATTGGACATCTAAAAAAAGATCATGGAGTAGTACAGCCAAATCGGCTTGGAGTACTTTGTATATCTCCACTGGGATTTTATCTGGGCCTGCTGCTTTCCCAGAAGAAAGGGAGTTTAAGGCCGACACAGTTTCTTCCAGCGTAACCTCTTCTTCCAGCTCTGAACATATGGCAGGATCCAATCTACTAAGCTGTGGATACTCCCCTACAGTAATTGGTTGAATATCACTGGGACCTAATTGGTACAGCCTATTATAGAACTGTTCAAAAACCCCCATTATCTTGGCAGAAGTAGTTTCCATCTGCCCCTCGGAGTTCTTAATTTCCGTTATATTATTGCGAGAGACCTTTTGTCTAATCCTAAGGGCCAAGAGTCTACCCGTCGTTTCCCCATATTCATATAGCTCTCTACGATGAATTTGATACGCCTGAGCAACTTGAATCTGAAAAAAACAATTTAGCTCTGTTTTAACAATGATTATCTGGTTCTTAACCGCAGTTAATCTGGCTGGTTCCCCTTGATATAGCAAATTGGTGTGTTCTGTCTCTAGCTGCGCCAGCCGGGTCATGAGGGAGGTAATCTGATTCCTCCGTAGTTTCCGCTGCTGGCCTACATAGCTTATTATTTCCCCCCTTAAACACCCTTTATACGCATCCCACACAATCGTACGGGAGGCACTATATCGATTAATTTCAAAAAATTCTCTAGACCAATTTTTAATATATATTATATTTGTCTACTAACAATTTCCTATCAAAAGACCAGGAGCGGAGTTCCCTTTCCAAACTCTGACGCGTTATTTCCAGCAAAAGTGGGTTGTGATCTGAAAAGATTTGCGGCAGCTTTGTTAACTCAACCGCCCCCAGGATACTAGCTGAAGCCAGAAAGTAATCTAAACGAACATATTTTTGATGAGGGCATGAGAAGTATGTATAGCCTGGATCTACATTGTTTTTAGCTGCCCACACATCTACCAAACCATGACGGGATTTGAGGCTATTTATGGCCCGGTTGACCTTGGGTTTTCTCCCGTTATACTTCAGCCACACCTCACTTGAAATCCCAAGGTGGATATTAAAATCTCCACATAATATTAGTGGGGTTGGCCATGCAGCAAGCTCCAGCTCTAATTCTTCCCAGATCTCGGGATCGTCCTGGTTTGAAGCATAAATTACCCCAACAGCCAGCCCCGTATTTAAAGTAACAATAGCCCATCGGCCCCACTTATCCGCCAGAGTACGTTTGCTAATACCCGCTTGCCGTTTGATAAATATTGCTACTCCCCTAATCATGGAGGTCTGTGTGGAACAAACTGCCAGATCATACCCAATTATCTGGAGGACGCCCCTATTGTTCCATGGGATATGGGTCTCCTGTAAGCAAATAATTTCGAGGTTAATGAAACGCAGGATCTCAAATATCTTCGCTCTTTTTACTCTGTCATTTAGGCCTGCCACATTGACTGAACAAATCCGTAATTTATCCATACCCTACTCCCAAAATGAACCATCTGTTTTGCCTAACACTCCATTTTCTATCTATTCTTTCCTTTTCTTTATTTCTGAATCTCCTCAATTCGATGCACCTGAGCTGGCTTTTCTTCCCCTTGCTCCCCGTCCTGCCCCACCCCTCCTTTCCCCCACCCACCCTGATCCCCCTCCCGCCTCTCCCACCCTTCGCCCCTCCCATGAAAGCTACTAGACCGATGGTCTAGTAAGGATGATGCGGCTGTTGGCATGATCCGTGGGTCCCCTCCCCTTATTCATCAATAAATCAAATCAAAAAGCATCAATACAGCCCCATTTCTATCATCAAATCTAGCTTAAACCACAGCCGTATATCATAAAACACCCACCGTCCTGCTTACCACCACCCATTACTATTCAAGTGACAAAAAAAACCCAGAATTCATCGTCGATAAAGCAGCAGAATTCCACACAAAAAACATGTCCACAAACCATACACAGGAGAAGACAGAGAGAGAGAGGTCTCTTAGCCGTCTAATATTCAGTTTCTTGATACCTATGCAGGCCCAGCCTCCCTAGCCTTTCCTGTTCAATTCATCCAGAAATTCTTTCGCTTTAATTTCTGATGTGAAATAACGGACACTATCCCCAATTACAACTTTTAATTTTGCCGGGTTCAAGAGGTAGGCCTGAGCTACCTTTGCTTGAAAAGGGTTTATCATCTGCCGTAACCTCCATCATCTTTCAACAGTCACATGACAGAAATCTGGTCTTGTAAAGAACTCGACATCATCCAACCGGCGTTTGCGATCTGGTCTGGCCTTTTCAAAGATGATCTGTCGAAGGAGATAGTTTCCAAAAAACACGAGCACTGCTCGAGGTCTGAGGTCAGCACCTGCCTGCTGTTTCATCACCAAGGGGACCCGGTGTGCACGTTGGATTTCCTGGGCCCAATTCCAACCTTCAACCTCGGGAAATGCCTTGGCTAAAAGATCGACCATGTAGCGACGGATATCCGTACCCCCTTTGTCCTCAGGAATACCCAGGAACTGCAGATTGTTTCTTCGTTGGCGGTTCTCTTGATCTTCAAGCTTCCACTGCACATCTATGAGTCTAGCCTCATGTGATGTATTCTGCAGCTGAGTTGACACTTTTTTGGACTCAATAATACCAGTTCTTGTTTCAAGATCAGTTAAACGATCCGAAATTTCGCTGCATAGTTTGGCTATTTTGCAAACTGAACCTTGGACTTTTCGAATAGCCGCTTGGGAGCGCCTATTATCTTGTCTGGACTCCTCCCGATGGGCCATGACTGATTGCAAAATTGCATCCAAAGTTGCTGCGGGCACCGATTCCGTATTGAGGGGAGATTTAGTTGTGTCCCCCACCAGCAGGCTAGAGGGTGAGTAATCCCAGTTCAGATCTTGCTCTCCCATCTTAGTTCGGGCTGAGAGAGCCGCAGTTTTCTTTGACCTCCGCAGCGTTGCTGCAGAATCCCTTCCACTAGTATCATGGGGGCTTTCACTTTCTTCTTCTACTTCTACTTCACTACCACTTGTCGAGGATACCGATCCGACCACTGATTCTGTGTCATCTGACAGTGAATAGAAATAGTCTGTTGCTTCTATATCCGTTTCTTTCCCCACATGGATCTTTTGTGCAAAGTGTTTGGACCGCGCGTGAGTTAAACCGTCAGCCATAGCACCTATTGTCTGTGTTTTTTTCTTTTGCATGGAGCTTTCAGAGCTTTTCCCCTTACAGATGGTTTGACCTAACGATGGATCAAAGTATTTACTCGGCTTAGCTTCTGCCAGAGTTGCCTGGGCTATGTTATCATTACACTGGGCTCGCATGTCCCCTGCCTGCTGTGGATGATCTCCTCTATCCTGCCCCCCCTCAACGATACCAGTAGCATCTACCATGCTCTTCTCCACCTGATCCCCCCAGGTCTCAGCAGTCTCCATTAAACCCGGTTTTGCAGAGTTAGCTAGAACGGGCGCCCTTAGGGCACCGGGTATATCGGGTACCTCGGGTATGGTGAGCACGAACGGGGCATCTCCCCCCACCTCCTCCATTACCTGCCCAGATTCTCCGGTTGTTAAGGGTCAAGAATCCTGCTTGGCTAAGTCACCTTTCGCTGCCCCCGTCTCGACCTCCATCGGCACTCCTGTCGCTTCATCTTCGTCAGCGTTAGCCTGCGTCTGCCTTTTCTGTTTCACAAGGCTCTTCGAACCAGCAAGCAGTTGCTGTGGCAGAGTTTTCCCCGGAGGATCCTTCCGGGCCAGAGTTTGACCTCGTCATCGTGGCAATCGCGTCGTTCCTGCTCCCACACCAGTCGCGGCCGCGTTATCCTCCAGTGTTCGGGGTTTCACCGGTGTTGCAGTTATAGCCCCCGGAGGTGGACTATCCGCGGTCGAATTCTTTCCTGCTTTTGCCCGTGTCATCGGAGGCCCTTTCGGCTTCATTATCTCTAGATCCCCACAGCGTTGCTCTCCCAGCAGATCAGGCAGAGATCCTTGCTGCCCACAGCCAGAACTGCAGCTAAAACTCAACGACTGCCAGATCCGCCAGCAGGTAAAGGCCAGTTCTTGTTGTAGAGCCGCTGTTTCTAAGAAATATGCTTCGTGATTGATCTGATCTTCTACAATTTTGAGCAGCAGGTTCAGCATGGGTAGGGTCATCCTCCAAAGAACATCAGGGGCAGATATTCATATTTCACAGGAAGGGGCTCACAGGATCACACCATCGAGCTGCTGCAGCAGCCTAGCCTGCCGCCATCTTGCTTTCCTTGAGTGCATCGAGCTCGTATAATATTTGGATGGCTCACTGTAATGCACTTTATTTGAGCATGCAGCAAGGGCTGTTTCTAAAGCTGCAGAGAATTCAGAATGTAGCAGCTCGGCTGCTCTGCAACATTAAAACGTCTGATTCAGTCTCGGCGACTCTGATTGATCTTCATTGGCTGCCTGTTAAGAAAAGGGTAGCCTTTCAGGCCCTATGCACTGCCCATAAAGCGCTTTACATGACAGGTCCCGAATTTTTTAAGAAAAAACTATTTTGGTATTCACCTGAGAGGAACCTGCATTCTGCAGCTGCAATGAAAGTAGTAGTAGCACGGATCTACAGAACCTCTTGGGGCGGCAGAGGTTTTGTTTACCACAACTCAAAGCTCTGGAACTCTATGCCTGAGCAGTTGAGAGGCCAACCCAATTTGCAGAACTTTCGAAAACAGCTTAAAACCTGACTTTTCATCCTTGCTGTTTATATTTTAACTTGTTTGATGTTGAGGACCCGTATGTAGATGCGTAGTGCCATGACGCCTTCAGGCATATGTCGTGCTTTACAAATTCAAATCAAATCAAACTCACACAACACTACATCTCCCTCTCTGTTAAATACATTTTTTTTTTTACAAATATATATACACAATCATAGCTCTTCAATGAGTCTTCGTGGCACTCGGATCACACGTTCTGACCGTGTCTTCGGAAACTGGGGACTGGCAGGAGAAGTGCCCATGACCGGCAAAATAGCAGCAGTCAGGGGTTCTTCACTTGTCATTTCAGACCCAGTCTCTACAATGACATCAGTGCCTGATGATCGATGAGCTACTTGTCAGAAGTGCGAGAAGTCTTGCTTGATGGACTTCACAGGATGCTGGGCAGCCACCATGTGTCCTTTGCTGGTCTCAACATGAAATAGTTCAGCATCGAAAGGAGCATCGGACTTTCATTTTCTATGCTGACGATCAAGCACTCGATCTCCTCTAGAGAACGTAAGGTCTTTTGGATGTCGACACTTGTCTACATAGGCTTTAATTTTCCTCTTATGATCCAAGTCTTTCCTGTGAGTTTCTTCCTCAATATTTGATCTTCTATTGGTCCTCTGAGGTAACTTGGTCGTCATGGCTCTCCTAAACATCACGGTTGCAAGGCTTTCCCTTGTGGTCGAGTGAGGAGTCGAACAGTAAGCTTGAAGAGCCGAATTTAAAACAGTTTTAAGGTTGAGCTTTACTAGTAAAGCACAATGGACAGCTTTCTTAAGAGTACTCATGAAACGTTTGACAAGGCCATTGGCCTATGGCCAAAGAGGTGTGTTCTTCTGGTGCTTCACATTAAGATGATAGAGAAAGTCTCTGAATTCCCGACTGTTGAAAGATGGGCCGCTGTCAGACTTTAAGGTCACACGAACACCCCAGGTCACGAAGATGCGGTCTAATCTTTTAGTGACACGTTCATGAGTGATAGATGAGAGAGCTTCTATCAATGGAAAACGGGAGTATTCATCAACGATCACCAGCATGTGATGTCCATTGTCGAGAGGACTGAAGAAGTGAATGGCAATTCTTTCCCATGCATGACTTGGCACCTCTGGCATGTTTAAGGAGTGTTGAGTGGTCTTCGATGACAGGCATTTGCATAGATGACAGGCCTTTCATTCTCTTTCAATTCGCTTGTCAAGATGTGGAAACCAGACTCGGTCTCAGAAAGCTTGTTTAGTGGCAACAATTCCATGATGTCCTTCATGAGCCACTTCACTTATCTGTTGTTGCAGACTCTGAAATCTCTCTGAAATGGCAATTCTCGAACCTCTTAGAATAATGCCTTCATGAGTAGCAGACAGTTCATCTTTGACATTTTTAAACTACTGATATTCATTGTCACTAGTACGAGGTCGAGGGTAATAATGTTTTTCAGTTTCAGCATGTTGCTTTCTTGACTCATGGCAAGGACAATTTGTTCCAACGAAATGGCAGCTGGAGTGCTTGATTCCTCTATGAAATTTATGTAAGCTTCAGCCATCTTAGAATGGGTGCCAAGGTATTGTAGAAGCACTCCTGAGAAGTAGTCGGCAGGGTTCTGATCTTTCCCTGGATGGTGCACGATGGTGTAGCTGTAGTCTTGCAATCACAGACCTCAACATTTATTGCAAAGAGGCATTTTTGCCTTTGGATTGCCAAAGGGAGTCAACAATGCGTGATGCTCTTTCACAAGCGTCAAGGGCTTCCTATACAAGAATACATGGAAATGTTCACAAGCCCACACCACTGCCAAGCTTTCTTTCTCAGGTTGTGAATAAGCATGTTCAGTTTGGGGCAAACTTCAGCTTGCATATGCCACAATACATCTTTGAGCATTGGGGTGTCCGCAGTGTTGTACAAGGATGGTCTCTAACCTGACAGGGCTAGTGTCAACAACCTCAGTATGAAGCTTTGGATCAAAGTATGCCATTTCAGTAGCATTCTCAAAGGTTTATTTGATTTTCTGGAAGCTTCACTCGCATTCATGTGACCAAAGAAAAGAAACATTTGTTTTCGTCAAGTCTCTTAATGGCACACTGACAGTGGCAAAGTCTTGTATGTATCCAGAGCAGTAGCTGCCCATGCCAGGAATGAACATAATAAGTAAACATCATGTGGGGGACTGGTAGTTGACAGTGCTTGCACTTTAGCTGGATCGGGTGTCATGCCCCCATCAGAAAAGATATGGCCAAAGAATTTTAACTTTGTCTTACGAACTCATATCTCTCGGCATTCAAAGTTAAACCAGCATCAGCAAGCAACTGACACACTTGCGTGAGAGCTTTGTCGTTCTCCTTCTTTGTAGCTCCGAAAACCAATATGTCATCACTATAATTGAAAGCGTTTATGACAGGCTGTAAGATACGTCGAATGACATCTTGGCATAGCTCCGCAGCTGATGACACACCAAAGCTTATTTTCTTTGTATTGGAACAGACCAACATGTGTAGAAAAGGTTGTAATGTACGTGCAATTCTCCTTAAGTTCCAACTGATATCATTTTTTTAGATCAAGGCGAGAGAATACCTTTGCACCATTCAATTGTGTTATCATGTCGGCAATGTGCGGACCTGGATGCCGTTCTTTTTCAATTGCCATGTTCGCTTGACGGATATCCACGCATATGAACTTACTGCTGTGGAGAGTAGAGTTCCCTCTGACACAGCTTGGTGATCTTGTTTATGCAAACCATCTCTGAGGCCTCACGATGTACTGCCCTCTGCATCACCTTTGATAATGACAGGAAAGCGGACTCCTTTCTTGGTCTCCAATGGAAAAGCTAACTTTCATGATTCCGATCACCACTCTCAGCTTTCTGAACTTTGGAGAACTTTGGAGCTGTTCTGAGCCCCACTCTGCAGCTCTGGTGGGGTGCCGCTTCTGGTATGGACAGCTCGGCAAACACAATCCTGGGTACTTCCTCTGAGGTCACTCCTTCCAGCGCTGTGACATGATAACTCTCTTTAATCAGCACTGGTAAGCAGATGACTGTTTCTTGTATCACTTTGCCTCTAGGCGTTTCTTTGTGCTGTCTGACACCTGTTTGATCTCTGCATCGCAGCACTTCTGTCTACAGTGTTATCTTGCACTTTGCTGCTTTTTCAAAACCTGGTTGCATCACCCTATAGCGTTATCACTCCGTATGAGGTACAGTTTTGAGTTGCGTAGTAACGCAGTACCTCTCTTTGTGGCCTTCCCAGCAGGTTTTCTGCCAACGATGCATAAACGTTTTAGTGATGTTTTCATAATCTTCAAATGCTTTGCACGGACTGGGGCTGCACTTTGAATCCACATACGCCAAACGTCGATTCTGCACTTTGACAAAGGCACAGGTGGCACGCACGAGCAGTTTGCTGGACCAGGGCAAACTCTCTGGAAGAGTACTGTCAATCTTCGGGTTACTTATCCCCTATCTCATCACCAGTTGTAGCGTTCTCACCAGTCCAGGTACTCGCCAATGACCACGCCCCACATGGAGCCTAATATAACACGCCTTTATTCTTCTGCGTGTAACAGCGAACTCAGCATTCTAATCCTGCATTCACTTCACTACGCTCTGATGCTCACATCACAGTTCTACGGTGCCCATCAGGAGCCAGAAGAGTTCCGTCGTTATAAACTCACACAACACTACAGGTATGTGGAGGGATTTTTCTTACAATACCCGGTCTGTCGTCATATACACCCATAAATGATATTTAGAACACAGTGCTTATGTTGACCGATGACTTTATCAATGGTATTCTGACAACCAACACTTGCTAATGTTTCTGCGCCTTTGAATATACTGCAGTTCTTTCACAAAGTTTCTGTGTTGTCCGAAAGAAAGTCTGTTTATGAATCTTCTGTATCAATTGTTAAAGTACTTTTGTGTTTGGTACAATACCAATTAAAGGTCAGAAGACACAACTAACAGACGGCCTTACTGTGATGTAGTGAACCGCGTAATGTGAGGGTTGTTTGGATGTGAAAGCATAGAACGCTACAGCCCTGAAGTATGGACACTGAATAGAACTTCCTGCCTGTGGACCAGGGGAGAAGTGAGAGGGCAGAGCACAGTAGGAGAGAACCAGAACAACATGCTGGGATACTTGCTCCCCTAGATGTAGAAGTTCAAGTAAGGACATGACATACATCGAAAAAATTATTTATTTAGCTTATACCTGAATCTGTGATACTCACTCAGAGGAGCTTACGAATGCAACAACTGAATGACAAAAGTGACTCAAACGTTGGCTGATCATGTACACCCTGCTGGCTGTAAGTCAGCACGACTAAATGGCATTTTAGTAGCAACTGTAGGCAATGCAGCCACTGCGTAAAAGAGAGAAAGGATTACCCATCATTGCAGCTGCAGTACCTAATGCTTCCTTGTGGACTAACAGTGCCTCCAAGGAATGGTTCTCTATCACTGCTGGATTATTCCATAAAATACTCCCTGTTGGGCTAACAGCACCCCCCAAGGGATGATGCTTGGTCGATACGATGAGATGAAGGCAAACAGTCTCACAACTCGCCTATCCAGAGGAGGTTTCACTTGACTCTTGAATGTAGGCACTGGATAGGAGGCCAAAATATGCCCCATGGAGGGGTTAGGGCAGTCCATACTACGGGCAGGGGCCACCCAACTTAACACAGATGGATTTGTCAATAACAGCTGGTTTTCACATGTAGCTCAGCTTTCTTATAATGCTCCTGTGCTCATCATTCACCTAGGCTATCTCCATGGCCTGGGCATTGAGGTTCTACCAGATGGCATCAAGAAATTATAGTGGGGAACCGAAGCTGAAGATTGCAGACCCGTAAAACATATGCAAACCATGAAGACAAGCTAAGAGTGGAAGGGGCTGCTCCTGGCCCTCTGCAATTGTCAGAGGCTCCCTCCAGTCAAAATGTACAAGCATTTTGGCCAACTCGAGATACACCTCTATTCTTTCCTTCAGGGCACATGGGGCCTGATTCACAAAGGTAACTTACACCTTTGAGCAATTTACACTTTTGAGTAAGTTTACTACTTTTTGCTTATTCACAAAATCTGGGTGTAACTTACCACAAAAAAACAGTAGTAAGGTACAGCAGGACACTCCTATAGAAAATAATGGAGGTAGGGAATTAAAATATAACCCCATAGGAATTAATGTTAAATTGAAATGAATTATTTCAAATAGCTAAAAATATAAATAATGTATCATTAATGTTAAAAATAGGTAAAAATAATAGATATTTGCTATTTAATTATAAAATATTTTAAAACCCTATTTTGAATTTAAAAAATGATTGTAACTGTAATTTTATTAAAATATATTACTGTGGTATTACTAGTATTAATGCATAATTAAAAAATGTCTGTTTGGGAATTTATTTTTTTATTTAAACTTTTGAAAAATAATTTTACTTTAAGTTAACAGTGCTGTAGCATTTTATTTTGCTCTACATAAAAATAAATAAAATTAATCTACATTAATATTTACAAAAAATATTTTTAATATTTATTTTCGAGTCAAATAAACGTTTTACATTTTCCCCATACTTTACCATAGTTAGACTCCACTGGACCAATTGAGTTTGAGCAACCACCACTGCATGTTCCATGCCATTTATTCAGAGACCTGGATGACACATCTGTCAGATTGCATTGATACTAAGCCCACTGGGCAGGGGCATAGCTTTTGGGGGGGGTGTTTAGGGTGTTACACCCCCCCGCCCCTACCCCAATAAGTGCATTTTCTGAAAACTAGTTGGGTACAGGTGCTTTCTGTCAAGTATGGTGAGGTGTCGGTCAGAATTCACCTGGGATTTTTGCATGTGCACACTGACAAAAACACACACACACACTCTATGTCATCTCTGTTTTGAAAGTCCTAAAAATGTTGATCATTTTACAAAATATTGTGTTTCTCTCACTTAGTACCAATCCGCATTCCTCTCCCTTTCCGCTGTCCCATAGGCCCCTCATACTCTCTGCTGGTCGCATACCGTATTTAACATTATATGCCAGCCTGATCATCAGGAAATCTGAAGCTCAAACCTTCCCAATCTTACCGACCAAGCTAAGCCCCAGCCATTGAGACTTCAAGTTTCTTTGCAGAACCTGCATGTGCCACCAGGCACAGTTGACTAGGATACAGGAGGTTAAAAGGCCAAGAAGCCTTAGGGCTGCTCTGACCATGATCCAGGAATGAGCCTGAATCATCAGAATCATTGCCTAAATGTCCAGGACTCGTTGCGGCGGAGGGAAAGCCCTGACCTCCACAGTGTCTTGGATTGCTCCAATGAATGGAAGCTTCTGCGAAGGAGTCAGGTGGAACCTCGGCTCATTGATACTGAACCCCTACAATGTTAAGAAGTTTACCATTGTCCGGAGGTGGCCCACGATTGACTATGGCGAGCCTGCCTACAACTGCCAGTGGTCAAGGTACTGGAATATATTTATTCCCAACCTCCGAAGATGAGCCGCAACACCTGCCATCACCTTTGTGAACACCCAAAGAGTGCTGATGAGATGAAAAGGGAGCATGGCAAACCGACAGTGCTCCCCACCTACCCTGAACTGCAGATAACTATATCTGTGGGACTGCAGGACGGATACATGAAAATCTGTCTCCTCCAGGTTCAAGGACACCATCCTGTTGCCCTGGTCCAGAGAAGGCAAGATCTGGGCCAGCATTAGCATTTTGAATTTATCCTTCCACAGAAATGCATTCAGAAGCTGGAGGTCCAGAATAGGCCACAGGACTGCATCCTCCTTTGGAATGAGGAAACAGTGAGAGTAACAACCCCTCCTGTTTCCGAGGCCAGAACCCTCTCAGTGGCACCTTTGGAGAGCAATAGCCGCACCGCCTGTAACAAAATAGGCAGGTGCTCATTGGAAATTCTCCCAGTGCTAGGCTGGCAGAGGAAAACCTGAGCCTGCCAAAAGCCTCAAGCTTCTTGGACTCCTTGTTCAGTGGAGCAGTAGGAAATGAGTTAAGATTCACCGTACTGGTCGAGGCCTGCACCAAAATGCTCTCCAGAATGGGGTGCTTGGCGAGAAAATCCAGATCACCAAGTGCCGATCTGTGACATCTGGCCACCTGCCTATTCAAAGGCAGGCAAGTACAGGGCTTCGACCAAGCAGCCATCAAAGTATCATTGAGGGCATTGTTAGGAGAGAGCAAAGGCTCATCCAGAGCTGGCTCATGCTGTAGAATCTATATCAAGACATTTGTTTTGGTGTCAATGAAGGGTAGCTGTAATTCTAGTGCCTCAACTGGCCTCCGGACCACCACATCAAAGAAGGCTCTCTCTTCTGTTGGTGGCCAAAGTGGTGAATCAAGCTCTGTCCCAGGTGAGGTGTAAAGCCTACTGGTATTCTATAAAACAAGGTATAAAGCATCATCGATATAGTGAGAGGGGAGCATGTTATCCCCATCACCATCATCAACTGGTGGTGGCCCTTGCTCTGGCATAGGCTCAGAGTGAGAACCAAAAAGATAATGGAGCCTTTCCTGCTAGGTGCGACTTGGCAGAGGCACTGGGTTAGAGCCAGGTTGCAAGATGACTGGTTGCACTATAGTCATTTCATAGCTTGACATTGGTCAGGATTGAGTTAATTCGACATTGATGTTGACACTGGGTCATCTATGGGTGCCGGTGGCAATGTTAGTGTAGCAGAGTCCTGCGTGGATATCAGGGCTGCGGTAGAAGATATCAGGGCTGCGGTAGAAGTCTGCAACAGAGAAGGTACAGGCCTGGTAACGGCTCCAAGGAGGACAGACGGCACTGAGGGTGGATCAGCCCATGGTAACCCGACTGTCGCTCTGAGGGCCCGAAGGTGCCCCCAAGGGAGCTGGAAGCACAGCGAAAATCTGCAGCATAGCCTACTTAAAGGTCTTTATCTGCTGCTGGGTTGATGACAGCCTAGGATATATGGCACACATTGGGACACGCTGATGAATTGGTTTCTTGTCCGGAAACCTTGACGGGGTGTGACTGACACTGTGACACCCTCTCGCCTTCTCTTTGGAGTCAGAGTTGTGGCAAGGGGTCAAGCCCCGCTTCACTTTCTTGTGCCTGCTCTTTCGCTTGAACCTAAGCTCGAAGTCCTCCAGACTTCAAGCGCAAAGTTGAGCGGTTACTGGATCGGCCTCAGGATGCAATCATTTTCAGCAATGCTCCGAACATCACATTCTTTTGAAATCCTGATCTCCACACTAGCAGTGAGCGTTTTGGGGGCGAGGGGCAGGGAAGGGGGATATCACTACTTGAGTCTCATCGTACTCGCTCCACCACCAGGTTACCTTACTACCGTCCAACTAGCTGCAACTTGAGTAAAATTCTAAATCTGCTAGACCCGATTGCCTATTTATCCGTCACACACTACTCTCTTTCCTTGGAGATTTCAAACCATGAATTGATATAACTTTGCACTCCTCAGCCAGTTTATTCTCTCCTAAATGACAAACAAGGGATTTAACCAATTTGTTTTACTTGTGAAAAAACTGAATTCATTCTTCAAAATAAATAAATAAATAATGATAAAGTAAGACAGGACCTGGCCACCGGTGCCAGCCGGCCCAATCCCATGGCAGGCACTACTACAAGGATTAGCTGCATGTGGAAGGAGCACTAACCTTTAGTTGAATGCTTCATCGTGGAGGAGCAAGATGGCTGTCGAACGAGCAGTGAACTTCCTACCCCCGCCAGCTTACACACACACAACTGTTACATCTGCAAAGCATGGTCAGGTAGGAGAAGGCGGCGGATTGGGACAAAACAAAATGAGAAAAACAAAAACGCAAAAAAAACACAAGGCTGGTGGTCTGCGTAAGTCACTGTTGTTAATGGAGTTATTTACAGTTTTTCAGTTAAAGGCTCTGTACTCCCAGTTCTACTATCTAACAGACATAAGAAGTAAAAGTAGGGCAGTTCGAAATTTCACTTACGCTGGCGTACATGGACATTTCACGTTAGGACTATTACACGAAATTGCTGAGTTTGCGCCATTAAGCCACATCATGTATTTGAACTTTTATTCCGATAAAATTCTTATCACAGGACCACAGAAAGCACACAAACAAATTGAATCGAGTAGCTACTGCGCACAGCACATACATTTTGGAGTTTAAAAAAAAGTGCAAAATTATGTCTTCGTGGCAAATGGACACGAAAACGCATTTCCCATAAAAAATATTGCAAAATGCAGAAGGTGGCATTTTGTGGTGTTGGGGTTTATGTGTTTTGTGTGGCTCGTGCAGCTGTCAAGTGTGCGTTCTGCATTCTGGTTTAGAATGCGAGCTCTGCTCCTTGACAGTTGCTCCTACGGTCCACTCCTGGCTGGAAGCGTTCTCCTGTGGGTGGTGTATTTGTGCTAATAAAGTACTTTCTTCATTCCTACCTGGGTACGATGTACTTTACAATTGTGTCGACGAGTTGTCACCACCCCAACGGACCCCGCAGTTTCTTTTACTTCACAACGTGTTCTTCTTTGGAGGATCTTTCTTCGGCGTCATCATCTCTGATTCCGGAGTTTTACCGCTTCGACGCTGAGTCCTGTGGTGATTTCTCCGTTTTGCTGACGCCTCTTCTTCGTGAGTTCTCCCTTTTTGTGCAATTTGTGGTTTCCCTGGCAGTTTGGCTCCGCCATTGCCTGCCTACGTCACCTTCCTCGCGCTTGCTCCTTCACTCTTTGGCAAGCAGCTGTGCGTGACGTAAGATGTCGTAGCTCCATCTATGACCAACGTTGCTCTCTGCTGGAAGCTTTACGTCAGGACATCGTTGCCGTGTCTACGACCAATGCTCCCTTCTTCTGCGGTCAGCCCTCTAGCGTTCTTACGCTATACGCTACCCTGTACATCACATGCCTTCCGCTACGTGACGCCATTTTGTTGTGTTTTTGCCTTCCAATTGCCATTGCAACCATGTTCAGCATTCTCCTTCTCGGACAGCCTGCTGAAGTTTTCAGAAATTCTTTTTTTTCCTTTCCTCACGTTCCGGTTTTTGGGTAAGATCTTTGTTTTTTTGTTTATTTACAAGCTCCTTGAGGGTGAAGAGAGGACGCTGATAGACGCTGCTATTCCTTGCCACTTTCTTTGAACTCCCCTTTTCACAGCGAACTAGTCCCTCCTACTTTGGAACTTGTTTTTTTTTCTCAACATGTGTGCACAAAATTTCTCCTTGAACCCACCTCAAAGGTGCCAAATTCTTTTTTACGATTGACCTTTCTGCAGCGTACGACCAAATCGTCTTACATGACGACTACAAGAAGCTTTTATTACTCCTGTGGGATGCTATCAGTACAAAAGAATGCCTTTTGGATTAGCGTCAGCTGCAGCTGTTTTCCAACGGCTTATGCATGCATTCATTATTTGGGCTGCTTGACAACGTCCAATGCTTTCAGGATGACATTCTTTTGTACGGGAAAGATAAAGCTGAACATGATTATATTCTCAACAAGGTTTTAGAGATCCTAGATTCTAGGGGCCTTACTGTAACATTCTCAAAGTGTAGGTTTGCTGAAAGTTCTGTAAAGTATTTGGGTCATGTCTTGTGCTCTGATGGTGTTAAACCCAAACCTGAGTTGGTCAAGGCTATACTGGCTGCCCCTTCTCCCAAATGCAAAGAGGATGTACGATCATTTCTTGGTCTTTCTGAATTTTATGCCAAGTATATCAAGAACTTTTCTTGCAGGGTGTTCCAAATCAGACAACTTTTGAAGAAGAAGTCCAAATTCTCCTGGTGTTCTGACACACAAAGTACAGCACCTGCACTCCTAATATATGGTATGGGGTGCCCCGTTCTCTACAATTAGGCTACTGTGCCACCTGCCCACCTACACCAGGGAATACGGCAATTACTGCTCTCGAGCGGGACCTCAATTGAGGACTCGCCCGTCATGGGGAATCATGAATACTGCCCTAGGTATGTCTCCAAGCTTGTGGGGGGGGGGGAGGGGGAGGGGAGACACACCCACGGCCTACTACGGCAGGGAAGGCAGGGAATTGCAAGGCAGCTACTGACATTGCGGGCTCTCCCAAAACAAGCTTGTCTGCTCTGGGGCTCCATGCGGACAACCAGGAGTGTCAGCATTGGTCCCTCAGGACCGGGACGGTAACTGTGGCGCTTAAAGGCCGCCCAGGCAACTCAGAGTTGTGGCACGGGGCCTCGCTGGAGAGAACACCACCCTCGCTCTCTCACCCCCACCCTCTCCTCAGGGTCAGGATCAGCCGCAATATGGAGCTAAGCCTCCATCGGTTACCACCCCTGCAGCCCACTAGAGATCTCGTCCTTTGGCACAGCGCTTACCCCGCTGAGATTTCCTTCGGCACAGCTGGAGAGTGGTGCACAGAAACACGCATCGGCTGTCAGCAAAATGAATCACACCTCTGCACGTGCTGATCCAGGCAACGTCTCCCTCATGGGGAACGTGCTGCACATGCACCTACCTAAAAGACGCTCTTAAATACAGCAGCACCACACGCAGGATGGCTTCCAGAGAAAAAAGCGGGCACTCAATTCACAGTATGCTGAGCCCAGTGGGCAAGCGGGCATCACCAACTTACATTAAAACACCAAACTATTGCAGAGTGGGCACGCGGGAAGCTCACAGCACACGCCTGGCCCGCAAATTCCCCTAAGAGGTGAAAACGCTTGGTGCGCACCATCTCAATTGAATCCTTAAAGGTCCCAAGAAGATCAGGGAGGGGGCAAGCCACCCAGTCCTTGGAGAACACTCGGGGCACAGAGCAGGGCCCAGGCAGGCTAGCACAAGGATCCTGGAAGCAAAGTGGCAGTCTTTAAAGCAGGTCAGCACAACAAAGCAGATGTTCCAAATGGGGGTTCTTCCTGGCAGCACAATAGTCCCTGGCAATGTGCAGCATGTAGGGCCAGCAGCGCCTGGTTACAAATCCCACGCAGTGTCTCAAATCATGAGGTCAGCCCCGATACTTATACTCAAAATGTCTTTGTTCTGGAGGTAACTTCAAACAGACTTTAGAAGTGCACAACACCCCCATTTAATCCCAGCCCTGGCTCCAGACACACTACAGGGGGCAGAGACAGCATTGTGAAAGGCAGGCACAACCCTATTCAGGTGCAGGTAACAACTCCTCCCACCACTCTAGCCCAGGAAGACCCATCAGGATATGCGGGGCACACCTCAGCTCCCTTTGTGACTGTCTAGAGTGAATGCCCAAAACAGGCCGCTGTCAGTCTACACCAGACGTTGATTGGAGTCAGGCTGCAAAGCACAAAGAGTCATAAGCACAAAGTAATGGCCACTTCTAAAAGTAAATACAAGGAGATGATGTGGTATGGTGTGCATTCAGGCTAGCTTGAATCCAGTGGAAAGTGAGCAAGGGACCCACGTCTGGGCATACCCTGCCAACTTAGGGCGAACAAAGCAAACACAAGGAGATGATAGACAGAGCACTGAAACTTTTCAGACACTCACCCCCGTCACAGATCTGGATTGAATCCATCATCATTCTTTAGCTCACTTCGCCACCTCAGTTCAGACCCAGCTATATGCAAATCAGTCTTGACCCTGTGCCTCATGGGAACAGTCCAGCCCGAACTGCCAAGCCAGGTCTTCCCTGTACCGGAAACAAGCATCCTGGGACCGGTTTCGGGCTAACAGCCCTCAACAGCCAGGCTAGCTTAAATCCAGTGGCAAAGTGAGCAAGGGACCCACGTCTGGGCATACCCTGCCAACTTAGGGCAAACAAAGCAAACACGAGATGATGGACGGAGTGCTGAAACTTTTCAGACGCTCACCCCCAGTCACAGATCAGGGTTGAATTCATCATCGTTCTTTAGCTCACTTCGCCACCTCAGTTCAGACCCACCTATATGCAAATCAGTCTTGACTCTGTGCCTCATGGGAACAGTCCAGCCCGAACTGCCAAGCCAGGTCTTCCCTGAACCGGAAATAAGCATCCTGGGACCGGTTTCAGGGTAACACAAAGCACAAACAGTCTAAAAGTGGCATTTCTAAAATAGTAATAAAAAGTCTGCGTTTCACCAATAAGCAGGATTTATCACCACTATTCCAAACATACCAAATATGGCAATGCTACTCCTTCAAGATCAGGAATTACCACTGAAACACATATCATGGAATTCCCAATGCAAACGTATGAGAGGGGCAGCCTCACAGTACCTCAGAAACCAAATAGGCTGTTTGTCACTACCAGGACATGCCACACACAAGAGCACATGTCCTACCTTTTACCTACACAGCACCCTGCCCATAGAGCCTACCTTAGGTGTGACCAAAATATTGTAAAAGGGGAGCTCTTTAAATGTCAAGTCACTGTGGCAGTAAACTGAGCATGCAGGCCCTGCAGTGGCAGAGGCCTGAGACAGGTTTGAAAGGCAACTTCTGTGGATGGCACAAGCAGCACTGCAGGCCCACTAGTAGCATTTAATTTACAGGCCCTGTGTATATAGGATACCATTGTACAAGAGACTTACAGGTAGATTAAATATGTCTAAAAGGTGTAGACCAATCTTACCAAGTTTACAAGAGAGGGCACATGCACTTTAGCACTTATCTGCAGTGGTAAAGTGCCCAAAGTCATAAAACCAACAAAAACATGTTAGAAGAAATACACGAGGAAGGCAAATGGTTTTGGGATAACCCTGCAAAAAGAGCCAGTTCTAACAGCTTTCCACAGAAGTCCCCAGCCCCGGACAACACCAGTGTGGTGCTCCATTCATACATGAATGACATCTGTTAGTATACTAGATATTCTCAAGACACATTTTCTGTGGCTGACGTGCTTGAGTTATGGGTTGTTGAGTCCTGATTGCAGGACATTTATGTGCAGATAAACACCACAAACACAGAACTTATTTTCTGCACAAAATGTTGCCCTGCCTTGACATTTTTACCTCCTCCTGAGATTTTTGGGCATCTTTAGGCACCAGTTGGTTGTTTCAACTAAAGAAAAAACTTGGGTTCTCACGAAGACTACAATCTTTTCATAAATGCTCAAATCAGGTCAGTCATTACCCGATGCTTCCATCAACTTAATACTTGGAGGCATGTTCTTTCTTTATTGTCTTTCCCACATAAAGAGCTTGGGGTGGGAGCAGGAGTCAACTCTCATCCTTTTCAGATTGGCTTGGCACTTTATCCCAGTTCTTCAGGCAAGAACACTTTCCCATCTTTTAGAAAATGTCCTGTAATTTCTTCTCTGGACTGCCAAAAAGCTCAAATCCTTCAGTGAAGTCAGACATCTCTCTATAACCCCAGTTCAAAATGTCCAGTTGCAACTGGTTGTTGAGTGTGCTCTGCAGCTCCTGCTCCTTCAGACTATAAGGAGCTTCCCCCCAGACACAGGGAAAAGGATTTCATGTGGGCTGGCTGCAGAACTGTTCTGTTGGTACTAGCCTACAAGTTTCCTTCTAGGTGGAAGCAGCTTCCCACTGATAGCAGGTTCTCCAGTCTCCACCTCTATAGAGAAGTTCTAACATTGTAAAGAGGCTCTCTCAATTAACCTAAACCACTTTGTCCTTGATGCCCAGGAATTGGATACCTTATTTAGAGAACGTTATCGTGTAATTTTTGGAAATTTGCGTTAAAAGCGCAACTCAAAATTACAGAAATTACTCCGATTACTCTGGCGTAATTAAAACTTTGCCCAGGCTTAGTATAGGAATTCTTGGGGGAGATTCATGAAGTTTGGAGACATGCTGTAATCATGGTGAGGCGGTCTAATTGTGCTTAAGAAAGAGGTGGTGAGGAACAGTGTGAGAATAGATCCATATGTACCTGCCCCTACTCATTTTAGGGTGGTTTATTACGTAATAGTTATAAACATGGGAAGAACAAGATTCTAAGCAGTCTCCAGAATTAAAGATAGTTGCAAATTATTCTTATGCTGGAACGGAGCTATTTGGACTGAGGAGATGTTTCCTGCAGTACATAATTTATTAAAAGAATAGACAGATATGAGGAGACAGCATGGGTCCTAGAGGTCTGGATTGATGCAAGAAGCAGGACCAGAGCTGCGAGGGGGACAATGGGTTGTGCACATTGCTTTTAAAGTGATACATACAGCCATAGGCAGTCACTGCAGGTAAAGTGCGAGACCGGATATTGAGGTTTCCCTCGCGACTGCATTCTAGATTCTCTGTAGCCTCAGAGTTACTGGTGGGATGCTCTGCGGTACATACCACTGGCGTTCTATAGACGGGAGAGTACTAGGATGCTGGACATGTATCTAATGGTGGAATCCAATGCATCATGTATTCCTTTACAACTTGAGTTCCTTGAGGAATCAGAGAGAGGTGTGTATCCATGAGCACGCCAAGGTCCCTACTTGGAGGGATAGGTTAGGAGGTGGGTCACGCTCATGTTTTACCTCAGATGGTGGACAGCTGATAGGCAGTCCTTTCACCACAGGCTAATACTTCAGCTTTTACAGGTTTAATTTAAGGTGAATGGTTCACAATCAGTGATCTACTGCTAGGTAGTTACTCAAATCTAGCTCAGACGGGATTTGAAGTTTTAGTAAAATTTGTTTGTTGTACATGTAGTTGCAGCAGTTGAGTATAAAGGCAGAGAGCAGCTATGTTAAAGAGTTGGGACAACAGTGGATCCTTGAGGAACTCCTGCAATCAAGGTACTAGGGCTAGAACAAAATGAGGGATCTGTTAGTCAACTAAGAAGCATTCCAGTGAAGGTTGGTTCATTGTATTCAATAAATGTGAGTAAGTAGGACAATGTCCATACCAAGGGGGCAGAAATACCTATTTGTAAAATGTATTCTACTTCATTACAGATTGCTAGAGTGGAGCGGTGTGGTGCAGCGGCCAGGGCAGCTGACTCCGGAGCACAGGGTTCACGGTTCGATCCCCGGCTCCGGCGGCAGCTCAGCACCATGTGACTCTGGGCAATAGCTCACTTAATTTCCACTCCGGCCCCCAGCGCCTTGAGACCCGTAAGGGTGAGTAGCTGCGCTATATAAAAACGGACTTACTTACTTACTAGACAAATTATAGATTAAAAGCGCTTGGAGGTGAAGTGAAAGATATGAGGGGAGTATGAGGGAAATGTGAGGAGATTGTCTTGTTAAGAGTTCTTGAGTTTGAAGGGGTGCGAGTAAGAGATGGAGCAAAGAGTGATTTATAAACCTGAAAGGATGGTTAATCTGTCAGAATAGTGACTGCCTGAGGGATGAGCAGAAGGAGAGGAAGTAGTTGGTAGGGAGATGAGAGGAGTTAAGTGTGTGCAGTCAGCAGGAACGATTATGAAATTGGAAGTGAGCAGTAGGGAGGCAGAGTGCAGTGTTCTAGGAAGGCATCGAAGGGGAAATGGGGAGAATAGGGAAAGAGTAAAATTATGAGATAGGAGGTGGGAGAAAAGGTGGCAATTTGGTGTAGAGGTTGATTTGGGAAAGAAGGAGTGGGTATAGTGGTAACTGGGCACCTTGCAAGATAGGAGGCAGCAGTAAGGAAAATGCTGAAGTAGACAGAAAAAAGTTTGCTGTTTTACCCAACATATTATTGCTCTCTCCCCCCCCTTGTGTTTAAAAGGCTCCCTTGAGCTGACGAGCTCACCTGGGATGCACTTGTGGAGTGGTACTGTGAAGACTTGAGCAGCATTTCAGCAACCCCACATGACTTCTCTTTGCTCTCTACTACTTCTGCTATTTGCTGATGAAGGGCTAAACCCAGAAACACGTGGCTAGAGATAACAGTACTACCTGCACCAACTTTGGTAAAAAACTACAGCAACTTTGAAATAAGCGTACTGCATTGACTAGAACGCAATGGGGTGAACTGTGCTGGGATGAGAGACTGTGTGCTCCCTCCCCCACCCCCTTATATTAGGTGGGAATGCTGGAATGTTTTTTAGCACATTTTTGTTTAGCTATTGGCATGGGTGCACTAGCTAAATCAGGTCAGGTGGAAACTGTGTGCGAGTGTCCTCGGTGGGGCTTTGGAATAATCTTTAGTTAAGTGGAGTCAAATGAGGAGCAGCAGAAGCTCATCTACTAAAATCGCTTAGGTTTTGTTAAATTCAATGAAGGTTCAAGTTGTAGATATAGGAAAAGTTCATACGCTTTGAGCCTTTGGAGCTGCACTACTAGAGACCCTTATAGATTGACAAGGCATCAGTCTGGTAGTTTGAATTCAAGAGACAGTGATTTTTAAAGCAGATTCTGCATCTGGAGTGGGCGAATCCAACTTTGTGGTGGTTCTGCGTATGAGTTCAGACTTTAAGTAATGAAGTGATAGTTATATCTAAAACAGTGGAAGCTAAGTTACCAAGACATATGGAGATTTCGAAGGGATGACTATCTTAGTTCTGGAGTGCTCGAAGGCTGGTTACCGGACACAGCTAAAGATTCATCGTTTTGAAGCGCTGAAATTTTGTCTAAGCTACAGATTCAGATAACAAAGATGGAAGCACCTTAATTCTACAAGGTTTCTCCGCAGCTCGCCACAAATTCTGTGGAAACCAGGTCCAGTTGTGGTTTCCATGGCTCAAGAAAACTCTTCTCTCTGGGTCTCAGCTGTCCCAATCAGATGGTGTGAGATCCATCCTCCACAAAAGCCTAGTTTAATTGCCCCTTTTGATAGTGTGAAGTGACCTAGGTGTAGGAAAGGCCATTTAATCACATCACTGTACTGCAAACCTTTGAAGCCAAAGATTTGGGGCTGTTAGGGGAGATCAGCAGTAAAGTGGGACAATTAGATGCAAGGCACCGTTGGTTCTGCTAGAGAAGGATGATTCCCTGCTGAATAACTCTAATTAAAATAAGACAGGTAATAATATATTTTAAAGACCAGGCAAGGAGTGCCCATAATCAAAATCCAATGTTTCTTTTGATGTTGTCATACTTATTTCCACAATGCAGATTTGAAGTTTAAAATAATTTCATAACAAAAAGTTAGAAAAAGAGGATTGAGGCCAAAATGTTGCACCCTGTACCTAAACAGGACATGATATAAGCACACAACCTTTTTAGATACAGATAAAGAAAACACATTTGGCTTATATCGCATTGACCATTATGCAGCTGTTTAAAACCTTTGTACACATTTACAGTTGAGTTACCAAAATATCAATGTAAACTCAAAACCATTTTTTATTTTAGGACAGAGGATATGCATCTGCAAGCTGACTAGCACACCCCAACTGCTGGAGAGGTAACAATAGTTAGAATCCTGGGGAACTATAGCAAAAGGACAGATTTCCTACAAGGAGTAAGTTGGGGCTGCACTCACAACAGGATGATGATCCGTGTTTTGTCAATATATATATATAATATATATATATATATATTCCAATGAAAAACAGAGTTGCTTTCATGCCGCCTCTGGCCTCGCAACGCCGGTGCCGTCGATGGAAGCAATCACCATCAGCAATTATTGGATACAGATCCACTCCAAACAAGGAAATGAAAAGACGGCACACCAAGTGAATGTCTTACACAGATCTTTATGTGCAAGAGAACGACGCGTTTCAGCAATAAGCCTTTGTCAAGTTTTAGTTTAGTGCTCAATCCCCCATAGAAATAACGTGGATAAACAAAGAACATGGAAGACAGACTATCGAAAAAAGACTTACATATACAAAGGTCATGAGATATAAAAAATAAAAAATACGAATTGCACATGCATGATATTTTACAATTGATAATGACCTGTAAATATATGTATATACAATACTGAATAATCAGAATTCTTTCATTCAGATAATTTCATTCCATGTGATGATTTAACATTAGTTCTGTTACGCCACGACAGGTGTTAGAATAACCTAAAGTGCAAATAAATATTGAGTGTTTTAAAACAGCACTTACACAGCAATGCAGATAGTTACGTCAATGAACAAAACTTCAATGGAAGTTACAAAAAGGCCACATCCATAAGTTATAGGGGCAGATCCTGCTGCTCAGAGAATAATAAGGAAAATTCTTTAGAATTTTCAAGAAGTGGAAAAAGGAACTACATGCGGGGCAAATGCCCCACAAACATCTAAACTCTCAATCAAATAGGTTGATAGTATAAAGCTCCACAGTTATAATAAACATATAGGAGCAACCAGACGTTGAGCCATGTAGAACCATAAGAATCATAAGACAATCAAGGACAAATGTCCAACCATCCAGACTGTAACATACTGCAATTAAAAAGAAGTGCCTAAAGATATATCACAAATGAAGAGTGAGACCAAAAACTAAGTGAAATAGAAAATAAGGGGCTTATATACAATCAATCAGATGAGTGGGAGAATGGCAAGTTGACATCCTATTCAGTTTATGCGAGTTGTCAATTCTTCACTAGTGTTCAAACCAAAAGGAATACGGGTATTGAGATCGATGATGTATCTAGATTCCAGTACTCGTAATTGCTTCTCTCTATCCCCCCCTCGAGTTTGTTTTAAAATACAGTCAATTCCCACAATCTTAAGAAGATACTTATTGCTATCATGTTTTGCCTGGAAATGCCGGGCCACAGGGTAATTCAGATCATTATTGGTGATAGCACGAAGATGTTGTAATATTCGCTGTTTTAATGGTAGTTTGGTGCTCCCAATATACCGGAGCCCACAAGGACATTCTAGTAGGTATACCGTGAACTCAGTATTGCAAGTAATAAACTTGCGAATATATCTAACATTGCCATCACTTGTAGTGTAACTTTTATGACTTTTGCCATTGTTACATGCTTTACAGGACCCACAAGGGTAGTAGCCCTCCAATTTTTATTCAGCCAATTGGGCGGTGGTGTGGGTTCCTGATAACTATGTACTCAAGGAATCTCTTAGAGATCTTGGTCGTCGATATGTGACCTGAGGAGTGACTCCAATAGAACTGCCTATTATGGGATCAGTGAGTAAGAGATTCCAATGTTTTCTTAAAAGACGCTTTATATGTAAAGATCTTTTATTATATGTGGTAATCATCCTAGGTCGATTATCACTACTTTGCGTCTTACCCCTTCTGTTCTTAAAGAGGATATCAGTTTGTTTTACTCCTTCCAGTTTTTTGCTCGCCTGATACAGTATTTTATTAGAGTAACCTCGCTGTGCAAATCTATCCTTGATGTTAATTTGTTCCTACGATATGATTCATCATCACTACAGGTACGGCGAGCTCTAATGAGCTCACCATATGGTATGCTATTGATGAGGTTGCTGGATGATGGCTTGCAGCATGTAATGTGCTGTTACCTGCTGTCTTTTTCGGTACAGGGAAGTTTGTATTTTATTATCTTCAATTTTAATTGCCACATCCAGGAATTCACAATGTGAATTACTAATAGTACAGGTGAAACTGAGATTAAGTTCGTTAGTCTCCAGAGTATTAATAAATTCCCTGGCACTGTGCTCATCACCATCCCAAATAAGAACAGATCATCGATATATCTGATCCAAATTGGGATGTGTTCGGTGAATCCATCATTTTGTTCTGTCCAAACTACTTGCTCCTCCCACCAGCCCAGAAAAAGATTCGCTAGACTGGGGGCTAAGCAAGTACCCATCGCTACACCTGACTTTTGCCTGTAAACCGTATCCTCAAACAAAAGATGTTCTGCTCCATACAGAACAGTATCATAGCTCCTAGCATATTGGTATGATCCAATAATGAGAGTGATCTCCTTTCAAAAGTACATACATGCTTCTACACCTTTCCTCTGATCGATACATGTATAAAGAGAACACACATCCAAAGATATCATAAGGAAAGTGCTCTCCCATTTGATATCATGTATCCTTTTTAGGAAATCAGTGCTGTCACGACAGTATGACCTGAGGTTGGTCACAATGGGTGCTAGAAAGGAATCAAGGAAGATTGAAGTATTTTCAAGGAGTCCCCCATTAGATGACACAATGGGTCTCCCTGGTGGTCTAGTGGGATGTTTATGTATTTTTGGCAGTAGGTATAGACAGGGTATGCGGGGATGATCATTTTCAAGAACAAGTATTCATCATAACTTATTAAACATTTTATCCACCAATCTTTAAGCATTCCATGATATACATTTATGGTGTCTCTATACAAGTTCCATGAAATTTGTTCATAACAGGATCCATCACTTAGCTGACTAAGGGCTTCATTTCTATAATATTCTGCGTCCATCAGAACAATATTGCCACCCTTGTCACTGGGCTTTATCGTTATGCTGGAATCTTCAGTTAATTTTTAAAGGCAGCACGTTGTTTCAGTGTCAAATTGTCCCTGCTTCTTATTTTATGATCGTTCCGCATCAGTGTCAATTCATGAATTATCACAGAATTAAAAGCCTCAATGTTGTCATGGGGGACATTCGGATGGAACCTTGATTTGGGTTTGAAGCCACTGTTCATAGATTCATCCATTGTGAAACCTATTTGTCTCAATATTTCACTTGTGTCCTGTTGTTGCCCTTTACTAGGAGAGTCATCTTCTAATGAATGTAGGGTCAGGATGGAATCAATGTCTTGCAGCGTGAAAAGAGATGAGATTTCCAATCCGTCGTTATTTTGTCTATTGTCAACTACATCAGTTGAAGTATTTAATATTTTGTGCAATTTCATCAGTTTTAATTTCCTTACATAGCGGAATAAATCGATACGAGCATCAACGTAATTCATATCTTGTGTTGGGCAGAATGATAAACCCAGTCTGAGTAGAGACTCCTCTTCATTGGTCAATGTCCTTGCCGATAGATTGATGACAGTTTTTTCATCCACCATATTCTGGTTCTTTAGGACTATACTGAAGGCCGAATATTGACCTACGCAAAAAGATTCGATTGGGCACAAAGAGACGTCCGAGTTATCCAACAGCAGATACAACAGGAAGCGGTAACCACCGATTCTAGCTCTGATATCAGCTCAGACTCTGATCGCCAGGCGGTCCCTTTAGGCTCACGCCCTCTCACGTTCCTACACGAGTTCCAAATATTGAAAAAGAAAAAAGAGAAAAAGGATTCAAAGGCACAGGGACCAACCGAGAAGAAGGGACGCGGAAGAGGACGAGGGAAGAGGGCGAGGCAAAGGAAAAGCAAGAGACTCAAACGAACATTCAGAGTGAAACAAAGACACGGTGGGCGTACAAAAAATTATAGGATGTGTCATTCAAAGAACCAGAATATGGTGGATGAAAAAACTGTCATCAATCTATCAAAATATTAAATACTTCAACTGATGTAGTTGACAATAGACAAAATAACGACGGATTGGAAATCTCATCTCCTTTCACCCTGCAAGACATTGATTCCATCCTGACCCTACATTCATTAGAAGATGACTCTCCTAGTGAAGGGCAACAACAGGACACAAGTGAAATATTGAGACAAATAGGTTTCACAGTGGATGAATCTATGAACAGTGGCTTCAAACCCAAATCAAGGTTCCATCCGAATGTCCCCCATGACAACATTGAGGCTTTTAATTCTGTGATAATTCATGAATTGACACTGATGCGGAACGATCATAAAATAAGAAGCAGGGACAATTTGACACTGAAACAACGTGCTGCCCTTAAAAAATTAACTGAAGATTCCAGCATAACGATAAAGCCCAGTGACAAGGGTGGCAATATTGTTCTGATGGACGCAGAATATTATAGAAATGAAGCCCTTAGTCAGCTAAGTGATGGATCCTGTTATGAACAAATTTCATGGAACTTGTATAGAGACACCATAAATGTATATCATGGAATGCTTAAAGATTGGTGGATAAAATGTTTAATAAGTTATGATGAATACTTGTTCTTGAAAAATGATCATCCCCGCATACCCTGTCTATACCTACTGCCAAAAATACATAAACATCCCACTAGACCACCAGGGAGACCCATTGTGTCATCTAATGGGGGACTCCTTGAAAATACTTCAATCTTCCTTGATTCCTTTCTAGCACCCATTGTGACCAACCTCAGGTCATACTGTCGTGACAGCACTGATTTCTAAAAGGATACATGATATCAAATGGGAGAGCACTTTCCTTATGATATCTTTGGATGTGTGTTCTCTTTATACATGTATCGATCAGAGGAAAGGTGTAGAAGCATGTATGTACTTTTTGAAAGGGAGATCACTCTCATTATTGGATCATACCAATATGCTAGGAGCTATGATGCTGTTCTGTATGGAGCAGAACATCTTTTTGTTTGATGATACGGTTTACAGGCAAAAGTCAGGTGTAGCGATGGGTACTTGCTTCGCCCCCAGTCTAGCGAATCTTTTTCTGGGCTGGTGGGAGGAGCAAGTAGTTTGGACAGAACAAAATGATGGATTCACCGAACACATCCCAATTTGGATCAGATATATCGATGATCTGTTCCTTATTTGGGATGGTGATGAGCACAGTGCCAGGGAATTTATTAATACTCTGGAGACTAACGAACTTAATCTCAGTTTCACCTGTACCATTAGTAATTCACATTGTGAATTCCTGGATGTGGCAATTAAAATTGAAGATAATAAAATACAAACTTCCCTGTACCGAAAAAAGACAGCAGGTAACAGCACATTACATGCTGCAAGCCATCATCCAGCAACCCTCATCAATAGCATACCATATGGTGAGCTCATTAGAGCTCGCCGTACCTGTAGTGATGATGAATCATATCGTAAGGAACAAATTAACATCAAGGATAGATTTGCACAGCGAGGTTACTCTAATAAAATACTGTATCAGGCGAGCAAAAACTGGAAGGGTAAAACAAACTGATATCCTCTTTAAGAACAGAAGGGGTAAGACGCAAAGTAGTGATAATCGACCTAGGATGATTACCACATATAATAAAAGATCTTTACATATAAAGCGTCTTTTAAGAAAACATTGGAATCTCTTACTCACTGATCCCATAATAGGCAGTTCTATTGGAGTCACTCCTCAGGTCACATATCGACTGACCAAGATCTCTAAGAGATTCCTTAGTACATAGTTATCAGGAACCCACACCACCGCCCAATTGGCTGAATAAAAATTGGAGGGCTACTACCCTTGTGGGTCCTGTAAAGCATGTAACAATGGCAAAAGTCATAAAAGTTACACTACAAGTGATGGCAATGTTAGATATATTCGCAAGTTTATTACTTGCAATACTGAGTTCACGGTATACCTACTAGAATGTCCCTGTGGGCTCCGGCATATTGGGAGCACCAAACTACCATTAAAACAGCGAATATTACAACATCTTCGTGCTATCACCAATAATGATCTGAATTACTCCTGTGGCCCGGCATTTCCAGGCCAAACATGATAGCAATAAGTATCTTCTTAAGATTGTGGGAATTGACTGTATTTTAAAACAAACTCGAGGGGGATAGAGAGAAGCAATTACTGAGTACTGGAATCTAGATACATCATCGATCTCAATACCCGTATTCCTTTTGGTTTGAACACTAGTGAAGAATTGACAACTCACATAAACTGAATAGGATGTCAACTTGCCATTCTCCCACTCATCTGATTGATTGTATATAAGCCCCTTATTTTCTATTTCACTTAGTTTTTGGTCTCACTCTTCATTTGTGATATATCTTTAGGCACTTCTTTTAATTGCAGTATGTTACAGTCTGGATGGTTGGACATTTGTCCTTGATTGTCTTATGATTCTTATGGTTCTACATGGCTCAACGTCTGGTTGCTCCTATATGTTTATTATAACTGTGGAGCTTTATACTATCAACCTATTTGATTGAGAGTTTAGATGTTTGTGGGGCATTTGCCCCGCATGTAGTTCCTTTTTCCACTTCTTGAAAATTCTAAAGAATTTTCCTTATTATTCTCTGAGCAGCAGGATCTGCCCCTATAACTTATGGATGTGGCCTTTTGTAACTTCCATTGAAGTTTTGTTCATTGACGTAACTATCTGCATTGCTGTGTAAGTGCTGTTTTAAAACACTCAATATTTATTTGCACTTTAGGTTATTCTAACACCTGTCGTGGCGTAACAGAACTAATGTTAAATCATCACATGGAATGAAATTATCTGAATGAAAGAATTCTGATTATTCAGTATTGTATATACATATATTTACAGGTCATTATCAATTGTAAAATATCATGCATGTGCAATTCGTATTTTTTATTTTTTATATCTCATGACCTTTGTATATGTAAGTCTTTTTTCGATAGTCTGTCTTCCATGTTCTTTGTTTATCCACGTTATTTCTATGGGGGATTGAGCACTAAACTAAAAACTTGACAAAGGCTTATTGCTGAAACGCGTCGTTCTCTTGCACATAAAGATCTGTGTAAGACATTCACTTGGTGTGCCGTCTTTTCATTTCCTTGTTTGGAGTGGATCTGTATCCAATAATATATATATATATATATATATATATATATATATAACTAGAGTCCAAATGCTAGGATTGTTCTTGCCAAAGGTTCAATATATAAAATATAAATACTTGAGGAGATCTAAGCCGTAGGGAGGCGCATGGTACTCTGCGTATGTGAGCGGAGCGAGTGTGAAAATGATTCAGACATCTGACCTACAAAGGCATTTAAACAAATGCAAAACAGTGTCAATGAAACCAGTTAACTTTACCCTATTCAGTAGGACATGAGGTTACTGCTATCAAATGCCTCAGAGAAGTCCAACAGGGCGAGGGCGCTTACATGGTTATCACTAAGAGACCTGTAAAGATCACCTGAAACCAACACCAGACAAGATGTGAGCAGAGCGGAAATCAACTGAGGGATGGTGACCTCCAAATAGGATCTCAGCAGCAGGTAGACATGGGAGTCTAAGATTTTAATGACATCAATGTGAAGGGAAATAATCTGGAAGTTGGACACAACTTTAAAATGTGCAGTAGGGTTTTCCAGCAGAGTTGTTGTTGAGTCTTATCGGACAGTGCTTGCCTAGTGAACCAGAGTCAGCAGCCTTTGGAGCTTGGCTCACACAGGCTTCTGATAGGAGTAAAAGGTGGATGAACAGTACAACCTATGAGCCATACTTAGTACAGTAGTGTCCTATTTACTTTTCATGATACCTGAGACTTTATGAGAAACAGTTGGTCAGGTTCTCACAGAGTTCTTGAGAAGGGAGATTGGAGATGAGACCCTCTGCAGATGGGCCAGGCATATGTTTCATTACTGTGCTTCATAAACTAGCTCTCTCAGGACTCTTGCACTCATCTGTAAACATGGCGTACAATCTTCCATTCCAGATCTGTCATAACTTACAGCAAAGGTGTACAGGATATTTGACCCCAATTTTGAGCAGATGATGTTTTTCTGAGAACAAGGTGCAGGTTTGGTTTATTGTGCCAAACCTTATCAGAGATAAAGGGAAGTCATGTTTAAAAGTTAGAGTAGACTTCAGTACAGATGGAGAGCAGTGTCCTAGGACAAATGGCAGAGAGCCATACAAGTTTGGAAAGTCTAAAATTCCACTGCATGTCGAACTGAAAGACAGAAAAATGCTAAAATAATATCCACATAATCAGACGATATTGCCAGAAAAAGTATCGCCTTCAATTTGGAGCAAGGCCAGGAGAAAATCAAATCAAGAATGCGTTCCCAGCGCATGCACAGGTCTGTAATATATTGAGTCAAAACAAGAGACGTCATGCAATCAAGGAAGATTTTAGTAGGCCTGGACTTTGAAGCCCCACATGTTAAAGTCAGCAGCCTGTATTATTGTAAAAACTTATGTGAACGTTTTAAACGTTCAGTCTATCTTCGTGTAACTCTAACCTGCTACGACCATGTTTTCTTGCTCATGCTAAGTGCCCAGAGGATGTGCCAGCCGCTGACATTATAGAATGCTCTGTTTTGGAATTCAAGATGTGAAGTTGTAGCTAGCTCTGCTCAGCCAGAGGCTGTTTTAATTTTTGTTATTCGTGTAGGTCATTTTGTAGTTCTCATCAGCTCCACTAAGGTGCTTGCTTGTATTCATGGTGAGATTTCGGTCATGTAATCGATACTAGTGACCCAAGTGTATTAGAGTATAAACTTGGCCCTAAAAGCCAAAGCGCAATCGTTAATCTTTGCATATAGATTACTGTATAAAAAACTAGGCTGCCCGAACCATAACCACCTCTTAAAAGTGATGGCAGCGCAAATCCTGCCCACATTGTCATACGGTCTAGTCACTTGGTGCGGCAAGGAGGCTGATTTGTTAAACGAACTTCAGACGAAGGTTTATAAGGCCGTTTTCAATCTTCCAAAGTCTGCCTCGCCAGCTCAGGTTCGGCTGGAATTCGGCCTCCAGAATCAGAAATTCCAGGGTATGAGCGGCTTCGTGAAGTTATGTCATAAATTCCGCTCCTCCGATCTTGGCACACTGAATAGTTTATGCTGGGAAGAAATTAAACACCAGATGGATCAAGAAACACCAAATTCATGGGGAAGTCACTTGAGAACATCACTGGCTGAGCTGGAAACACAAATAGCATGGGACAACACGGCAGACCGAGCAAACCTCAGTAAATCCGTTAATGACGCAGCAAAGAAGAAATCTTTTCTGGAAGACAAAAAGCAATTTCCAAACGTCGGCACGGGTGGACCGTGATTAATTCTTACACATCTTCAAAGCCTCAAGCTTATTTAGCAGCTCATTTTAGTATAGAGTTAAAAAAGAGCTTCACAGACTATCGGATGGGCTTGCACAATTCAAAAGATCTACAGCCATCTTGGATAAATAAACAACAAGCAGCACATGGTCGATTATGTGGCTTTTTTAAGGAAACATTAACTCACCTGGTATGTGGATGCCCAGCAGTTATTGACCTGAGGAGACAGTATTTAAAACCAATTTTTAACGGATTGAGCCGTGATTCGCTGGATGGAAGGGTCCTCTATAATCTTGGCCTGCCGGGGAGTGAAATATCTGGCAGAAGTAAAGAAACTTTTACGGCAAGTTAATCTGGAGGAAAATAAAAATGTATGAACAACGCCGGCATGGGTTTAGTTCACTCATCAATGTAACAAACGGACTTAATGCAAAATTTATTAAGAGACAATTTAATCAGTAGGACTTCAGAAGTTTGTTTTTAACATATATTTTAAATTTTAATGTAAAATTTTGCACTTTTCCAGGAACTTGCTATTCCAATCAGGGCCAGCTAATTTACCAGCTTGTTGTCTTTTAAAACACTGATCGTAAGGTTTGAAGTAATATCACGGCATTTGCTACGAAGATTTATTTAGGAAATGAATTTATAACGCAAATATAACATTATATGACGATGGCTCAGCACCTGCACTTTAGCTAATAACCCAGGGGTATCATCAATGTCGTTTGGATCTTAAAAAATTGCATATTTCCTAGCTTTAAGGTGGTAACATTGTTGGATGCTTTTATTATTCGTGTACGTAAAGATATATTTATATTCTTTTTTTTTTTTTTTTTTAATTTGTAACGATTTTAAGTAATCACATACAATAAACTATGATTGAGTGAGTATAAACTTGGGTCCTGGCTTTGTTTTTGGGGAGCTTATCGCCTGATATCGATCTGATTTCAGGGGATCCCATGGTCAGTTTAATCTGTGATACGCAGACCACTTATTTTTCTTCTGTCAATAAACACTTAGGATGCAACTAAAACATGACATAGAGCTTTAGTCGACAAAACCTGGTACATCTGCTGGCAGTCGTCAAAACTTGACCAGAAGTGGTGACCGGAGCTGAATTAAAAGTCCACTCAACAAGCGCAGGCACTAAGGTAAAATGAAGAGTTCTCAGAGGGGAGATGGGCGGACGACAACCCGGTGTTCAGTTCACGCATTAGATCAGACAATCTAGTGTGACTTATTTGAGATGTGAGCCGGAGTATGGATCGGGTGCTTTCTCATTTTATTAATTACAAATGCAAGTTGTCTGGGCCGGTGATGATGGCACTAAATAGATGCACAGTAATCGAAGCATCTCAGGAACAAGGAGGCAGAGGTCCAACTGCAATCTGTGGTACCAGAGCAGGAAACTAGGGAGGAACATCAAGGGTTCCCTATGCCCCAGTGCAGAACCTGGTATTAGAACTAGGCACAATAGTTCAGCTGAGCCACACCTTCTGCAAGCCTCCTCAGGCTTGATTGGAGGTATTCCGACTGCGAAGGGGTCAAGGGACAAGTGTGAACGTACTTTTCTTCCTCCCTCCCAGGAAGGCGGTGCGGAAGAGCGTTCAGACCCTACTGTCCTCTCTCACCCTGCTCTCCCACCTCCTCCACAGGTATGAGCTGTGGCACAAAGCAGCAGACTACCTAAACCTTTCCTTGGTTGCGAGTGAAAGTGTAGTAAGAAAAAGGTGATCCAGAGAATCAAAATTAGGCAAGGCTCCGCCTAGATGGACTTCTATCTATAGTACTACCCGAATGGGAGGAGCATGTGCGAGTTTATAGAGAAGTGATCAAAGTGAAATAATGAAGATGGCAAATTTAACATAGACCACTCGTATAACCTTAAGAAAGAATTAAAGGAATTCTAACATAAACATAGATCAGATCAATGGCTGGCCTGCCTAAGTTGGTGTGGGGATGCTAGAAAGCAGCTGAAGACCTGGCTTTTCGAGTAGTCCCGCTAGGGCCCAGGTGTGCCTAGATTCACACCTGCTAAGCGCCAGGATACCCTCCTAGGTGATACTGCGCTCTACAAATCTGCATAACATAACAAGTATGGAGTCCGGTACAAAACCCAGTTATCACCCAGGATTGTCTAAGACCATAGGGAAAGCAAAGAGCTCGATACCCTGAACGTACGTGCTGGCCCAGTAGCTGAGCTCTGTACCCTGTATTCCTCGAACTAGGGTATAATGATCTATATTTGATCAAACATTTTTATGAAATTATTAGAAATACATTACACGAAATCTAAAGAGTCCAAATACATCCTCCCAATAATCACTCCTAGAAGCCAAGAAGCATAAAATATTGAATGGGTCACATTTTATTAAAAAATATATATATATGAGGAAATTCGAAAGGTGCTCCTGTGGAAAAAAACGTTAGCTGTCAACAAGGTGAAACAAAGTTAACTAACAACTCAAAATAGACTAGAAGTCTAATGGTTGCAATAACCATTAGTCTTATTATAGGATGATATGCTGCTCATAAGTCATCCTTGGGATGCACACTAATATAGAAGTTTTTGTTTTGTTCACAACACACATACACTGTGTCGCCACACATTTTCTTTGGAGCACCTTTTAAACTTTCTCATCTATATATTTTTTTTTAATGTGATAAAGTCAATATTCACTGAATATTTGCTGGACTTTGGGCTGATCGACATCTGGGAATGATTACAAGCAGACATTTATTTGGACTCTCTAGAGTTTGTGTAATGTATTTCGAAATACTTCAGTAAGTACCATGGTTCATATAACCATTGCAATTACCAGCAGATAATGCTGCTCTGGTTGCTGCCAGGGATGCTTTGTTCAAAGTTATTAAAGTTTGTTTGACTAAAACTGATTGTATCAAGATTTATAATTGCAGACAAAAGAAGGGGAAAATCCTGGTGGACTTCCTCAATCATTTGAAAGATGGATTTAATTGTTCTTCTGGCATTATAAATAGCTCAAGAGGGAGTGGGAGCTGCTTTCATTCAGGGGATGGTGCCAAAGGTACAAGAACAACTGAGAACCATTTGCATTGGCTGGCAGAACAAAAATTTGTCTGAGCTGTTTTATTAGTGAATCACTGAGTGGTGATTCAAGAACAAAAGAAAGTGTCTACTGAATCTAAACTGAGCTTGCAAATATTATCCTTTCTGAAGAGCAGGTAAGAGGAGCATTTGCTTCACTGCACGTCATCAGTAAGGTTACAGTGAAGCTGATTAACTGAGCCTTCATCTTCTTCTGACTGAATTCACGGCTTGGATATGGACTCAGAAAATTACTTAATTCCCCCATTTTGAAGCAAGGATTAAACGTACCGGGATTTATTCCTGCTCATGTACTTCACTCGCTCTGAACTGAACACCGAGGATCCATTATCTAAGAATCGATATATCCGCCTGCGATTCATTCTTGCTCCCTTACTCCATCCTGGCTAGGAGGAGTACAGCTTTGTGAATACATTCACCTTGGCGGTCTGCAGGTTGCATGCCAGTCCTGAGGAAGACCCCTCGTGATGTTCACACAAGAACACACATATCCTGGGTCAAAATGGCGATGCTGAATCCATCCACGTCCTGAAGTCACTTCACCTTATAAATCATTGTCAAAGTCAAGACAGGGTGCAAGCTAAATGAACTACACTTATTGTAATAGGACAGATTCTTTCAGAAAATTATGCCTTGTCTTGATATGTCTATTTGTTAGTTTTTGTGAATATGCACTGAATAGTGTCACTCCACGTCATTGTAACTCCACGGTATATCAGTCTGTGTTTTTTGTTCTGTGATTTAACTGTGTTACAGCCATATATATCATGATGCATTTAAATGATATATAAAAAATACATATTAAGTATGTCCTTTGTTTGGTGGATGTATGCTAGCCACCACATGAGAATCCCCACGGCTAAATACTTGAGTCCGTCAGCTGCATCTGAACCAGCTCAAGGCGTATCCTTCACATTCTGCTGCTACGCAAAACCATAGCACATTGGCTCACTGAGGAGCTTCTGAAGCCTACTTCCTTCGACTCTGCCCTCACCAGGCTGCAGCCCTCCCTCCTCTCCACAGGTACCACCTCCTGCCAGGAATGTTGAACAAGGCTTTCAGCAAAGAAGGCTAGCCAGACCCATCGAGAGATCGATGGGTCTGGCTAGCCTTCTTTGCTGAAAGCCTTGTAGCCTTGTTCCCTGGTTCCCTGTGTGGCTCTGTTTAGAGAGACCAGGTGGTGGCTGCCCAGAGTGCCTTGCCTGCCACCCACCCTTGTGACCAGTCCTCCTTCTACAATGAGACCACCTTTTTGCACTTTTTAGAGCAATACCGATACTTATTACTTTGGACTTCCTCCAGGAGCCCTTTATTTCCACAGCCGCTCTCAAAAGCAACCTGGTAGTTACTTTGTTTGCGCAATCATGCCTACACCTGGCTACCCAAGACCTGGCCGGTATCCGGTTATTCTGCTTACGTCATCCCCACCATTCGACACGCTCCTGCTAAGTCCCTGCACAAAAAACGACTACACAGGGAAATATCTGGAACTGCCTTTTTCTTTGTTATCATGTTCCCTATATATGGGATAGGACTGACACCCTATTGAGTTCAAACTGTAGCTAAGGTTTTAGAAAAAGCTGCCACTACCAAAGCATTAGGGTTAATTTGGTATAAATTGAAAGCCAAAAGGCTGTTCTTTTGCAAAACTGAAATGTGCTTTATTTTGTCCTGGCTGCCAAGTGTGCAGTTTATGCCACTGTAGAATCCAAACGCTGCTCGGTCACACCAAATGTTTAATTAAACATACACGACCAGACAGGTCACATCCATAATCATATTAAGGAGTTCTACAGCATTAACGGTGGCCTTAGCCTTGACGGATGGTGTATATGGTCTCCATTAAAGGGCATATTTGGGAGAGTGGAAATAAAGATACTGGAGACAGTTTGGTCATTTTTCATTTTATCTTCATCTTTCTCCATATATTCTTCAGGGTTTGCATGGGTTCCATTAACTGCTTTACTGGAAATTGAGTTTTCACCTTCTTTCCCTTCACTTTACCAGAAATCGATGATGCTATTTATTAAAACCCTCATTATGGCGCTTAAAGGGTCTAATGGTGATCAGACGTCTCAAGAAGCAAAGAGACTTATGAAAACTGACAGTGCTTGAAAAGTTCAGTATAAATGGTGCAAAAGGGAGGGATTGTGGAATTTAGAAACATTGCCTCATTGTAACTGTAAGAGGCAGCCATGGCCTGGTTCACTGTTAAGACAATGCTACTAAGTTGTGTCTGTCTCTAACATGTAAAGCGTCTCCACTCGTGTCTGGCATTGTAGAAGAGAATTCTTGAACAGCTTGCTCAGCTCTGAAAAGCTTGAATGTTGAGTGTGTACTATCCCACAATTTCAGTTTCTGCATTTTTATAGTCCGTCTGTACTGAAGCTGTGTAAGAAAATTTGAAGATTTGTGTTCTATACGTGTGTGCTTAGCTTTTATACTCATGGGATGCCAGACCATCCCTTTGTGGACCTGTTCTGTGATTAAAAGATTATTTTAATTTTGTTAAACACTTGGGGAGAGGAGTTGGCCTAACGGCTAGGGCGGTCGACCTCGGAGCTGGGGAACCAGGTTCGAGTCTTGGCAGGGACGCACAACATCCTGTGATTCTGGGCAAATCACTTAATCTCCCCATACCTAACAAAAATGAATGTGTCCTCATGTAATGCAACTGGTGCTCGTGTAAAGCGCTCTGATACCCGAATCGGGTCATGTTCGCGCTATATAAAACTCCGCAAAAAAAAAAAAGTAAAGTTTCAGGCTTCTTATTCGGTGTGAGCACAGATTTCTTTCACTGTGGTAAGGCAAGCCCCTGATAGCGTATATATGTGAGTGCATCTGGCTCTGTTGAGACTAAAATAGACTTGGCTTATGAAAGTGCAGCATAAAACTCTCCTCTAGATATGGGAATCCAGCCTGCGAGGTAGGGTAGGGAGTTACTGTACACCAAAAGTGGGCTTGCTCTAATCACTGTAGTCTCTCTATTTTTATCTTCAGCATGGTAGTAACGCAAGAGATGTAGTAAGAGGCCTTGCAGACTGGTTTTAGTACTCTTTGCTGAGTATTAATCAACAGTAATCATTTACCTGGATTCTAGATGTAAAGGTTTTACCAACTGTTCAGGTTCTATATTTGTTTTAGTAAATGATGTCAATTTTGTACAGTGTGTCCCAATTTATACACAATAAACATTTATGAATCTTGCTTTGCCCAATTCTGCTGTACACCCGCTATAGTCATAGGCCTTAATTATTTAAATCTAAAAATCTAACTTGTTTTATGCCACAGAATGCTCACCACCTGCACACTCGAATCTGCAGTCCAAATACTCCTGGGTTCCGATTCCATCACGTCACCTGTTGCGCCACCTTAACAAAACCCATTAGACTTTTTCCCGCGCATTTATATAAAACACTGTACACATACCCTAGTGCGCGTTAACACAATCCACACATGCCCAGTTCATTGCAAACTTCTTTTCACTGTAATTTCTTTTAGCACAAAAAAGGATTCAAAACATCAATTGTTAGTGTCCAGTCATAAGTGCATGCAGTTCTACTGGTGTAGAATTGAGCATCTTCTCCTACTGATTTTATTCTGAATTGTATCTCAAAATAAAAGCTTTTCAGAGGTCTGCTAAAAACTAAGCCTGGGCGTAGTTTGCGTAGTAGCACTTCACGTAGCTACGTGAAGTACAGCTTCAACTACACGTAGCTATGCAAATTGCATAGTGCGTAGCTGTGTGCTTGACTGCACTGTACAATAATTACCAAAAGCATCTTGTACAGTACAAGTTAAGATAAAATAAATATTTCTGTCTTTATATGCTAAAAATGCATATAGTCATTTCACTAAAGTGAAAACAAAAAGTTAACAAGCAGTGAGAGAGGTGATGATTTTGGTATCCTCGCTAACTTAGGAGAAAACCAAGCAGATGTCTTGAAAACAAAAAGCACATCTTATTGAACGATTCGGTGGTGGTCCCATCCTCTTAGGACCACCCCAAGCACAGTTATTGGCAAAATACAATCCCAACCAAAGGCCCTGCAAAGCATTATGGGACGAGATTAGCAGTGGGCAGTGAATATTATAGTATCCAATATCAAAATAATTTACAAAGAGCTGCAGTTCCACTAGTCGTTACTAGGTGTCTCTCACGAGTCAAATGCAAAAGCTTCATGAAAGGTTTTCAATACTTTTGCATTTGACTCGTGAGGGACATCTTGTAACGACTAGTGGAACTGCAGCTTGATGTATTAATAATTTCAATGCTTTTGCATTTGACTCGTGAGGGACACCTAGTAACGACTAGTTGAACTGCAGCTCTTTGTAGAATTATTTTGATATTGGACACTATAATATTCACTGCCCACTGCTAATCTCGTCCCATAATGCTTTGCAGGGCCTTTGGTTGGGATTGTATTTTGCCCATAACTGTGCTTGGGGTGGTCCTAGGAGGAAGGGACCACCATTGAATCGTTCACATGATATGCTTTTTGTGTTCAAGGCATCTGCTTGGTCCTCCCCTAGGTTAGGGGAGTCTAAAATCATCACCTCTCTCATTTGCTTGATATTTTATTGTCAAAATTCATTTTTGTGAATTGGTTATATGCTTTTTAGCATAAAAAATTGCTTTATCAAAGCATTTGAAGGAGTTTATTATACTCCTGCTACGCTACGTTGATTAACACAGTTATTCACTCTGCTACGTGCAATTTGCGTAGTGCGTAGTAGCACAAACTTTGCATGCTTCGTGAGCGTAGCAAAGTATTATGCCCAGGGTTACTAAAAACGAGCAATTCCCACAGGGCCTTTAAGTGCCTTTTACACAAAAGACTCAGAACTGACTGTAACTGAAATTTAAATTTGAGTTTGGTTGTGAAAAATACTGCAGACTTTAAGAGCTGAACCATCTATTCAATCCCATCGCTGCTCTCCACAAAAATGGCCTAAAAACCACTGCAAGTACCACATTTGCTGGCAAAAATAAATAATAGAGGGGAATGAATAAGCGTGTTTCAAACAAACTTCATCTCACATCGCTGCACAAACATAGACCTGTCAAACCATAGGGCGAAACAATGCTGGTGCCGACTTTAAGCGTAGAGAACATTTCAACATATACTAATATATCAAGGCGAGGACCAATTAATTTTAAAATGCATAGAGAAGTATAGAGTGGCAGTATGCGTGAAGTTCTCACAATGAATAAGTGCAAGCAAATGGAGGCACTCCGGACAAAGGGGTATCACACATTTGTACAAGGAACAGAAGGGCATACTGGCAGCATAAAAACATGGCCCTGTGAAATAGCACGTGGAAGCAGCATCACACTGAAAAGAGGTGGCTACTGAGCTAACCTTACTCTGAACCAACCAGCTGACCTACTGTTGTGCTAGCTCCAGGGTCAGGCATTTACTGACTGTGCGATGCCTGTCCTGTGACCAGCTCCAAACAAATTGCATCCTCCTGTGGCCTGTTTAGTACCTTTAACAAACACAGTCAAAAATACAAAACAATATATTATCTCTATTCGTCTGGAGGACATTCGATGTGGTGCCTTAAAGTACCACGAAATCTAGGTGGCATCACCCGAAAGCTGGCTTACCATACCGAGTCTACAATTTTGTCCAAAAAACACTCACTCTTTACAAAATCATCTAGGAAATCAAAATGACTTCTTTGAATGTGTGACTGCGTGTCTTTTCAGATGGGGCAACTGCCTAAATGTTTTTTCACAAAGGGAACATTTAAAAGGCTTCTGTCCTGCATGCACGAGAAGATGGCGTTCAAGCTTGGATGGAGATTTAAAAAGCTTAAAGCAGACACCACACTCATAGCTCTTCCTTGCGCCTCGGTTCCTCTCTGTGACTGAAGGGATATCATTCCAAGGGCCATCAGCCTGGCACTGCTCATCGGGGAAGAAGGGACTATCATTCTCCAAAGTCTGTACATCATCCATGTTCTCTTCCAGAATGGATTCTGCTTCCACCTCCACCTTAATTTCAGCAATCGACTCGGAGGACATGTCATCGAAGTCTGGTGATGGTCTGGGTGAAGAGATGCTGTGGTAAGGGGACCCAAGCTGCATGACATCAGGCTCATGACTAAACAATTGATTGAGATTTCTGAATTCTGTCCGATACGTTAAAGCATCAAGATGGAGTTCCTTCTCTTTGTGGGTCACCTGATGCCGCTTTAGGTGAGCAGACTGACGAAAACACTTTCCACACAAGGCACAGGCAAAGGGCTTCTGTCCAGTGTGAGTAAGATAATGCCTTCGAAGCTTGGACAAGGATGGGAACGTTTTCTCGCACATGTCGCATTTACTCAAGACTTTGAGCCGGCGGCGCCTTGGCCGAGGAGGTCCACGGCAGACGGTTACAGGCACCTCAGAGATGTCACATTCCTCACCCGAAGAGACATAAATAGCTTCATCTCTGCCACCAGAATTTTGCTCATCCAGTTTGTTTTCACCTGGCAGCACACTGTTCATATTGATACCAAGTTCACAACTTAGTACCTGTTTGGGGAAGCTGAATGATTTAGGCCACTGACTTTGCCCCATTTCTCGTTTAAACATTTTCCTTTTTGTACCCAGAGTCTTGGGTGCACCCAGCTTCCCCACACTAGTCGCCTTATCTGCAGAACCCTGATCTTTCCCAGTTTGGTCCTCTAGCACCAGCTGCTGATGGCTCATGGCATGGTATTTCCTTCTTTTCCAAGTAACTGGCTGCATCTCTGGCCGCCTACTCCCTGCTACTTTCAAGTGCATTGAAGGCCTCCCCCTTCTGCCCTTAGACCTACGGGTCAGGTTCATTTTATTAGTGTTCACCCGGTTCCCATCTTCGGCAATGAAGCAAGTGTGCGCCTGCAGGATCTGCTCTGTCTCGAAGCTCTGCTCACACCCCATGCACTGGAATGGGACCACATAGACCGAGCACATCTCATCTGTATCCTGGTTGCAAGCCCTGGATACATAACCCTCCTCAAATGCCTCGTCGTCATCGATTACGATAGGACCAGATGCTGCAGCGACTTTGGCACCCCACCCTCTACGAGCCAACTTTGGTAACAATGCCTTTCGCACATGGACCTGCCTGTGCTTAAACAGTTTACTCTGGACTTTAAAGCTCTTATGGCAAAAGCCACACTCAAAGGGCTTGTCTTCCATATGGGTGATCTGGTGGATTTTCAGATGAGTCTTCTGACGGAACGTCTTGTCGCAAAGGAGACAGGCAAATGGTCTCTGACCTGTGTGAATGAGCACATGGCGCTCAAGTTTGGAGCGGGAAGGGAAGGGTTTGAGGCAGAAGTCACACTTTAGCACTTTCAGCCTTCTTCCTTGGCTGCGAGGGGGGCGTGATGAAGGGATGCACTCATGGAGCACCCATCGATCTTCTGTTGAGAAAGACTTCTCACAGACGGAACAGTGAACTGGCCCGCTAGCTGTTCGCTGTTGACTGTGGAACACAGACCTTCTGGATGGCTTCATCGCGCTCTGAATGCTTTCACCATGTAGCAGCTGATGCTTCAAAAAGGTAACCAGATTCTTGAAACTCCTGTGGCACATGCCACATTGAAATGGCAGCAAATGTGTCTGCTGGTGTCTCTCAAGGTGAACAAGTTGTCTGAATGTTTTTGGACATGTGTGACACTGGTATGGCTTCTGGCCTGTGTGGATAAGGTAATGTCTCGACAGTTTCGAAGGGGTTTCAAACTGTTTGAAACAAGCGTTGCAGATGTACGGCCTCTTCCTTGGAACTTTATGAGCAGTTGGAATCTGCTGACTTTTTAACATGTTTCACTCCAGCTTCCAGCCCTTCAACCTCAAAATTGTTTTGCTGTTTGCATCAAGTTGTTCTCCCACAGGCCTGGGATCAGTTGGCACAACATGAATCTTCCTGGAAACACATCAGTTAATGCATGAAAACAGCAAATATTCTAGAGACAATAAGCACACAGTTGATCCCAGGCTGGGAGTATTCATCCCCCATGTGGGTTCCTGTACAAAAATAAAGAGAGATATATGAGACATTGCTAATCCCCTACTCTTCAATGAATAAACTACTGAATCAATACATTTAGAGAGCACCTCTAGCAGTTTGTACTCTTGCAAGAATTGTACCTAACATGCACATAAAACACCCAAACCTCGGCAGAACATTATGAAATATTGTTTGAGAAAATTCTGAAATTTGTGCAATATACGGAGGAGATTTTGCTGAACGTTTTGCAATAATATTCAAGGATTCGGTATGTTGAGCAATTCTTCGACAGGTCATTGTTGTGAGAAAGATCTCCTTTTCTCTGTAGCCTAAATTCAAGAAGACAATTAAAAATGGATTCTATCTAGAAGTAGGGTTCCCATGAAGATCAAAGAGCACTATTCTACTAGGTGGGAGCTAGTGTTACATAGGATAACCAAAGTTGTTTATTAGAGCAACGTTGTCTCCTATCTGGACTACACAAGACCTCCTGTACTCAGTGATCAATGCAATTGTCAGGTTAGGAATTAAGACTCATCTTTAGGACTATCTGTTAACAAGTTTTTTTTATTCCTCATCTTTTTTTAGCATGTTCTGGTGGCAGTGCCGCAAGGCAGCAAAGACTTACGGCAGAAGTGTATGTTAGAGGACACAGGAGATACAGAGGAGACCCAACCAGTGAGGTCTGCTGCCCCCAAGCTTCCAGTTGCCCTAAAAAGTACTTCCATTGATCTTGGTCCCTGGAGAAAACACAAAACCGAATTTATTTGATGCAAATTCATGCATCAGCAGGAATGAACAAAACAGGAGCACAGCTGTCACATTACTGGCCACATCAGAGGAAGGCTTTGCAAGAGGATGCCTCTTTCCTGACCATACATTGAATAACTTGATATGCAAGCACCTTACTACTCTTCCCATGCTTCTTCCATTTTCCTTTTCCTCCCCTTTGAGCTGTAAACCAATGCACTCCATACTTCTCCTCAGCAGCCTCAGCAGCCGTTTTACTATTTTGGGCTCCTTGGCTGGGTATGATGCTTTTTTGGCATTTGGTCTCACAAGAAGTAACACAGGTGTGTGGAAGCCAGAGAAAAATCACCAGGAATACCAGTGATTTAAGTGAATTGGATTGTTCTCGTCAGTAAGTTATTCTCCAAGGCAGGCTCAGTCTGTGTGGACTCCGACTCCACTCACAGCAGCTCTGAGACATGATCTGCCACAGCGCGGAAGCCAGATTGTACATGTGCTCAGTCCTGTAGCCCTCGGACTGTCCCCTTTACCCTTCTGCACATGAATACCCTGGCTCCTTGCCCAGACCCCAGTCTTTGTTGGTGCAGGCCGACCTTCATGGTTCCTCATTCCCTGGCCATCTACCACACCCATGAAGCTCCACCTCGGTCGCATGCCACCACCCAAGCCAATATAAGTTCCCATTCCTCTGCTCCACACCACCTCAGGTATCCTGAACTCCACCACCCTTGGCTGGTTAGAAAGACAAACGGAATTTTCAGTGGATATTTAATATTTATGGTCTCTCCACAGAGTTGCCTCAGCACAATCTTGTTGATGGCCTATCTATGGCCGAAATGTTTCTCATTTGCTTTCTTGTTCAAGCAGCAGAGACTACTGGGGTACAACAGGCACAGGCCAGCTCAGTAAATTCAGCTGCTATCAAGCAGGTTCAAAGAAGGAATGTGGCCTGCATTGGTGTAGTTTGCATATTAGTCTGAAACTTGCTTTTGAAAAACGCCGAATCTAAAATATATTTGAAGGTTAGTCCTTGTTTGCCAGTGTTCCTTGTACATTCTGTGTCACAAAAATACCCATCCTGCAACTGTTTGAAATAAAATAAAAAACTGACAAATCAAACACAATTCCTGAAAAGCTCTCACGTCGCAGAAATTCCACCTAAGAAGTGTAAGCCAATCCAGTCTACTTTAACATCAGGAATAAACAACATTTTCATTTTGTTGTGTTATCTGACATTTGTACAGTATGCCACTGCCACTGGCGTGGCATTGTAGTGTTCAAACTGTCCGAAGAGACTAACGCAGACCTGTATGTTTGGATGGAGTGGTGTGTGGTTGTAGTGTGTCCACTTTGGGAACAGTTAGTTCAGGAACGCAAGTTCCTTGCAATTAACAATTGGTCTGTTTTATAAATCAGAACACAGAAAGTACTAAATGGTCAAGTATCCCCACTATGTACCATATTTCATGAAGGTGATCAAAAGGAGCAAGCAGAATCTAAATTCTGTTATTAGTCCAATTATTTAAAGGATGAAATCCCTCACCCACCTTATGGTGGCATGCTTCATCACAGAGCCCCGCCTCACACCATGATCACAGAGGATAATGGTGTGGCCTACAACCATGTATGAGAGCTCTTGAGGTGTATGTCAGTGGGGAATCCTAATTAGTAATAGGAGTGGGTATTCTAAGTAGAAAGAAAGAACAGCAGAGGGACCAAAGAGTAAAGCTACCTCATGGTCGACTTAAAATAAATAACCATTATCACTAGTGGGTAGAGACTAAAATGGGGCGGCAGGGGCATAATAACGCCCACAAAAAACAGTCAACATGTTTCTGCCTTTGTTAGTCCTCTCGTCAGGTGGACAGGCATTCATCAGGGCCAAAAGTAACCTCTCTGCAAAGCAATAAGAGAATAGGTAATAAAGAACAATCAGGACTGTGCTGATAAGATGCCTCATTGGCTGGTATTCAGGACCTGCATTGGTCAGAGAAAAACAAGTGAAAAATGCATAGAACATAGAAATACACAACGTCCTAATGCCCCTTGAGCATGGTATAATAAAGAAAACACATCATACTTGACACATGACGTCGAATTTATAGAAATAACCGATGCGTATGTGGATTTCTGCGTAAATTCCCACCTTAAGGAGGTGGAGGTCACAGTAGCAGTCAACATCATGCAAAGAAAGGAAGTCAACATCATGTTACCAATAAAAATTCATCAAAACGTTACCTAAAGAGTTCTGGTCTGGCTGTCACACGGGTCAATATAAAAGAATCACTCAGGAGTCTAGACGTTGTGGTCCAAAGTGTCAGCTAATGATACCTATTGTAAGTCGTCACTCAGGACACGTTTATGTGTAGGACGTCTAAAAACCCATTGCCGTTCTTTATGCAGTAGATAACAACTGGAATAATGGGTAGCACCAGAAAGTCTGGGTTTTTCTATCACAGTCCATTTGATATGATTCTCATGACGACCCAATTGTAGAAAATGAGTTTATCATTCAACATGGCCAGTGTCTTCTCGCATGTGGAAGTAGTCCGAAGATTAGTTTATCTCCGTTTGATATGTACAAGGAGAAGTGAATTCCGATCTGTGGCTTTTCTAAATAGTTCAGTCGCTAACGAGCCACTGTCAGGATAGATCAGGTCTAGAAAGGGGACCAGTTCTTTGCTAAACTGACAGGTAAATTTCAGAAGCACATTCCTGGTGTTGAGCCAATGGAAAACGTCATTAATAGAGTCAAAGTCACCCTCCCAGATGATCAGAATATCATCCTGATAGTGCTTCCACGGCTTAATCTGGTGAGAGAATGGATTGCCTGTGAAGATAAATGACATCTCAAAAACATGCATGTAAAGATTAGCCATGCTGGGAACAAAGGTGCTCCCCATCAAAGTCCTGGCTACTTGTAGAACAAGTTGTTTCTTAAACAGGAAGAAAGTTTCTGACATGGCTAATGAGGCGCACTTCACAATGAAAAGGAAATAAGGGAGTCAAATTGAGTGCACCATGGCCCAAGCCTCTTTTTGTGGAATGCAGGTGTACAGTGATTCTACAATGAGCCCAATCAAAAAATGTTTTTCAACGTCAAATCTAATGCGCTCTAGGAGGTTGACAACATCCTTAGTATGCCTAAGGAATGAAGGCATCTTCAACACGAGTGGTCTCAAAAGAATGAAGGCATCTTCAACACGAGTGGTCTCAAAAGAATGAAGGCATCTTCAACACGAGTGGTCTCAAAAGAATGAAGGCATCTTCAACACGAGTGGTCTCAAAAGAATGAAGGCATCTTCAACACGAGTGGTCTCAAAAGAATGAAGGCATCTTCAACACGAGTGGTCTCAAAAAGTAGTTGGTGGATTATGAGAGAGGTTCGAAAATAGAACCAATCACTGAAACAATGGGCCTCCTGGGTTTCTCCCTTTGAATGTAATTATGTTTACTATTGTTTCTGCATATTTAACGTTTTGGGTCAGATTCTGGCCTTTTTTCCAGCAAATATTAGCACTTTTTCCCACAGATTTTTTTCCTGCAGATTTGAACTCTCTCTAGTTACGAAGGAACCAGTTCAATCCATGCCACCGGTGAGGCACGTTATGCATGCCTAACTGTGGCGAGTTATGACATGTGACTCTCGTCTATCGAAAGAGGCTGCTTGGGTGCTACTTTTAACTTTTTTTAGGTAAAGTGGCACTGTTATCTGTATGCTAGCTGTATTCTAGCACCAACTGTGTTCTGTGCGACTAGTTGTGGCTTGTATTGCATTCTGTCTGTTCTTTTCCTTGTTATGAATCTTGCAGCAATGCTCCCCATGCAGTGCTTGTTCCCTGGAGGGGTCTTATCCTAATGATGCCTCCATGTGCTGTGGTTGTTCTGTGTGTGAGGGAAGCATGTCTTGCTGCTTTCCATGTTCTGCTGTGTGCGAACGGGGAGAGAGTTATCTTACAGTACTGCTGCCGATGTGGTACCTCTTTTCTATGGGCGAGGGAAGCTTGCACTGCTAATGCGCATGTACTAACTATTGTTAATCAATCAATCAGTTTGGACTTATAGAGAGCGACTAATCACCCGATAGGGTATCCAGTTGCTGGGTATATGTGCAAAGAACACTAGCTTTCTTAATGTGGATGTTACCTGCTCTCTTGCATGTGAGGGAAACCTGCACTCATTTTTGCCCTTCTGGTAACTGCTTAATGTGTATGGGGAAGGGGAGTGAGGGAAGCTTGCACAGCTGATGCTCGTATTCTCCTTCTTCTACTTGTGCAAGTGAAGCCTGCTCTCCTAATGTCCATGCGGTGCCTGTTAAGCACCTAAGTGAGGAAAGTTTTATTTCTGATGACCTTATAGTACATGTGAGTATCTCTCAAAATGTTACTGATGGATCTTTACCTGTTCCATGCTTCCTGAGGGGGAGGTTTGCACCGCTCAGGACCTTACGGTACCTGTTCTCTGTGGGACAACATGCACTGTTGTTAACTTTCAGTACATCTGCTATGTGCAAGGGAAATGTACAAGCCCTTGTAACCTCTACCATATTCTTGAACACGATGCTTCTCCAGCCTACCAGCCCCAAGCTGTGCCAGTTGCAGGACAAGTAACCTGGAGAGAGGAAGCGAGGGGGAAAAGCATTTGCTGCTGCTACTAATTTGACTTTTGTGCATCACGGCAGACTTCAACAAACAAGAAACTAAACAACTGTCATTGCTGAGGCCCATTTTTATATGCACTCTACCATGTAGGCCAAACTATTAGAGATTGACAAAGTCATTATGGACAGAGAGCTACAAAGTCGTCACAGCCAGTACCTCGCCTATCTGACTAGCCATCTCTCATCACAATCTCTCATCACTTTCGGCACTCCAGCAACCAGGACAACATGCGCCGGGAGACAAAAAAAGAGCAAAAAAGGAAAACTAAGTCACAGGCCTCCTCTATCTAAACATCTAGAGTCTGAAATTACATTCCTGTACACATCAGGAACATCCCTACCCTTCTTCTGTTTAGGAAAGAGCTGAAGAGCAACCTCTTTAAAGAAGACTACATCACGAAACAACAAACAGTCCACCTTCCTTCACAAAACACTGCACCCCGCCCAGATTCATGCACATTGTACCGCAGCATTCAACCATGTACAGTGCTTAGCTGCCTTGTGGCTAGGTTTGTGCTAAAGAACTACCACATACATGCACTGATTTAAAGTGCGCGGATAGAAATACTTTATACATTTCTGTCACAGTACCTTCACCTCTCCCATACATCTGTATGTTGGTAGTCTCTTTGTCACTGGATTATCAGATGTAATCTAACTAAAAAACAGAAGTAAAAGCATAAGTGTATGCCCACCTAGTAGCCACCTTCTGGTTCTTGAACCAGCAGCATCTTGTCACCGACCGCATAAATTCCAATAAAATAGCACATACGCGTGTTTGTAAGAATTTATGTTTAGCAACAGGGTCATCTGCATAAATATCCATGTGAGGGGTGCGGGTCTGCCACAAAAGAAAGAAAATCTACATTTTGAATGTGTGGGGGATTTTGGCTGGGAAACAATGATGTATGGGGCAGGATGTGGTATACTATGGAGCATGTGTCCTTTTTAGGTCGAAGCCTACCAGCTAGCGCAGCTTTATGGTCTGCTAATGACATCTTGGGGACATTCAGAACGCTTCCCTGGGAATGCATTCGGCCCATTGGTTACAATTGGCTTTGTGTTTCACATTTGCTCGCTTTTGCATTTGCTGGCTTTATTGGTTGTGGGCTGGAGGCTGTCCAGCTTCAGTTTGTCCCTTCCGTGGCCCACACCTTATTTACTGTATTCCTCCGAGTGCTTCCTTTCTGTAAACAGGCCTTTTAGTCTTGATCTTATCTTGTTACATTTACTGTGCATTGAAAGACAGAGGTCAAATGTCAGGCTCTGTCCTCCAAGGGAGGTTGGTGTTTAATTTTCTTTCTCTGACTTCAAAGTGAGAGGATTTATGTGACAACCATGCTGGCTACTGGGGGTGTGCTGAAGAAAGGCTGTTTGTTATTTCTTTTTCTACCACACAACAAAATGTAAATGTCTGTAAATGAACTGTGCAGATATTTCATAATATATCAGAATTAGAAAAGCACAAATGAAGCACATTTTTTGTAAGTTTGAAGTGTGGTGGTAGCAAATATTTTAATACGATCAAAACAAATCAATACACTAGGTGATGTCATGTCCACACTATCGTTTTTGCACTGTATACTTTTATCAACAAAACTGTATGTCTGTACAAATATAATGGTAATTTCAACTGAAGATGTGTTGTCTGTAATGGCAGTGCGCTACTACACCATGAATACTCCACCAAATTCCATTCCACTCTACTCTACACCACTCCACTCCACTGTACTGTACACTGCATCACTCTACTCTATGCCAATGCACTCTACCGTGCACCACTCCACTCTACGCCACTTCAATTTACTCTGAAACAATCTACATTGCACTCTAATCCACTGCAATCTATGCTGCACCACTCCACTCTGCGCCACTCTACTCTGTTCCACTCTACGGCACTGCACTTTACTCTAATCACTGCACTCTATACTACTTTACTCAAAACCAATGCACTTTACGCCACTGCACTCTACCCCAATCTGCTCTGCACCACTGAACTCTATGCCAATCTACTCTACGACACTTTACATCTCTGGACTCTACACCATTGTACTCTACATCACTGCACTCTATGCTACTCTGTACCACTGTACTCTACGCCACACCTCTCTATGCCACTCTACTCTGCACCACTGTACTCTACGCTACTCCACTGTACGCCACTGCAATCTAATCTGTATCACTCGACACCACTGCACTCTACACCACTGCACCCTAGACCCACTATACTCTACGCCACTGCACTCTATGTCACTCTGTTCTACTTTGCACCACTGTACTCTACGCCACTTTACTGTGCAACACTCTACACCAATGCACTCTACACCTCTGCACCCTATGCCACTCTACTCTGCATAACTAGTCTTCGCCACTGAACTCTACTCTGCGCCACTATACTCTGCCACTCTGCTCTGTGCCACTGTACTCTATGCCACTGCACCACTCGACTGCACTCTGTTACTGCAGTCTACTGTGCACCACTGCACTCTTTGCCAATGCACTCTACACTGCTCCAGTCTAGGCCACTCTACTCTACCCTGCACCACTCCATGCCACTGCACTCTAAGCCACTATACACCACTGAAATCTACGCTGCGCCACTCTACTCGATTCTGCTCCACTCTACGCCATTCTACTCTGCACAACTGTGCTCTGTGCCTATGTACTTTATGCCACCTACTCTGCACCACTGCTCTCTACGCCACTACACGCTAATCTGCAACACCCTACACCACACAACTGCACAACATTGCGCTCTACGTCACTGCACTCTAAGCCACTCTAATCTACTCTGAACCACTATTCTCCACAGCACTCTACACTGCAACAATCTGCTCTATGCCACCATACCCTATGCCACTCTACTCTGTAAGACTGCACTCTTCACCACTGAACTCTAAGCTACCCTACCTTGCACCACTGCAATCTATGCCACTGCACTCTACTCTGTACCACTCAACTCTAGGTCACTCTACTGCGCTCTACGCCAATGCACTCTATACCACTACACTTTACACCACTCTACTCTGCATCACAGCACTCCACGCCAATGCACTCTATCCTGCACCACTCCACTCTACAACAATCTACTCTATGCCACTGCACTCTAAACCACTCTACTCCACTCTGCGCCACTCCATCCTGCGCCACTCCACTCTACACCATTGCACTCTACAACACTGCAATCTATGCTGCGCCACTCTACGCCACTACATTCTATGCAACTCTACATCGCTGCACTCTGTGCTCTACAGCACTTTACTCAAAACCAATTCACTCTTCACCATTGCACCCTACACCAATCTACTCTACACCACTGTACTTTACATCACTTCACTCTAGGCCACTCTATGACACAACACTCCATGATTCTCCACTCTATGACACTCTACTCTCTGTATGACACTACTCCACTTTACAACGTTCTACGCAATTCCCTCTGCACCACTCCATGCCACTTTACTCCACTCTATTCTACGACACACTACCCCACTTCACTCTATGCCACTCCACTCTACGACAATCTACTTCGTTCTTCACCACTCTACGCAACACCCTCTATGCCACTCTACACCGCTCCACAACACGCTATGCCAATCAACTCTAAGACAATCCACGCCCTTCCACTCTACTCCCTCCACAACACTTTAAGCCACTCCACTTTACGCCACTCCAACACTCCACGTTACTCAACTCTACACCACTTGATGGCTCTCTATGCCACCCCATAACACTTCAATCTACTCCACACTACTCTCCTTTGTGCCATTAACTTTTAGCCACGCTGAACAGCAGCCACGCTGGTGTACAATATGGCTAAAGCATATTGGCAAAGCCAATAGCTCTTGCACAGGCGAGACCCATCGGCTTTGCTAATGCTTGTTGTCCTCAAGTAATGGTGATGAAGAGATGGTTTTACACAGTTTCATGTTTGCAGATGTTCCCCTCTAAGTAATCCCTTAGAAAAAAGGGCTATTTAGTAAACTGAATGCATTCGCAATGCAAATGATGCGAGTACACGATTATCACCCTTTGTAGGAGACATCAAATAAGTGGGGAAAAATGACCTGCGGTCTAGGACTTGGTGAGACAGGAAGAACAATACCTGTGAAGAAGCCAGTGTTTGTCCCTGTGAACTAAATGATCCAGAAGGTATGCTGCAGGGGTGGACATGAAGAACAGTACCTGGGAAGAAGACAGTGTGTGTCCCTGTGAACTAAATGATCCAGAAGGTATGCTGCAGGGGTGGACATGAAGAACAGTACCTGGGAAGAAGACAGTGTGTGTCCATGTGAAATAAATGATCCACAAGGTATCCTGCAGGCAGGGGTGGCCAAGAAGAACAGGGCACCTCCTCCCACAAGAGCTGTCACCCAAAGAATGACATACACCCTATAGACAACAGGCCCTCTTGCAGGAGCTCTGTGGATACACTGCCTAAATACGCCTTGAACCGCAGGACGCCCAGCCCCTGTTTCCCCTCAGTTGAAGTAGAGTAGTGAGGGGACTGTAGAGAACACTGAAACCCCTCCCACCCTCCCTCAAGGAGAAACACATGCAGTACCACGCCCCCTTCCATCCCCAGGCACCACGTCTCACCTGTGCCTGCACCCCCACTTCCACCAGGTGCCCCGGGAATCCTGCCCCGCCTCCAGGCATGTCCGGGTAAACGCTGCGGCGCTACAGCGGGTCCGGCGGGGAACAAGAACCGCCTCTGCTAAGGTTCCGATCACCCCTCTGTCTGACAGGAGGCGGGACATTCCGGCAGCTACCATGGGGACAACAGAACGACCAATGAAACGTGATGTACGTTGGAGACGGACATCATAACAAACCGGAACAATATACGGAACTGAGGCCTATGGAAGACGTCGAAATCTAAAGTAATCCTGAACACTAGGCTGCGTGTGAGGGTTATAATCGGCCATGTTAGGTGTGGGTAATTCATCTGGCGTGTCATGAGCTGAGCATAGACTCACCATCGCCCGCCGCCCCCGCCACACATATAAATTCCTACGTATTGCGAAACGTGGGTACCTTACAATTGAAAAGTGCCAACATTGAATATAGAGCAGGTGGGAAAGCCAGCAAATCAATATAAAGAGGTCGGATCTGGACCTAGGAGTCAAAAAAGCATGAGAGTCAAATCATCATTTAACTTTAGTTGATACGGTGCAAGCAAAACCGTAAAACTAACTGAATTGCCAACATTTTATAAGCTCTCGGTGCACAGGCAGAGAAAGATAAAAGCATGTCCATTTTAAAATGCGTGTGATGTGCAATTGAATTTCAAAACATAGTTAGGCCTACTCTTGTCAAATTATTGTACTTTGTTATAATTAGTACAGTGCAAAGACTTAAATGGCGTCTCATTAATGCTGATTTAAGCACGTCATTATTCATTTTAAAATCTGCTCCCACCTGGATGTCGGAGAGCCAGCAAATTATCAGGGAGAGTCGATCCAGGGACCAGGCTTTGTTCTAAGAGAATGAGACGTGTCATCAAAATATTTTGCTTGTCAATAGTGCAATAACCTTCATGTAAACGTAAAATTAAGAAGTTTTACAACATCAAAAAAGCGCATTTGTTTGTAAAATGACTGTGTTTCACTTTAGTTGATTGCTTTATATCAATACATTGAGGGTCTTTTGTTAGAGTGATCGTTTCTAAAAAAACATTCAAAATCGCATAGCCGCCCGCTCTGATGATGAATCCATTAGCGAACCAAGAGGCAAGTCAGGTGTCAATTGCTCCTTATCTGTAGCTCAGGATCTTATTAAAGATGGAGCAACATTGTAGTCTAAACCATGTACAAGAGAGGATTTTGTACCGCGAATCTCCTGAACTGATGTATTTAAAGGCGCTGTCAAATACGATGATAAAAGAACAAAAGGCACTTTAAAATACATTTTCCTAGGATCCACAATTTGCTCAAGTTTGGTGAGGAAGTCGAGACTAGGGTGACCAACTGGCATGGGTGCAAATTCAGGACGGTGAGTGTAAAAATTCAGGACAAAGAGCCAAAATTCAGGACAAAAATTCAGTACACAAGGTCAAAATTCAGGACAAAACTTTGGAGAAAAAAAGGTACGTTTTACAGACACATCAGAGGAAGTTGCACAGTAGTATAAATACATAAAGGGGCCTTTGGTGAGCCAGCATCATTCATTGGCCTGTTACACTGTAAATTGTTAAATTTACACTTTGCTTCAGCCCACCACAGCATACAGCAAGGGGCTATAGGTCAACCCACTTTATCATTGCGCCCTTCAGTGTGAGCGATGGCACAACGTCACAGCCACTGTTCATAGTTGCCTAAAAATAGTTCCTTTCTCTTAAACTACAAACTAGGTTAAAAGTATACTTTTTAAATTCTATGTTTTTATTAATTTGAAATACGGGCTAGTTATATTGTATTCACTTCTTTTTAAAGTTCATGGTCTGTGTGGCTCCTAAAGCTTAGGCATTCCTGCCGTGGTGCCCTAGGCAGATGCAGGCACAGACACACGACATGCTGTAACTGCAGCATGGCCCATTGTCATGCTGTATGAGAGAATCGGCCACAGACAGAATGACAATCAATCAATCACAGAATTTGTAGAGCGCACTACTTACCCGCGAGGGTCTCAAGGCGCTGGGGAGAAAAAATGGGGCTAATTGACAAGTCTGCGAGGTCCCGAGGTCCTGGAGGAGCTGTGGAAGCCTCTTCACTTGAAAGGAATGCGAGCTTGGCCCCAACAGTGACTGCTGTGAAACCCCTAAGGCTTCGCAAAGGGGTCATCGCAGATTCCTGCAAACCCCAGAATTACGGACAAAAGGCATCCATAAAAAGAACTATAACGGACAACGGACTAGACACCGAAATAACGGACCGTCCGTGGTTTCCTACTGCAAAATTCAATCACTAGACTTTCATGACAGAGCTTACATTGTGAAAGCTTCCTTCATTTTTAATTACCTCCTAGGAGCGTGGGCAGTATTCAGATAGGCTGTGCATCTTCTATTTCTCCATCTATATAAAGACTATGACAGCACAGTGAGGGGCAAGACCCTCTGCAGCAGGATGGGTTGGTGTGGGAGGGCAGATTTACACAATGAGATAAGAGCATTGGTGGCAGAGCAGGACAAAGCCACATCAAAGCTCGGCTTGTTTTCAGCTCCAGGGTCCAAGATGACCTCAAGAAGAGCCATTGCCAGGAGTCGAGCTCAAGCCTTCAGTGGCTTGCTCCCCTCTATGCACATTCACACAAAAACAGTTCCAGAAATATGTTGTAAAACAAAGACGCCCAGTAGTCCAGGGTAGGTACAGTAGGATTATTTATTAAGTTAGATGGTAAGATCAAGAGCCCCACCAGGAGCAGCCTTCCTGCTGCTCAGCCCATCCTCCGACTGACTTTCTCACTCATCCAACATTCCACAGCATCACCACACGAACATTCCACACCACACTCACACTGGCTGAGCAGCAGGTATAACATATCTCCCTTCTTTACAAAGGATAACTGTTGGACTTGGCCCTTTTCCCCAGAAATTTTTCGTTTTTCCCCCTAGCCTTTTTACCATGTGTGAAATAATACCTGCTGCACAATGGCGTGCGCAGATTTAGGTGTACTGTTCTAAAGAAATGTTACTTTTAAACTGGACAACAGTGCTGAGTTGCAGGTGCTCTCTCACACAAGATGGCTGCCACAGGTCCCTGCTACTGCAGAGGGGCCTTGCACACATACACACTAGTAGCCAGGGTCAGGCTGGGACATAGGGATACAGTATCCATTCCGTCCCCGCCTCTGGGCCACATAGCCAGACATGTAGAAGGTTCCAGAACCTTCCGGGCTGTGGGAGGAGTTATGTTTTGCCGCCTTTAGGAGGGTCACCTGACCTAGGGGTATAAGAGGCTTGGAGGAAATCTTTAGTCAGTTGGGGCACCACTGATCCTGGGAGAACCTCTGCCGGAGTACAGGCTTTTGGGCCTAGGGGGAGACCTACACTACTGCTGCTGACAAGGCTTAGGCACTGCTGTAGTAAGTTAGCTGAGGAACGCCCACCACCCACTGACCTTGCCCAGCGTGAGGGGACCCAGGGAACCACCTTCAGCGTGCTGGGAAGTAACATCAAGCACTCCCAGAACCACCAACTCATTCCCCCTCATAAGAAGAAACTCCTGACAAGAAACTCTTGACAAGAAACTCATAACAAGAAACTTCTGACAAGAAACTCCTGACAAGAAACTCCTAAGAAGCAACCAATCTAGAACAGCCGCAAGAAACCTTAATTTGGGAGGCCTGACCGACCAGCAAGGCCTGAAACCTAAACTGCCAAACTGGGGATCACCAGGTAAAGCGCCGTGCCCTGAAGCGCTAGACCTTCACCCCCTATCTATTCCTGCCTGCTGCTGGGCTGCCCCCCAAGAACCTTTCCAGTCAGCCCTGCCCACAGGCTGCTGGTGCGCCCCACGCTATGTCTCCACGAGGGAGAAACTGCCCCCCCCCAAGTCACTGACTTCGTGACCGAATCGCCGCCGCGGCCGCCGCCGCGTGAAGAGAAGTGCTGTGGTGAGGGAGGCCCTCCTCGAGAGCGTGTGGTGAGGTGCGCCGTCCGCGCCCTCACTGAAGGAAGTGCTGTGGTGAGGGAGGCCCTCCTCGAGTGAGTGTGGTGAGGTGCGCCGTCCGCGCCCTCACCGAAGCCTCCAAATTGCCCCCAGAGATCACCGCCGGGGCCCCACCGCCGAAGTCGCGGCCAAAGGAATCGCCGCCGCAGCCCAAGGGGGCCGCGTGAAGCCGCCGCGGCATAGCGGGACCAGCGAGGCCTCCAGGCCCCGCCGACGCCGTTGCTGGGCAACCGGGGACGCCAGCCGCGCCCCCGGGAAGGCCGCGCAGCGATTGGGCGCCGGCTCCCGCCACGCCCCCAGCGCCGACGGAGGCCGAGGAAGAGCTCCGGACCCGCAGAGGGAGACGGGGAGCCGGCCGGAGAGGACTGCCGGCTCCCGCTCCCCTTCCCGCACTCCCGTAATCCCCCTACTTGATCCCGGGGGCCGGAGGAGGGTGATACCGGCCCCCGCAACGACCCGCAATTCCAGCCAGAAGGCCGAGGCACCCCGACCGGGCCCCGCCCTTCAGAACACGGGCCGGCCCGGGAGATCGACAGTCGCCGTGAAGCGCGACCAACGACCAACTCATCAGGTGAGCCCAGGAGGCCCCTAGGGCCCGCAGAGACGCCACTGGGGGCCGGGGGCCACCATTAACCCTTGAGATTATCCCTATGAGGCGAGGCCCCGGAGAGGAGTGGGCCTGGCCTGAATTAACCCCTGAGGGACACAGAAGCCCCAGAATACGGGACATGTTGAGGGGTTCCCCACATTGTTCATTAATTTAATGATGACGCCTACTGTAATTACTGTCTAGGCCTATGCTTATAACTTCAAAGTCTTTACCTAGTGTGAAGGTGTTTAATTGAATTGAGCTGAAGTGTACACCGCCAAGAGTTGAAGTGTTTTATGTTACAGGTGTACCGGAGTTGCGACGCCCACTGTACTGAATGTGGGTGCGCCTAGATTAATGCAGGCCCTGTTTGAAATGTAACGTGAAATGCCCTCTTTTAAGTAATTGAATATTCCTGAAGTGAACTGTATGTTTAGGCCCATGGTTTATTAATGCACCTTGTGATCATTATTGGTGCTACGTTTAGGAGATGATTCCTGCGGCCTTTTAATGGCCTACAATGTTGATGAGCTATGATGCTTTAATAAGAATGTGCACCAGTTGAGTAATGCAATGATTTTAAATGTAGATCTGAATTAATCTGCCTCATCTGATGCTACCTTGATTTATATAAAAGATCTTGATTTTAAATACACAAGCCTGGTGTGGTGTCCTGTTATTGCGTCCGCATTCCTGAGTCAAAGTAAGAGTGTGCTGCACAACTGCCTTACACATTGCCTTCGCGTGCTTTCCCGCCTCGCGCCATGCTACCGTGACGGACTCGGTAACCCCGTTTCCAACATTGGTGTTCAGCGGTGGGATAAGGACTGGTGTTTGTGCAGCACCCTACAGTGACTCAGTGTGCGCCGCAATTGGACACCTATTGAAATGCAAGTGCTAGGAATTCTTTTATGATTGCCGATTGTGTACATTCCTGCGTTAGACCTGCTACCTACAGTCTAGAACCCTTTCCCTAAATTGTCTGGGGCCCCACCTAGGAGGATGGAGTTTGAGTTGGCCAACCTAGAAAGGTATACAGTGACACAGCTCAAGGAGTTCTGCCTAAAGAGGGGGGTGGCCGTCAAGCGAGGCGCCAGGAAGGAGGTGCTTCAGAAAGCTTTGAGGGCATGGGTAATGGCCCACCCGGAGGGAAGAGGGGACGAGGAGCAGGGGGAGGCAGACAACCCAGGAGAACTGGACCTACTGCACATTGATGTTAGCGAGAATGTGTTGCCAGGAAGACGTTCCAGGGCAGGCAGTAGTGCGTCAGGGGGAGTTTGTCGGCAGAGGAATTTGAGGACAGGAGGGAGGAGAGGCAATTAACATTAGAACTTGCTAGGATGGAAAGGGAGGGAGAACAGGCAAGGCTAGCCATGGAGGAAAGGAAGCTTGCGCATGAGCTTAGCCTGAAGGAACTAGAGCTCCGAGCCTTGCAGATGGAGATGCAGGGCAAAGTGAATGGTGGCAGCGTACCTGCTGGGGTTCCACAGGAGCCCAAATTTTATCTACCAAGAGAGGTGATAGCCAGTTTTAGTGTAGGATATGACATCGATAAGTGGTTGGCGGCGTACGAGGTGGCTTTGGTGGCCCATAGAGTTCCTGAGAGCTACTGGGGGGGAGGTCTCTACAGGTACATACCTCCACCAGTAAGGGACACACTTTTAACCTTGGATAAGGGGGATCAGACCAACTACCCTATCATGAAGGAGGCCCTGCTTAAGAAGTTTGGCCTCACCCCAGAGAAGTACCGCCAAAAGTTCCGCAACAGCCACAAGCTTCACACACAAAACTGGGTGGATTTTTTTGATTATGCCCGTAAGGCATTGGGGAGTGATCCTGAAGGGAGTGGTGCAGGGATCTTCCAACCCAGCGAGGTGGGAGAGGTGGAGAATAGCCCAGCTAGGTCCCAGGATAGTGAGCGGGTTGTAGGGCCTCACATCCTATCTATAGGAAGGAGTGAGACGGGGAGGTGTCCCGAGGTGCCCCAACCGCAGTCTCAGGGCCTGGAGAGTTCCATAAGGGAACCCCAGGTTGGGAGCCTAGGCTGTCCCGATGGGCCATCCATGGAAGGGGATCCCCCAGTGACAGGAGAACCCGGGGCGTATGTATTCAGAGCTCCAGGGGTTCTGGGGTCTGCCCAGCCACAGGATTTAGATCCTGGGCTGGGGTGCCAGGTTCAGGGGCTGCCTGACCTGGCGGGAGGGACGTCTGTAAGCAGTGTCCCTCCGGAGCTGACTCCCAGGGGTGCTTCTCCAGGTGGGAGGGTGCGGAACTCTGGGAGGGGGTGCAGAGGAAGGGAGGACTCGCCTCTGGCACCAGGGCAACCTAAGGGTTTAGACCCTGGGTTGGTGGATCGGATGCAGGGTCACGGCCCTGGAAGAGTGAGAGAGTGGTGTTCTGAGGGTGCCCCACATAGGAGGAACGTGCGGAACCCCAGACGGAGGAGGAGGAGGAGAGTGGTCAACGGGTACTACGGGCCTGGGGCTACTGCCCCCCACTCTGTGAGACAGCCAGGGCCAGAGACATCTGGATGGCCAAGGGGCCGGTCCTGGCTGCAGCCAACTAGGGAGCACCAGTGGGGTGGCTTCGTTGGTCCAGGGAGGTTTGAGAGAGGGAACCACCGGGTTCCAGAGTGGAGAAGGACCTGCGGGTGTTCCTGCAGTTGTGGGCCCGCGTCCAAGTTTTCTCGCCCGAAGCAGGGAAGCCCATCAAGGCATTGATCGGTCTACCCTGGCTTTTGGCTGGGAGTGGGTTGTGTTGGACTTGGCCCTTTTTCCCAGACATTTTTCGTTTTTCCCCCTAGCCTTTTTACCATGTGTGAAATAATACCTGCTGCACAATGGCGTGCGCAGATTTAGGTGTACTGTTCTAAAGAAATGTTACTTTTAAAATGGACAACAGTGCTGAGTTGCAGGTGCTCTCTCACACAAGATGGCTGCCACAGGTCCCTGCTACTGCAGAGGGGCCTTGCACACATACACACTAGTAGCCAGGGTCAGGCTGGGACATAGGGATACAGTATCCATTCCGTCCCCGCCTCTGGGCCACATAGCCAGACATGTAGAAGGTTCCAGAACCTTCCGGGCTGTGGGAGGAGTTATGTTTTGCCGCCTTTAGGAGGGTCACCTGACCTAGGGGTATAAGAGGCTTGGAGGGAAATCTTTAGTCAGTTGGGGCACCACTGATCCTGGGAGAACCTCTGCCGGAGTACAGGCTTTAGGGCCTAGGGGGAGACCTACACTACTGCTGCTGACAAGGCTTAGGCACTGCTGTAGTAAGTTAGCTGAGGAACGCCCACCACCCACTGACCTTGCCCAGCGTGAGGGGACCCAGGGAACCACCTTCAGCGTGCTGGCAAGTAACATCAAGCACTCCCAGAACCACCAACTCATTCCCCCCCTCATAAGAAGAAACTCCTGACAAGAAACTCCTGACAAGAAACTCCTAAGAAGCAACCAATCTAGAACAGCCGCAAGAAACCTTAATTTGGGAGGCCTGACCGACCAGCAAGGCCTGAAACCTAAACTGCCAAACTGGGGATCACCAGGTAAAGCGCCGTGCCCTGAAGCGCTAGACCTTCACCCCCTATCTATTCCTGCCTGCTGCTGGGCTGCCCCCCAAGAACCTTTCCAGTCAGCCCTGCCCACAGGCTGCTGGTGCGCCCCGCGCTATGTCTCCACGAGGGAGAAACTGCCCCCCCCCCAAGTCACTGACCTCGTGACCGAATCGCGGCCGCCGCCGCGTGAAGAGAAGTGCTGTGGTGAGGGAGGCCCTCCTCGAGAGCGTGTGGTGAGGTGCGCCGTCCGCGCCCTCACCGAAGGAAGTGCTGTGGTGAGGGAGGCCCCCCCTCGAGTGAGTGTGGTGAGGTGCGCCGTCTGCACCCTCACCGAAGCCTCCAAATTGCCCCCAGAGATCACCGCCGGGCTCGGGGCCCCACCGCCGAAGTCGCGGCCAAAGGAATCGCCGCCGCAGCCCAAGGGGGCCGCGTGAAGACGCCGCGGCCTAGCGGGACCAGCGAGGCCTCCAGGCCCCGCCGACGCCGTTGCTGGGCAGCCGGGGACGCCGGCCGCGCCCCCGGGAAGGCCGCGCAGCGATTGGGCGCCGGCTCCCGCCACGCCCCCAGCGCCGACGGAGGCCGAGGAAGAGCTCCGGACCCGCAGAGGGAGACGGGGAGCCGGCCGGAGAGGACTGCCGGCTCCCGCTCCCCTTCCCGCACTCCCGTAATCCCCCTACTTGATCCCGGGGGCCGGAGGAGGGTGATACCGGCCCCCGCAACGACCCGCAATTCCGGCCAGAAGGCCAAGGCACCCCGACCGGGCCCCGCCCTTCAGAACACGGGCCGGCCCGGGAGATCGACAGTCGCCGTGAAGCGCGACCAACGACCAACACATCAGGTGAGCCCAGGAGGCCCCTAGGGCCCGCAGAGACGCCACTGGGGGCCGGGGCCACCATTAACCCTTGAGATTATCCCTATGAGGCGAGGCCCCGGAGAGGAGTGGGCCTGGCCTGAATTAACCCCTGAGGGACACAGAAGCCCCAGAATACGGGACATGTTGAGGGGTTCCCCACATTGTTCATTAATTTAATGATGACGCCTACTGTAATTACTGTCTAGGCCTATGCTTATAACTGCAAAGTCTTTACCTAGTGTGAAGGTGTTTAATTGAATTGAGCTGAAGTGTACACCGCCAAGAGTTGAAGTGTTTTATGTTACAGGTGTACCGGAGTTGCGACGCCCACTGTACTGAATGTGGGTGCGCCTAGATTAATGCAGGCCCTGTTTGAAATGTAACGTGAAATGCCCTCTTTTAAGTAATTGAATATTCCTGAAGTGAACTGTATGTTTAGGCCCATGGTTTATTAATGCACCTTGTGATCATTATTGGTGCTACGTTTAGGAGATGATTCCTGCGGCCTTTTAGTGGCCTACAATGTTGATGAGCTATGATGCTTTACTAAGAATGTGCACCAGTTGAGTAATGCAATGATTTTAAATGTAGATCTGAATTAATCTGCCTCATCTGATGCTACCTTGATTTATATAAAAGATCTTGATTTTAAATACACAAGCCTGGTGTGGTGTCCTGTTATTGCGTCCGCATTCCTGAGTCAAAGTAAGAGTGTGCTGCACAACTGCCTTACACATTGCCTTCGCGTGCTTTCCCGCCTCGCGCCATGCTACCGTGACGGACTCGGTAACCCCGTTTCCAACAATAACAATAGAAGCTCTTGCATGCCTGTTTATACTATAGCAGACAAAGCGTAGTAAAAGTGCATGGAAATAACAGGTGGAAAACATTACACACATGATGCAAAAAAGAATAAGCAACATGTCATAACATATTAATTGGAAAGGACCATGGACGTTGCCACCACAAATAAAGAAAATACATTTAACCAAATGATAAGAATACACTCGCATTCTCCCTTCTTTACAAAGAAACAAATAAGAATACACCCATTTTCTCCCTTTCTAACCAGCAACAACATACACTCTACCACACCACAAGTACCCTAACAGACTCCTAATGCCACAAACATGCCAGCTGGCCAGGCTGACATAAAAGACAGCACGCAGGGAACCAACCAATGGAGGCACGGTAGAGAACTGTCCAAAACAAATGAAAACTTACGGGGAAATTGAAACACCTAGGCTTAACACTGCCCCGACCCTAACCCATAGTGAGGGTGAAACAACTCTTCAAACAGAGGTCATTTGGCTTAATTAATGCCCTTCATCCTAACCCACAGAAAGGGTGGAACAACACTTCAATGACACGTCATATATTGCATAAACTCTGCCCCTCACCCTTACCCCGTAGGAAGGGTGGAACAAAACTACAAACACCACTAATTTGGCTTACTCTCTGCCCTTCCCCCTTACCCCGAAGGAAGAGTGGAAAAACCTCAAACACCCATGAGTAGGCTTAATTGCTGCCCTTCACCCCTAGCCCATAGTATGGGTGGAACAAAATTTCAATCAGAAGAAGGTTTGGCTTCAACCCCTGCCCTTCACCCTTACCCCGTAGGAAGGATGGCACACTAAAAACATCTTAAAACACCCATGAGTTGGCTTAGTCCCACCCCTACCCCGTAGGAAGGGTGGAACAACAAACTTCAAACACATTAATTTGGCACAAACTCTGCCCTTCACCCTTTCCCCGTAGGAAGGGTGGAACAACAAACTTCAAACACATTAATTTGGCACAAACTCTGCCCTTCAACCTTTCCCCGTAGGAAGGGTGGAACAACAAAAAAGCAAACTTCAATCACACTTCAAACACAAGTCAGGACCAGGACCTGGTCTCACCTCCAGACCTTAGGACCCGAACTTATAGTCGCCCTAACCTCTCGTCGCCAAAATATATTGTAAAAGAAAGACACCCAGTAGCCCAGGGTAGGTTAAGTAGGATGATTTATTAAGTTAGATGTTAAGATCAAGAGCCCCACCAGGAGCAGCCTTCCTGCTGCTCAGCCCATCCTCCAGCTGACTCCACACTCATCCAACATTCCACAGCATCACCACACGAACATTCCACAACCCCAGTTACACTGGCTGAGCAGCAGGTATAACAGGACTGCTATAGCAATGAGTGCTTTTTGATACAAAAAAATATATATTCGCTTTTATCCATTGTGTTTTTAAGATTGATGGAGTCCCAGCAGCTTCCTGAACAAGTAGCGTTTGAATAAACCAAAACAAAACAAACACTGACAAAGCCAAAAGACTGGTGGCCTACACCAGACCTATCTGCTTAGCCAATGCCCGTTATTTAGCCAACTTTATATAGCATGAAGATTGCCTGAAGGCATTTGAACACTTTACATAAGAAATAATAGGTTTTATGCAAGAAATTAGCAGACCAAAGCAATAGGGACCAGCAGAGCTGGAAAGCCATGAAGGCGCGTTCATCCCTCATACTTTTTCTTAGATCAAACCACTAAGTGATGCTCCACATAACGCAATAGCCACATCTCTGTGGTCATCACGCACGACATTGGAACACATCCCACCTAGAATCAAAAAAAGACATCCCGCCAACCCTGTGACGTTCAGCATGCTATATGTACTAGCAAGTGCTTCAGCCTCCACATAGGGGTAGTGAGAGGTATATTAATGCTATAATACAACACAGTGGCAGAGTGGACTTCGATGGCATAGGAGGGCCATACATAGAAAATAATAAATTCCATGAGAAAACAGAGAAGACCACAAAGCCTACCTTTCAAACTTTTGCAGCAGCTTGGCAGGTGAAATTTCAGGATGTGGTTTCATCTTTCCAACATTCATTTTAGTGGGAGTTTTCAGTTTTTTTTCTAGCCCAAAAATGAAATAATTTTATGCTTCAGGGCAGATTTGAAGCCTTATGTACATAGCCACTGGAATTATGCGATTGTGCGGCCGCAGCGTTTTTTGCATAGTTATGGATTTGCCGCGTTTGTCACATAATCCAACATCTCCTGCATAATCTCCACATTTTAACTAAAAAAATGTTTCTTGCTCAAATGGTTCAAAAGTTACTAAAAACGTAGCGCCACATGTTGCAGCACAGTGGAAGGTCATTTGTAAAAGTCGACTAGTCTCCTTTACGATGCTTATTTCTGTATTTGCATATTAAACTGGAACTAATTAGGTGCAGCCAATGCCCAGACAGGGTTAACAAGTGTTAAAATGACAAAATAATGCAGTAATACAACTACAAAATGTGCAGCATATTTTGATTTTCTTGCAGCATAATTTACCCAACACTGCCAGCATAATTTGGCCCTCCCCTGCCACATAATTCGTGGCCCTATCTATGTGTAAAGCAAACTGAGCTTCGATAAATACGTTACAGGATTTGCTGGATTACTTATTTATTGTGCTCATTTGATGCACTGAGTAAACATAAATTCTAGTCAGGTCATGTTTTGCAAAGTAGCAAGCAGTCAGGCCAAAGCGCCCTTCAATTTCACAGCCCCTGAACTGCAGCAGCAGGCATCATTTCACAGCAGCAAGGCAGCCCTAGCGGGTGAAGGAGAGAGGCTGATGGGAGGATGGGTATAAGGCTCCTCCTCCCCTCCCCGAGGGCATGTCACACCCTCCAAAGGCGAGTAAATTGTGAGGTATGCCACTGTGATAACAACAGTGAGTTGAAAAAAATCTACTCCAAAAGTGTAGCTTACACTCAGATATTGGGAATAGCCAAAAACTAGTAAACGTACTCAAAAGTGCAAATTACTCGGGGATGTAGCCTGGCAAGATGATTGACAGGACGTGTTAGTCCTCGTCTCTGGGCCCTCCTCACATAATCCTGTATCATCCTGGTGTTAGTGGGGATCTCTAATATGATATATACAGTGACTATGAGTGCCTGCCTTGCACATCGACATGCAAATCTTCTGGGGAGGAACTCAATTCTGGCCCTTCGTCCTTGGGAATTGGTGAGGCATAGTGGTCGCTCGACAGGATGTCAGACTGCAGATTCTGCCTGCAGTGGAGGCGAGGAGTAGTACTGGACCTGCTGACTGCCACTCCTTGGTATTGCGGAAAGAGGGAGCAGCTAAAATATCGCACAGGGTTGCTTGCTTTAATGTGCTCGTGCACTGCAGCCATTTTTACTCCTTGAGGGACAGCTAGAGCGGCCATTTTGGTGAGTGTGCGCTCTAACTTATCTAATTACCCTGATGTACCTAATCAGGGATGCAGCGCAGACACGCAGCGGACGCACCACCGGCTCGCCAAAGGCAAGCCCGTTTGCACCCTGAAGCGTCCAGCGCCAGCCACAATGCCGGTGCCACCACAAAAGGTACTCCACGTCTTTCCTATAGCCCTTCTCAATTCCGGATTTGGCCCCAATCCCCACTTGTATACCCTTTAGTCCTTACACCCTTGATTCTATAAAGAGCAAGTGTACCTCGTGACTTTCACACTAATCCCAGGGACCCACATACAATAGATCAACCAGGGCTGATTCCCACCTTTGTAGCAGCCTTGATTAATTCTCGATCTCTTCCAAACATGCATACAATGTCCACAACCTATTGTATGAGGAAGATCTTGATGCTTTAATTATAACAGAAACTTGGCTCATAAACTCCTCTGGCCTGGACATCTGGACGGCAGTCCCCAAAGGCTTTAAAATTTTGAGGAAAGATCGAGACAAGAGTAGAGGGGAAGGGCTTGCGATCATCTATAAGGAGTGTTATAGCTTGGCCCGCCTGGCCCCAATGGAACTGGATGGAGCAGAGACTTTAGGCTTCACTCTCTTCCTCTCGCCTAATCAATCTGTATTGGGGGCACTTATTTATAGGCCCCCGGGTCCCACAGGAGGGTTCATATCCTCAGTATGCGATGTCCTGGCCCCTTTAACTCTCAGAAATGCACATTGCATCCTGTTGGGAGACTTCAATTTACACATGGAGTGTGAAAATGCGAGAGAAAGCTCTGTGCTTCTAGAGAATTTGGCTGTTATGGGCCTTACCCAATCAATCTTTTCCCCCACGCATCTTGCAGCCACACCTTAGACCAAATCTTCACTTCTTTACCTCTTGAAGTTGACATTCCTATCCCTCTGGTTTGGGCACACCACTACATGCTCAGGTTCAGATAGGCAAAGCTTAGAGGCCCACCAGTTAATAAAGGTGATTTATCCCGTACGGTAAGAGCCTTTCATAAGGCTCAATCTGAAGTAGGCTGGAAGAGGGAAATCCCTCTCTCTCCGGCAAGGTTGATGATGATGTTAGTCTGAAAGATAGTTGGATTGAATCCTCCATCCGAGCTCTAGCTCCAGAAAGATGGAATCAGCAGCGCCGGACTAAACCGTCTTGCCCATGGTATAATCACTCCCTCAGAATAACCAAGCTAGAATGTAAACGTAAAGAGAGGCAATGGAGGGTGACCTACTGCCCTATAGCAAAAGCAGAGTATAAAGTAGCTCTAGGAAAATATCATAAAGAAATTAAATTAGCAAAAAACTCTATTTTGAGGCTAACATTTTTAATGTGGGAAACCATTCCAGGGAAATTTTTTAAATTATTAAATCTTTCACCTCTCCTGAAGCAAGCACAAACCACAAACTTCCTTCCCAGGAATGGTGTGAACAACTCGCCCTTTTCTTTCATGAGAAAATAGCCACTATCCAGGCTAGCCTTACCCCACTTGGAGTTGAAAGCGACACCTTGGGCTATGGCACAGATATGACAACCCGCAATGAGAATATGGAAGTGTTTAGTCCAGAGTTCTCTCAATTAGTCCCCGTCACTAAAGATAAAGCCAACATTCTTGAATCCTTCTTGCCGATCCCCATGGAAGATTCTCTTTTAGCTTTGAGTCGCCTCAAATCAGGAACTGCCTCTGATCCAGGTCCCACCTTTATTCTATCTCGCGGGGCGGAGGCTCTTAACCTGCTCGTGAACCAGTTGCTTAATAGCTCCCTCTCTTCAGCTATTATGCCCAAAAAATGGAAACAGGCGAAAATTGTACCATTTCTAAAAAAACTCAGGCAGACCCCACTGATCCGGCCAATTACAGACTGATCTCTCTTCTTCCAGCTCTTTCAAAAGTGTTGGAAAAACATGTCAACCAACAGCTATCTTCCCACCTAGAAAACAATAACTTGCTACATGCTAGTCAATCGGGGTTTAGCCCCAACTGCAGAACTGAGACAGCTTTGTTGGAGGTAGTCGATTTCATCAGACTTAGCCTGGATGCTGGTGATTGGGCGCTGCTGATTCTGTTAGACCTATCGGCTGCGTTCGACACGATCTCTTACCATATCCTGTTAGCCCGTCTCAGCTGGGTGGGAATTAGGGGGCAGGCCTGAAATTGGCTTGCATCTTTTCTTGAGGAGAGAGGACAAGAGGTGTGGTGTCCCCCTTTTTCCGCGGACTCTCGTAAATTGAGGGTTGGAGTGCCACAGGGCTCGACTCTGAGCCCTACTCTATTTAATGTATATCTCACTCCCTTGGCTACCCTGGCAGAATCACTAGGGGCCAAAATCATGTCATATGCTGATGACACACAACTGTTCTTCTCTTGGAAGCAAAATGAGGCATTCCTAGGTGATAAAATCCGTAACTGCCTTACTGCAGTGTTTAGGTGGCTCTCATTAAATCAACTAAAATGTAATGCTGGGAAAACCGAGCTACTCTTCTTCGGTCTAGATGCCGAGGTATCTTGGCAGTTCTTCTGGCAATCTGATGCCCCTCTCCGCAGTCTCAAAATCTTTTGGTGAAAAACGTGGGCATTAAATTTGACGGACAATTGCTGTTTCGCACCCAAGTCAATTTGGTGCTGGGTACTTGTTTTGCCCTGGTACATATGTTGCGAAAATTCCTGTATCTTTTTTCCTTTACGGCCAGACAACAAGTGATCCAAGCCCTGATCACATCACGGTTGGACTATGGGAACAGACTTTAAATGGGCCTACCCAAATACCCGATTGATAGGTTGCAGTTGGTCCAGAATGCAGCAGCTCGAACAATATTCGGGTTACCCCGTAATTCCCATGCCACAGGACTTTTTCAGAGTCTCCACTGGCTCCAGCTGAGAAAAAGGATCATCTTTAAGATACTGCTTTTTACTCAGAAAGCTCTACAAGGAACTGGCCCGGGCTATCTACAAGATAGAATTAAGTTCTATACTAACCAGAGAAACCTTCGCTCTGCAAATCTTTGTCTTGCCAAAGTTCCGCGGTTTAGGAAGGCAAGGTCTGAGGGCAGATCTTTCTCTTTCCTGGGTCCCTCCTTGTGGAATAAACTTCCGCTGACACTCAGATGTATCAAGGCTACACCTGTGTTTTGGAAAAAACTCAAGACCTGGCTCTTCTCCGGTCCCTTAGACTTCCCCTCCTATTTCCAGCTGACTGCTCTTTCTGCATTAGCGGCAGGACACTCCTTGGAGTAACCGTTGCCTCTATAAATACACTACATAGACATAGACTGCTGCCTAGGTCCTAGCGGAGAGACTCTGGCTGTCTGGTGAGGCAGTGGGCGCTAACGTCCAATGACAAAGGGGCGTCTGGAGACCTGCAGTGCGCCACTGGCCTAGCAATACTAGGAGAGTGTTGACCTCCCTGTGGCAGCCTGACTAGTGACTTTTGGAGCTCCTGGGTGCTGTGGTTGGAGGTATTCAGACATGTTGGGCCACCCACCCCAGGGTTGGGGCTCTTGGGGCCGCAGAATGGTATTGAAATTTGGTTGGTCCTCCAGTTACCGGCCAGGGCCTTGCAGGGCCCCCTGAGGATTTGGACCCTGTCTGTGGTGGATACATTGCTGTGGGGCCTAGCGCTGGAAATTTCCCTAGAACTCCTCAACAGAAGGTGATAACAGCAGAGGGAACATCGCCCCCAGTGGTGATAGCTGAACTTTTTGTTGCCGGAGGAGGTGAAGGGGCTGAGACCGGGCCAGGTTTTGGGTGCCCGTGGTGGAGGGCGATGTGGGCTGTGTGCTGAACCCACAGCCAAGTCAGGACTGCTGTGGTGCTCCCCCTGCCAGACCCCGGTGGACAGGGCAGCGTTGGTTCTTTCCCTCCCCTGTTGTATGGTGTCCCGCCAGCCATCTGAGGGTGGAAGCCACTCACTGCCTGCTGACGGAGGGCGCTAGGCCAAGGGAAGATCCTTGTGGAGCCCTGTTCATGGCTGTACACTCCAGCATGGGAATGGGCAGAGAGTGAAAACCTTCCAAACAGACAAAGATCGATCAATATGGGGGGGGAGCAACGGCCGGCAGGTGAGACTGTGGACTTCCAAAGGAGCGCAGGTTTTGCTGGCAATAACCCAGACACACTAGAGACGAAAATTGATACCATCTCCATTGAGATCAACTTGTTACAGGCCGATCTTCGTATAATTAACAAACAGACAACAGAAATCGAAAATACTGTGGATGTGTTGAAATCTGATATGACGGAGGTTCGACCTAAGCACCGCTCACTGACTGATACAATACAGCAGCTTAAGGTACATTTGGAGGATACAGAGGGTAGGCCCCACTGCATTAATTTACGCATTGTTGGATTTCCTGAACGCTCTGAGTGGGGGAAGCCTGTACATTCCTTGAGGCATGAATCAAAAAGTCCCTACGCCCTTCCGACTTGTCCCCCCTGTTTATATTCGAAAGGGCATACACGGCGTTGGTGCTGCCTCAACCACCAGGTGCACCTCCCAGAACAATAATCGCCAACATTCTTAGTTATCAGGACAGAGACTGTATTTTACAGAGGGCTTGCCAAGCCCAGGACCTAACCTATGACAACCACATAGTAAGAATCTTCCCAGAGTATATGAAGAGTGTCCAAAACAAATGGAAATCCTATGCGGGGGTCAAACAAAAGCTCAGGGTCATGGGCCTTCAGTACATGTTTTTGTATCCAACGAAACTATGTGATTCATGAAGGGTAGGCACATTTTTTACATGATCCTGTAGATGTTTGGCGCTCGCAAGCCCCCGATCGTGAACTGGTTCTAACAGGTTTCCAAGACTGCGTGGTGGAATGCAATGACCTGGCGGAAGGGGAAGGTTACAGGGCCATATCCCATCACCCCAACACTCGGGGAGCAGAGTGGTGGTGGTGGACAATGGCACGCTGGACATCAAGTAACAAGAGGCAGCCTTGGTAACTGGCCAGGATACGGAGTGCACCGTCTGCGACACTGCCTGTATAGCTCTGTCTCTGGGAACAACTGAACCGGGGCCCTGAGTGGCAACCTTCAGAGAGACTGCAGTGGCTTCGTCTGTAATCAGAGATGGAGAGTACAGCCCGATGGACATAAACCTTGGGTCCAGGGTTGCCGGGGGATTAGTGTTCGGAGGTGGAACTACATCATTTGTGTGATGTATGCTTCCTGTGCAAGTTAATGTTTTTGATGTGGCCTATACCCCGAAACGCCATGGAACATCTGGGATGTCTGTTTGGTGCGGGCCTGGAGGTTTGGGCCTACAGGTGGGAGCTAGTCTACCCTTGCACACTTCAGACTGGGTGGGCGCATTGGGTGATCACTTAGGTTTCCTCCATTACCATTGCTGCAAAGACGTCGCTTGGGATGGACTTGCTCAGAGTGAAAATGGAGAGACTTGATTTGTTGAGTTGTGTTGGTGTGTTTCAGGGACTGAGGGGATGGGAGAATATCAGGTGCAGTTTTATGTGCATCATGATGGTGTGACACTGGCAGTGTGGATATTGTGCACAGGCAGAGACTCCCACAGCATTAATACCCTACATTCAGCCTATCGCCCCCGACAGTCCCAGGGCCTTACACAGCGATCACGCATCTAGAACTGGTTCTATGGGCACAGTTGTAAGGTCCCTTACATGGAACCTTTGGGGACTTAACAGATATATAAAAAGGTATAGATTGCACATGATCCTTAAGAGGTATTCTGTCGACATTGCATTTCTTCAAGAAACACAATAAATGGATGCTGAAGTGCAGAAGCTCTGTAAGAAATGGAGTGACCACATTTTTGCTGCTACATATTCGTTTTATGCTAGATTGGTGGTCATATGAGTGGCCACTGGTGTTCCTTTTCAGCATCATTACTCAAGTGTCAGTGTCGAAACACACTATGTCCTGGTCTACAGATTGCTAGACGGGACCGAAATTTGGGCCTGATTTAGATCTTGGCGGACGGGTTACTCATCCAGTCCCCCGAAATATAAATCCCATTATATCCAATGGGATTTATATTATGGCAGACGGGATATCCCTTGTGATGGAGTAACCCGTCCGCCAAAATTTAACTCAGGCCCTTTGTCGTGTTAAACAATTACACACCTAATACAGACGACAAAGCATACTTTCGTGCTCCGTTTGATGTGGTTGAACCCTATGCTGACGTGCCTGTCATCTGGGGGACAGACAAGGGTCGAAACAGACACCCATTTTGACCCTGCCCAAACCAGGGATGACCGAAGCCTAGATAGAAGTAATGGCCAATTTGTAAGGTGTGGATATAAGAGGTGAGATGTACCATGAAGTCCGAGGATACTCCTAACACTCCACCATCTATGATACATATAGCAGGTTTGACAGATTCCCGATACCATGAAGCCCGAGGATACTCCTTACACTCCACCATCTATGATACATATAGCAGGTTTGACAGATTCCCGATACCATGAAGTCAGAGGATACTCCTAACACTCCACCATCTATGATACATATAGCAGGTTTGACAGATTCCCGATACCATGAAGTCAGAGGATACTCCTAACACTCCACCATCTATGATACATATAGCAGGTTTGACATGTTCCTGATACCATGAAGCCCGAGGATACTCCTTACACTCCACCATCTATGATACATATAGCAGGTTTGACAGGTTCCCGATACCATGAAGCCCGAGGATACTCCTTACACTCCACCTTCTATGATACATATAGCAGGTTTGACAGGTTCCCGATACCATGAAGCCCGAGGATACTCCTAACACTCCACCATCTATGATACCTATAGCAGGTTTGACAGATTCCCGATACCATGAAGCCCGAGGATACTCCTTACACTCCACCATCTATGATACATATAGCAGGTTTGACAGATTCCCGATACCATGAAGCCCGAGGATACTCCTAACACTCCACCATCTATGATACATATAGCAGGTTTGACAGATTCCCGATACCATGAAGCCCGAGGATACTCCTAACACTCCACCATCTATGATACATATAGCAGGTTTGACAGATTCCCGATACCATGAAGCCCGAGGATACTCCTTACACTCCACCATCTATGATACATATAGCAGGTTTGACAGATTCTTGATACCATGAAGCCCAAGGACACTCCTTACACTCCACCATCTATGATACATATAGCAGGTTTGACAGATTCCGGATCACGTCTAATTTAAGCCTCTACGATAAAATCGGTTCAGTACCTCTGTCAGTTTCTGCCAGACCACTTACCTCTCTTACTGACATATCACATGATGTCCGTGTGCATAAGGGTCCCTACATTGCTCTTGTTGGTGCAGGCTTCATAGGACCTGGAGTTACTGCCCAGCATAGGTTCAGCTACTAGCACCTATTTTGCCCACAACTGGACTACGACGGCGACTAGAGCTAATGAGGGGATGCTTTCAAGGTTATACCTCGTGGGGGCTGCATGAGCATGATTTATGGGATTAAACAGCAGCTAAAAAAGGCAGAGGAAACTCTATTGATTCTTCAGGCGAGCCTGCCTGACAACTCACTCATGGGACATGAACTGGTGAATGCACAGCGGTGGTTGGGTGATATATGGGATGCCCTAGACAGACAAGCTAAGAAAGATTATGGTCAACAACTCCACAAAGATGGTGACAGGCCTGGTAAAATGTGTGCATGGCTTTTGTGTAAGGAACAGCATTCCTCCAACATTCTGTCCCTGACGGCTCGATGGTTACCACCCAGACAGCACAATTTTGCAGTATCTGACAGCATTATACACAAAAAACACAAATGCCCCAAGATATAAAGTAGCTGACTTCCTTAGGGCTATTCATTTGTATACAGTCGAAATGGAGAGTGCTGCCGAATTGGAACAGCCCCTCACTAAGGAGGAGTTCCTGTTGACTCTTGGGGATATGCCAGCAGACAAAAGTCCTGGCTTGGATGGCTTCCCTCTGCCACTTTTAGGGCAACCTCATGGAAAAATTTCTGGAGATCTTTGAAGAGTCATTTCACCAGCATAGGCTCCGAAGCTCCATGAGGGAGGCCCTAGTCCTGATGATGTTAAAGCCAGACAGGGAGCCACCAGTCGCAGCCGGCATGACTCACGGGAGGGGGGGCGCACGGGCAGGGGGGGTTAATTAAAACAAATATATAATAATTTTAAATCACCTTGGCCTCCGAGCCCGTGTCACGTCTCCTCTCTCCGCTTCTACAGGAAGCAGGCAGCCTCCCTCTCCTCGCCTAAGCCAATCACAATGCTGCAATGCAAGCGTTGTGATTGGCTAGGATGCCGACCCCACAGGCGTCTATGGGGAGGCCATTTTCTCTATGTAGGCTGCATGCAGCCTACATAGCGAAAATGCAGAGTGTGCATAACTGGTTTGGCCGACCAAACAGTCAGTGCCCACAAAAGTGGGCAAGCCACTCCTCCCCTGCCTGGAGCAGGAACGCCCACCCGCCCCCAAACAAACCCTGCCTTCTGCTTTCTCGCAGTGCGAGAAGCAGAAACATAAAAATGGTATTTAAAATACCATTTTATGTTTCTGCTTCTCGCACTGCGAGAGCAGTGGGGCGAAACTCCTCCGCTCACGTGGAGGAGCCGCCCCTGGGAGCCACAAGACCTTTGCTCCTATAGACTTTTCTCGATGATCAATACCGACGTAAAAATATTGCCCAAGATGTTGGCGAGTAGCCTCCTTGGTCCATCAGGACCTGTGTGGCTTTATCCCTCGTCGTAATATGCAAATGAACTACTGCAGACTTCACCACATCAAGGATGTAGTTGCAGATTCTGATCTCGAAGTAGCTCTAGTTACGTTGGATATTAAAAAAGCCTTCAACACAGTGAACTAGGAATATATGCCTGTGATGTTGGTGGGCATGGAATTTAGACCAAAATTCTGAGGCTGGATTAAACTACTTTATACTGACCTGGTGGCTAGAGTCTAATCTGGGAGTTATGTCTCAGAATGTTGGGCCATAGAGAGGGGCACGAGACAGGACTGCCATCCTTTGCCATTGTTATTCCCTCTGGCTGTAGAACCACTGGCCATTAGACTCCGGGAGTGCACGAGGGAGTGGGATGTAAAGGTGGGGAACACGATACACGTACAGTTCACCAATATTCCCAAACCGTGCCTTGAAAAAGTCTGTGTATCGGACGAAATACGTGTCGGCTAATCGTGTGCTGGGAATTTAAAAAGTTTTTTGGGACTATAATAAAGTATATAAGAAAACTCTATTTGATGATCTGATTGGATTCCTTTGAACGGACTGGTGTTTCCTTATCATCTTCGTTACTCAAGAGATCTAGAACTATATAAAGTGATTACTTTGACCTATGACCAAGATTGTTTTTGGCTAACTAAATAAGTTAGGTTGAATGGTTGTGCTGCAATAGCTTTGATTTTTTGTTTCGATATATGCATGTTATATTTGTAATGTGCAGGCGACACCTCCAGGTAGTAGGTGTTTGAAGCTGATATAGCACCCGGTTGCTAATATAGCAACACAGATACTTGTCACGCATAGTACTGATACTTTGAACACAGTTATAGTCTTTGGATGTGCGGTTACTTCCCTTTTAGGGAACACTACTACCTGTTCTTTTCTTGAAACGCTACACGTAGTATTGATGTATGTAGGAAACTGGACTTTGCTTCAGTAACCCCCCCCCCACTTTTTGCCTGGTATCTGATGCAAGTTTGACTGAAAGTCTACTGGGTTCCTGCTAACCAGGTCCCCAGTACCAGTGTTCTTTTCCTAAACTGTACAAGTGTTCCACAATTGGCACTACTTCAGGCTCCATGTAAGTCCCTAGTATGTGGTTCCCTTGATACCTAGGGCATTGGAACTAAAGAGGGTTCCTAAGGGCTGCAGCACAAATTGTGCCACCCTAAGGGACCCCTCACCAAGCTCATGCAAACTGCCATTGCAGCCTGCGTGTCTTGGTGCAGAGAAAAAACAAAGAGTCAACATGGCACACATCCCTGTGTGCCAGGCCTACCCAGCACTGCATGTGGTATAGGTAAGTCACCCCTACAGCAGGCCTACCAGCCCTAAGGCAAGGTGTATTATACCCATGTGTGGCATATCTGCATGAATTGATGTGTTCCTATGATATCTAAGTTCACCCTTGGATACCACAAGTGCACAGGGAAGCCATACCAAGTATATGGGCTGGACACCCATGATTGCGCGTTCCCCAGCTACCTGTTGGCTTCATTGTATCCCCAGATGTTTGGTACCAAATATCTAATCTTAATAAACCCACACTGATGCCAGTGTTGGATTTATCAAGAAATGCACCCAGAGGGCACCTTAGAGGTGCCTCCTGAGAACCTAACGACTACTAGTGTGTGCACTGGCTGGCCCCAGGCCAGCCACCCTAAACAAGTTTCTGAGCCCCTGAGGTGAGAGCCTTTGCTCTCAGAGGTCAGGAACAAAGCCTGCTCTGGGTGGAGGTGTTTACACCTCCTCCATGCAGGATGAGCCTTTCCAGGGCGGGAAGCCCCAAAAGCCCTGCCGCCTTTGTTATGTGACCCAGGCCTCTCCAGATAGTGAAGATGCGAACCCCCTTGCCCTGACCCCACTTTTTGACAGCAAGACAGGTGGAAAAATTAGTAAGATTAGGAGGTGTGCCCACCTTCAGCCAGCACCACCCCTAAGGTGGACCAGCTGAGGTGGACCCCAGTTTTCAGATTCCCCCATGTTGATTTGGGTGAGATTAGTATACTAGGTCAGTGTTATGCCCACTTCCCACAGTAAGTAGTCATATAAAGGGTGTAGACACCTTAAATGTAGGTAGCCCATTGGCTACTACATGTCACTCCCCTATAACGCCCCTAAATTGAGTATTTAGGTGGCTGCCCGCAGACACCGTCAAGCAGAATCTGGTCCACCGCTTTGCAGCTCCCCGGCCCGACCGATGCTGCAGACAACCAGGAGAAGGTACTCGTGCTCTGAAAGGTCAGAACTGTCTCCCCTCCTAATGAGAAGACACCAGGACCAACCGGAGCGGTACAGCACTAGTACCCAAGGCAGCACACATGGAAAAAGCAAAAACGAGGAGAAATAATGCATTTCTTCTCGTTTCGCCATCTTAAGACCAGTTTTTACCTGGTCTTAATTTTGGCGCTGCCTCCTATGTATCCCACCCTTGTACATAGGGGACAGCGTCAAAATGAACGGGTGTTGGGTTGGAACGCCCACCGCAACACCCACTGCCCACCCCTTTCACGCTAACCATAGTGTGAAAGGGGGCCTTATGTACAAGGCAGCGTTAAGCCATGTTAAGTGGCTTAACGCTGCCTTGTAAATAAGGCGCAGCCCCTATCGCCACCACAACCACAACAATATAGGTGACGTTGTGGTGGCGATAGGGGCTTGTACATATGCCCCTATGTTTCCACTTGCAGCATGTGCCATATTCACCCCAAGGGAATTGCCAGATGTGGGGCTGGAAAGGGAAATAAACACATTTTGTTATATATGGGGATACAGATAGCACACAATGCTGAGTGGCAATGCACTTTAATATGGGCAGGATGCTTGCGGGGTTAGCAACATCAGTCAGGTTCTGGAACAAACTCTGATTCTCAGTAATGGGAAGGGTAGCGTTGGCAAATATGATCTTTCTCCCTAGGTGCCTTTACACTCTCCAGAATTCTATTTACCATATTCCATGGTCTACCTTTGAGACACTGGATAAGCTGTTTGGTGTGGGCCGGTAAGAGGAGCCGGGTACGGCTCGCATACCTAAAACGAGATAGAACAGAGGGTGGCCTGGACCTCCTGGACCTAGAGTTAAACTACATGGCTGTGCAGCTCCAGCATGCGCGGTGGTGTGCAGTGGGAGAAAACTGGGAGAAGGCACTGCTGGGGGATGAGGGGGGCAACTGAGATGGAAAGGCTGCTTCATTGTCTATTGAAAGGGTCACATCAAACCCCCTTTGATTGTACGTAGGGTAGCAAAGGCATGGGGCATAAAGGTTATGAGGGTGCTGCATAGATCACTGTTTTCGACATCACTACAGCTAAAGTGGGTTAAACCGTTCCAGGACATATCCCAGGACATGTCTTTGGAGAGATGGATTGTGGGCGGTTGTCTCACCCTAAGCGATATCTACCCTTCGCATTCATTTACAACTTTTACATAAGCCTGTGAGATCTTTGGTGCTGGTTGGGGACAGTTTCTACAATTTGCCAATCTGAGCTATACAGTCAGGGAAATTTGGACTGAGTTCCCATATATGCCTCGGGCGACTGTTATGCTATAGACGATGTTAGAGGGTGGTGGCAGGTGCCACATGATATCAAGACTCTAAAATGCCCTGAAAGATGACAGAGTGAAACCCTCACTGGGTGTTCGATCAAAGTGGGAGGAGGATCTGATTTTAGATAAGAAGTGGACTGCCACCAGGGCATTAGTTCACACGATTGCCAGCAATCCAAGGTTCAAATGACAGTACTTTAATGTACTACATCACACTTACCTGTCCCAATGAGGCTACATAAAATATTCCTGCATAGGTTCCCAGCCTGTCCAAAATCAGGACCGATAGGGCCACCTTCTTACTCATGTTCTGGGAATGCAGAGTGGTGTGAGACTACTGGGAAGAGATTGTTGCAATCCTTAGGTGAGTGACGCGTGTGGACCTAGTCCATACTGTGAGACATTGTGTTTTAGGACTTCTGCCAAAGCCCAAGCAGTGAAAAATGGCACACAAGTTTGCTGCTTTGGGGTTGATATTGGGGAAAAGATGCATTACAGTTCACAAGGCCTTGGGGAGGGTGCCCCCGCATCAAGGTTGGCTAAAAGACATGACTTGGTGGAGGAGAGGTACCAGAGACAGGTCAGGACTGATGAAAAAGCATTAGAAGAGATTGGCTGATGGGAGAAAATGATTAACCTGCTCTCTGCAGAAACTGAAATAATGAGCAGCTAGGGGAGGAAGAATGTGATGGACCTAGTTAAACAACGATTAGCACTCAGGAGGATCTGTATGTTGCAGCTATGGCTATGGATGTGTTGGGAAAGCAGAAATGGCTGTTGAGAGGGGGACACTAAAATATGCTTGCTTTAATGGGTCTGCTTTCGAGTGCCTCCTACATGCAGGTGTTAATATTGCCTTTTCTGGCTCGCCGAGCCACTGCATATTATGGACATGTTTTGTATGCGCATTCTTTCTCATGCCACTGATGTCACGTGATATGCCATAATAATGAGAGTTACTTTTGTTTGTTCTAATCTTTAAATAAAGATTTAAAAAGTGCAAAGTACTCAAAAGTGTGTAACACCCAAGCTCTTCAGTTTGGTGGAGACATGTAAGTTTCAATTTTGGAGTAGATTTACACAAGGATTTTGAGAATAACCAAAAAGTATTAAATGTGCTCAAAAGTGTAAATTACTCATAAGTGTAAGTTACCTTTGTGAATCAGGCCCTCACTGCGCATCTTACGCGTGTCATAGTACACCCAAGTTGGTCTTACACAAGATGCATGACACTTGGCAGGGCTGAACTGGGGAGCCTACTGCTGGACCAGAGACACACAATGTCGCACTCACATCCCCCCTTTATTAGTACTCTGACATACAAAGATGTGTGCGGTGCGTGTGTTGTGACACATGAGTGCTGAGTGGCACATTACAGTGAACACTTAACACCAATTAAAATTGTGGATGGTGATTGAAAAATTCTGGAGAAAGGGTCCTTATTATGGGCAGAAATTGTGAATAAAGTACTAGTTTCATAGATACAGCCCAAGAATATAAAACGTTTTATAAAAGCGAGAAAAAGAAGAGCTGGCATTAGAACGTCTGCTAAGTGTGAGATTTACTACATCTGTATTTCTGGTGTCTTTTCTTGTCAACCGCTCACAAACTATCTGGTCTCCTTTCGCCGCTGTGCTTCCACTTATAAATGTCGGGGTCCCACAGGGCTCAATACTGAGCCCAACTTTGTTTAATTTGTATATGGCCCCCCTCGCCCTTCTCGCCAAGAAATATGGAGCCAAAATAGTGTCATATGCTGATGACACCCAGCTACTGTTTACGTGCGAGAAGGGTGTCGAATTCAACGGCAACGTAATTAACACTTGCCTCTCTGAAGTCTTCTCCTGGCTGAGACACAATCAACCAAAGTGTAACTCTGAGAAGTCAGAGATTATCTTCTTTGGTCCACGTCCGTTTGAAGCTTGGCATACCTGGTGGCCACAGGACATGTCCCCCCCCTCGTTCCTCGGTCACCATCGTGAAAAATTTAGGGGTCAAATTGGATGCGGCCCTTTCTATGAAGGCCCAAGTCCAAACAGTGGCTGGGGTCTGTTTCGGGGTATTGAGAATGCTGCGGAACTTTCTTCCCCTGCTCTCAGTCCCCTATATGAAAACAGTGGTCCAGGCCCTGGTAGTGTCCAGACTGGACTACGTTAATTCCCTGTATCTCGGCCTTCCTGAGTACCTTCTGGGCCGATTACAGGTGATTCAGAATATGGCGGCGAGGGCCATTTTTCTGTCTGGGCCCAGAACTCATACAACTCAGCTTCTGTCCTCACTGCACTGGCTTCCGGTGCGGAAAAGAATACATTTTAAAGCCTTGGTCTTGTTTTTTAAAGCAGTTCACAAGATTGGAGCCCCCTACCTTAGGGAAAGATTTCAACCTTATATTCCACAGCGTACCCTGAGATCTTCTTCTCAGCTTCTGATCTCAGCTCCGAAGGTCCTGCTGTCCCGGGTAGGGGGTAGATCTTTCCAAGCAGTGGCTTCTCGGCTGTGGAATAGCCTACCCTTCTCTCTTAGACAGATCCCGGACCTACTTACTTTTAGGAGGAGTCTAAAAACATGGCTCTTTCAGCTGTAAGCTTCGCTGTAGTGGAATGCTTTGTTTGATGTTATGTGGTCTCTGTTCCTAAGCGCCGGGACACTCCAGGGAGTAGCCGTGCGCTTTATAAATACTAGATAACATAACATAACATATTGCGTAATACAGGTGACAAGATGAAGATTACCCATTTTAATATATAATTAACATGCTTATCGTAATTAACTAATCACCTTCAACCTCCTGGAACGACCAAAGTCTATATCTCGCCTCTCAACAAGTGGTGTCTGCTATGTATGACGCACTGATGGCGTAGACAGCAGGCCCCTACTGCACCAAATGAGGAACAGTAGTGAGCAAGACCAAGCCCCTCCAGGGTGACAAGCTGGGGAGGGGAGTGCATCATAGGATAAAAATGGGGCCAGATGGTGCTTTTTACCGCCCCATGTTAACATAAGTATCTGCAAAAAACATTCAGTTTTATATGGCGCTCTGAAGGGCAACTCTTGCATTATTCATTAATCTGAGATGTGTCACAGCACACCGAAGCAGTATTTCTTTGTAGCCACAAGTCCTTTCTGTCTCCAATGCAGCAGGCATGTATCTGTGCATTGTGTGTCATAGGGTCTCGAGACTATTTCCACAAGAACACACGATAAACATATCCTTCCCAGTATGAATACCAGTAGAAATAACACCATGTGACAGATAAAGGCCAGTAGAGTATATCACACAGAGCTGTGGTCAACGATGAGAGCAGCAGTTTCACATCTGCCCCGGAGGGCCTGCTGTGGAAGCGCTCCCCCTCACTCTGACAGCAGGACTGGGTCACCCCGCAAGCATTGATGCAGTTTGGTCACAAAGCGGCAACAGTGACCAGCAGGGTTAGGAACGAGCACCCACCTCTCATTTTAGCAATTCACCATTGTGGGCCTGGTCCTCACCTCACTGGGGCGCTGTGCGCTAATCTAGGCCATGAAGTCTACCATGGGTGGACTCTGCTGATTCTTGGGCCACTGCGAGCTAGGGTTATCCGAGATAATCCCTTGCCGGGTATGGCATGGAACCAGTGCTGGGGATGCCATCGAGAATTCCCAGAGATGGGTAAATAGTGCCATGCGTAAGTTTACTGAGCGGAGGGGCTCTGGTTTCACATGGTAGGTGGCAACGGTAACTGCGGGTTGCATGTAATTAAGGAGCCTGCCTTGGTGGGGGAGCCCTAGATGCAACGGCGCCCACATCCAGGGCATTGGCGGAGCTACAGGACAATCCGGAGGCTGATTGGTACATAGGGGTACCATCTCAAGGAGCACAGAAGGGGTGCTCTATGCCACACCCCAGGAGTCTTTAAGGCAGGACCCTGGATTGAAACATTGGCGCCCCGCTAGTCCTTCGGGCGGTTGTAAGCCTTAGCAATTGGGGGCTTGCCTTGCAACGCTCTGCCCCTAAAAAGGCGTGAGTAAAATCATGGACAGGTGGTCCACAGTATTTAAGGGAGAAAATCGCCAGATAAAATGGTAGCACCGATTGGGTTGGCCTTGGTGCCAGTTGGCTCATCAGACGGGTGGGCAGCTTAGGTTACTCATCTCTGCTGCCCTTGGATCGCCCGTAAGTTAACCCACCATGTTGGCATACTTCATGTATGAAATAAACCTGCAGCAAACTGTTTTCCAACAAACTTTGTGTGGTGCGATTATTTAATGCAGAGTGTACTAACTACCGTACCATGCTGTGGGGTTGGGTTGCCGATTTCAGCACTATGCGGATGCCTACGGCACACACAGTGTGCCCTTTTAAGAGGGCGGTCACCTTAGTGCTGCATTCTGGCACATCCACCACGCTCCACTCACTAGGATCCCCACGGGAATCCCCCATGTTCGGCACGCTTACAGCATCATTTCCGGAGCTCAGGGGGCTGGGGTCAGGTCCTTTTACCTGCCCCACCCAGTGGCCATCCTCTTTGTTTCCCCCACTAGACACCCCATCACCCTCCCTACCTCATACCCAGCGTGCTGGCAGCAGGATTTCTTTGCAATGTGATGAATGTATTGAAATGTTAATTTGTATCGCAGGCGGAGTTGCAGGGCGATCCGGAGGCTGATTGGTACCTAAGGGTACCATCTCAAGGAGCACAGCAGGGGTGCTCTATGCCAAACCCTAGGGGTCTTTACGGCAGGACCCTGCATAGCATTTCGTACAGAGTGTTTGATTTTTTATAAACTTTCAATCCACATATGATAGTTACCATTACACAAAATTCGGGTAATTCATTTCTAAGCCTCAGGAGCAGGAAAGGCTGAATCTTCTATTTGGTCACATACAGAGATCTTCAAATGGGAGTGGTAAGGACACGGAGAGGTGTCCATGCGGCTGGTGGTGACAGCGGCACTACGGAGACTGGCAGACATGTTGTCCAGGACGACTCTCAGTTCGGGTGAGTGATGGGGATACCTTAGATCTTGTGAATGTTTAGCGTGAGGTGGCCTGCGATCGGCCAAAGCAGTGTTCAAAGAAGTAGCTCTAGGGGCCCTGATATGGTAGAGCTTTAAGGAGTATATTAAGGACAGTGCAGCATTGGGAGGTCCGGAAAAGGCAATTGTGAGGGAAACACACGGGAAAATGTTTAGCGCTCAAAATAGAAATGGTTAAGAAGAGAACATTTTGGAGTTCCTTAACTGCAGTAGGCCACATGGGGTTCAGTGTTCAGAGTTGGAGCAGGGTATCGCGAGGCATACAGTTGGGCAGAGGAGTATTGCAAGGCTCTTATGGGCAGGAAATCACCAAGTGCCATAATGATTGAGGTCAGAAAGTGGTAAACCGGGGTCGGATGCAACTGGATAAAGGGGAAATGGAAGGAAGGAGCTAATTTAGATGGTCAGATGTGATGGAGCAAGGACTCACAAATGAGACTTGCTCGGATACAATCCTCTCACAATATTAATTTAATAAACTTGTATTGCTTGTACTAACTCTTGCATATACAACATAAGTAGCAAGGAAGCTTGCCTATGTGTTTAAACTAACGAATAACGCTTGTCTTTTCTAAAATGGCCGCTAAAACGCGGGAACTTTACTGCGCATGTCTCAACCATATCACGTGTTGTGACGTCTTTCTTTGCTTGGTGGGAAAATTCTGCTTCTGCGCAGTGTGCATTAAAATGGCTGCTAGATGTTTTCACATGCTACAGCTTGCTCTCGTGTTATAATTAAATTGTTGTTTCTCTAACGCTATTAATGCGGGATAGAATTTATAAATAAATGGGAATAGAATAGAAAGAGTGGGTATACAGTGAAATATTTTATTTGTGATTTTAATATTTTCTTCTTTGCTTTTATTAGTTTGTAAACTTTGGGCCTGGGGTTTGGTGAACTGAAAACTCATGTGACAATGATCCTGCGCATGCGGCCTGCATGGCTGCCCAGAAAGAAAAGGATGAAGTCAACCTGGACGTCGTCCAAGGCCATGACCTGATGGCCGACATCGCTGTACCCATGATGTACCAGCTGAAATGCAACAATGTTTATGAATTATGTATAAAATTTGTCGTGAGACAGGTGGGAAATAAAGCAGATGTATTAAAATTGATGGGCGGTATTTTAAAAAAAAAGACTTTAAGAAATCGAACCAAATCAATATGGTGTGAGGATCAACCCCCTGTCCCTGTCCAATCAGAAAAGGTGATCCCATATTTTTGCAACATTAATGGGAGGTACATGGGCGTAGAAGGGTATAACAGATATAGAATTAGCTAATTAGTCAGAACAGAGAGATCAGAAGCCAGAAGAGGAGCAGAGAACAGGCGTTCTTCGAGACTAGGCGCAGACAGGCAGAAGCTCCAGACCGACAAGCTGATCGATTGCAGACTGAACCGTGGTCCAGAGAGGTCCTGGGGAGGGGGCGGCGGAGTCCATTAGAAGGAAGGCACGGGGAGTCGAGGAGAAGCCGAGTATCAGAGAGGGGAACGACGCAGGCGTCGTTGGTAGAGAGGTCACCGGTCCTGTTCTGAACCTGAAGGAGGTCTTTGCTCTTCATCCTTCCTGGGTCCCATCTTTTCCAACTCCTTGGCCAAGGGGTTTGGTTCTCGCACTTTAGGTAATTATACTTGCAACCTTTAGTTGCGCTGCTGTCTCTATCTTCTCCTTTCTGAGGGACCGTCATTAATCAATCATTATTATGCTATGCTTCATCCTTGATATACGACTGAGTATCATGTGGTTCTGTATTTACTCTGCTAAAATCTTTAGATAAACATTTTAAAACTTCCTGACTCAGTGGTTATTTCAGGATTATGTACAGTAATGAATGTCACTCATTTTAAACTTCCCAATTAGCAAAGGATTCATTGGTAAGTCATTACTCTTCAATCAGAAAGGTAATTGGTAGCAGGGATTTTGATAAAGAGTACAACTGACTCACCAGAGTAAGTATTAGCGTAGTATGAATGTATGGGCCCAAGTGAGTATTTGGTGTGTGAATGCTGTTTGCTAATATCGCGCTGGATCAGATGGTTGGGAACGGAGATGTGCCATGTAAAGAGTGGTCTGATGAACGCAGGGGATGAGTGCACTCGAGAAAATCACAACTCAGGCTTGTGCAGGTTCGGGGGTGGTCATGGGTGTGGCCCGTGTCTAGAACCTTGCTTTGATTATTGCAGTTTTGTAATAGTCACCGCTCAGCATGCACATCAAATTTGTATCTACAGTTCTTATAAGACATGGACACGATGAATTCTGCATCACCAAAATTGGCATATATTTCCCGTAGAACACTGTGAGTGGTTAGAATTGCCTAATAGGTGTCTGACATCAAAGGAGGTATCCCTTCCTACCCCCCCTCCCTATACACCTCCCCAAAGTGAGGCTAAGATTTTGTGGACATCTGTTGTATTCTAGAACAAGTACCTCTGGCAGCATTAAACTTTATCACGTATAGTAATTTTGCCTGTGCTTTTCTGCCTTAAAACTCTTGCTGGATCAGTATCTGCTTTCTCCTTTTTAAAACATTTTTTTTAAAAGAGAGAGAGATAGAGGTATCTGGAAAAAAGTGAATGGGGTTTCCTTCCAGCTTTATTTTGCTCCTGTGAGACCGTCTACAGTACACAATATTTGGTGTCCTCATCTTTCAAAACAGTACTCTTCGCCAGCACAGTTTGCCATTCTAGCCTAAAACACCTCTACACACATCCAGTCAGATTTCTCTCAAACTTCTCCAACATCCAGGGTTTCATATATGCATACAAATAAAACCATCTTCTTCCGAGACTCCCAAGATGTGCAGGTTCTTGTCCCTGGCTGCATTTTTCCGAGAGTTCCAGTCACTTGTCCGTGACACTTGAGTGTTTATGCAATGTCCCTAGGCCACCCTGAAGAACATTGATATCATTTTGAATTTGTTGTCTGGGAGTGCTTGAATTGCTTTTCCAGTTGTGATACCCTTCTCTCTAATTCCACTACAATCCCCTCTAACGTGTCAGACTTGGAATTCTGGTCTGGTGTGTTCTTATTTATTCTATGGAGAATCTTCATCATGCCAGGGGCATTGGGCCAAACTTCTTGAATGTAGATAGGGCACCTGTTCCCACAGTCCTCATTTTGTGTGCATTGCAGCCTCCTGGGAGAAAAGTGACTTTGTCCCCTCTTTCTGGTATCTCTTAGAGGGATTAAGCATTGTGTTAACTGTATTAAAATTCAAGAACCTGTTCTGAAATGGACACCACTTACACTTGTACTGCTTGAGAAAACGATTGGGTCTCACCCACTCATCTGCCCGAGTCTCAGGACTTGTTGTGCGCCTGGCGCAGTCTGTATCACTTGCATCTCTTCCATGCCAACCTGGAGCATTTAATCTCATTGGTCACGCCTTCACATGGCACCGGGTTTCTACAAGCCCAGATATATTCAGTTGTTATGTAGCCCTTGTACAAATCTGACTCAAAGCAGCATCGGTCAGCTCACTGGGGGATCGAACAGGGCAGACCTATGTCCAATGATCCAGTGTTGTTCGATTGTAATTTTGGAAACCCACCACGTTCAGTACAGTTTTATTCCTTTTATTTTTTGGAACAATAGAAAGGTAATTTTATCAGGTGAATATATTATTTATATAGTCTCCACTCTTCTTGGTGGTATTATAATTACATAAAAGCCATGTCCAATCAACCTTCAAAGGACGCTGCTGTCCCTCTCTTAATCTGCTTCTCAGACTCGCACTCAGAAAAACATTCCTGGCCTGACGATCTGGGACCACCAGGAAGTAAGAATCCTTGGAATTACCATGGACTCCAAGTTATCAATGAATGCCCAAGTGGACAAACCAGCAAGGCCAAGCTTCATTACTATGAAAACTCTGAGACGCATCTTCCCCCACCTGGGATTTCCACACAAGGTCCAAGCCACTATCTCTCTTGTACTGACTAAACTTGATGACGCCAATGGCCTCTACCACAGATCATCTTTATCAACTATTTATTTTTATTTATTTTATTTGAAAAGGTTTTATATAGCGCGAACATAACCCATAGGGGTATCAGAGCGCTGTACAGAAGAAAAAGGATACAATTGGTCACTGAACAAGTAAACATCATAAACATTCGTAGTAAACCAACCCAGATACAGTAAGGGCAAACCCCAACATGTGGAACATGTAGCGGGAACATAAGTTGTATCCCGAAAATGTCTCAACAAATGAGATAGCCTTGTTGTCTGTAGGGTATAAAAGTTAGTTATGTTGTCTTCAGGACGATTGTTGCAGCTGGTTATTCAGGAGAAATCCTTTGACTTGTTTTTTGAATGAGGAGGTCGAAGGGTTAGAACGGACATCAGGCGGAAGATCATTCCAAATTCTTGGGGCCAGACCCAAGAAGGCTCAGTTGTAGGTTCTTTTCTTTTTGAATTTGTGAGGTTTCAGCAGCAGGGTGCTGGAGGTGCTTAAGGTCCGATGATACCAGAAGAGTTTGAGCTTTTTTGCCAGGTAAGTGGGGGTATTATAATGAAGAGCTTTGTGCGTCAGGCAGGCAATCTTGAACCTAATCCGATCATCGAGCGATAGCCAGTTGAGCTGAATTAGGTCAGGTGTGATGTGATCATGTTTTCGTGAGCCGGTGATGAGTCTGACTGAAGAGTTCAGAGTGGCCCTAAGGGGGGCCAGACTAGCTTTGGGCAACCCAGCCAAGGTCACAATTCCTTATTCCACACGGGAGATCACTAGGGACTGGACTGCAAGTTGCAGGTCCCCAGGAGGCAGGAACGGCTTGATTTTCCTAAGAGTGTTGAGATGGTAGTTGGCTCCTCTAGCTGTTGCGCTGATGTGGTCTTTCATATTCAGGTATTTGTCTAGCGTGATGCCTAAAGATCTAGTGGAATCAACAACATGTGGATCGCAGTTGAGGGCCGTAAGTTGTTCGAGCCAATCTTGAATGGGTGTGGAGAGGGTGGGCGGGGCAATCAGGAGGAATTCGGTCTTGAGAGTATTAAGCATAAGGTGATTGTGAGTTAACCATTGTTGAGTTTCTCAGAAGAACACAGTTCAGAGTTTTGATGTCTTCCATTGAGGCCATTTTTGTATAAAGTTGTGCGTCATTAGTGTACATGTGGTATTGTATGTTTGAACGTTTCTGAATTTCTGTGAGGGGTTCCATGAACATGTTCTAGAGTGTAGGTGAGAGTGTGGAACCTTGAGGCACTCCAATTGAAACTGGTGTACTGTTAGCGAGGGAATGGTTCACTTTGATTCTTTGCGTTCTGTTCTGTAGGAACGAGGCAAACCAATGTAAGACTGGGCCCGCTATCCCCATCCTATTTTCCAGAAGATCAATCAGGTTTTCGTCTTTGACCATGTCAAATGCCGAGGATAGATCAAGAAGGATAAGTAGGCAAGGCTCATTTTGGTCAAGTAGACTCAAGGTGTCATCAACAATGTGGGTTAGAGCCGTTTCAGTACTATGTCCTGCTCTAAAACCAGATTGGTATTGGTCAAGCAGCTGAAACTTTTCGATGTAATTGCAGAGTTGTATGTGTACGCATTTCTCAAGAAGTTTAGCTAGAGTCATGATATTGGATGGAAATTGTTGGGATCAGATAGTTCTACATTAGGCTTTTTTGGAATGGGTGTGACTTGTCCTATCTTTAGGCAGTCAGGAAACCTACCCTGTAAGATCGATTCATGGATAATCAAGGACCAGAGTGGGAAAATGGCAGATCTAAAATCCTTGAAGAAATTGGCCGGCAAAGGATCATGGAAATGATTAGAGGGTTTTAATGACATTATGATTTTTCGTAGCTTTACTGTCAGGAAGTCTGAAATTGTTCCATGATTCATTATTTTTTGGAGTAAGGTCTATGTCTCTGTAGGACGGAGCACTCTCTGAGGTTTGGCAAGTGGATGTAAAGGGCTGGGTCCGATGAAGCCTATTTTGTGATGCAAGTTGCAGTTCTAGTTCAATCTTTCTGGACTTTTTGATAAAATGTGCAGAGAAGACCTCTTCACTGGGGAGAGACATCTTGCGACAAGATTGTTGGTTGGTTGAGTGGTTAGCTTGTTGTTTTATGATTTCAAATAGTTTTTTAGGTCTGTTTCTGGCATTGTCTAGTTGAGATCTAAATTGTTTGGCTTACGTTGTGCAGATATGTTTATTGTAAGAACATCTTGCTATCCTCAACTGTTTGAGGTTTGTTAGGGAAGGAGAGTTTCTCCACAATCTTTCAGAGGGCCTTAGTTTGCGACGCTCCTCATTGAGGGAGCCGTTGAACCAGGGTTTGGACTGTTTGACTTGTATCCTCTTGAGTTGCTTCAGAGCAACAGTGTCGAGTATATTTGTCATGGTATGTATATAGTGTTCAGTGAGGTCATGTTAGGGGTTGGAGGGAGTAAGTTATTGCTAACAGAGGTTAGGTCTATTGCGCGAATGTCTCTTAGGTTCTTAGACCACTGTTTGATCTTATGAGGTTGACCTTGTCTAGACATTACCATTTCTAGGTTGCGAAAAGAGATTATGTAGTGATCCGACCAGTCACACTGTGAAATGCTTTCCAGTTGTATCATGTTATCCTTAGCTATGATTAAATCGAGGGTGGAGCCCTTGTGGGTGGGTTCATTGCAAACCTTGGTGAAGTTAAGGTCTGAGAAGTAAGCCTTGAGGGTGCACAGTGAGGGATCAGTTGTATTGTTCCAGTGCAGGTTGAAATCCCCACGGAAGATATGGCTGGGGGTAGGTCAGAGTTAGAAGCTATGATTTCCATCATTTCTTCGATGAAAAGAAGATTGTCGCCCAGAGGATGGTAGATCATGTGGTGCAAACAGACAATCTTTTTGTTGTTCCAGATTTCAACGCCTAGGTGTTCGTAAGAGGACATCGGCACCATTTGTAAGAGTCTCCGGATAACACTGGAGTGATAAATGTATGCAATGCCACCACCCATTTTAACAGATCTATCCAGTCTGATGATGTCGTATTCGGGAGGCACTAAGATGTCTAGAAATGGCAAGGAGGAGTCGTTGAGCCATGTTTCCGTTAGTATTATGATGTCTAGCTCATGCGTAAGAATGAGGTCGGCAATGTCAGCAGCGTGTTTGACCACTGGCCTGCAATTAAGGAGCATTAATTTGATGTGCGATTTAGTTATTACTGTTTCTAGGTGTGATGTGGGGACATGGACTAGGTTGTTCTTGTTCATGGATCTGTGCTTGTCAGTGGTTTTTCTAAATGGGTTGGAAGGAATAAGTTCAATATTGAGTGCTGAGTTTTGAGAAACACTGCGAGGGCCATTATATGATAGAAGGGGGGAGTGGATGACATCCTCAGACAGATAGTTGGTAGACCTATGGGGTCTGGAGTGGTGATTAGGATAGGGTCGAGTTTTCCCAAGAAAACTGAGTGGATTTTCCCTGGCCAAAGTTTTTCTCATGCATCGCTTGCCTGTTGCAGGAGTACTGGGAAGATTAGGATCGAATTGATCTTACAACATTTTTCCATCTTCACAGAGAAGTGTAATAGGTTCTGCAAGCTATCTTTAACTAGTTGAAGATCATGCTTGAGGTCAGCCAACTATCTTCGACTAAAGTCGAGTTGGCAGTGTGCGAGTTCGGACTAGGATAGATAGTAAATGAGGCCCCTCAGTGACAGGGGTAGTGGGGGGAATTGGGAGTCCACATAGGTGAGGAGGCACACAGGAGTGAAGCTGTGCGGTTGCGGGCTCAAGGAAGGTGTACTGGAGGATGAGAGTGGGTGATGGGTAGGAAGAGTTAACCTATTAACTGTCACTGCCCGATTGTTGGGTTGAGGGGCAATGGATACCATGGGGACGGGGGAAGGGTGAGAACTTCATGGGGGCAAATCAAGGGTAGGTATCAGGTAGCTGTTAGAGCTGAGGTTTCCCTTATTACTATATGACCAGACTTCAGGCGGGGCGCTTTGTGATTCAGACTCATGAGAGTAAAGGGGAGGGCAAATCCCCTAAGTTGGTGTTCAGACAGATAATGTTGGATATACTAGATCCAGGTTCTACATCATTGATAAACTTGTAGTTTTCAGAAGGCTGTGTGTTCGAGGTCTGTTGAGATGGGGGAGCGACGATTGCTGCAGTAGAGTTAGATGATGTGGCAAGCGACATCAATGCTGAGGGAGGGCTTTGATTCGGTGTAATATCCAGCCCAATATTATCCAAGGTATTTATAAACCTCATAAAGAAACTGTCAAACTGATTAAGATTTCTGTCGGATGCTTGTCATATAGGGATATGGTAATCTCTGCATTGAAGTCTGGTGAGGGTATTAAGGTTACTCAGAAACCATGAGCAGTTTTCTTCATTGGTTTAGAACGAAACATTGAGGTTAAGACATTTCTCCATTGTGCTCTTCTGTTACTGAAGAGGATTTGGTCATTAATCACCACCCCTTAGACGCGCAGAAATAGGTATCCAATACACGCATTTCAGGGAACTTTTTGAGTAGATTATGTTTTAAACTTTTCACCACTTGTTTAGAAAGGTTAGGAGGGTAAATGATCTTAGAAGCATTCCGCACTACTTGCGATAACAGGATAGCCTTAGAGTAAGCATAAGTTGGTGCCATGTTGGGGTTGTAAACAAAGAGGTTGCTTGAGTGCAGATCAGGTTAGAGACTGTGCTTTAGTGCAGACCAGGTTAGCGACTGCTATCTTGTCTTATGTTTCAAGAAAACCCCTGGTAAACTGAAGACTGTTCAGAGTGAGGGCAGGTGTACAAAGAGCGCGATCCAACCGTGATTTTAACAACAATAAAATAAAAACTATGACAAGACTACAATGGATTCAGAACTCTGCTGCCAGACTACTCCCACATGCTCACATCTCCCCTGCCTTGAGGGCCCTACATTGGTTATTGGGTGCCATAAAATCCACATTCTAGCTGTTTTTGTATCACCCGTAAAGCGATACATGGAACGGGACCGCTCTTCATCAGGAATAAAATCACAAAATACATTCAACAAAGGAACCTCCGCTCCAGATTGGCGCCTCGCCTCAAAATCCCACCATACAAGAAAAAAAAGTAGGCGGCACATGTTTCTCTGTTCAAGCAGCCAATCTATGGAATTCATTACCCCCAAACATAGGATCCACAGATAGCTATCTTATCTTCAGAAAACTACTCAAGAGTTGGCTCTTTCCTACATCACCACCATACTCAAACACAAATGTACAGCATATCCCTGTGTATATAAACATTTAATTTGATTATATGTATGTATTTCTTGATATACATATGTATAATATGTACTTATGTATCTATATATTTGTTACTTTACTCCTACTGTTAGAAAAAACGGACTCTCTCCGCTGCACTACCCTATATTTCACCCTATACCTCTCTCAGTATATCCTCTACCTCCACTCTCTGACTCATCCCAAACCTCATTCTACTACTATGATCTCCCTAATCCTTTTCTCGAGATTCTTCCCTCCTCCATCTCTCCTTACTTATGATCTCCCAATAAACACTTTCTAGACTCTTACCTCTTCTATCCCCCATTCTCCTTTTCAATCCAACTAACAGACACATGTCCACCACTCAAATTAACTCAAATTTCACTATACTAATTCACCACTAATGCTTTTTGGGTTCCAGAGTAGTGTGCTACTCGCCGAAAAGCACTTTGACGTCTCGTCAGGGGTAGTAAGTGCTATATAAATACAATTAGAATACAATACAATCATGGAATTCGAAAAGAAAATACCATCTGAACTGCAATTTTATCACTATCTACAACGATGCAATAGAATACTTCATGAAGATATAATGTATAAATATACTGGCGTATTGCCAATAATAAAAAGGCAAAACTCAGATATTCCAGAGAGCTCCTAATAATAATACCGGTGGCCTCTCAATACTGCTGCTTGACAAAACAAGATTCTGCTTCAAGTGCCACCATGTCAGTTTCCTGACCCAGCAAGTCAGTATTACATTACCTCAGGTAGGTACACACTACCATCATGCGAGTGTCACAACGCCTCCGGTAGGTATACATTGCCATCATGCGGGTCTCACAATGCCTCAGTTAGGCACACATTGCCATTGTGAGAGTCTCACGATGCCCCAGGAAGGTACAGATTGCCATCATGTGAATCTCACAATCCCACTGTTAACTACACAGTACCATCATGTTAGTCTAACAGTGCCTCAGTTAGGTACACATTGCCATCATGCGAGTCTCACAAAGCATCAGGTAGGTACACATTGTCATTATGCGGGTCTCACAATGCCTCAGTTAGGTACACATTGCCATTGTGGGAGTCTCACAACATCCCAGGTAGGTACAGATTGCCATCATGCGAATCTCACAATCCCACAGTTAACTACACAGTGCCATCATGCGAGTCTCACAATGCCTCAGTTAGGTACACATTGCCATCCTGGGAGTCTCCCAACGCCCCAGGTAGGTACAAAGCGCCATCATGTGAGTCTCACAATGCCTCGGTTAGGTACACATTGCCATCATGGGAGCCTCACAACTAACCCTGGGCGGTGAACTCCGCTCCACTCGCAGAGTTTGCGGAGTTTTCCGCACTCCGCGTTACACAGAGTTCTGAAAAACTCTGCTCCGTGTAGCGTAGCAGAGTATTTTTACTTGCTCACGCTCATCATCAAGTTGGCGAGCGAGGAAAATCCACCTCCCGGTGAGATTTTTCCTCATTCGCGCTCGTCAAGTTGGCAAGCGCGATCGAGGTAAATCAACCTCCAGGCGAGATTTCTCAATGTGGGTGGTCGGATATCTCAATGCGAGTGGCTGCATATGATCGCTACCACTCGTGTTTAGAAACCGTCCCTTCGTGTTAAGAAACCGTCCGTTCATGTTGAGAAAGCTCCCGCTCGAGTAGAAAATGTACTCGTGCAGCTGAAAGGAAGCAGCGCCCATTTGCGGTGTGCATGGTGCTGTTCGCGATAATTTCACAGCGCAGACAGACACCCGGCACTGAAAATTACAGAGAACTGTATTTTTCTAACGCACTCCACCGCTTGCGGAGCTCCGCGTAGCATGGCTGAGTTTTTATTGCACTTCGCGGAGTTCCGCATAGCAGAACTCTGCAAACTCCGCCCAGGCTTACTCACAACGCCCCAGTTAGGTACAGATTGCCATCATGCGAATCTCACAATCCTGCAGTTAACTACATAGTGCCATCATGCGAGTCTCACAATGTCTCAGATAGTATCAGGAACCAATCTGGGAAGATGAACGTTGGAACGCGTTCTTCTCTGCTGGACACGCAGAGGCAGCTGGACCCCAACAATCCCCAGAAATCATCCGACGAACACTGAACCAGTGACACCAGTGCTCATCCGATAATCTCAAGGGAAGGGGGTTTGGGAACAAACAATAAACTAAAATAAATAGTTAAAACAAAAAGCCAAAATAAAGAAAGAAACAACCAGTGTGCGTTCGTGCCAGTGGAGAAGCAAACTCTGGGTCACAGAATAATCTGGGACATCTGTCCTAAAGCTAGGAATGAGTATGGAGACCAGCTCCTGCAGCAGTAGTAAAAGACATCAATAAGAACACAAATAATCAATTACATATATCATGCATAAACTTCTGCATTGGGTCACGATGAAAGAGGTCTTTTAGAGTGATTAGAATAAATCAGAACTGCACTCATACCATATGGCGCCAAAGATAAATACACACTCACACAATATTGCGCCAAAGATAAATACACACTCACACAATATTGTGCCAATGGAGATTACACATAGGCACACCATACATTCTTATTTCAATGAGATAAGACATAATCTGTATCCTTCAGCTGAAGTATGTCCAAGGCTTGAGAGCGTTACCAAGACCTCCTTTCAGCGAGAAAAAACAGAGACGTAACAGGATAACAATAAACACTGCAATAATAATATACACTTCTATCAGCAAGAACCATGCACGAATTACATAAATGATATGAGGAGGAAATTACCAAAATCCAGGCAAGTAGCGTAAAGTAAAGTGAGTGGGAACAAGGGGGAACTGTGATATAGGAAACAAAGTCAGGAAGTCTCTGACTGTGAAGAGTTTCGTGCGCAGTTACCCAAGATCTCCCCAATAACCAGAAATGAGTCGGGAGTCAAAACAATGGAATTCCACTGAGCACAAGAGTTAAATGTAGCCCAAAAAGGATTTAGACTTATCTGCGAGTAGCAGCAGCAAAGGATGGAACAGGACTCGTCCGACCAGTACCTGCAGAGAAGAGCCGTCATGCCGCAGGATCTTCAACAGAAGATGAGCCTGGGTGAGAATTAAATACCTTTTGCCAGGCTGATGAGTCATGGAGGTTGCTGAGTCATGGAGGTTGCTGAGTCACGGAGGCTGCTGAGTCATGGAGGCTTGTTGAGTCACGGAGGCTGCTGAGTCATGGAGGTTGCTGAGTCATGGAGGCTGCTGAGTCATGGGGGTTGCTGAGTCACGGAGGCTTGTTGAGTCATTGAGACTGCTGAGTCATGGAGGTTGCTGAGTCGAGCTCTGGCGTGGTCTGGAAACAAAGATAAGGAAAACACCACCACATACCGGAGCAGAGAATTAAAGAAATATAAGTCAGCTTTTCTTCCTCAGGGAACACGGGGGGGGGGTAAAAGAGGGGATGAGCCGAGGGCGAGAGGCATGTGTTGAGAACCTGCTAGGAGCCCCCACCCGACAGCCAGTCTTCCTAGGTAGGATGTAAGTGAGTGAAATGCACCTGGCGCCCTGGGGTTCACCCTGAATAGTTCCCCCACTACTGCTGGAGTGCGGAAGGTGGTGGGCAGTCCAATGGATCCTGACAGATAGGTACTCATTGCCATCAGGGGATTGTCACAACACTCAAGTTAGGTACACATTGCCATCATGGGAGTCTCACAACGCCTCAGTTACGTACACATTGACATCAGTGGGGTCTCACAACGCCTCAGTTAGGTACAAACTGACATCATGCGAGTCTCACAACGCCTCAGTTAGGTACACATTACCATCATGCGAGTCTCATAATGCCTCAGCTAGGTACGCATTGCCATTAGGGGAGTCTCACAATGCCTGTTAGGTACACATTGCCAATATGCGAGTAACACAATGCCTCAGTTACGTACACATTGCCATCAGGCAAGTCTCACAACACCTCAGTTAGGTACCCATTGCCATCATAGGAGTCTCACAACACCTTAGTTACGTACACATTGCCATCAGAGGAGTCTCACAACGACTCAGTTAAATACACATTGACATCATGCGAGTCTCGCAACGCCTCAGTTAGGTGCAGATTGCCATTATGTGAGTCTCTCAACGCCCCAGTTAGGTACAAAGCACCATCATGTGAGTCTCACAACACCTCAGTTAGGTACACATTGCCATCATGTGAGCCTTCCAATGCCCCAGGTAGATAGAGATTGTCATCATGCGAATCTCACAATCCTGCAGGTAGATACATAGTGCCATCATGTGAGTCTCACAGTGCTTCAGTTAGGTACACATTGCCATCATGCCAGTCTCACAACGCCTCAGTTAGGTACACATTGCTGTCATGCAAGTCTCACAATGCCTCAGTTAGGTACACATTGCCATCAGGGTACTCTCACAATGCCTCAGTTAGGTACACATTGCCATCATGGAAGTCTCACAACGCCTCAGTTAGGTACACATTACCATTGGAGGAGTCTCACAATGCCTCAGTTTTTTTACACATTGCCATCATGGGAGTCTCACAACGCCTCAGTTAAGTACACATTGACATCATGCAAGTCTCACGATGCCTCAGTTAGGTACACATTGTCATCATGCAAGTCTCACAATGCCTCTGTTAGGTACACTTAGCCATCATGTGAGTCTCACAACGCCTCAGTTAGGTACACATTACCATTAGAGATGTCTCACAACGCCTCAGTTAGGCACACATTGCCATCATGGGAGTTTCACAATGCCTCAGTTAGGGACACATTGACATCATGCAAGTCTCACAACGCCTCAGTTAGGAACAGATTGCCATCATGCGAGTTACATAAATGATATGAGGAGGAAATTACCAAAATCCAGGCAAGTAGCGTAAAGTAAAGTGAGTGGGAACAAGGGGGAACTGTGATATAGGAAACAAAGTCAGGAAGTCTCTGACTGTGAAGAGTTTCGTGCGCAGTTACCCAAGATCTCCCCAATAACCAGAAATGAGTCGGGAGTCAAAACAATGGAATTCCACTGAGCACAAGAGTTAAATGTAGCCCAAAAAGGATTTAGACTTATCTGCGAGTAGCAGCAGCAAAGGATGGAACAGGACTCGTCCGACCAGTACCTGCAGAGAAGAGCCGTCATGCCGCAGGATCTTCAACAGAAGATGAGCCTGGGTGAGAATTAAATACCTTTTGCCAGGCTGATGAGTCATGGAGGTTGCTGAGTCATGGAGGTTGCTGAGTCACGGAGGCTGCTGAGTCATGGAGGCTTGTTGAGTCACGGAGGCTGCTGAGTCATGGAGGTTGCTGAGTCATGGAGGCTGCTGAGTCATGGGGGTTGCTGAGTCACGGAGGCTTGTTGACCTCCGTGACTCAGACCAATTTAAGAAAAGCCCAGGTACAAACACATTATTTTGCCATATTGCTGCAGTTAATACAACTTGTCATGCTACTTTTACAGTGCTACTGTTAGCTATGTATTTCCATGCTAGAGTCAAAATGCCCAGGTTAGGTGCATATTTCCATGCCAGCCTCACAGTGCCAATGTTGGGTACAGATACCCATGCCATGTCTACAGTGTCCCAGGTAAGTTACAATTCTTTGTCATTTTCACAATGCCAAAGTAAATACAAATTTTCATGCCAAAGGCCAAGTTAGGCACACATTGTCATTCCTCACTGCTTTATGGCATGTTATGCCAGGTTACTGCTTGGTGTGTGCATATATCCATACAAATATCACATATGTCCAGTTAGATGAACACTGCCATGTATGAGGCCAGGTCTGGTGCTTCCACTGTAGGGGCCTGTGTTTGACCTCATGGTCAGAGGTTCAAATCCTGGCGAGCCTTTTATACTTCTGAGGTCAATAAAATGAGCACTATTGAGTTGGGTAACAATAAACATCTGTATTTCAGCGCCAAGATACCTTTCTGGGTGAACCTGCACTTTACAAATACACGTCATGTTATGATCTCACCAAGTGGCATCAGAGTAGCCGCAATGTTGGAGAAATTGGTAAACCATCAGGCAATATTATATGGAGTCGATCAAGAAGCGAGAGAGGAGCAACAGAAAAGCAATGCTTTGGATGCCTCGTTAAACCACCAAAGGTATAATGTATAATGTTCAGCCACGACTGGGCATGGAGGGGTTCAGGGAGAGATAGCACACACTGTCTTCCAGGTTCATGCAACATGGCCCCTTAGGCACACACTGCCATGCCAGATCTTGGGGCAAAACCAGAGAAGGAGGAAGATTTGTGGAAGCCTTGCTGCATGAATTAGTTTCTTGGAGGACATTAATTGTGCTGCAAATGTGCCTCAGATTGCCTGACATAAACGTTCTCCTCAAGTAGCGAGTGAGGACGTTCAGTGCTTGAAAATGACATTTACTGACCCTCTCCTCGTGCTTGAATGATGGCTATTTGAGCTTGAGTAATGCAGGAGCAATGTCAAAGACTTCAATGTCTGACTATAATCTTGCTGCAGTGTTGATGTTTGCTTTTAGTGGAGATGTTCGGACAGCAGGGAGACTGTTAGTATGAATGATCCGCATTCTATCCTTGAATTAAGTTCACACATTACAAATATTTGGGAGCACATAAGAGGGAGGTTTTGGAGAAAAAAATTCTGCAGAATTTAATTCCCCCAATTGGAGGAAGTTTTTGGAGGGAGAAGCGAAAAAGTTAAATATGTCTTAGTGTAAAATAGCTCAAGTGTCCGACCTAATTTGGGAGTTTTGGAACATAGAGAGATGGGTAGTACAAAAAATGACAAACTTTATTTAAGCCAAATACGAGTGAGAATTTTGAGTTTACATAGTGACTGCTGAAACTTGGCTTACTTCAAGGGACTCCAAAAGATGCAGAATTTGCAGAAAGCAGCACGCATGCTAAGAGGAAATAACGAGGAGCAAAGCAGCACGCGTGCAAAGAGGAAATAACGAGGAGCAAAGCAGCACGCATGCAAAGAGGAAATAACGAGGAGCAAAGCAGCACGCACGCAAAGAGGAAATAACGAGGAGCAATGCAGCACACATGCAAAGAGAAAATAACGAGGAGCAATGCAGCACACACACAAAGAGGAAATAACGAGGAGCAATGCAGCACACATGCAAAGAGAAAATAACGAGGAGCAATGCAGCACACACACAAAGAGGAAATAACGAGGAGCAATGCAGCACGCGTGCAAAGAGGAAATAACGAGGAGCAATGCAGCACACATGCAAAGAGAAAATAACGAGGAGCAAAGCAGCACGCGTGCAAAGAGGAAATAACGAGGAGCAATGCAGCACACATGCAAAGAGAAAATAACGAGGAGCAATGCAGCACACACGCAAAGAGGAAATAACGAGGAGCAATGCAGCACACATGCAAAGAGGAAATAACGAGGAGCAATGCAGCACACATGCAAAGAGGAAATAACGTGGAGCAATGCAGCACACACACAAAGAGGAAATAACGAGGAGCAAAGCAGCACGCGTGCAAAGAGGAAATAACGAGGAGCAATGCAGCACACATGCAAAGAGGAAATAACGAGGAGCAAAGCAGCACACATGCAAAGAGGAAATAACGAGGAGCAATGCAGCACACGTGCAAAGAGGAAATAACGAGGAGCAATGCAGCACACACGCAAAGAGGAAATAACATGGAGCAATGCAGCACACACACAAAGAGGAAATAACGAGGAGCAAAGCAGCACGCGTGCAAAGACGAAATAACGAGGAGCAAAGCAGCACGTGTGTGTTAGACCTGGTACCATTGGCGTGAGTCTCCCTTCCACTTTTTTCTGATTGCCTCCTCTGTTTTTGATCTGTTTGCTGGTTTTAGATGCTTTTGGCACTGTGCCACTGCTATTCAGTGCCACAGTGCAAGTGCTCCCTATTTTAAATTGGTGTATTGATTAGTGACTCCATGATTGGATCATTTGATTTACTTGTCAGACCCTAGTATAGTGCACCAGGTGTGCCCAGGGCATGTAAATCAAATGCTGCTGGTGGGCTTGCAGCACTGGTTGTGCCACCCACAGAAGCAGCTTGTAAAATGTGTCTCAGGCCTGCCATTGCAGAGCCTGTGTGCAGTCTGTGACTGCCATGTCGACTTGGCAAGTGCACCCACTTGCCAGTCCCTAAACCTTCCCTTATCTTCATATCAGACACCCCTAAGGTAGGCCCAAGGGCAGGGTGCATTGTAAGTATAAGGTAGGGCATGCCCTGGTGTGTGTGGCATGTCCTAATAGTGAATTACAGCCATTTTCATTTTTCACTATTGCAAGGCTACCTGTTCCCCATAGGCCAGAATGGGCAGTTTGATTATAACAACTTATAATCCTAACTGACCCAGGGAACATGGTAGAAATTCGAGTTTAGTATGCCTGAACTCAGAATGATAAAATACATCTTTTAGTAAAGTTGGTTTTAACATTCTGTGTTTGAAAATACCACTTTTAGAAGTAGGTATTTTCTTGCCTAACTGTCCAAGCCTGCCTCTGTTAGGTTGTGTATTGTGTGTCTGGTTTTGTGAGTGACAGGGGCTGGGGGATTCCAGGAGACAGGGTGAGTCAGCACAGGGCTGAATAGAGAGATCTGCATGTAGATGGGTGGGAGGAGTTGCACCTGGGACCTGAATAGGGCTGTGCCTTCCCTCCACAATGCTGGCTCCACCTCCTGTGGTGCGTCTGATGTCCCTGGCCTACACTGTGAAAGGAAAGAAGGAGTCTTGTCAACAAAGTGCTCCAGGACTGACCAGAGCTGGTTTGGACTAGGCACAGGCCCCTCTGCCTTCAGAGGACAAAGGATTTAGGGGTATAAATATTGGGGCCCTGACCCCAGAACTTTAGATCACTTCTGGAACAACAAGACAAACCTCTGCCAAGGAGAAGAACCAAAGGAAGCTGTAGGAGTTGGACTGCCCCCCCCTGCCAGTGTGCTGTGTTGCTGGGCCTACAGTGGTGTCTTCAGTGCCAAGGAGAGGAGAAGGAACTTTTAAAGAACTTTCATCATCTTGCAGAATATTACTCCAAGGGCTTCATTTGAGCTTGCCTCCTGACCGAAGTCTCAGGGATACCAGACTTCAATCTTTCTGTTTGCCTGCATCTGGAACTTGCTGTTCTGGTGCTACAGAAGGAATTTGCAACACCGACACCGGCGAGCGACGCCATCTCCTGCATCGAAGCCGTGAGCGCTGCTCCGACTTGCAACGTAGACCCGACGCCGACCGCCGTGCCACATCGACGCCAGCGAGCGACATCGTAAGCCTGCCTTAGCCGTGAGCACTGCTCCGACTTACGACGCCAGCCCGACGCCTGCGGTTGTGCCGCATCGACTCTGAAGCCGACATCATCGCGGAGCCGATCCTCGACGTGGATGGTCCAGAATCCATCGACATCGTGACATCGTACGGAACCGTGGTTTCGGCGCCATCGTGACGTCACCTCCTCTCCGGTCAGGAACCAACACCTCCCCTGCCTGCGCAAGCATCCAGGTCCCGACGCATCATCTCCCACGAAGCAAGGAACCTACGCCGCAAAGCGCCAACGACGCCGCACCTCCCCGACGCCGTGAGCTGTCTTTGTTTTCGCTTTTCCAAGGTACTGTTCTTTGTGGGTCTGTTTTGACTCCGGGGTCGGCGCCGTAATTTGGGATTTCTTTGACCTCGACGTCGTGATAACTCCAGTTGGGGTTATCTATTGCTAAAAACTGCTTTTAAGTGAAGAACCTATTTTTAAACTATTTCTACCATCTTGAAGTATTATTATTGATTACAGTATTGTGGATTTTTGTCGTTTGTGGTCTTGTGTTAAGTCTATATAAAGAATACTTATTTTTATAAAACCTGTGTAGTGTCCATCTGTAGTGTTTTCACTGTATTACTGTATGTGTTCACAAATGCTTAACACACTGCCTCTGAGATAAGCCTGTCTGCTCGTGCCAAGCTACCAAGAGGGTGAGCAGGAGTTATTTTAGTAGTGTATCCCCCTTACCCTGACTAGAAGCAAGGGTCCCTATTTGGTCAAAGGTGTATACCATTGCCAACTAGAGACCCCCAGTTCTAACATTGGTGGTCAGCGGTGAGGATTCTGGACTTGCATTTGTGACTCATATACATTGATTGGTGTACACTACAAGTGAGTGCAGACCAAACGCAACCACATACCTTTTTGGTAGAATTTTGTTTTCTCCTTGGACTGTTATTTTTCTGAGAACTGCCAATTCTTATTGCCATGAGTCCACCAGCATCTATTGCCTCTATGGATCCAGAGTTTGAGGAAGAGAGGTTGGATACCTACAATGCCAAACAGCTGACAGCCTTCTGTAGAAAATTTAAAGCTGCTATTCCAGGCCTCACTAAAAAGGATGAGCTCCACAAGGCGCTGAGGGCCTGGGTGGAAGCAAGAAATGCATATGAAAATGTGGAGCACCCTGTGGAGGAGGCAGAAGGGCAGCTAGATGGGCCCCTGGGTCCGGCGGGGAGAAAGTACCTACCCCGCCAGGCAGCAGTGTTTCTTCCAAAGACCTGTCCCCAGGAGAGCTGGAGGATAGGGAGAGAAATAGAAGGCTTAAAATGGAGCTGGCCAGGCTCAAAATGGAGGGTCAAAAGGACCTAGAGAATAAGAAGCTGGAGTTTGAAATGAGCAAGTTATCCTTGGAGAGAGAGAGAATGAGATTAGAGTATAAGAGAATGTTGAGGGAGTTAGAGATCAAGGCAAAGGGTCTAGAGATCAATCCCTCTGGTGGCAGCACACCATCTGTACCTTCAGAAGGCAGGGTATATATCCCCAAGGATGTCATCAAAGATTTCCATAAGCATGAAGATATTGGGCAGTGGTTTGCAGCCTATGAGATAGCAATGTTGGCCCACCGGGTCCCTGAGAAGGATTGGGGAGCTGGGTTGTGGGGCCGCTTTGTGAGTGAGGGGAGGGATACTTTGTTAGACCTGCCCAGTGAGAATAGGATGTCTTATGCCCACATGAAGGAAGCTCTGATGACAAGGCATGGTTTGACCCCAGAACTCTATAGACAGAGGTTCAGGAGTTGCAAGAAGCTGGAGGGAACCACTTGGGTAGAGTATGTATCTTTCTTTTGCAGAGCTATGGATGGTTGGGTGAAGGGTAGCAAAGTGGATACTTTTGAAGCGCTCTATGATTTGTTTGCATGGGAGCACTTGTCTTCTAATTGTTTTTCAGAGCTACACCAGCACCTTATTGATAGCAAGTTAACTAACCCTAGGAAGCTTGCTGAGGAGGCGGACCGCTGGGTCAGTACCAGGGTCCACAAGGGTCATGTGGGAGACTCCGCCAAAGGTGGGCAGGGTCCCCAGCAGAAGAGTGGGGGGGACAAGGGTAAACAGAGGGAGTTCCAGAAAGGGCCCCAAAGTAATTCCCAAGGGAACCAAGGGAAGGGTTCCCAGCCTCCCCCTGAGAAGAAGCAAGAGGCCCCGACAGGTAAACCTGTTCAGAGGGGCCCCTACAAGTGCTTTATGTGTGGTCAAGTAGGCCACCGTTGGTATGATGCACAGTGTCCCATGAAGGATTCCAAAGCACCACCCCGTGCACCACCCCATCAGTTGGCGAGTGTAGCCCTGGGAGGGGAGGAGATGGGTGCCCAAGGTGGGTGGGGTCCCGCAGAAATGTCCCTTGTCTCGCTAGGAGACTTTGAGATGGTCCCTGAGACCCAGCTGCCTGATAACACTAAGAAGTACAGGCAGTGGGTGACCATCAATGGCCATAGGGTGGAGGCTCTGAGGGACACCGGGGCTAGTGTGACAGCTGTCAGTTGCCGGTTGGTGTCCAAGGAGCAGTTTATCCCTCATGCATTCTTCCCTGTAGTTGCAGCGGACAACTCGCAGAGCCAGTGTGTAAGGTGGCTCAAGTTCCCTTTGAGTGGGGGGGGTCTCAGGTACTCTCCAAATTGCTGTGAGGCCAGCCATGCCTATGGATTGTCTGTTGGGCAATTATTTAGAGAGCTCCCCTTGGGCTAAGGTGGAGAAGAAGTCTCATTTGGAAATGTTGGGTCTGCCTGAGTGGGCGTGTGTGACCACTCGGTCTATGGCAGCCAGTAAGGGTGTTGAAGCGGTTCTGGAGCCTGAAAATATGACCCAGACCCCTGCCTTAAAGAGAAGAGGTGGGGGGTGCGGGAAACCGGCCCCCCTAGTTCCCACGGTCCAGGAGGAGGCAGACCTTGAGGGGGATGCCCTGGAACCCACAGGGGAACAAGTGGCCGAACTGGGGTACCTGCCTGAGCTGACCCATTGGCAGCAGGAAGGAGGCCCCTCTAGGGAGGAATTTTGTGAGGAGCAGAGGAAATGCCCTTCCCTTGATGGTCTGCGGCGACAGGCCACAGCCCAGGCAGCAGGTGATCAGTCTGGATCACATTGGATTTACTGGGAGAACGACCTCCTGTATAGCGAGCCTAAGGTTGCTGTGCCTGGGTCAGCCCATGTGCTGGTGATACCACAGCGCTTCAGAGCCTTCCTACTGGGTTTGGCTCATGATGTACCTTTAGCTGGACATCTGGGGCAGAACAAGACCTTTGAAAGGCTTGTCTCCCACTTTCATTGGTCCCAGATGCGGAAGAGTTCAGACACTCATTGTAAGACTTGTCAAACTTGCCAGGCAAGTGGGAAAAGTGGAAGGAAGCACAAGGCTCCTCTCCAACCTTTCCCTGTAGTCAGTACCCCCTTTGAACGGGTGGGCATTGACATTGTGGGGCCACTGGACCACAAGACAGCCATGGGCAACAGGTTTATCCTGGTCTTGGTGGACCATGCTACCCCGTACCCGGAAGCCATCCCGCTCAGGACAGTGATGGCCCCCGTGGTGCGACGGGCACTGATGGGGATTTTCTCCCGTGTGGGGTTCCCCAGAGAGGTGGTGTCAGACCGTGGTACCAACTTCATATCCAACTATATGAAGTCCCTGTGGCAGGAGTGCGGTGTTCCCTATAAGTTCACCACTCCTTACCACCCCCAAGGTAATGGGCTGGTTGAGAGATTCAACCGGACCCTCGAAGGCATGATAATGGGTCTTGAGAAACCTATGAGGCGTAAGTGGGACGTCCTCTTACCATGCCTTCTGTTGGCTTACCGTGAGGTGCCACAGAAGTCCTTAGGGTTCAGTCCCTTTGAACTGCTCTATGGTCACCCGGTAAGAGGACCTTTGAGTCTGGTCAAGGAAGGCTGGGAGCAATCTCCCAGGAAACCTCCCCAGGATGCATACAGTTACATGCTGGCCTTCAGGAACCAGACCAGGAAATTCAGGCAACTCGCTGAGGCGAATCTGGAAGCCAGCCAGGAAGAGATGAAGCGGTGGTACGATCAGAATGCCACTCTGATTGAGCTTCAACCTGGACAGAAAGTTTGGGTCATGGCCCCTGTAGAGCCTTGTGCGCTCCAGGACAGGTGGACCGGACCATTTGAGGTGGTGGAGCGCAAGAGTGATGTCACCTACCTGGTGAACTTGCGGTCTCCAAGGAACCCTTTGCGGGTCCTGCATGTTAACCGCCTGAAGCCCCACTTAGAAAGGTCCGAAGTGGGCATGCTCCTAGCGACAGATGATGGAATGGAGGAGGAGGAGACTGAGCCTCTTCCTGGCCTCCTGTCTGCAACAGAGCAAGATGGGTCAGTGGATGGTGTCAGCCTCTCTGCCACACTGACCCCTGATCAGCAGCAAGATTGTCGCCAACTGTTGGGACAATTCTCTGATTTGTTTTCCCTGATTCCTGGTGTCACTGAGTGGTGCGTCCATGATGTGGACACTGGGGACAGTCCTCCTGTGAAGCACAAGGCTTACAGAGTGACTGACAAGGTCAGAGCTTACATCAAGGAGGAAGTCTCCAAGATGTTTGCCTTAGGGGTGATTGAGTCCTCTCATAGTCCTTGGGCCAGCCCAGTGGTCTTGGTCCCAAAGGCTGCCGCGCCTGGTGCCACACCCGAACTCCGGTTCTGTGTGAACTACCGAGGACTCAATTCCGTCACCAGGACTGACGCGCACCCCATCCCCAGAGCTGATGAGCTCATTGATCGGTTAGGGGCTGCACGGTACCTCAGCACGTTTGATTTGACGTCTGGGTACTGGCAGATCACCTTAACTGATGGGGCCAAAGAGAGGTCAGCATTCTCCACACCAGATGGGCACTGCCAATTCCGGGTTATGCCCTTTGGGATGAAGAATGCCCCTGCCACCTTTCAGAGGTTGGTCAACCAGGTGTTAGCTGGACTGGAGGATTTCAGTGCCGCCTACCTGGATGACATTGCAGTGTTCAGCGCCAGTTGGGAAGAACATCTTCGCCACCTCTGGGAAGTGTTGATGGCACTGCAGAAGGCAGGCCTCACGATCAAGGCTAGTAAGGGCCAGATCGGGCAGGGTTCTGTGGTGTACTTGGGGAACCAGGTAGGGAGCGGCCAGGTGGCGCCCCTACAACCAAAGATTGATACCATCCTGGCATGGGAACCCCCAAAGACTCAAACACAGGTGAGAGCCTTTTTAGGACTCACGGGGTACTACAGGAGGTTTGTCAAGGGGTATGGCAACATTGTTGCACCCTTGACTGAGCTGACTTCCAGGAAGCAGCCAAAGAAAGTGAACTGGACTGACACCTGTCAGAAAGCTTTTGACGCCCTGAAGACTGCCATGTGTACAGCACCCATGCTTCAGGCGCCCAACTTCTCAAAGGAATTCATTGTTCAAAAAGACGCTTCAGAGCATGGTGTGGGGGCTGTTCTATCACAGATTAATTAGGAGGGCCTAGACCAACCTGTAGCCTTCATCAGTAGGAGGTTACTTCCACGGGAACAGAGGTGGAGTGCAATTGAGCGTGAGGCATTTGCTGTGGTCTGGGCACTGAAGAAGTTGAGACCATACCTGTTTGGGACTCACTTCCGGGTTCAGACAGACCACAGGCCCCTCAGATGGCTGATGCAGATGAGGGGTGAGAACCCAAAGTTGTTGAGGTGGTCCATTTCCCTACAGGGGATGGACTTTACGGTGGAACACCGCCCTGGTACAGAACATGCCAATGCTGATGGTCTGTCCAGATTTTACCGCCTTAGTGATGAGAACTCCCAAGGGGAAGGGTAGTTCTCCCCACATTTCAGCTGGAGGGGACACGTGTTAGACCTGGTACCATTGGCGTGAGTCTCCCTTCCACTTTTTTCTGATTGCCTCCTCTGTTTCTGATCTGTTTGCTGGTTTTAGATGTTTTGGGCACTGTGCCACTGCTATTCAGTGCCACAGTGCAAGTGCTCCCTATGTTAAATTGGTGTATTGATTAGTGACTCCATGATTGGATCATTTGATTTACTTGTCAGACCCTAGTATAGTGCACCAGGTGTGCCCAGGGCCTGTAAATCAAATGCTGCTGGTGGGCTTGCAGCACTGGTTGTGCCACCCACAGAAGCGGCTTGTAAAATGTGTCTCAGGCCTGCCATTGCAGAGCCTGTGTGCAGTCTGTGACTGCCATGTCGACTTGGCAAGTGCACCCACTTGCCAGTCCCTAAACCTTCCCTTATCTTCATATCAGACACCCTTAAGGTAGGCCCAAGGGCAGGGTGCATTGTAAGTATAAGGTAGGACATGCCCTGGTGTGTGTGGCATGTCCTAATAGTGAATTACAGCCATTTTCGTTTTTTCACTATTGCAAAGCTACCTGTTCCCCATAGGCCAGAATGGGCAGTTTGATTATAACATCTTATAATCCTAACTGACCCAGGGAACATGGTAGAAATTCGAGTTTAGTATGCCTGATCTCAGAATGATAAAATACATCTTTTAGTAAAGTTGGTTTTAACATTCTGTGTTTGAAAATACCACTTTTAGAAAGTAGGTATTTTCTTGCCTAACTGTCCAAGCCTGCCTCTGCTAAGTTGTGTATTGTGTGTCTGGTTTTGTGAGTGACAGGGGCTGGGGGATTCCAGGAGACAGGGTGAGTCAGCACAGGGCTGAATAGAGAGATCTGCATGTAGATGGGTGGGAGGAGTTGCACCTGGGACCTGAATAGGGCTGTGCCTTACCTCCACAATGCTGGCTCCACTTCCTGTGGTGCGTCTGATGTCCCTGGCCTACACTGTGAAAGGAAAGAAGGAGTCTTGTCAACAAAGTGCTCCAGGACTGACCAGAACTGGTTTGGACTAGGTACAGGCCCCTCTGCCTTCAGAGGACAAAGGATTTAGGGGTATAAATATTGGGGCCCTGACCCCAGAACTTTAGATCACTTCTGGAACAACAAGACGAACCTCTGCCAAGGAGAAGAACCAAAGGAAGCTGTAGGAGTTGGACCTGCCAGTGTGCTGTGTTGCTGGGTTGGCCTACAGTAGTGTCTTCAATGCCAAGGAGAGGAGAAGGAACTTTTAAAGAACTTTCATCATCTTGCAGAATATTACTCCAAGGGCTTGATTTGAGCTTGCCTCCTGACCGAAGTCTCAGGGATACCAGACTTCACTCTTTCTGTTTGCCTGCTTCTGGAACTTGCTGTTCTTGTGCTACAGAAGGAATTTGCAACGCCGACGCCGGCGAGCAATGCCGTCTCCTGCATCGAAGCCGTGAGCGCTGCTCCGACTTGCATCGTAGACCCGACGCCGACCGCCGTGCCACATCGGCGCCAGCGAGCGACATCGTAAGCCTGCCATAGCCGTGAGCGCTGCTCCGACTTACGACGCCGGCCCGACGCCTGCTGCTGTGCCGCATCGACTCCGAAGCCGACATCATCGCGGAGCCGACCGTCGACGTGGATGGTCCAGAAGCCATCGACATCGTGACATCGTACAGAACCGTGGTTTCGGCGCCATCGTGACGTCAACTGCTCTCCGGTCAGGAACCAACGCCTCCCCTGCCTGCGCAAGCATCCAAGTCCCGACGCATCATCTCCCCCGAAGCAAGGAACCGACGCCGCAACGCGCCAACGACGCAGCACCTCCACGACGCCGTGAGCTGTCTTTGTTTTCGCTTTTCCAAGGTACTGTTCTTTGTGGGTCTGTTTTGACTCCGGGCCCGAAGCCGCGCACCTCACGGTCGGCGCCGTACTTTGGGATTTCTTTGACCTCGACGTCGTGATAACTCCAGTTGGGTTTATCTGTTGCTAAAAACTGCTTTTAAGTGAAGAACCTATTTTTAAACTATTTCTACCATCTTGAAGTATTATTATTGATTACAGTATTGTGGATTTTTGTTGTTTGTGGTCTTGTGTTAAGTCTATATAAAGAATACTTATTTTTATAAAACCTGTGTAGTGTCCATCTATAGTGTTTTCACTCTATTACTGTATGTGTTCACAAATGCTTAACACACTGCCTCTGAGATAAGCCTGTCTGCTCGTGCCAAGCTACCAAGGGGGTGAGCAGGAGTTATTTTAGTAGTGTATCCCCCTTACCCTGACTAGAAGCAAGGGTCCCTATTTGGTCAAAGGTGTATACCATTGCCAACTAGAGACCCCCAGTTCTAACAGCGTGCAAAGAAGAAATAACTAGGAGCAAACCAGCACACGTGCAAAGAGGAAATAACGAGGAGCAATGCAGCACACGTGCAAAGAGGAAATAACAAGGAGAAATGCAGAACACATGCAAAGAGGAAATAACGAGGAGCAATGCAGCACACATGCAAAGAGGAAATAACGAGGAGCAAAGAAGCACACGTGCAAAGAGGAAATAATGAGGAGCAAAGCAGCACACGTGCAAAGAGGAAATAACGAGGAGCACTGCAGCACACATGCAAAGAGAAAATAACGAAGAGCAAAGCAGCACACATGCAAAGAGGAAATAACGAGGAGAAAAGCAGCACGCGTGCAAAGAGGAAATAACGAGGAGCAATGTAGCACACATGCAAAGAGGAAATAACGAGGAGCAAAGCAGCATGCGTGCAAAGAGGCAATAATGAGGAGCAATGCAGCACACATGCAAAGAGGAAATAACGAGGAGCAATGCAGCACACATGCAAAGAGGAAATAAGGAGGAGCAAAGCAGCACACATGCACAGAGGAGCAAAGCAGCACACATGCAAAGAGGAAATAACGAGGAGCAATGCAGCACACATGCAAAGAGGAAATAACGAGTAGCAATGCAGCACACATGCAAAGAAGAAATAACGAGGAGCAATGCAGCACACATGCAAAGTGGAAATAACGAGGAGCAAAGCAGAACACATGCGAGGAGGAAATAATGAGGAGCAAAGCAGCACACATGCAAAGAGGAAATAACGAGGAGCAATGCAGCACACATGCAAATAGGAAATAACGAGGAGCAATGCAGCACACATGCAAAGTGGAAATAACGAGGAGCAATGCAGCACACATGCAAAGTGGAAATAACGAGGAGCAAAGCAGAACACATGCGAGGAGGAAATAATGAGGAGCAAAGCAGCACACATGCACAGAGGAAATACAGAGGAGCAAAGCAGCACGCATGCAAAGAGAAAATAACGAGGAGCAAAGCAGCACACACGCAAAGAGGAAATAACGAGGAGCAAAGCAGCACGCGTGCAAAGAGGAAATAACGAGGAGCAAAGCAGAACACATGCAAAGAGAAAATAACGAGGAGCAAAGCAGCACACACGCAAAGAGGAAATAACGAGGAGCAAAGCAGCACTCATGCAAAGAGGAAATAACGAGGAGCAAAGCAGAACACATGCAAAGAGAAAATAACGAGGAGCAAAGCAGCACACACGCAAAGAGGAAATTACGAGTAGCTAATCAGCACTCGTTAAAAGATGAAATAACGAGGAGCAATGTAGCACACATGCAAAGTGGAAATAACGAGGAGCAAAGCAGAACACATGCAAAGAGGAAATAACGAGGAGCAAAGCAGCACACGTGCAAAGAGGAAATAACGAGGAGCAATGCAGCACACATGCAAAGAGAAAATAACGAGGACCAAAGCAGCACACATGCACAGAGGAAATACAGAGGAGCAAAGCAGCACACATGCAAAGAGAAAATAACGAGGAGCAAAGCAGCACACATGCAAAGAGGAAATAACGAGGAGCAAAGCAGTACACATGCAAAGAGGAAATAACGAGGAGCAAAGCAGCACACATGCAAAGAGGAAATAACGAGGAGCAATGCAGCACACATGCAAAGAGGAAATAACGAGGAGCAATGCAGCACACATGCAAAGTGGAAATAACGAGGAGCAAAGCAGAACACATGCGATGAGGAAATAATGAGGAGCAAAGCAGCACACATGCAAAGAGGAAATAACGAGGAGCAATGCAGCACACATGCAAAGAGGAAATAACGAGGAGCAATGCAGCACACATGCAAAGTGGAAATAACGAGGAGCAATGCAGCACACATGCAAAGTGGAAATAACGAGGAGCAAAGCAGAACACATGCGAGGAGGAAATAATGAGGAGCAAAGCAGCACACATGCACAGAGGAAATACAGAGGAGCAAAGCAGCACTCATGCAAAGAGAAAATAACGAGGAGCAAAGCAGCTCACACGCAAAGAGGAAATAACGAGGAGCAAAGCAGCACGCGTGCAAAGAGGAAATAACGAGGAGCAAAGCAGAACACATGCAAAGAGAAAATAACGAGGAGCAAAGCAGCACACACGCAAAGAGGAAATAACGAGGAGCAAAGCAGCACGCATGCAAAGAGGAAATAACGAGGAGCAAAGCAGAACACATGCAAAGAGAAAATAACGAGGAGCAAAGCAGCACACACGCAAAGAGGAAATAACGAGGAGCAAAGCAGCACGCGTGCAAAGAGGAAATAACGAGGAGCAATGTAGCACACATGCAAAGTGGAAATAACGAGGAGCAAAGCAGAACACATGCAAAGAGGAAATAACGAGGAGCAAAGCAGCACACGTGCAAAGAGGAAATAACGAGGAGCAATGCAGCACACATGCAAAGAGGAAATAACGAGGAGCAAAGCAGCACACATGCACAGAGGAAATACAGAGGAGCAAAGCAGCACACACACAAAGAGGAAATAATGAGGAGCAATGCAGCACACATGCAAAGAGGAAATAACGAGGAGCAAAGCAGAACACATGCAAAGAGAAAATAACGAGGAGCAAAGCAGCACACATGCAAAGAGGAAATAACGAGGAGCAAAGCAGTACACATGCAAAGTGGAAATAACGAGGAGCAAAGCAGCACACACACAAAGAGGAAATAATAAGGAGCAAAGCAGCACACATGCAAAGAGGAAATAACGAGGAGCAAAACAGCATGCGTGCAAAGAGGCAATAATGAGGAGCAATGCAGCACACATGCAAAGAGGAAATAACGAGGAGCAATGCAGCACACATGCAAAGAGGAAATAACGAGGAGCAATGCAGCACACATGCAAAGAGGAAATAACGAGGAGCAATGCAGCACACATGCAAAGAGGAAATAACGAGGAGCAATGCAGCACACATGCAAAGTGGAAATAACGAGGAGCAAAGCAGAACACATGCGAGGAGGAAATAATGAGGAGCAAAGCAGCACACATGCAAAGAGGAATTAACGAGGAGCAATGCAGCACACATGCAAAGAGGAAATAATGAGGAGCAATGCAGCACACATGCAAAGTGGAAATAACGAGGAGCAATGCAGCACACATGCAAAGTGGAAATAACGAGGAGCAAAGCAGAACACATGCGAGGAGGAAATAATGAGGAGCAAAGCAGCACACATGCACAGAGGAAATACAGAGGAGCAAAGCAGCACGCATGCAAAGAGAAAATAACGAGGAGCAAAGCAGCTCACACGCAAAGAGGAAATAACGAGGAGCAAAGCAGCACGCGTGCAAAGAGGAAATAACGAGGAGCAAAGCAGAACACATGCAAAGAGAAAATAACGAGGAGCAAAGCAGCACACACGCAAAGAGGAAATAACGAGGAGCAAAGCAGCACGCATGCAAAGAGGAAATAACGAGGAGCAAAGCAGAACACATGCAAAGAGAAAATAACGAGGAGCAAAGCAGCACACACGCAAAGAGGAAATAACGAGGAGCAAAGCAGCACGCGTGCAAAGAGGAAATAACGAGGAGCAATGTAGCACACATGCAAAGTGGAAATAACGAGGAGCAAAGCAGAACACATGCAAAGAGGAAATAACGAGGAGCAAAGCAGCACACGTGCAAAGAGGAAATAACGAGGAGCAATGCAGCACACATGCAAAGAGGAAATAACGAGGAGCAAAGCAGCACACATGCACAGAGGAAATACAGAGGAGCAAAGCAGCACACACACAAAGAGGAAATAATGAGGAGCAATGCAGCACACATGCAAAGAGGAAATAACGAGGAGCAAAGCAGAACACATGCAAAGAGAAAATAACGAGGAGCAAAGCAGCACACATGCAAAGAGGAAATAACGAGGAGCAAAGCAGTACACATGCAAAGTGGAAATAACGAGGAGCAAAGCAGCACACACACAAAGAGGAAATAATAAGGAGCAAAGCAGCACACATGCAAAGAGGAAATAACGAGGAGCAAAACAGCATGCGTGCAAAGAGGCAATAATGAGGAGCAATGCAGCACACATGCAAAGAGGAAATAACGAGGAGCAATGCAGCACACATGCAAAGAGGAAATAACGAGGAGCAATGCAGCACACATGCAAAGAGGAAATAACGAGGAGCAAAGCAGTACACATGCAAAGAGGAAATAACGAGGAGCAATGCAGCACACATGCAAAGAGGAAATAAGAAGGAAAAATGCAGCACACACGCAAAGAGGAAATAACGAGGAGCAAAGCAGCACACATGCAAAGAGGAAATAACGAGGAGCAATGCACCACACATGCAAAGAGGAAATAACGAGGAGCAATGCAGCACACATGCAAAGAGGAAATAATGAGGAGCAATGCAGCACACATGCAAAGAGGAAATAACGAGGAGCAATGCAGCACACATGCAAAGAGGAAATAACGAGGAGCAATGCAGCACACATGCAAAGAGGAAATAACGAGGAGCAAAGCAGTACACATGCAAAGAGGAAATAACGAGGAGCAATGCAGCACACATGCAAAGAGGAAATAACGAGGAGCAATGCAGCACACATGCAAAGAGAAAATAACGAGGAGCAATGCAGCACACACACAAAGAGGAAATAACGAGGAGCAATGCAGCACGCGTGCAAAGAGGAAATAACGAGGAGCAATGCAGCACACATGCAAAGTGGAAATAACGAGGAGCAATGCAGCACACATGCAAAGAGGAAATAAGAAGGAAAAATGCAGCACACATGCAAAGAGGAAATAAGAAGGAAAAATGCAGCAGACGTGCAAAGAGGAAATAACAAGGAGAAATAACAATCTCCCTCCTTGTTACACAAGCCTCCTTTAGGTGCTCCACATTGGTACAAACCCAAGCGTACAACTGTTTGTAAATATGGGTTTGTGTCAAAATCCATGGATGGATGCATGGGAATGCCCATGCACCACCCACAGAATGCGTTCCTGATGCAAAGGAACACAAGGCAGTGCATGCAATGCGCTGCCTCGTGTTATGTTTTTAAAAAACAACGAAAATAAACATTTGTGTGGGTTTGTAAACATCAAAATGGATTTTGCATCGGGTCTGCATTAAAAAAGTGAAGCAAACCTGACGTAAAACCTTTGTAAATCTGGGCCTCAATTCTTTGTTCTGGTGGGGAAGCCTTGCTATGAACCCAGGTTTCCTGTTCACACTACGGAATTCAGCCATTGGAAAATGTGTCTTTCTCTCGAACAATGATTGGCGCTCACTTGTCTTTCAAGACCTTCTTCAGTACTCAGTTCAATAAAGTGATTTTATATACTGTACATATCATAAACTAATTCAATACTATATATGAAATTGAATGCAATACCTTACCATCTTGAAAAAACTGTCACCAAGATAGGCTTGTTGTCCAGAGCTGCTCTTCGATGCTGCTTGGATCCCCTGACCTCCACCTCCAGACTTATGAGCAGTGCTTAGGAGATGGTGCCCATCAGACATTGTGTGCTATTAAAGGTGCATTTCAATTGTGGTAACAGTGGGGACACTACATTCCCCTTCGCCTAGCTCAAGCTACAACAGTAGTGAGAAGGCGTTAGTAGAATGGTATTCAGTGTTTGGGATAGAAGCAGGAGAATTTAATATTGTGGACAGTATTGAGCTTACCGAGGACTAGGAGTCGAGTGACCACAAAGTAGGGAGGAGAGTAAAGGATAAAGCTTTCTGAGTGTTGCCTTTACTGAGACAGTTCCAACGGGTCTTTCATTTTCATCCTGCCAGAGTACAATATGTGAAAGAAAACAGACACTCAGGAAAACTCATAGAAGTCTAACAGAAGTTTAATGCAAGAATAGCTGGCCAGCATCAAAACAATTCATCGGACCAGCATTCTGTAGTTTGATTAGTGGGAGCATGTAATGCTAAACTCTTTACATTTTCGTGCTACCTTTATACAGTTTTTCTCTAGTGGAGGACAGAACACATAATCAAACAGAAACTCCAGATAGACATCAACGAGCAGGTGGCAGGCTCTTCCTGCGGGAAGAATGTGAGAAGGCCTTGAAGAACAAGTTATTTATCTTCTGCAATACTCTTGGATACTCTATCTAACTGCAGAACCCTCACCATGTGACTATTCCCCCAGGCGTCAGACTAGATCCAGAAACTCAAAAGCAGTACTCCTGCGCGTCAGTAGGCGGCATCACATGGCTCCGTGCCGACATCATTCAGCTCCAGAAGTAACGAGCTGGGCTGCACATAACCGCCACCCAGACACGCTGACGTCAGCTGCTTTCGAAGGCTTGCCCGTGCTCTCAGACGCAGTTACCGTTGGCGAATTGGCTTGACCAATGTGCAGATCTCTAGTCTGGAAACTTTTTAGAAGAAAAAAGTCAATTCCACAGAACAAGGAGGAGGGAGGGTTGTTTAGGAATCTGCGGTTACACAGAGTTTCCATCAGAGAGAGCGTTACTGAAGGTAAGTAACTTGTTCTTCTGATGGATACTTTTAACTGCAGAATCCTCACTTTGTGACTAGACACCAAAGCAGTACCTCCCAAGGAGGTGGGTCTGTCGAATGGATAAGTCCAAAAAGTCCTGCAGGACTGAGTGTGTAAAATTGCTACCCAGAAGGACCTGACTGTCAAGGCAATAGTGCATTGTGAATGTGTGTACGGATGCCCAGGTAACAGCCTGAAAGATATCCAGGACAGACACTCTGCGTGGTATCACAGTAGTAGCTGCTTTGACTCTGGTGGAATGAGCACCTTAATCATTCAGATGGCAGCGTTGAGAAACCCACAAAGAGTTGATTGTCAACTGATGTTCCTTGGTACGATCAGTATAGAAACTGAGGGCTCTTTTGGGGTCCAAACAAAGAAGTCTCTCATACTCTTTCAAGGCATGAGGTGGGGCAAAAGAACTCAGAAGGGTTATAGCCTGCCTGACATGGAAAGGTGTTACTACTTTCGGCAGGTATGCAGCTCGAGTTCTCAACACCAGCTTGTCTGGAAAGAATATTGTGTAAAGCGGCTGAATTGAAAGTGCCTGCAACTCATGCAATGAGCTGGTACTATCGCAACCAGAAAGACCATTTTCAGGATCAAGAGAAATGGTAGATAACTGTGCATTGGTTCAAATGAAGAGCACATTAGAAAAGTGTGAACCAAATTCAAGACTCACTGTGCGACTACGAAGGGTTTCATGTGTTGCAAACCTTTAACAAATCACATCTTTAAACAAAGAGGGCTGATCCAGCAACCTAAACAAATATGAAAGAGGCAACAAGTAGCCTTCAACAGTGCACAATGCAAGTTCTGTCGAGGCCAACAACAAAACAAACAGCAGCACTTCAGACAGCTTAGCTTGTAGCATGTCAGTATGATGCATACCACGCCAAGTCACAAACTTGTTCCAGTGCCTGATGTACATAGATGGGTGCCTGGCTGCCAGAATAACATCAACAACCTCGGAGAAAGATTGAATGAAACTAGCTGCCACCGCTCAAGCTCCATGCATGGATGTGCAGATTGTGAAGGCCCAAGTGCAAGGCCCTGCCCTGCGTCTGCAGCAGTAGATCTTTCAGAAGCGGCAGCTAGATCGGAGGACAGATGCTCATGGCCAGAAGTTCTGGATACCACATCCTCCTAGCCCACTCCGGAGCCACTGGGATGACTTTGGCCTGGTCGGTCTCAAACTTCTTCAGAACCCAAGCCACGAGGGGTAGAGGCAGGAAGGCACAAGGGAGTCCCAAGCTCCCCTCTAGGGATAATGTGTCTCCAAGAGTAAGCCTTCTTGGGAACTCTAGCGAGCAAAAATGCTAGCATTGCGTGTTTTCGACTGTGGTGAAAAGATCGAGCCATGCCCTGCAGTACCTCCAGGTGTAACTGCCGTTCACAATCCACTAGGCGTCGGCGGCTGAGTTCATCGACCCTCCCATTTAGAGATTCCACCAGGTGGTTCACAGTGGCACAAGACCCAAGGCCATACTCTGCTCTATTTGCTGCAGTACCACATTGCAGTAGTGTTGCGATGATAATTGTACTAGCCTCCCATTGACAGGTGCTAGGAAGGCTTTCAATGCCAAGTGGATCGCAAGCAACTCCCAAAAATTGATGTAGAGGCATGTTTCTTGTAGAGACCAGTTCTTCTGACCTCCACCTCTCCCGGATGATCTCCCCTCCCCACTAGTGATGCATCTGCCACCACTGTCAGCTCTAGGTGTGGTAAGAAGAGGAGTCTGGCACTGCTACTATTGCCATCTAGCAGCCATCACTGCAGATCTTTTGCAGACTCCTCCGAAAACAAGATGGAATCCGATAGGTTCCCCTGGTGCTGTGCCCATTGAGACTTCAGGTCCCACAACAGAGCCTACATGTGCCATCTGGCGTGGTTCACAAACAGAATTCAGGAGGCAATAGTCTCAGCAGCTTCAATGCCATTTCATTGAGATCTAGGACAGAGGCTGAAATATCAGGTTCATGACCCAAACGTCCATCTCACAGGGGGAAGCCACCATTTAATAAAATTTACACTTGTTCTTCCGGCCATCGAGAAAATTAGTACGGCCGAAGGCAGCTTTGCTAGGATATGGAACAATGTCAACAAAAAAAGATTTTCTTGACACGTTATCCAACACAGCCCCATCCCCTGGCACTGACATTAATGCCTCGGAAATGAACATATCCGAGTGGCTATTTAATGCCAGCAACAAGCACGCACCCCTTAAAAAAGTTAAACTGGCCCGTCGCGCAGACGCACAGCGATGGTTCTCCACTGAACTTAAAATCCAGAAATTGGCTTTGCGCCAACTAGAGAGGCAGTGGCGACTGAAGTACTCCCCCGACAAAAAACTCCTCTATATCACAGCTCGGAAGGAATATAAGAGGAGCATCCTCACAGCCAAAGCCGCCCATTTCTCTGCGCGTATCCTGAAGTCCAACAATAGCTCTAAAGAAATTTTTTCCATAATTAATGAATTAGCCAATCCTGAGAGAATTCTTTTGAAGGCTACACCCTCCCAAACATTGTGCAATTCCTTAAATGACTATTTTATTGAAAAAATTATTACTATTAAAGCCAGTATTCCTAAGTACTCTCCCATCCTGAACCCTTCTGTCTTGCACAGTAACAACTGTAGTATCAGCTGTTTCCCTTCTATCAGAATGGAGACTTTCCAGGATCTCCTTGTAAAAGTCAAATCAGGTGCCCCCTCTGACTGTTGCCCACCACATATACTGAAGGACTGCCTTGCAGTCTATCCGGGCCCCGCACTCGCTCTTTTGAACGAGTCACTTTCATCTGGCCAAGTCCCTATGGCCTTCAAGAAAGCTACAGTGGTACCCCTCCTAAAAAAACCTGGAGCGGATCCCGCGCTTCTGTCTAACTACCGCCCGATCTCTTTGCTTCCATTTCTGGCGAAGATTTTAGAAGCCCATGTAGCTAAATGTCTATCTAACTTTTGGAGGAATCTAAATACTTGGACCCTCATCAGGCAGGGTTTCGGCCGGCCCATTCTACTGAAACTGTAATCCTTGCTGTCCTGGATACTCTCCGGGACAACGCAGACAGAAGCTCCCCCTCAGGCACTGGTACTATTGGACCTCTCTGCCGCCTTTGACACGGTCGACCACACTATTCTGCTCGACCGTGTCAAACATGCTGGTATTCAAGGTACGGCGGCTCTCTGGCTTACTTCCTTTTTGGAAGATCGCTCTCAGGCCATTTGTCAAGGTCACTTTTCGGCTCCCCCACGTAAAATTACTTGTGGCGTTCCACAGGGCTCGGCTCTTTCTCCCCACTTATTTAATCTTTATATTGCCCCCTTGATTCAGTCCCTTAAAGATATGAAGGTGACTGTTTTTAATTATGCAGATGACCTCCAATTACTCTTCAGGATCGATAACTCACACAACTCGGTCACGGACTTTCAGGCTACAATGCGGCACATTCAACAATGGATGGACCTCAACCACCTCAAACTGAACCCTGGTAAGACAGAGCTTGTTCTTACTGGGGACAGTCACAAGTACTGGGGTCCCCATTACTGGCCTCCAGAGCTAGGACCCCCTCCCTCCCTGTCCCCCTCGGCCAAAACACTTGGAGTCTCCCTCAACAATGACCTTTCACTAAAAACCCAGGTCGGTGCGGTTATCTCTAAGTGTTTTTTTCAAATGCGCAAGATCAGGAAGATACACCGCCTTCTCACTCAGGAAGCCCTGATCCAGGTCATAATAGCCACTGTCCTGTCACATCTGGACTATGCCAATTCTGTGTACTTGGGCATGCCACTCTACCTGCTTAAACGGCTTCAGATGGCCCAAAATCATGCAGCCCGACTGATCTTTTGACAACCTAAATGGCAATCAGCGACTCCCTTGCTGAAGAAACTGCACTGGCTCCCCATCTCCCAGCGCTGTGCCTTTAAAACAGGTTGCCTCATTTTTAAATCCTTGCATGGCAATAGTCCTGTATTTATCAACAGCCTGATATCTAGGCATACTCCCTTACGTAACCTGCGTTCTGCCCACCTCTCACTCCTTATCACTCCGACATTCAAGCGGGTGCGTCAAGGAGGCCGCAGATTTGCGATTCTCGCCCCCAAACTGTGGAATTCTTTCCCGCTGGAAATACGGTCTTGCACAAACCACCTGCAGTTTAGGAAGTCCCTCAAAACATGGCTTTTTGTACAAGCCTATGATTGATGTTCTCTCGGATAGTACTTGGAGCCTTTTATAGCGCCATGAAGCCACCTGGTGTACGCGCGCTTTATAAATTAGTTTTAACATTAACATTTTTTAACATGAAACGGGAGTGTTTGCGAAGGACTGAGACAGGGGCGGCTCCTCCATGTGGGCGGAGGAGCGCCGCCCCACTGCTTTCTCACAGTGTGAGAAGCAGCAACATAAAATAGTATTCTGAAAACCATTTTATGTTGCTGCTTCTCGCACTGCAAGAAAGCAGATGGGTTTGGTTAGGGGCGGATGGGTGGGTGGGTCTGCTCTAGGGCAGGGAAGGAGTAGCTTACCCACTACTGAGGGCGCTGACTGTTTGGTCGGCTCTCTGAGGCCGACCAAACCAGTCATGCGCACTCTGCCTTTTCCCCATGTAGGCTGCACGCAGCCTACATGGAGGAAATGGCTGTTGCAGGGATTCTGCACATACACAGAACTATGCGCAGGAAAACAGGACCTCAGTGAATAGGGGTGTACCAACCTACCACATCAGTACCCCAAATTCCAAACTGACTAGCTATAGTGTCTCATTCGTTCTCCTCCAAATATCACGAAGCTACAAATGATTAGACAACCCGGAACACAATACTCCAGACTCTCTCAGGAATCGCGGGAGCAAGACGTACTCTTTCACTCACTCACTCGTACCTGTCCACAATGAGAATAAGCAGAGTCACTGAAATAGTTCAAAATGTTTATTTTAACTATCGTGCTCTACAATACAGTATACGTGCCACTACTAGCAGCAAAATGCATAAACTCAGCACAGTTAGCATTGTTACAATTCCATAGAATACAAAGGGAGAAGTCATGTTATAAAGACTGGGGAAATAAGGGCCTATAGGCCTGACCACCCTCCCCTTGGCTGGAAGAAGTTTATTTTATAAAAAGGATGATCTCTGGGCTCTGACAGCAGACCCCATACCTTAAAGCCTGGATGTAAGGTTTACATCATAGGAACAGCAGAGCTCTTCTCCATGGAACGGCTTTCTCCAAGTGTGTTAAAACAACATGCAACAACGTAATATCAAAGCACGAGTCTTCAGTACTGCAGCTGTGTAGCATGTTATGTCTAGGTGCTAGGGACTGACCAGAACAGAATAACAAGTGGCATTGTTTATCGACCTTGCACATCGTGTTCAGACTAAACTCCAGGAAAGGCAGAGAATGCGAAAAGCAACCCATTCTTATGTGAAAGACACAAACAAAGTCTTGCAAAAACAAAGTCATGTAGTAGCGTGCGCAAAGGCAGCATCATGGCAGCGAAGCTCATGCTAACTTTGCAATGTCGATAATGTGCCTAAGAACCATATAACACCCTCCCCCTGGTAAGGTCATAGGACATGGACAAAGGACCAAAACAGAGTTCACCAGTCAAGCAGAGTTCAAAGCGTTTGAAAAAAACCAAATTGGAAAAAAAATCGAAATTTTTCACAAAAATTAAATAATTTTTTCAAAGTTGTCAATAGGGTTTATTGAAGGGGAGCTGCCTCCGGGATAACAAAGTTATTACGAAGGAGGTGGTAAGTCCATCAAGGTGTGTGAACCGAGGAATGCAGTTCCCTCCAAAAGATCATCACTATCGTTGGTAAAAAAGAGAGATGCCATCCAATTAAGTAAGTCGAAGGAACAAACGTGCTCCTCGTAATCAGACGCCTCTAAAAGCATGAGTGGGCATAGATGCCTGGCTGGTTGGCGTCCCGACCAATCACAACGCTGCCATTGCAGCGTTGTGATTGGCATAAGGGGAGGGGAGGGAGGCTGCCTGCTTCCTGTTCAGGAGAGGAGCAGAGACGACACGGGACCGGGTCAGGTAAGTTAACGTTTTTTTTTTTTATTGTAATTTTAAATTAAACCTCCCTCCCATGTGATCCCCTGTCCCCCCACCCGCGAGTCATGCAAGCCGCGACTGGACTAAGGTGTGACTTCGGCCTGTTGATATTGAAATTCAATGATGGTAGGAGGTTCGCCGTCACCTGGAGATGGTCTACGACTGCCTGGAATGAGCCCGCTTTCAACAGCCAGTCGTTGAGATACAAGAAGACTAGTACACTTGTGTTAGAAATGGGATTTCTGGTTGGCTAGGGCATGCGCCTAAGCAAGGCAGAAACAACCACTCTAGTCAGGGCAAGGAAGTTACATGCTGAAGATAACCCCTGCTCACCCCCTTGGTAGCTTGGCACGAGCAGTCAGGCTTATCCCAGAGGCAATGTGTAAAGTGTTTGCGCAACACACACACAGCAGCGACATACTAGGCACACCACAAAAGAAACTCCACACAAGCTTATATATAAAAAATAGCCTTAGAATCATAATCCCAAATGTACACTGTGCCACCTGGCACTAGGCAATACTTCACAGGGATTATATACATGACAGGGCCAATCGGGCCACTGTCAGAACCATTAGTAAGCACAAAATGTAAAACAACCAGCAACTATTGGTAAAGTACTGTACTTAGCGGAAACATATCATGCATAAACACATTAGGCATAAATCACATTTAGAAGTGCACCGTGGTAACACTCCCCAGGTGCATACATCACCTCAGGCATAAACACATTATGCACAATCTCCGGGCCTTACGTCCTTCCAGCACCTCAGGTGCTCACAGGCCTACTGGTCTTCCTCTGGGGGCCCGTCTGGGACTTCCCCACCGCCCTCTGTCCAAAAGTCAGAGCTCTCAATGGGGCGAGGGTGTAACCCACCCTGGTCTTTCTTGAGACCCAAAATAATGGCCCCTCACATTGCAGCTGCCCGCACTCTCGCGGTGCAGCAGGAGAAATGAGCACCGGCACCAACAGTGCCTAGGGAGCCCCGCTCACTGGGCTCCTCCTGGTGGGTCACCAAGAAATGCCCCCTTGGTTGTGGCTGCCCGCACTCTGGCGGTGCAGCTATGCTCCTCAAAAATCGGCACCAACCGTGCCTGATGAGCACCCCCCTCACCGGGGCTCTTCCGGTGCCGCTCATGGCACAAAGAAAATGCTCAATTGTAACCCCACTCACCGGGGCTTCTCCTTCGGGGTAGATGCCTGTTCCTGAATCAGGCCCCAACAGGGTGCCTGGCAGGCCCCGCTCACAGGACCTCTCTTCACTTCTCCCGGTCTCCTCTGGTGGCCGTACCACCTTCCGCGCCTTCCTGGACCCGGAGCGAAGTCTCAGTTCTCTGGTGTTCACCAGCGCGGGGTAGGCTCCCGCCTGGACTTCAGGCGCGGAGGCGTCTCTTGGCTTGGGCACCAGCAAGGCGCCAGCTCTAACTTCAGTCAGGCCCCGCGCACCACCAGGCCGCAACTCTGCCTGACTTCCAGGCAGCCTGCGGGGCTCCCTCTTTCCTCACGGGAGCCCCGCCCACGGTCAGGCATCAGCTTGCCTGACTTCCGCCCTCGCCGTCACTCGGGCAATCCCCGACTGGGATTCCCTGCCGCTGGTCTTTTCCCTGGGCAACACAGAGCGAAAGTCTCCGCCAATTTCGTCGTTTGCAGGCCACGGAGCCTGCCGCACTTTAGCAAGGGTGAGCCCACTTCTAGGGCTCAAAGGTAAAGAGAACAAAAGCGCTCAGCCCGCGCTCCCCCCGATCTGGGCAGTGCCCTCCTTGCGCCGAGTGCACGTCACCCACTTAAGGTACATGTCCTACCTTTTACCTACAATGCACCCTGCCCATAGGGCTAGCTAGGGCCTACCTTAGGGGTGACTGACATGCAGTAAAAGGGGGGTCACAGACGTGGCAACCACTTTGTGTAAACTGCGCACACAGGCCCTGCAATGGCAGAGGCCTGGGACAGGTTTGAAAGGCTTCTTTGGTGGGTGGCGCAATCAGCGCTGCAAGCCCACCAGTAGCATTTAATTTACTGGCCCTGGGTATCTGAGATACCACTTTACAAGGGACTGACAGGTAAATTAAAACGCCAAACAGGTGTAGACCAATCTTACCATGTTTACCACAGAGAGCACACGCACATTACACTTGACAGCATTGCTAAAGTGCCCAGAGTCCTAAAACCACCAACACCGGGTCAGAAAAAAGACTAGGAGGAAGGCAAAAAGTTCAAGGATGACCCTGCAAAAAGGGCCAATTCCAACACCCTGACCTTGAAAGTGAGCTGCAACCACCGCCATCACTTTCATGATCACTCGAGGGGCACTGGTAAGGCCAAAGCGGAGCACCCACAAACTAAAAATGCTCTTGGCCGCTGTGAACCGCAGATAACACCTGAGATCCTGCAGGATGGAAATATAGAAATACATATCTTGAAAGTCCAATGCTACCATCCAGTCTCTGGGATCCAGGAAAGACAAAAACTTGGCCAACGGGAGCATCTTGAATTTGCCCTTCCACAGGAAGGCATTGAAAGGGCTGAGATCTAAAATAGTAGGAAGGCCTCCATGCTTCTTGGGCACAAGGAAGTAGTGGGACTAACACCCAGTTCCTACTTCAGAGATCGGAATATTTGGCCAAAATGGACATATGTTCCTGCTTCAACTGTGCTGATGAGGGTGAAAGGTGCGGCGGGACAGAAAGTAGTCCAGTTGGAAGACCCATGTGTCCGAAGTGATTGCTCATCACCTTTGGAGGAAATGTTTGATCCAACCTCCTAGACTCTAGAGGGTGGGTGTGGGTCAAAAAGGACACACTAAAGTGGTTTTGTGGTTGCCGGGTCAGAGGACTGAGCTGAACATTGTCCATGAAGCCCTGAATGTTATCTCTAGAAGCCCCAGCCTCAGCCACAAAATGGCTTGAAAGGTTGTTGTGCCATTGGCGGGGTCTAGTGTTAGCAGTATTGCAAACCCATGGCTTAGTCACAAAAGAAGCAAAGCTGTTGAGGAAACTGCCTGGTAAGGCAAGACAGCCCCAGGGAATGCGATGGCTTGAGTTTAATTAAAACGAGTGTCATGTTTTGTTTGCTGGCAGTATGGGCATTGAAAGAGAGGTTGTCCTAATGTGCTTTCAAACGTGTCTCATCTCAACAAATCACCCAAATTTAACGAGGTTACTCAGAGCTCATATATTCAATATTAGGCCAACCTGAGAGGTGCTGTCTGTACCCAGAACACCCTTATTCCCACAGATCAGAAAGATCTCTATGTTGATTGTATGATGAATGGAAAACTCGCCACTTGCCTTATTGATACTGGAGCATGTCACTGTGGTCTGAAAATCTGAGTTCCCCTCACTACTTCTCTCGGGCTTGTCCATAGATGGGGTTGGTAATTCGAATTAATGTGCTTTACACAACTTTTCTCACCATGGTTCCATAACCTTGGTCCTATCACAGACAAACGTGATTCTTTTAAGCCCTACTTCACTGGCTAATCAGTTTGTTCGTGCTATTTTGTGTAAATTGAATGGTACTGTTTTCTATACACCAGATAGAGTCTACCTCAGTGTGCCACAGGGCAGGGAGAACGAGGTCCTTGCCCTTTTGTGTGAAACATATTGTCAGCCTGTTACCAATAGCTCTGAAATGTCCAAAGAAATGTCTCAGGTGCCTTACATGCATGGAGTTGCTTTGTCCAGTGCCTTACATTCATTGAGTTGCTTTGTCCGGTGCCTTATATGTTATGGTCCACGGAGGCCAATGATGTGGGGTGTATTTCATTCACGGACCGCATTAAAGTACAAATCAACCTGATGAAATGACTGCCTCATACTCCCCACTATCATCTAAAGCCGAAGCCAAGGTAGAGGTTTAACCAGTCATCACTGATCGTATCAAGCAAGGTGTTTTCATACCATTTGTTAGCAAATGTAATACTCCGATACTTCCTATCCAAAAAGTACGAAAGACTAATGAATACAGATTTGTGCAGGACCTAAGGGTCATAAGCAATATAGATATCCCTAGCTCCCCTGTGAACACCAACCATGCTACCATTGTTTCCTGTAGTCCCATAAATGCATTACGCCGATAGAGTTCTCTTCCGCCTTATTCTCCATACCCATCCACGAAGAGAGTCCGTTTCTCTTTGCATTCTCATTTGGCAATCTCAGATTGCGTCACAGAGTCTATGCAGCAAGAACTGCAGATTTAGTGAACTCAGCATCTTACCATAGTTTGCTGTATCTTTAGTTCTGATGGATACTTCTAACCATAGATTGCTCACCTTTCGAATATTCGTCCATGCATCACACTGGATCTACAAACTCAAAAGCAGTACTCCTGTGTGTCGATAGGTGGGGTCTCACAGCTCCACAGTCGAGTCATTCCGCTCCAGTTAGACTCTACAATTAGTACACTGGCATATCCAGAACTCTGTTATAACCATCACTCTTGCATAAGGAAAGTACTGATATAGTCAGAGCCTTGTTTTATTTGGAAATCAAGCTTAAACAGAGCTAGTACATAAACAGTTCCTCTGAATGCCCAGAGAAAGCAAATATTCAAATAGCTGATGTAGCTGCAGCCCTGGAATATTCATAGACTAATTGTAAAGAAAAGTTCTGCTCCAGATTTCTTTCTTTCTCCTTTCTTTATTCAGTTAATTCACAGCATCCCAGCTACATACAGTTGACTCTTCAGCACCGAGTCAAGCCTCCTTCTGCCTTCCTAGAATCCTCCCTCCACATTCTAAATTCTATACAGTAAACTCTACACATCTCCTTTGCATCGCAATTATAATAAAATTGAACAATAGTAATAACAAAAAAAAATTACAAAAGAATAAGAACATTCAAGAATCAAACAAGAATGATAACATCAAGTTGTAATCACATTTTGGCATATTATCAATAACAACGTAATCACTCATTGCTGGGCATGCCCAAAGGTTGATTTTCTTTACAAATATTTCCATAACTCCATGTAGACCCATCAGATACAACCACCCCATTACGTTTCACTTCTTTTATTCTTTGTGGTTCAGTAAATCTACTCTCAGCTTTACACACAATCCCACCCTTCCTTACTACCACCCAAGCACCTTCTTTCAACCACTGTGTCTTTACCCTTTGGGCATGATCATAATACTTTTGTCTTGAAAATCCGAAACCCTCTCTTTGATAATTTTGACACATACATTTTTTATCTACACATGCCCAGGCCTAGCCCCACTGCCCAGGCCTAGCCCCACTGCCCAGGCCTAGCCCCACTGCCCAGGCCTAGCCCCACTGCCCAGGCCTAGCCCCACTGCCCAGGCCTAGCCCCACTGCCCAGGCCAAGCCCCACTGTTCTTCAGCAGCCTTTGAAAGGAACAAGCAGATGGGCCCAAACAACCTCCCTCTCTCTCAACACACACCATAGTGGCATTAAACACTGCCCCTCCTTTCCTGACTGCTCACTTCCTGGTGCACAGACCTGACCGCCCCACTCCATTTGTAGCGGACTTGTGAGCAGCACGAGATGCTGCCTTTGCTGATTACCCCAGCCTGTGAGAATAAAACACCATAGGAAGGAGAATATATATATCTGTTTCAAGGCTCCCAGATCCAGGCAAAGCTCAGGCACATTTTATGAGGGTCTCTTTCTACCTCTGTTGTCTTTCTGTTTTGAAGCCATATATAGTATATCTTTTGTTTAGTGTCCTACAAGTCTTGTCAACTACTTCAGAGCACTTTGACACAATAGATTTGGATTATCAGTGTGCAGTCAGGCGAGTTTGATGTATTCTTCTGACTGTAAATCCAGTTAGGAGAGCTACCTGCTTCTCAAAATTCATTTTGTTGTATTTTATCTAAAGGTGAGGATGTGGCAACACGGCCAGAGATGCCGAATTAGGGGAACCTGGTTCAAGTCTTGGTATCGGCTCAACATCCTGTGATTCTCGGCATATCACTTAATCTTCCTGTACCTAAAAAAAACAAATAATGTGACCTTGTGTAATGTAACTGGTGCTCATGTGTAGGTCTCCAATTCCTTTGGAGTCCTGTGCCTGGCTGCTTATGAATCGCTTCAAGCCATGTTCTCGTGGCCTAATGGAACAGAAAATGACAGGGGTTAATCTTATACCAATCCAGGACTGCTCATGTTATGAACCTTGGAAGGATGAAAAGCAGATCCTGCAGAGATTCAAACCGTGACCTTCAGGTTGCATTTGGCCTTTGGCAGCAGATGCCTCGACTCCTTGAACTACCGTACATTAGGCTGTGTTTAATAAAACCGCACCTGAACTTTATATAAAAATAGCTTATTTTAATATCACCATTTCACTTCAAAACTCTGTGACTGTACAGGTTTATCTGAGCCAGCGGCGTGAAGACCACAGGCGTGATCCCCCGAGGCTGACCCTGTCCCGCCCCAAGAAATGTAGTGTCTCCAACGCCCCTGGCCTGGGAGACGGACACATCTGGGCCACAGCTGTGTGTAGTCTTCTTGGCTTGCAGCGCTTCTCCCTCACTTTCGCGACTGCCACAGAAAGGATGAGAACAAGGAAAACCAAAAGCAGATGTTTCAGCCACGTCCCTCGGTGCATAAACAGCGTCAGCATAAAACCGCACTCGACTCCCCTAAGGAGGCTGAACTGAGCAGGAGTGAGAGGGCACCCCTGTACCCCATTAATACTACTCATGCTAACGTAACTCACAAAAGTACTAACATTGAAGCACTGTGAGGGGAGTGGGGAACGAGGTGGTGGGCTAGTCGACTTGTTTTGTGCAAATGGAGCAAAGCTTGTTGGATTTGGCTCCAGGGTTTGCGCCCTTGAAAGGAAGGTCAGACAGTGGGGCAGATTTACAAGAAGGTGCTGCAGCGCGGCACCGCAAGCCCTTTGGCTGCGCCACGCTGCGGCACCTTCAGAGCACAGGAATGCGACATATTTACAATGATAGGTCGCATTCCTGTGCTCTCCCCTGTGCTGGCGCAGAAACAGCTGCCATGCGCCGGCGCAGGCACCCTTGCACCATGGTGCAAGGATGCCTGCGCCATGGGGAGATTGTTTTTGTGCAGGAACACAAAACCAACCACTACATGCATTTTCCTCTTTCAATGCGTGCTGTAGAATGCAGCACGCATTGAAAGAGGAAAAAAACGAGGAGAAATGAAAACATTTCTCCTCGTTGCGCCTCGTTACGCCACCCCTAGGGTGGCGTAGCATTCTGATGCATTTCCAGGTTTACGAATCCTCGTAAATCTGGAAATGTGTCTTGAAAGCCCCTGCTTGTATTTAAAGCAAATACATTTTTATTAAAAGGTCTTGTCCAGCGCCAGAACTAGAAATGTGCTCTATTTGAACTATATCGGCTGTATCCAACCTATCTCACCGAAGTGATCATGATATATTACCAGATCTCTCTGGCGTTGAGGGATCTTCTACTTCTTCCTGGGTAGGCTTGCCAGAAGTATTTGTAGGACTCAGCTCAAAACCAAAATGCAGGACACGTTTACTGTTTTATGGCAACACCTGGTGACAGCTAAGGTTGGCTGGCTTATCAAGAATATATCACAAAACCAGGTGAGGCCTGCTTTTGTATCTAAATAGATTTTGAAGTGGCAGTGCAGGTCTCTAAAAAGAACCAGCCTCTTCAAATAATAGTTGCGTCGCTAGTGGGGGTCTGGTGGGGCCGGTGACCCATCAGTACATGTCCTGGCCTCCTTGTGTCCTACCACTGGCGATAGCTTCAGCCAGCAAAAACAGACACTGCCCTCTCAGTTTAGAAAGAGTGGTGTTGCTTCTGTTTACGTTTCAAGTTTACTACACCAGCATCACACTCTCACTGAAGCTCTGTACCAAACTGTCCCAGTTCTACAGAACCAAACCGTCCTAGTTCTACAGCACCAAACTGTCTTAGTTCTTCTGCAACAAGACAACCAACATATACAACAACTTCCACCCCTAGCAAGAACCTGCCGACTCAGCAACAAGCTGGACCACTGAAACCACACTAACGGCCTGGCCTGTCATCACAACAGAGGAAACCACTTTCATCATTCAGTCTATCCACGGGGGGCCCTTCGGGCCCCTGCTCTCAGTACACCTTCATCAGAGGATTGCACGCATCAGCTCTGAGGTCACCTCGATCCTGAACGCCTTCATCGCTAAAGCCACCTACCCAGATGCATGGAAACGCGCCATAGTAGCCCCCTTCCGCAGACCCGACTATGCTAGCCATTTACAAGAACCATCTCCCTGCTGTCCTACCCAGCCAAAGTCCTGGAGAAGTTGATCAACAAGAGCCTAGCCAACCACCTCAATAAAAACCATCTGATGACATCATCCAAATTTCTGCTTCTCCAAAGCTCTGTAAACTGCTTGATCATTTAATTAAAAAAAAAAAAAAAAAGTTGGTATTGAAGGGCCCATAAACATATACAGCATAGATCAGGCTTCTCCAACAAGTAGCTCGTGAGCTACCAGCAGGTCTCTAACTAATTATATGTAGCTCTCCTTTGTGCAGCCCCACCTACTACATTTGAAACTTTTACTTAGTTGAATTAAAAGTTGAAAACCAACATTTAAAAGTGTGTATTTGAGTTGCAAATGTGTGTATTTTCAGAAATCAAAGCTGATAGTTGGGGGAAAATGGCACAGTTTGAGTGATAAATCACGTGGTGAGCAGGAAACCTATTATTAACAATATCACCTTGGTGCTTTGGCATTGCAGCTATGGCTGTTATGTATTACCCATACAAAGGTATTCCAAATTTACAAAGCTTTTTTTTTTTTTTACATTACTGCTGAAAACCCTCCGGATGCACGGAGGTGATCACTGCTGGTAATCTTGCATAGAGTGGCCACAATGGTAATCGTGTGTGATGTGGTCACTATTACAAAACTAATAGTAGTAGCTCACAGTGGTATTCATTGAACAACAGTAGCGCCTATTACAGAAAAGGTTGGAGACCCCTGGCGTAGATTGACTTTGTGTACTCGTACGAAATAGAAACAGTGTAGTACTGGAAACATGCCTGGTTCAGTATGGTAAAAGTTATACAGTGCAGCTTACCTGCCAGTGAAGTTTTAAGTGCAAGCAATACTTCATTTACACAAGGTAGAGGCTGAGTCCAACTGATGTGAGTTGCACTTTCAAATAGACTGTGGTTAATTCAAAGGCCCGTTGCCAAAACGTGCGGAAAACTAATGCTTCTCCTTACAATACATTATTCACCTGTAGATTTCTGTGCATACATTAATGTTAGCAATTTCTATATAAAATGGAGATTTATAAAGTGCAGATACTCATGTGTTCATGTGTCCATGTGTTCTTTGAAAATGCAGAGACATTGCACATTGTTGTAGAATGTATAATCTATGGGCGATTCACTCACAGATGGTTAAAGATGCAGTATGAGTGTAAGCGTCTCTACTCATTTCAGGAATACGTGTAGGTTTTTACATACTACGGAGAGTTGTCCAAAGGGCCTGCTTATACATGCTTTAACATTGGCTAATGCATCTAATGTATAAGTATGAAGCAGTTCACTTAGAATTCTAAGTCAGGTGAGGTATTTAATAGGCACATCTCGTTAAGGTAAATAATGATCAAACACTGTTTATGAACGGCGCTCAAGGTTTAATAAGTTGCAGATCTCATTAATGCCTACAGAGCCGTTATGTTTCTTACACACCTCAATATCAGTAAAAACAACAGTATAAAATCTACTTAATGCTGGTGATTTCACAGAGATGCTTCATATTCTGCTTGTTCAGTTTATTGAAAGAAATTACACCCATTAGTACTATAGAGATTATGGAAAATTGGGTGTACATGTATGTTAGAAATGGAATGCCTGTTTGGCTGAGGTGTGCTCCCAAGCCAGGAAGGAACCACCACTCCAGTCAGGGTAAGCTATATACACACTAAAAGATAGCCTGTGTTCCCCTCTGGTAGCTTGGCACTGAGCAGTCAGGCTTACCTAAACAGGGGAGGCTCCTCCGCTAAGGCGGAGGAGCGTCGCCCCACTGCTCCGTGAGCAGTTGAAAAAAGGAAAAATAAAATAATATTAACAAACGTTTTTTCCGTCTGTGTGTCAGCTGGTTAGGGGCGGGCCGGGGCTGGACGTCACAGGAACAGTGGTGGCACTCTCTTAAGTGCGCATGAATATTTGGCCGGACGTCTTGTGCCGGTCAGTCATGCGCACTTTGCATGTTCTCCACCCAGGCTGTTTTACAGCCTGGGTGGAGAACATGCCTAGGCTCTCAGTCCCAGTCTAACTGGTTTAGAAAAATAGATATTTGTATTAGGTTTAAATCAGGTTCAGAACAATAAAAATAAGTTAGATACTTTTCAAGTTATACACGTTTCAAAGATAGTACTCTGTATAGTGAGGGAAACACAATCAAAACAATAGTGATTCGATCAGTGGTTCTCGAGTTCTAACGTTTCAAAAGATAGGCAGGTAAAATCACAGTGGTCAAAATACACTCCTTTAGGAAGATTGCAGTAATGTTCACGGGGAGTGCTGTAAAGAAACACTCCTGACTGCTGCCTTCGTTGCGGTCTCACCAGACTGAAGTGAATAAACAAGGATCCCAGGAGGTGCAGGCTCCATACCGTGTGGCCGCCGACTCCCCCCAATGAGGAATGGGCCACGGGTCTCTTGGAACTGGTATGCATTAAAATGCTTATGTGCAAACCGGGCAAGGGAGAATGCAAATGGGTCGCCGCGCAGGCCGTACGATCGAAGAGGGCTTCGCGGTTACAGTACCTTTGGTAGTTGGAGCAGTCCTTGCGTCATTGGGGACTGCGCGTGTCGCAGAAGGCGTGCAGCGCAGTCATGTAGTCAAGGGAAAGCTTGGTTGCTACGCCAAAGCATCAGGAGCACTTCCTTCTGTTCTGCAGCATCGGCTTGGGCTCGGTGGTGATGATTGTAGTAAGCGTGTGGCGCTGAAATTTGCAGGTCACAAAACTCAAGAGAGCGCTAGATGCGAACAAAGTGTAGCCTTGATCTCGGGAGATGAAGTCCTTCCCTTTTGCAGAGCGAAGCACTGGTAGCTCGCTGGTTCTTGAAGGACAGCTCTTGCAGCAGGGGAAATACTTAAAGCATAGAAATGAAGTCTTTGATGGCCCTGAGACTTCGGGGAACAAGGGGCAAGCCAACAAGACCTTGGAGAACACTTAAAGTCACAAATGCAGAGGTAGCAGGAAGCAGGCCAGCACAACAAGGCAGGTAGCAAAGTGCCGGTCCCTCCTGGCAGCACAGCAGTCCTTCTGGAAATGTGCAGATGTAGAGCCAGCGTTATCTGGTTACTGGTCCAAAAGTGTCTGGTTTTTAGGGGTCAGAGACCCAGTACTTATACCCAAAAGTGCCTTTAATGTAGGGGGTGACTTCAAAGGAGTTCTCTGAAGTGTGTGCACAAGGATCCCTTTCAACCCAGTCCTGTCTGTCAGGATATCGGTGGGGGATTATCAGTACCTTGTGTGCAGGCAAGATCCTACCTATTCAAGTGGAGTGTGAGCCCCTCCCATCCCTCCCAGCCCAGGAAGACCCATAAGAATGAAGATGAATGCAGATGCATTTGTGTGACCTGTGTTGCGGCTGTCTAGAGGGAGTGCACAAATGTAGCTGTCACCCAGCACAACCCAGACGTGTATTGGAGACAGGCTGTCAGGCACACAGAGCAGGTGCAGAGAAATATCCACTTTCTAAAAGTGGCAATTCTAAAATAGTAAAGGTAAATCAAACCTCACCAGTAAGTAGGATTTATCAGTATCATTACATACAAATGAAACATGAAAAAGCTACTCCTCTCTGATCAGGAGTTACCACTTAATAAGGTAGACAGGAATTCCCAATGCTAACCTATGAGATGGGTAGGCCTCAAAGTAGTGAAAAACTAAATAGGCTGTTTGTCACAACTAGGACATGTATAGAATAAAAGTACATGTCCTACCTTTTACTTACATAGCTCAAGGGATACTTAGGGCCTACCTGGGCATGACATATTCAAAAAAAGGGGAGTTTAAGACTTGGCAAGTAGTTTTAAATGCCAAGTCGAAGTGGCAGTAAACTGTACACACAGGCAATGCAGTGGCAGGCCTGAGACAGGATTGACAGGCTACTTCTGTGGGTGGCACAATCAGTGCTGCAGCCCTCTAATAGCATTTAACTTATAGGCGATGGGTACAAGGGTACCACTTACAAGTAAATTTAATATACCAATCAGGTATACAGGAATCACAAACATGTTTAGGGAGAAAGCATATGCACTTTAGCACTGATTTGCAGTGGTAAAGTGCTCAGAGTCCTAAGGCCAACAAAATCAAGGTCAGAAGAAGAGGAGGAAGGCAAAAAGGTTGGGGTAACACTGCAAAAAGGGCCATTTAAAACCATGTACCTTACTGAATACCTTCCAGTATGAAAAGCTCACAGCAAACTGTTGGATGATGTCATCAGTGATGATATCATTAGTGTCGTTTGGGATGTCATCAGTGATGTCACCAATGATGTCATTTAACATGTCATGAGTGTCATGCATGCCCTAAGGTAAATATAACTCGTGTCCCTGCCATGCACAGTGATATGATCAATGATCTCAAAGAAGATGTCATGAGTGATGTAATATGTAGGGTAATTACCAGTGCATGGCGAGGGCGTGAGCTATAGTTACCTTAGGGCACGTATTAACTCAAACTATAACTGGTAAATTTCAGTGTTTTTTAGAGTTTAAAACTAAACATTTCTCCTAACTATAACGTTACTGTAACCTTTGTTTCTTTCAGTGAATTTCTAGCATGTGTTTTAATGTAAAGTAATATTTCATCACCATACGTTAATCCAACCCCTCACTGCATGCAACCAACTCACGCTGCACACAACTTTGGCTGTGCTCAGTTGGGGGTTGGACATAGGGTATGGCCTGTGGCCAACCCCCCCAAAGGCTGCCAACACCACACTGCACACGGCCTTTGGCCACGTGCGACAGGCGGTTGGCCACAAAGCCTGGCCCTGGGAAGATAAGTCCCCCCTCCAAACCTATTATGGCCCTGGCCCACGTGGTCCCTCTCCCAAAGCCTCCTAGGCCCTGGTAACCCCATCCCCCAGGGCCACTATTAAAATTATACAGGAAGAGGGTCCGTGCGGTTCCCCTCCCCAAGCCTTGAATGGCCCTAGGTACCCCCTCCCCTAGGACCACTAATTAAAACTAAGGGGAAGGAGGCACATAGCCCCTCTCCCAGGCCGATTTCACCCCGGGGACCCCAAGTTCCGGGGACTGGTGAATTTTTTTAGGGGAGGGGGGCACGTGGCCTCCCTCCCTGGGCCGACCATGGCCCCGGGGACCCCATCCCCCGGGGCCCAGTGCATATTTTGGGGGGATGGGTGCATATGGCCCCTCTTCCTCAGCTGATTTTGGCCCCAGGGACCACATCCTCTGGTGCATTTTTTAAGGGGAGGGGGCACGTGGCACCCCTTTCCGGGCTGATTTTGGCCCAGGAACCCCATTCCACATGGCCAAGTGCATTTTTGGGGGGGTTGGGGGAATGTTCCCCCCTCCCTTGGCTGATTTTGGCCCGAGGACCCCATCCCCTGGGAACCGGCACATTTGTTTGTGGGGAAGGGGGCATGTGGGCCCCCTCCCCAGGCGGATTGTGGCACCCATCCCCGGTGCCCAGCCCTGGGTGATTCCAACCCTAGGGACCCCTTCTCCTGGGCCCAGCCACCAAAGGTTGGGTGCCCTGGAGCCCACTCAGGGCACCCACCACACTATGGTTGGGGGTCTCAGGGGGAGCCCAAGGCCCAAGATGGCTCCCCGCATCCAACAGGAGCCGGCATTGCTCTCTCCCGCGCAGAGTGGCTAAAAATGCTGCTCTCTGTGGGCGGGAGCAAACTTTTCATCTGTTTCCCTGCCCGCTTCACTGCAGGCAGGGAAGCAGATGAAAAGCTTCCCTGCCTGCCCGCTGCCAGCATGCTCCCACCCACTGGGAGCGGACTTAGTTTTGCTCCCGATTGACGGGAGTTTTGAAATTGCTCCAGCCAAGCGAGAGCAAACACAGGTTTCACTGCCTGTCCAAGTGCGACGAGGGAAACCGCCATGTCCCGAGGGTGGGCAACCTGGGACATAGCATTTGAGCCAGCCCGGGGGGATGGGGTTCCCAGGGCCATTAATGACTCAGGGAGGGGGCCATGCAGCCCCCTCCCCGTTTACATATATGGCCGGACAGCGGGGGATGGGGTCCCCCGGGCCGAAATCGGTCCAGGGAGAGGAGAGGGGGACCAGGTGCCCCTCCCCCTTTACTGCATGGCCAGGCCCCAGGGAATATATACCTTTTTTTCGCATGCGATTACAACGCATGCCATAACAACGCGGTCGTCACAACGACCGTGTTGTTATTTCGCATACCATTACAACGCAAGTCGGAACAACAACTTGCTGTAGGGGGCACTGGATGTTGGAATAGTACAATTTACTATTCCAACTCCAGTCTCTGCGGACACTAGGGAAGGTGTTGGATTTTAAATCCAACATTTTCTTCTCCCTTAACGCAAGTCGTTTTTCCGACTTGCGTTGTAACGGTATGCAAAATAACAACGCGGTCGTTGTAACGACCGCATTGTTATGGCATGCGCTGTTCCGCTTGCGAACTAAACGCTGTTTACCGGCCCCAGGGGATGGGGTCCACTGGGATGAAATCGGCCCAGGGAGGGGGGCCGTGTGTTTCCACCTTTCACTGCACGACCGTGCCACGGGATATGGGGCCCATGTGCTCCCTCGCATTTTTAATTATGGCCGGGCCTGAGGGGATGGGGCTCCTGGGGCTGAAATCGGCCTGGGGAGGGGTCAGCGTGCCGCTCTTCCCCTTTATTATGTGGCCAGGCCCCTGGGGTTGGGGTCCCCGGGGACAAAAATGGCCCAGGGAGGGGGGTAGTGTGCCCCCTTCCCCTTTAATTTGAGGCCGGGCCCTGGGGGATGGGGTCCCAGGGGGCTGAAGTCAGCTTGGGGAGGGAGGCGACATGCACCCCCTCCCCCTAATTATATTTGTTCCCCCGGGACCTGGCCAACCCGGGGAGCTTGAAAAAAACACAAGCACGGGAGACCGCGTTTGTTTTTAAATTTACCGTAGATTTGCTGATCCCTCATGAACTAACGGCAAAATGTTTTTATAAATACATTTTTGGGCCTAGGCAGGGTCCCTTTGGGACCCCACCACCAGGCCTAGGATGTCAGGGTATTCCTATCCTTCACCTTTATGTCTTTTTTGTGTTATTTTTGGACTCAGGACTGAGTCCTAAGATGGCTGCCACCACTTCGTAGTTGAGGTGGTGGCAGCTATTCAGATCCCACTTTGAGATGTGTCAGGATCCGCGGAGCCTCCGCTTACCTATATATACAAAGTTTGTTTTTTATTAATTATTCAAAAACGTCTGCATGGATTTACACCAAAACACAAAAAGCGCTCCTTCTGGACCTAGATCTAGATTTCTGCCAAATCTGGTGTAAATCTGTTCAGCGGTTTAGTCTGTAGCTGTGTCTAAAGTTCCTAAGGGAAAATGAATGGGGGAAACGCATTTTGGGACACCCCTTTTTTCTCGGCATCTGCTTGACAGATCACCCCAAAACCCTACCTGCTTAAACTATGCAATAAAGAGCACTTTTATGGAAAGTTTCGTGGAGATTTGTCAAATGGCGCCTAAGATATAGCAACACAAAAAATACATTCCCTATACAAACACGATCCTAACTATAACTACCCAGTACCTGGTAGAGAGATATATATCTATATCTATCTATCTATCTATCTATCTATCTATCTATCTATCTATCTATCTATATATATATATATATATAGATATATATATATACATATAGATAGATCGATATATTTCAATTGCTATACGCTGCAGCTGGCTGCTGTCATGCTCCAAACTGGGGCGAGGGACTGGGTGGCATTTGCATTTGTCTTAAGGAGGCAGCTTTCTGCTCGAAACATGCACAGATGCCCAGAGTTTTGCTCAATCTATTTATTAACAAAAGTTAATATGCCGTGATGCATTTCGGCTGCATCACTCTACCTTGATCACATACCAAGGTGCCTAATCAAGAGGAAATCGTTAAGAATTTGAAAGCTGATAAATTCAGAAGAGTTAAGTTAGATTATGACAGAAGACAAATCTTCACATTTGCATGAGGATTTGACAATCTAAGGAGCAAAAGTTTCTCAAAAGGAAACAGGTAGTTGCAGGAAACGCAACTAGCAGAAACAGGCGCAGAGATTGATATGGATTTGGAGGAAGGAGCAGCAATTGCTGAAAAGGTGTCAATGATGGAAAAACCACTGGTAATTAAGAAACTGAATTTTTTGAGGCTAGACTGGAGACAAGAACCAGAAAAGGAGAAGGTACCAAGAGAAGACAACTCACAGGCTCTGATGTCAGTTTCTTTCTTTCTGCCCCACCACAGGCAAATTTGGAGCTCCCTCTTGTCTCTCTGAGACACTTACCTTGATATTTTCATGACCCATTCCTGAAGTCAGTGGAGCCGCTCCAGAGGTTGGTCTTCATCGTGCTCCAAGTCCTTAGGTAAGCGCAAGAAACCGCAGAAGTCGAAGCAGGATTCTGCTCCCTCATGATACTCGCATTTGTCTAAATAAGCGCTTCCCCTCTCGATCTTGCTCCCAAAGTTGTCCGACTTCAGAGCTGATCCCTGCATCTGGTTCCAGCACAACCTGAGTTTCTGGGCCCTTCAGTCTATCCAGGGGTGATGATTGGAGTTGAGATGATTTGGATAAGATCATCAATGAAGGCATTGTTTTTCTCTGGATGGTGGGTAATTATTATGAGCGGTAGGCAGTGCTACATCAGCATTTAGGAATGTAAAGGAGGAGACCTTGTTGGGTTTGACAGTTCTACATGTAAGCAGTTTTTTAATAGATGATTGCTGTTCATCCTTTTCTCTTCAGTGGTCTCTCCTTTCGTAATATCTTGTATCCAGGGCAGGATTATCACTGGGGGGAGCTGTTAGGGCTATTTGCTAATGGCATCTCTAAATGTTATTTTTAGGGGAGTACACAAGGGGCCACAGATAAAACTGTGTGAGTGGTGCCTATATATGCCCTGTACATCATTTCCGAGGCACACTCGCAACAGTGCGGAGCCTCAAGGTACCATCTTCCAGGACGCAGAGGTACTACTGAAAAGTTTCCATATTCAGTCTGAAGTCTGGGGGATACTCAAATGGTGAAGAATCTGCAGCAAAAAGTTTCTATCAGAACATCGAATTTCTCAGCAGACCCCATACCGCCTCACAGTCTGAATTCACATGTTATAATGAATGCCTCATTTTAACATCGCATTATATAATAACCATGAAACCTGCCACAATGGCGCTGTTAAAGACGGACCCTTCTTACTACTTGCATGTGTTGGACCTATTTAAGGACAGAAGTGAACACAGACGATACGTTGTTATAATTGTAATTTTCAGCCTTAAATAAAAGGTTTTTCATTCAGATATAGGCTCTTCTGTTTATTGGTTCAGACCTGTATTTTGTGGGAGGGGATCAGGCGCGGCCGGTGTAGGTGAGAGCGGTGGGGGGGGGGCGAGCAAGGGAAGTCAATAAACAGCGGAGTAGGGAAAATAAAAGAAAGAAATCAATAAAACCACTTACCTTGCGGCATACCAACAATGCATGAGATGTGGTGGCACAGTCCGCAACTGGTTCTCCTCATACCTAACCAACTGTTCCCAAACTGTAAAAATGGGTAACTCTTTATCGAGACCAGTCAGTGTACATCAAGGGGTCCATCCACCTTCTACCTAGAACCACTATGTGTGATTCTCAGAAACTCTGGGATTCCTTCTCACCTCTACACTGACTACACCCAAATTTACATGAAAATCTCATCCACAGAAGATGTTGCCCTACTTTCAATCATCTCTTAAAGATTGAACACTAACCACCAATTAAAACTCAATGAACCAAAAAAGAATTTCTTTTGATTTTGCCTTTGAAAGCAAAAACCCCAGTACAAGAATAGATGACTAACCTTCCCGCCTTAGATGGCTGCCCCGCAATTTTCCAGAGTGCTAGAACATTTGGTATCACCCTTGACACCTTGTCAGTGTGTGTTGCTCCCCTGCGCAGCTCCACCTAGTAGTGGTCTGCCCTTCTATGCCCAGGTCTTGAGTTTGAGGCCCTCCTCCATCCGCAGGCGCCCGCCTGCGACTCGTCCCTGGTGACCCAATGGTGAGCTCTTGTTTCTGTCTGCTGTTTCCTTTCTTTTTTCCTTTTCTTTTATTGCCTTTTTCTGTCTTTTTTCCTGCCTCTTTTTGCGGCCCAGTTTCAATTCTGCTCTTTACTTTTACTCTGATTCGCCCTTGTTCCCTCTCACCATCCCGACCATGCCCCTTCCCCTTCCCTGCCACCCGCCCCCTTCCAGCGCCGTTTTCCGCCTCCCAGTTGATCAGCCCTCCTGCCTCCCCAACACTATTTAGTGGCGGCAGCTGTGCGGCCTCGCCGGCAGAGCTCCAAAGGCAAGAATGTCTGCACCCATCCATGCCTGGACTGCACCCAGCTCCACGGACCCTGGTTCTTGCAGCCCCCACTACTATGACGCCTACACCCTCCACGCACTCAACCCCGGACATTCCACCGCCTGCTACCCCCTATCACCAGAGGACACCCAATGGCCCTTTCACCTGCCGCAACTGCGCCTTCTCCTGCCACCGCACACCAGACCCACCGACCGCACGACCCTCAAGAACTGGACCCGACCACCTCAGCTTCATCCTACTCAACACCCGCTCCCTCAAAAGACAGGCCGTGGAGATCTGGGACCTGCTCGGCTCCATCTCCCCCGATGAAGCCTTCTTCATGGAAACATGGATGAACCCCACCTCAGCCTCTGACATCGCAACCGCCATCCTCGACAGCTACAAAATCATCCACATGGACCCCGCCAACAGGCCGGGAGGAGGCATCGCCATCGTACACAAAAAGACCCTCCGCCTCACTATCAGCTCCGACGACCACTCACCCAACATGGAACACCTCCACTTCCAGATCCAGACCAACCCGAACACCACCCTCCGCGGCACCCTCGTCTACAGACCTCCTGGACCCCGCCCCCAGTCAGCAAAGCCATAGCCAACTTCATCTCACACCACTCTCTCAATGGACTACATCCTCCTCGGCGACCTCAATTTCCACCTGGACAACCACAACACCACATCCCTACTGGAGAACCTCGCCACCATGGAACTCAAACAACTGGTCACCTCTCCAACCCACTCAGCAGGACACACGCTCGACCCCATCTTCTCTGCTAGCAACAACATCTCCGCCAGCCACACCTCTGAGCTACATTGTACCGACCACCACTGCGTCCACTTCTCCTTCAGAAAACCCACCGTACACCACCACACCCACCGCTACCTCCCTCAGCAAAACCCCGCCACTGACATCCACGGATGCCAGCGCCTCAGCACACAACCTCCACCTCTGGATCTCCAACTGCGCCAACACACTGGCTCCCCTCTGGAAACCCTGAGGCAATCAGCCCTTCAAGAAAGTCAGCTGGTTCTCTCCCGCCCTCCAGGAGTCCAGGCGCACCTGCAGACAGCTTGAGAAAAGATGGAGGAGCAGCAAGATCTTGGCAGACCATGCTGCCTTCAAAACACCATCACCGTACACCACACCTCATCAGAAGAACAAAGAAAACAGTCATACAGGAACGCATCAATGCCAACGCACACAACAAAGAACTCTTCACCGTGGTCAAAGAATTCGCCAAACCCAGCATGAAGACAGGAGACATTCCTTCCTCTCAAGACCTCTGCAGCAACCTCACCACCGCAAGATCAAGGAAATCTATGACAGCTTCGCAACCCAAGACCCACCCACAACCACTGCACCCAGTGGCTCCAGACCCCAGCAGACCCTGCCCAACTAGACCACCCTCACCTCTGATGACACCCTCAGAATCATGAAGAGCATCCACTCTAGAGCCCCCTCAGGTCCCTGCCGTCACCACATCTTCAACAGAGGCGGCACCTCCATCGCCCCCGAACTCTACAGCACCATCAACTGCTCCATCGAGTCCGCCACTTTCCTGAAGACTGGAAACTCGCAGAGATCAACCCCCTATTGAAGAAATCCTCTGCCGACCCGACGGACCTCAAGAACTGCAGACCCATCTCTCTGCTCCCCTTACCAGCCAAAGTCATCAAGAAGGCCATCAACGCCCAACTCTCCAAGTTCTTCTAAATGAACCACATACTGAACCTCTCCCAATCAGGCTTCAGAAGCATCCACAGCACCGAGACCGCTCTCCTCACTGCCACAGACGACATCCGCACCCTCCTCAACCGAGGCAAAACTGCTGCCCTCATCCTACTAGACCTCTCAGCCGCCGTCGATGCCGTCTCCCACCACACCCTTAGCGCAAGACTCCACGATTACAGCATCCATGACAAAGCCCTAGAATGGATCCGCTCCTTCCTCACCGACTGAACACAGAGAGTCAGACTTCCACCGTTCTACTTAGAACCCACAGAGATCAGCTTCGGAGGGCCTCAGGGATCCTCCCTGAGCCCCACCCTCTTCAACATTTACATGGCCCCGCTCACAGCCATCGTTAGAAGCCACGGACTCAACATTGTCTCCTGCACCGACGACACCCAGCTGATTCTCTCCCTCACAGACGAACCCATAGCTGCCAAGAGCAACTTTCACAATTCGAGGAAGGCAGTCGCCCCCTGAATGAAGGACAGCTCCCTCAAGCTCAACTCAGACAAGACCAAGGTCCTCATCCTTGGCTCTACCTCCTCCGCCTGGGACAACTCCTGGTGGCCCACAGTGCTTGGAACCCCCCACGGACCACGTTAGAAACCTCTGCATGAACCTGCACTCCTCGCTCTCAATAAACTGCCAAATCAACGTCATTTCGTCCTCCTGCTTCCACACGCTCCGCCTGCTTCTGAAGATTTTCAAGTGGATCCCCACTGAGTCCAGGAAAACAGTCACCCACACGCTTGTCAGCATCAGACTCGACTACAGCAATGCACTCCATGCCGGCACCGCCCAAAAACTCCTTAAGCAACTGCAGAACATCCAGATCGTCTCTGCCAGACTCATCCTGAACATACCCCGCCGCATCCACATCACCAGTCACCTGTTAGACCTTCACTGGTTCCCGATCAGCAAACAAATTACCTTCAAGCTTCTCACGCATGCCTACAAAGTCCTCCACAACGCCAGACCTGCATACCTCAACCACCCCCTCTCCTTCTACACACCCACCAGCAATCTCCGCTCCCTCCATCTGGCCCTGGCCACCAACCCACAGATCCGCAAGACCCTGGCTGGAAGAAGATCCTTCTCCTACCTTGGAGCAAAGACCTGGAACTCCCTGCCTCTACATCTCATGCAATCACCGTTGCTGCCTCAATTCAGGAAGGACCTCAAGGCCTGGCTCTTCGACTGGACCGCATGTCTTACCCCCCCCCCCTGCGCCTTGAGACCCTAACGGGTGAGTAGTCGCACTTTACAAGTAACCTGATTGATTGATTGACTGAAATGAAATGTGTTGGAAACGGGGTTACCGAGTCCGTTATGGTAGCATGGCGCAAAGCGGGGAAGGCACGCGAAGGCAATGTGTAAGGCAGTTGTGCAGCACACTCTTACTTCAACTCAGAAATGCGGAGCAATAACCAGACACCACACCAGGCTTGCGTAATTAAAAATCAAGTTCTTTTATGTCAATCAAGGTTGCATTAGATTAGGCAGATTATTTCAATTTTACATTGCATTTCTTTAACTGGTGCACATTCTTCTAAAAGGACCCTCAACAGTGTAGGCCACTAAAAGGCCGCAGGAATCAGCTCCTAAAAACACAGCACCACTAATGATTACTGGGTGCACTAAGGAATCAGGGCCTAGAACATGCAAAACACTTCAGGCATATTAAACTCCCTTGTAAATAGGCACATACATCAGGCCTTATCAATCACTAAAGCATGTGGGACACGATGCGGGAGGAAATCCTAGAGGGACCCCTCAACATGTCCAGCAAACTGGGGCTTCCCTATGATGGGGGATTCCTATTTCTCTCAGGGAGGTGAGGGTTAAAGTAGGCTTGGCCCCCTTCTCACCAGGTGCCTCGCCTGGTACAAAATGTCAGTGAGGGCTCTTCCCTCGTTAATCCCTGTGAATTGTGGCCCCGGCCCCCAGGGGCTTGATCTAGAGCCCTAGGGGCCTCCCGGGCTCACCTGCGGTGATGTGGCTGGTCTCGTGGGGATTCGGCCCTCGCTGTGTTTCTCCGAGTCCCGCCGAGGCTGTGGAGCCTCTCTCTCCTTTTCGGGTCGTTGGGGGCCGGTATCGCACTCCTCCGGCCCCGTGGAGTCAGCGGTGAGTGAGGGGAAAGGGAGCGGGAGCCGGCAGTCCTTCCAGACGGCTCCCCGCTTCCCTCTGATGCACACGGAGTTCGTTCTCCTCCGTACGTGCTGGGGGGCGGGCTCTCGACGCCGCCCAATCCCAGCGCGGCCCTGGAGTTCTTCTGGGGGCTCCCGTTGGCAGTGGAGCCCCTCCGACGTCTTCCTTCTCGGCTCCGGGCGGGGTCCAATCGCGTCGCGGCCTTCTCTTGTTGCCGGGCAACGCCTCCCGCCTCCGGCTCCTCTGCTGCTGGCTCCGGCGGGGCCAATCACGTCGCGGCCTTTTCGGGGCGCGACCTATGACGCGGTCGGCGTCCCCGGCCCCACGGCAACGGCGTCCGCGGGCCTGGAGGCCGCGGTGGGCCTCAATTCTCTTCACGCTGCCCTCCTGGGCTGCGGCGGTGTCTTTCTTGGCCGCGATTGCAGCGGTAGGGGTCTCGGGCCCGGCGGTGATCTCTGGGGGCTTCGGTGAGGGCGCGGACGGCGCACCTCACCACACGCACTCGAGGGGGAGGTCTCCCTCACCTCAGCACCTCTTCTTCACGCGGCGGCGGCCGCGGCGGCGATTCAGTCACAAGGTCAGTGACTGGGGTGTCAATTTCTCCCACATGGAGTTGAAGCGCGGGCGCGCTGACAGCCTATTCACAGGGCTGTGTGGGAAGGGTTCGTGGGGGACAGTCCAGCTGTCGGTCTGGGTAGATAGGGGGTGAAGGTCTAGCGCTTAGGGCACAGCGCTTCGCCTCGTGATCCCCATTCGACGATTCAACTTGGGTTCCAGTTACTCTTGGTTTCAGGCTCCTGCGAGGAGCTTCTTGTCAGAAGTGGCTTAGGGTAATGTCCGTGACACACGTTTCTTGTCAGAAAAGTTCCTGCTTCTGAGGGGGGTTGTGAGTTGGTGGTTCTGGGAGTGCTTGATGTTCCTCCCAGCACGCTGAAGGTGGTTCCCTGGGTCCCCTCACACTGGGCAAGGTCAGTGGGTGGTGGGCGTTCCTCAGCTATCTTACTTCAGCAGGGCCTTAGCCCTGTCAGCAGCAGTAGTGTAGGTCTCCCCCTAGGCCCTAAAGCCTATACTCCGGCGTAGGTTCTCCCAGGTTCAGCGGTGCCTCAACCTAACTGACTAAAAGGTTTTCCCTCCAAGCCTCTTATACCCCTAGGTCAGGTGACCCTCCTAAAGGCGGCAAAACGTAACTCCTCCCTCAGCCCGGAAGGTTCTGGAACCTTCCACCTACCTAGCTATGGGGCCCAGAGGCGGGGACGGGATGGATACTGTATCCCTATGTCCCAGCCTGACTCTGGCTACTAGCGTGTATGTGTGGAAGGCCCTTCTGCAGTAGCAGGGGCCTGTGGCAGCCATCTTTAGTGAGAGAGCACCTGCACCTCAGCACTGACCAGCAGTGGCAAGGCGCCCGGAGACCTAGGTCCAGTAAAAATATGGTGGCAAAAATGAGGCGCAAAAGGGAAAAAAAACAGGGCAAGACCACCCTAGGGCTGACAGGTCTAACAAAATGAAATGAAATTTGTACTTGTAAAGCGCACCCATACCCCCAAAGGGGTGTCCAGGCGCTGTACGCATACCGCTGTGGAACCCTTCCTGGCTTTTCCCTGTGAAATGTCCACTCCTGGGCAGCCCCAGGGTGAAGCCAGGCATCCCAGCGCTGTTGGGACTGTTGTGGAGATTAAGCAAGCTATTGCCCAGAGTTGCGGAGTGGGACCCATGATTAGAATAGGCACCGAGGCGAGAATTATCAGGTCCGAGGAAATTGAGCCCAAGACCCGCCGAGGCGGGAATTGAACCCTGGTCCCGGGCCAGATCTCTGCATCAGGGTCTGCCGCTCTAACCAGTGAGCCACACTTCTCCACTGACAATCATCTCAATCTTCACAGCCACATCGCAGCCATGGCCAAAAGAGCACAACACCAACTTGGGCAGCTTTGGGGCATGAGACAATTGATTCCCGAACAAGACCTCAAAACAGTGGTGTAGTCTCTCATTCTCTCCAGAATAGATTATGGAATTATCAGGCATTCCCAAAGGTCACCTACACCCACTGAGAGCAATACTCCATGAAGCAGCGTGCTTCATTTAGGTCTCAGAAATTTGACCACATTTCCCCTGCCCTGCTAACCCTCCAATGGCTTCCCATTGAAGTGTGGGCCCAATTAAAAACCGCTGGCGTTACCCACAGAGTGCTGCACTCCTCCTCACCCTCCTATCTAAACGAGAAACTGAAAATCTCTTGAACAAATAGGAGTTCCAGAAATGCCAAATTCCTGCTCCTGGAACCCCCGCCTTCAGTCGAGAATGATACAAGAACCAGACTTTCTCTGCAAGTGCCACAAGAATCTGGAACTCTCTGCCTCCCTCCCTCTGTCTAACAACCTGCCCAGCAATCTTCAAAAAGGCCCTCAAGCTCCTCCTATTTGACAGACACCTGGGTTAATCACCCTCGAACATACCTAAGTACTCTCACCACCTGATCTGAACTACCTTCCTTATGTGACCCCCACCATCTTAATTGATGCTTTAACTGTGTACGACCTCTGACCAAATGCTGTAATTTTCTCATTTGGTAACTCCTGCACGCATCTTCCGATGTAAACATCCGAGCTTAATTACTTTAACTCGCTGTAACCCATGTATCCTGCTACTGTCGTAAAGCTCTCTGATGCCTTCTGGCCATATACGCGCTATATAAAATTGCAAAAATAAAATAAATACATTTGTTGACGTAACTCCTTTCATTCCAAGGAATGGCATGCAGAATATGTCATAGAACCATTCTTCGTCTTACCACTGGGAGGCAGCATTAGCCAAGGAATACAATGCTAAAGTTTACAGCGGTCCAAGCAATGTAACTGATTTCTGTTTGGGAAAACTAGAGTGTTGCGAGCTGGCTGCTAAATAGCGGTTTATGAGTCCGTCTGTATCTCACGAAGAGGGTTTCCTTGACGCAAAATTGTAGTAATCAGTCTGGTCCTTTCAAACTTCAGAAAACTTACAAACTTGAAAAAAAACCCTTCCATACTTACTTAAGACAATCTCTACCTCATACTGAAAAAAAATCTCAAATTTAAAAAGAAAACGTATACTGGTCAATATAACTTAATGTTTGGAAATGATACAAATCGCAGCACAATATATGCTGTTTAGGCAAAATAGGCTGAAGCCAAATGAACATTTTTCACTTGTGCAATGAGACTAACTTCAGAGCATATTTGTTGGCCCTGTTCTCTATGACTGTAGCAGAAAATGAAGCAAATTCCCTTTGCTCTATTTCAGTCCTGATGCAAAATTATAACACAGCAGTATCTCAGGGTTCAGCCTGCCAGTCAGGGCTTTAAGTGAGCCAGGTCCTGTCAGTATTCAGACCTGACAGTATTAAAAAAGACTAACTTTAAAACGTGTTCCTCACAGTCTCTATGATAATGCCCTAAACTCGCCAAGTAAAAACACAGGGCCCGATTCACAAACGTAAACAGAGTCAGACCTGAAGTCTAAGTTTAGACCTGAAGTTTAACTTCAGACCAAACGTCTAAGGGCTCAAATCACAAAGGTGAACTGGGCCCTTAGACTTCAGGTCCAAGTTTGCCTTTGTGAATTGGCCCCTTAGACCTCAGGTCTAAAGTTAGATCTCAGGTCCAAAGTTAGACTTCAGGTCCAAGTTTGCCTTTTTAATAGGGGCCTCTGTCTTTCTCGACAATGTTTTATTTCATGCAACTTAAGAGTCTTTTATCAACCGTAGCTCTCTTGGGAAGTTTATGGTGAGGAAGAGTGTTCATAATGAGGCATATCTGACAGCTCCGGAGCTAAGGTTGAAGGAAGTGCTTTTCAAACACTGCCTGCACTGGGTCTTAAATGTGTTCGGACAATGTGTTCACATCCAATCACTGGCCTCTCTGTAGAGCGCACAGAGCGATGGCCAAATATGTGCTAATTGTCATTGCCATTCTAAGGGAAAGTGTGTGAAAATGGTTTTAACAGCATCAATTGAAAGTAAAATGCGAGGGGTTGGCAGAGGGGGTTGGGTGTGTGTGTGTGTTTGTGTTGTGTGTGTGTTGTGTGAACTGATGGAGGAAAGGGGTTTAAGAGACTAACGGAGAGAGGGAAATTATAGTGGAAGATGATGTCAAGGAAAGAAAGGGAGTTGTTACTCATTTATCTTATTCTAAATAAAGCAAGCATTGATAAAGCCAATAAGTTTGACTTGATTTAGGGTATGTGTTCATTGTTGTGTTGTACGTTTGGATGCACTAACAAAAACAGATAGAGGTACCAAAATACCAGTCAAGTGGCACGCTTTGTCAAGCAGAGGATTCTTGTTTGTGTTTTCGGCAATGCCCATATTTACAGAGACCAATCCTCTTATGAAGGATTCCCTTCCATTTCTGAGGCCTCGCCCCTTTTGCAGACAAACCCTCACCTTTTTCATCCCACTTAAAACACTGCTGCGGAACCATTCTATGTTACAAAAGCAGCAAAAACAATGATTCTGCTCAATTTTGGGGTTGTACAAAGGTTGTGGGAAATGATACACTGTCAATAATTCACTCAATCAGCATTTGTATAGCGCAGTACTGTCACCCCTAGGGGTATCTAGGTGCTGAGGGTGCCATGTCTCCGTTGAAAAGCCAGGTCTTGAGTTTCTTTCTGAAGTCCACTAGGGTGGGTGCTGTTCGGAGGTGAAGAGGCAGGTCGTTCCAGGTCTTGGTGGCGATGTAGGAGGAGTGGCCCCCACTGCAGCTGCGACAGGTGTGTGCAAGGGAGAGTGAGGGGGAGCACAGGTGTCTTGTGGGCAGATGGAAATTCAGTCGATGGCTGATGTAGGACGGTCCTTGGTCGTGTAGAGCTTTGTAGGCGTGCATGAGAATCTTCGACTGGCATCTCTTCTGGATGGGGAGCCAGTGGAGGTTTCTGAGGTGGGCGGTGAGGTGGGACTATTTTGAGAGGTCCAGGATGAGTCTGGATGCAGTGTTCTGTATGGTATGGAGTCTTCTAAGGAGCTGAGTGGAAATTCCGACTTAGAGAGTGTTGCCGTAGTCGAGGCGGCTGGTGACGAGGGTCTGCATGATGGTCTTCCTGGTGTTGATTGGGATACATCTGAAGATTCTGCGGAGCATGCAAAGGGTGTGGTAGCAGGAGGAGGTGACTGCATTGACTTGTCGTTTCATGGTCAGTGGGCTGTCGAGGATGAAACCAAGTTTGCATGCATGTTCTGTCGAGGAGTGGGTCGAAGTCTGCCGGCCACCAGCTGTTGTCCCATATGGAGGTGTTCTTCCCAAATATCAGTACTTCTGTATTGTCAGAGTTGAGTTTGAGGCAGTTGTCTCTCATCCATTTGGCTGCATTTATCCTGGTGTTGCAGAAGTTGGTTTTAGAGTTGGATGTGTCCTTGGTGAGCAAAAGCATTAGTTGAGTGTCGTCTGCATAGGAGATTGTGTTGAGTCCATGGGATTTGACGACATCTGCAAGGGGGGTCATGTTGAACAGGCTGAGAGATGATCCTTGGGATACGCTAAATATGGTGTGCTTGAGTGCGGAGGTGAATGGAGGCAGTCGGATGCTGTGTGCATTCTGTAAGGATAGAGGCAATCCACTTGAGGGCCTTATGCTGTATGGCAATGTTGTAGATTCTGTTGATGAGGGTATGGTGGGAGACGGCGTTGAACACAGCAGAGAGGTCGAGGAGGATGAGGTCTACAATTTCTCTGTGGTCGAGGAGAGTTCTGATGTTGTCTGTGACAGCAATCAGCAAGGTCTCAATTCTGTTGTTGGCACGGAATCCTGATTGTGAGGCACCGAGTAGGTGGTTTTGTTTAAGGTATTCGGTGATCTGTTGGTTGATGGCTTTCTCAAGTACTTTGGCTGGGCAGGGGAACAGGGAGATCAGTCAGTAATTTTTGAGGTAGCTGGGGTCGACAGAGGGTTTCTTTAGGAGGGGACTGACAGCTGCGTGTTTTCCATCTGTCAGAGAAGGTTGCTGTGGAGATGGAGGTGTTGAGGATGCTGGTGAGTTCCATGCTGATTGGCTTTCTTCCAAAGTAGAAGAGATGGCGGGGGTAGGGGTCAGTGGGCGCCCCGGAATGGATTGATGGCATAATTGCTATGGTGGTCCGAGTGGTGAACGGAGACCAGGTGGTGATCGTTTGGCTGGTGTTTGATGGTTGGTTGAGGTTGTCGAGGCTGAGAGTGGTGGGTAGGAGGTCGAAGTTTCTATAGATGGTGTCAATCTTGCTGTTGAAGTAGTCCGAGAGGGTGTCACAGAGGTCTTGGGAGGGGTGGATGGTGTTCTCTGTGGCTGTCGGGTTGGAGAATTCCTTGGCTACTTTGAAGAGTTCCGTCGTGTGGTTGGTCGCAGTATCGATATGGGCAGCAGTGGCTGCTTTCTTGGCTTCCCTGATGCGCAGTTGGTAGTTGCTGAGGGCTGTTTTGTAAGCGGCTCTGTCAGGGGGGTCCTTAGTGATGCGTCATCGCTTCTCGAGGCGGTAGCAGTCACGCTTGGTGGGTCTGAGCTCTGGGGTGTACCAGCTGGCTTGCTTAGAGGTTCTGTTGGCCTTTGCTGGTTTGAGCAGGGCGACTTTCAGTACATTTGGTGATCCAGGCGGAAAGGTTCTCGACGGCCTGCTCAAGGTCTGTTGACATTTTGGGTTGTGTGGTGCTGAGGGTCTGTGTCCACTGAGTGTCGGTTACCTTGCCCCAGTTGCGGTGGTAGGGGCCTTGGTGCTTGCCTATGGTATGCTGGGCGTCAGAGATGGTGAAGTGAACGATGGCGTGGTCGGTCCAGGTGAGTTCTGTGATGTGGGTGAATTTGATTTTGTCACTGGAGGTGAAAATTGAGTGCGTGTCATGCTTTGTGTGTGACTTGGGTGACCAGTTGGGTGAGGCCAATTTTGTTCTCCAGGAGGGTGACAAATGGCAAGCTCTGGCATCTCGTGGGAATCCATTCATCACCAAAACACATATTCTCACGGAATCCACCACTTGTATCTCTCCAACACTCCATCCACCATGAATCCAACCAATTAAAAGAAATATAGCACTCTATGTAATGCCATGATTGGCTCAACCAATCAGGCTGCTTAGGAATGCAGACACTAACTAGAGCTGTTTGTCTACAAACTAAGATCAGGGAGATGTGAAGTAGGAAAATAAAGCAGACAGGAGCAGATGTTCTGTTAATCTTTCCCTGAGACACATAATTATGTATGGGGTGCAATTAACAACGATTAACTCCTTCTGCTAAGGGCAGTAACCGCTATAATGCCCTGAGAACAGGGTAATAAAGATTAATTGTAGCAGAGACCACCAGTAACATAGCGCCTCGAGTATCTCCCACTTAAGCTGTGGATCTGTCGGCCCACTGCAGAGGAACAATGGGTGACCTACAAGCCACAGGGTGGGCTCTCAGCGCAGCCCTCGCTAGCTTTTATGCGCAAGAGGTTAATGAGAAGCGCAGCGCTGAGGGGGTGATAATAATGCCTATCATTTAAATCCCGAGAGATAACCCTTGTGTGGTGTACGCTACACAACTGATCAATATTATTAGAGTTCTCATCACAAGTTTCATTTACCCCTGCAAGGACATATGAACGCCTTCCTACTCTTCGCTGGACAATTATTGCCCATGTATTTAGGGTGGGCTGAGATTTCCACTCTAAAGGAACCACTTCACTTCAATTGATTGACAAGGTCCCACCTTAGGACTCTAAGGGCCAGATGTACAACGCTTTTTAACGTGCGCAAACGGGTCTTAGACCCGTTTGCGCATGCTTAAAAGCATGGGCCCATGTACAAACAGTTTTTTGCGAGTCGCAAATAAATTGCGACTCGCAAAATACTGCGACTCGCTATTAGAAAGGGGCGTTCCCATACTAATAGCGACCGCAAAGCTATGTACCAATGTTTTGCGACCGCAATTGCGGTTGCAAAACACTCGCAAATTACCACCTACTTCAAGTAGGTGGTAATGCATTCGCAAATGGGAAGGGGTCCCCAAGGGACCCCTTCCCTTTGCAAATGCATGCAATGTTATTTTTAAGGGCAGGCAGTGGTCCCAGGGACCACTGCCTGCCTATAAAAATGAAACAAAACGTTTCATTTTTCTTTTTAAATGCATCCCGTTTTCCTTTAAGGAAAATGGGCTGCATTTAAAAAAAAAAAAGCTGCTTTATATAAAAGCAGTCCCAGACATGGTGGTCTGCTGAGCCCAGCAGGCCACCATCCCTGGGAGGGCCTGTCATTCCCAATGGGGTCGCAAATTGCGAGAGGCTCATTAATATTCATGAGCCTCACAATTTGCGACCCCATTGGGAATCACAAACAGTGTTAAACACACTGTTGTACATGCCAAATAGCGCCTCGCAAATTGCGAGTCGCAAATGCGACGCAACTTGCGAGGCGCTATTTGGCAGGTCGTACGTCTGGCCCCTAAGTCTTTGATAGTATTGAAGGAGGGGCTGATACAGGTTAATATTTTCAAGAACACTGGTTTCTATGGATTCACTTCAAAACCTATTTCTATTAATCACATGTGCAGGGTTTTCCTCATGCGTTAATGTGCTTAGATCATTTCTTTATAGGTAAACATGAAACCAATTATACAAATGTAAAGAAACGTTCCAATGGACTTATATACATTTGTATTTATCCAGTGCAGTGATATAGTTGAAGCAGGGCAAAAAAATGTTTCAAACTATGCTGCTGGCACATGGCAAGGTGAGAATACCTGAACTGTGTGAATAATACAGCGCAGTGAGCAACCCAGAGTGAGTCAATTATTGTAAAGCTTGAGGAAGTCCCTTTTAAATAGGCCTTCGAATAGCTTACCGAGTCCAGATGGATAACAGTTGACACTTCGACCCTTTAGACAAGCGTGTGTGGGTCTTTTCAGGACAAGCTAGCATCGTCATTCAGGTACCCACCAGATTTTGTTTGAGCTGTTGCGTGTGATAAACTGGGTACCGGGTCTTCCACTAGAACAGGGGACTCTGACATGTTTTGTCCTTGCCCCGCTGCAGCGTTGTTTAGTGGTCTGCTCTTGGCTCGGTTCTGGGGACTGAATGGTTGCTGATGGTTTGTGTTCTGGTTGCATATAACTGCATGGCCTCACCACCGTGCCACTTTTTGCTGTCTTCATCCACTTTGCCATACCCGAGCGCACCATCAAAAGATGATGACACTAGCCTTTGCTCCTCTCCTCATTTAGGTTGGTTTGACCCTCTCTCTTGATCCTGACCGCTCACAGGTCCTACCACCACCTCACCAACAACTCCATTTTGCATTTTCCAGCCTTCATCCTCTTCGAACACTGGTTTTGTTTTGTGGACATAATGTTGATAGGGGTTTTTGTGGGAGCAGTTTCAGGTGCATGCTTGTGCTTCACACTGTAGCACAGGTTTTCTCCATTCAAGACGTTTGTGATCTCAAAAGTGCACCCAGGTTGGGGAAGGGACATGATGTAGGCAAGACCATGTTCAAAACAGCATCAACAAGTGTGTGGACACAACTGGATAAAGTAAAATTGACATTTGATAAGTGCAAAGCAGTTACATCTTTTGCTTGGAAGGGACTTGGTTAGGATTCATAAACTTGCTTGGGTTTGGAAAGGATGTTCTTTTATTAAGAGGCCTCCGCAAGTGATTGCAGTGTCTAAGAAGCATTTGGACCATGCGGTGGAGGTCGGGGGAGAAAAAAAAGAAATTATAAGGTATCATTTCAGAGGAAGAGGAGTCTTTCAATGTAGATAGTCCACATGAGGGTGCACCTAGTGTGTTGTGCGGTATGATAACAGATGCTTTACATATCGGTTCTGGACTGGACCGTGGTGCAGTGGCTGAAAGCGGGTGGGAGTTTAGTTGCAGATAGTGCTACACAATAATTGATAAGGGGACCCGATGTAGAGTGCCTATCTTAGGAAGAGGCATGGATGACTGGTCCAGCTCGCGCATGTCTCGGCCACCATAACTCCACTCCCTATTACACTTTTGCGCCGGTGGCTTCCAATAAACAAGTTCTTCACAGAAAGAAAAGTACGTGTGTCCCCTGTGACATCTCGTAGTATTTTGGCTCTGCGGGTGAGGTGCATTTTCTTGCTCCCATCCCATATTTTCTATCAGTGGACAGAATGCCTGATACTCCAGTACCCTGCCTCTGACTCCCCCATATCCCAGCAAAGGACACCATAGGCAGCTGTCAGTGTGACACTCTTCAGAACGTGCCACACTCCTGCTCAACAAAAGTCCCCATCTCCATCATTTCTCCTTCAAAGAGCCCACTCTGCCTTTCAGCCTCTGGTCCCTGGTCTCTGTATGGTCCACTTGCTCTTACCCTCCTCATAAGTCCACTGGCGTGTCCACCAACAATAGTGCAAGAGACATCTAGGAAGAGAACACAGGATCCACCCATGACAAACGCTGCAAAGAATATTTGTGTACAATCATCTGTGATATCACTCACTCTTTCCACAGACTACTCAAAGACAACCTCGTGTGATTGACTTGACAGTGTGTCAAAATCTCTCTCAAAATTGCTAACCCCCGCACCCCCAGCAAAAACTTTAAGTAAAAAATCCAGAGCCCAAGTGTTAGGCATGTTCATATAATGCACAACAGAATAATTTGGAAGAGCAATGTACAGGTAGAATAATGCCCCTTCTCCCCACTGAGAACACATTCAATGGACCAAGGAAATCCATCACAACATGTCCCAAACCTCCACCCCCACTCAGGACCTGGGCCGGCTTTAGGGCAGTGCAACTAGTGTGGCCGCACTGGGCGCTGACATGTAAAGGGGGCCCTGACCTCGGGGGGGGGGGGAGGTGGGGGGCTGTGTTTTGCAATAACATGATTGGAGAGATGAGGGGCAATTTTGAGAGAATTTGAGGAGGCAGTCATGGGGTTTGGAGGCACCAAAAATGATTGTGGTACTGGGCGCCACCAGGGCTAAAGCCGGCCCTGCTAATGACAGCAAACCCTGCAGCACCCTGGTTTATTGAATGCAGCCTTGCGCATGAATAGCCACCATTTAATCCAGTAGCCACCCCTAAATAATTTTTTTAAGTATTCCAGTAGCTACTACAGCTAAATGGCCTTGACCACTTCTAACCCGCCCTGCAAACGTCTTGGCCGTGTATGTTTTTTGCTTCACAACAAATCATCGCCTTCCAAAAGAAGCTTCTTAGAACCCTTCCAGAAAACTTGCAAAGCTGATATGAATGACAGTTCCCTCAATCACTCAGTAACCCCAAATTGTTCACCTCCTTTACCCTCGACATCTTCTCTAACACCTACTTGCCTTTCATACTTTGCTACCAAACACTCAGTACCTTCCAACGCATCAGGACAGTCAAAACACACTCTTCCCCGTTAGTAACCTCCTCAACTTCCTGCCCTGGAAAGAGCAACCTCGGAAGAGAATGTGCTCTGTGTTCACCCACAGGAATGTGAAACCACTGACAGAGTGCTTGTATAACTTTGGAACCAGCCATAACCAATCCATCAGATGCCTTACCGTAGGTGTGACCTTCCAGAACATAAATCCGAGGCCTGTTATCTAAGAGCATCACAAATGCATGACCTTAAAGAAATAAGTTACAATAAAATTAACATGTTTCAGCAGATCGCAGCATCTGTGAGACAAAATTTACAGGATTCTCCATATTTGTCCATAAATGTTGATAAAACCACCCTTTCCCAATGGTGCTTGCATCCACCATCAGTACACATCTTTGGCAAATGATGACAGTCAACTAAATTTTATGATGTTCCTCGAGTGTGACATACACCTTTACATTCATCCTGTGATCCTTGAATTTAATATCACAAATCATGTAAACTAAAATGCCAACCGTTCCTCCTCTATATACGCAGGGTCAATTATCTGCCTTTAATACAATTCTGTCTGATCAATACTAATAAATCATTAGTGAGAAATCAAGGGGTATTGCAAGAAGGAATCCCCCACTGCTTGAAAATTGACACCATCCACATTTACTTCACACATAGGGGACTCACAGAGGCCTCCTTCTACACCTTCACCAAAATTTTCCGTGATTACGCATGTCACAATTGTGGCTCCCTTCGTACAACACTAACCTTTTTGTAAGCACTGTAGCAGACCTCACCTAATGTCCTAGTTTTTTTCTCACTAACATTGACTGAAGGACTTTATGTATTAGAGGCATTGTGGTGTATGGGCCACAACTATAAGATCTGCTCCACCCATCATTGTAAAACCCACAACATTGTTTGCTTTTCTGTATAACTTCTGTGACTTGTTTTCACCACAGACAGCACACATTTTATCATTCACTCCAGTGTTTTTACTCAATTTTTAACTCCCTGTATTAAACTTTTTGCATTTTCACTGTTTTAATACTGACCTGAAGGGTTGGGATCTTATTGCAGAATATCTGATTTTGGATGTTCATATCTGAACACTGTGCATTTGCTTGGTCTTGAAAGCACGGGTCCGCGATGTTGCCAGAAACACAACTGGCTGCAGGAATCCTCAATGCTGCTTTGTAAGTTTCAATGGAATCTTTACTGGTTGGTACCTCCAGTAAAATGAATGACGCTTTACCAAGATGTTTGGCTACTCAGAGAAAAGGTTTCTGAGTCTATCGACTGCCTCACCAGCTAATTTAAATCTTTAGCTGCTCTACTTGGTGTGACTGTATGTATAGACAAGTGATCAAAAATATGTTGACCTTCGGTGCCCAACAGATGAAGCCGCATCAAAATTCTTCCTTAGAAAACAGTTTGAACCACGTCTCCTACTTAATGACTGGTTCTTCAGGTCTCCAGGAAAGCTGGTGGTGGGTTTACGTTTACGCTCCACGCTGCGGCAGAAAACAGAAGGCAGTAACGACTGGAGTGCAATGGCTGACAAATCCAAGAACAAGAAAGGCGAACAATAGGAAAATAAACTACAAAAAAAAAGTCTTAGGAGTTGAAGGCAAAAAAGTTGAAAAGAAGCCTAGAGGTCTTCAAGAAGCTCACCTTGACAACTAGTCACCCGTGGTCCTAGAGATAAAAAAGCTAATTTCCAATCCCACTCAAGATGCTCACAGTCTCCAGCACAGATGTGTTTCCTGGATATGCTGGCCCTTCCTCAACAGAATAGTTATGTGATGACAGAATGCACTGGTGATAGTTATGTGATGACAGAATGCACTGGTAATGCTGAGCGTCCTAGAGGTAATGATTGGGCTTAAAGAAATACTCCCTAGATATTAAGCTCTGGAAAGATGGGGCAAGACAAAGCCTTTTTTTGCCAATTTGCACTAAACATGCACAGGATTGAATGGAAGAAATATTCTTTACAAACTCTCACCGCTCCCACCAATGACAGCATATTTAGAAATGTGAGAGCCAGTGGTAGAGACAGGCACGGGTGACTGTGATAAGAAAGAAAACCGAGACACAGGACTCCATCACTGCCTCACAGCTCAACAGGTGAAATGAAATGAAATTTGTACTTGTAAAGCGCACTTATACCCCCAAAGGGGTGTCCTGGCGCTGTACGCATACCGCTGTGGAACCCTTCCTGGCTTTTCCCTGTGAAATGTCCACTCCTGGGCACCCCCAGGGTGAATCCAGGCATCCCAGCGCTGTTGGGGCCGTTGTGGAGATTAAGCAAGCTATTGCCCAGAGTTGCAGACTGGGACCCATGATTAGAATAGGCACTGAGGCGAGAATTATCAGGTCCGAGGAAATTGAGCCCAAGACCGGCCGAGGCGGGAATTGAACCCTGGTCCTGGGCCAGATCTCTGCATCAGGGTCTGCCGCTCTAACCATTGAGCCACACTTCTCCACTAAGGTCAACAATGTCTGCAAAGTGTAGTGAATCCCTACAAGACAAAGAGATATCTTAAGTACCTGATCATACAGAGAAAAGACGTAACTGCATTATCAATGGATATACCTGAGCCCTATCTCTGTGTAACCAAGTCTCTGTAGTTTGATAAGGAACTGGTAATTCCTGAAAACTAAACATAAAAGCAATAAGCATCTCAGAAATAACACACGTATTATGTCTCCCTGGGCAGATTATAACTTCCACAAAGTTTCTTAAATCTTGTAATCATCCGCTCTTACTGAAAAGAATAATACATTATTCATGATATCTGTAAACATAAATACAATGATTAAGCTCCCCCAATCCTTCACAGGGTACCTTAGTAAATTGTGACCCCAGACTAAACACTTCAGATAGTGTTGAGAAGAACAGTTCAGGTCTGTTTCCACCCATAGCCTTACAGTATATTTGCTGTAACGTTTTAGTAGATTAAACACTGGCGACAATAGTTCATATCAACTCCAAGATCAAAACTCGTTTTCATGAACCACACGAATTCAGGATACTTCTCTGTGATAAAGTGGAAAAAACATTAAAAGGCAATGAGTCCTGCTACAGGGAATCCATTATCCAAACAGGGAGGGCCTGGCAGCAACAGCATTGTAGCACGACTGCATAACAAGGACGTTGTGAACCAGGAGGAAAATTATACCCGATAATCCAAGGTGGCCGCCATCTCGCTGGATTACATGAGAATTCGGACTGCTGGCAATCATAGCTGACTTCCAGTGAGCTACTGTGCAGCGCATCCTCCACGTGCGCGTTGCTTCAGTCCAGACAGCGCCAGCACTCTGTGATGACCACTGAGCCTTTGGACAGCCAGTACGAGGGGGCTTGACATACCACCTCCATGTGCAAGGTGCGCACAGGAGGGTTACCAGCACCTCCAGTCCGGCTGCCTGACACCTCAACCAGCATCAGGCCCGGTTCCAGTAGGGGGGGCCGGTGGGCCAGGTCCACCCAAACATGACCTTTGGCCCACCCATTCATGGTAGAAGAGGCCACAGACAAGGCACCTGTTAAGTGCTTCCTCCATCTCAACGTGGAAATGTTGTTTTCACTGTCTTTAAAACTAAAATGTTGCGGTGTGTTTTGGGGGTTGAGGTAGGCGAGCAAATAAATTAACAGGGAGAGCCGAGCTAAGTCTCTGGCTTGGCTCTTAGACTCCATGCACAAGCCCAGCCCTGGAAATGTTTGCTATGTAAAACATACAACAAACATCACGTAAATATGATACAGTCTCTTCAACATTCAAAAAAGTGTATTTCTTTAACACATGGAAGCTTTGACATTAGTTTGTCACAATATAGCGATGCACTAAGAAGTACTTATTAGAAAATATAGTTTTTAAACATGGGCTTAAAGTCATTCCTGCCCCATACTCACACTGGTGACAGAGCTTTTAGTGAACCAACAGGCAAGACAGTTGTCACGTGGACCCTGTATGTGGCCAAGATTATTACAGAGCAACATTAGTCTATTAAATCAAACACAATAGGTTTTTGCATAGTTGGTTTTCTGATTCATGTATTTGAATGGGCTTTCATGCACAAATATGAGGAAAAATGAGTTTTGGTGAAATACAATATTTGCCCAAGCTCACACAATTCAAGTGGAGATGCTGCAATATAGCCAGGTTTAATGTTTTCAATTTGTACAAATCACCAACTAAATGGCTATCTATTTGTCTCTCCTTTTCATGTTAATGCTTTGTTTTTACCTGTTTGTACAGTTTTATGCTGTTTTTATACAGTGTGAACTCGACCTGGAGATATTGAAGCGCTTTACATGACCACCAGTTACATTATACAAGGTCACATTCATTTTTTTTAGGAACTGGAGATGTGCCAAGAATCACAGACTGTTGACTCCATGCCGAGAATCGAACCTAGCTTGCTCAGTTCCAAAGTTGGAAGCTCTCACTGTAACACCACATCTTGGGTAGATTGATGGTGTAGGCAGAAGGTACATGAAAGCTGAACTCATTATGGGCTTGAACTTCCGACAGGACCTCAAGCTGAGCCAGAGCCAAGTTTCAGGCTCAAGCCCAGATCAAGCTTTCAGTGAAAGTCTTCCTAGTGCAAAATGTCAAGTCTTAGATGTGATAACCTTGAACTATACTATGACAATCTGCTTGGCATCCTGGTGCTAAAGACGAGCCTGCTGGAAATGATAAGAGTTGGGCTGTTGAGTATAGGCATCAGCTCCTACTCTCAAATAACTCTCTAGACGCTCTGTACGCCTGTTTGGAAGTAGATATGATGTAAATCTTGGGCTTGTCGACTATCTACAGAATTGACAAAAATTGGGCCCACATTGGCCCACCCGAACGAACCCTTGGCCCATCCAGGTGAAAATTCCTGGAACCGGGCCTGACCAGCATGGGCAGCAAATGCCAACACCATGGGTGCAGCAGTGTCTTAATAGAAAGCGCTTGAAAAAATAAACACCAACCAAAACCTCTCAATGGGCCAGCAGCAACATCCTTCCAGGCTCCAGACCTCAACGTTTAGCCGCTATCCACCTAGGGCACGGCCAGGCTCTGGCTGTGAGCTCAGCACTCACTGTGAAGGTGACAATGAGGCAAGTAAATGAATATTAAACTTTGATCAGGTGTGATAGTCCACAGCCAGCGTCCGCTACCAAGGAGGACGCAGGGACGCGGACTGCCAGACCTGGACAGTCAGGGCATCGCACAGCAGCGTCTCCAGGCTGATATACTTACTCAGTTCATGAAAGTGCATACAAGAAAACACAGGTGTAAAACAACATGACAATTTAACATTACACAATACTTTGTAATCGCATCCTTCCGTGACACGAGCTGGATTTAGATGACAGGCGGTTCAAATAAGCCAACGAGACCCAGTTTTGGAAGAAGGATGGTGCAATGTGTTCTTTTCAGAAATCTAAGCACGTGTACATTTGTCAAACTCAGGGGGGAAGGCAGACCCTAGACGCGCCAAATTATCTTTGTGCCGTAAATCAAACTTTTAATAACCTCCAACGCGATTTTCATCCCAGTCCTCGAAGGACTACAACTTAGTAATTAAGTGATTAATAAAAGTGGATTTATGAATCCAGATAAAATTGCTCCCTGTATTCTGCAGCACGTGCGTCTGCCCCCCCCCCCCCGCTCTCCCTCCCCCCCACCAACCTTTCCGGTGGGCTTGCACCAGCTGCACCTGGACACAGTTTCCAGACGGACAGAGATCTCTGTTTAGCATTTTTGTTGAATGAGATTTAATACAATTATGTAGGAACGAAGTGGCTTTAAATATTCAAACCAAAATCACATGCAAGATTGGAAGGGTTTAAATTAACTTGCAAATGGTATATTAATTGCTTCTCATGGCAGAAAAAGAGAGTTTATTAGTTTAGGACTTCCAAGGCCTTTCTGGCCTGCCAAATTCTCTGCGTAGTCCCCACTTTACCCCTGTGCACTTTGGACTGTTGTTCCCTGGGATCTCTCCCTGGCCCTCTCGTTATTTCGGTTTTCTGGAGATCCCATTGCAGGGAGCCTATTCCATTTACTTCTGTCCCCTTGAAATGTTTTAAAAGAACTGCAGAGCCTTCTCGCCTCATTCTCCTAACCTGCGGACATTTTTACTGATCCTCTGCCAGGAGACGTTTGTAAACCTTCACAGCTATTTTTCCCCAGATGCGAATTCAGTAAAAAAAAATTTTTTTAAAAAACATGAAGTGAGTTTTGAGGACCTCTGTCCATCCTACAGATGCCTTCTATTTTTTCACCACGAATGGGGTGCACCAAGCTGGCACCCCCACATTAGGAAAACCCGTCACCTCTTCCACTTTCTTTCTCATGGACACCCCAGATCCTTTTCCTGCTTTAATTTTCGAGGGGTGGGGGCGGGGCTGGCTTATTTTCTGCCCTGTGCAAACCTCCCTATTAGCACACCTCGCTTTCTGTCTTCATCACCGCTTCTATTTCTGCCCTCCACTTTTCCTAGTTTAGATGGTGTATCCGCCTTCCTTTTTCCATCCTCCCCACTTCCTTCTATTCTTCTGTGCCCGAGTAGCCCCCTTGCTGACCCTAACTGCACCCCTTTTTATGGTCTGGTCTAAAAACAGATTTACCTTTCTCGTAAGTCCCACGTATTTAAATAACTTGTGGGTAAAACATCCACGCATATCTACATACAGGGGCTTGGGGCCAGCCCTGCTGATCTATTGTTCTATTGCAATGTCATTCACATTTAGTTTCCGCCAAAACAGTGGGCGAGCGAGCCCACACTAGCCACTGGCTGCCTTCCTCTATGAAAGAGGGCTCCTCTCTAGTCCTGTGGGAGCCTTGGTGCACCCCCAAACCCAGCTGACTGCAATCCATGAGTACGAGTTTCTCTGACAGTCCTTTGGATACAAGCCTCTTCGTACACATACACAGGCCCCTGTACCCCTGAGATGAATGGGCGAGGGGCTACGAAGCAGCACCAATGTGCCATGAGTGGGGCATGAGGCCCCCCTGTCTGGAGATCCGCCATGCACTTCGGGTTTGCTTGCCTCGATGCCTATAACTGCATAGTGTCTAGTCGTATATAGCTCTTGTAGGCGCTGTCGGTTCTGCACTGCCTCTGCAGGTGCTTCTGCCCAGAGACAGGCCTGGATTGAGCGGCGCTTGGGATGATGTCTATGTGCATCAGCTCCTTGGCTCCTCCATCCCTCGTCCAGGGTACAGGGCCAGGGCGATCAGGGTAAGAGTGTTTCCTTCACTGCTTGGGCCCAGTGGGCCAGGAAGAGCCTGGAGCCGGAACCAGTGACATGCCTCAGGGAGGACCCTATGAAGCCCTCGAGTCATTAGGGGTGCTTCCAGGGACTGGGCTCCTGTCTCGTTTATTACTTGTGAACCCTTCTATCCATATCAATGGTAGCTTCCACATGTGTGAGGTCCACTCAAGTATGACTATTTTTACATGTCTATTCTGCTATTTTCACTCTCTCTGGAGCACCTCGTGCTTACGCGCAGCCACACCATGTACCGAGCAGGTCTCCAAAACTTTCAGACCTCTCCTAATGCCTCCCACGTGCATTCCAAGAAATATTAACAACGTTATTGAGTTGTCCGTCCCATACATAATATATTAGTGCAAACAAAATAGCAACATCCTTCAAATGTATTCAGGGCAGATAGAGAGGTGCTGCAGCCATCCAGGGTCCCCGGGGTCTGCTGCTTCTGCAGGGTGGTTGATAAAAGAACAGATAGACATCTACTCACGTAGCCTTCCACCTTTGGCTTCTCTAAGGTGGCACATGGGGGCATCACCATGCTTGGGAATCTTCTTGCTCCTTGTTACTTTTGTTTGTATGGTGGGTGAAAGAGGCATTCCCTGCTGCTTCCTTGGGTGTATCCGTTCTGTGAGCAAAGTTTGCATTGCTGTTCTTTTTGTGAGAAGAAACCTTGCACTGCTTTGTCTGTGCTAAACTAGTGTGTGAATCGACAGGCCTGAGTTCCTCCCCAAAAGTACCCACATCACCTCCACCTCAGGAACCTCCACTGGCCCCCAGAGACCTTCGGTACGCCTCCCTCGACCTCACCCACACTCTCCGCATCCGCCGAAGCCACAGTGGAGGACGATCCTTCTCCTACCTCAGCACTAAGCCCTGGAACGACCTTCCCCTGAACCTCCGAACATCATCCTCTCTCCCGCAATTCAGAAAGGGACTCAAGACCTGGCTTTTCGACTGATCCAAGCATGAGATACCCTCACGGGTGATTAGCCGTGCTCTACAAATCTGAGTTGATCGATTGAGTTGCTTGTCCTATTGTACCTGTTTGAGGGTTAGGGGACCATGCACTTCTGGTCCTCGTGCTATGCCTTGTTGTGAGGGAAGGAAGCCAGTGGGGCTGTGTCATTTTGATGTACCAGTTCTGTGTGTGTGGTCCAAGGTGCATGCGTGTAGTTTGCACTACCCTTGTTGCCATACTAGTTCCGTATGTGATGGATTTTCACCCTACTTCTTCTTGTACTGCACTTGTGCTTGAGGAAAGCTTGCTCTGTTGCCTATTCCATGTGTGTGAGACGATTCTCCAGCTGTTGCCCCTGCTGCACTCATTCTGTTTGTGAGGGAAGTTTGCGCTGTTGCTGCTGGTGCAGTATGTTCTTTGTATGACTGAACCACACCCTGGTACTGCCTGTCAGTGGCAGCTGGAAGGGAACGGGGGGTGGCGGGGAGGGGGGGGCTTGGGGGTTTGAAAAATATATTTATTTAAAATCACACTTACCTCCGGTCGCCCGCTGCATCTCTACTCCGCAGTCCCAGAACCAGGAAGCACCCAGGCTGCCCACAGCCAATCATCCACAATAAGGAGCACCAGAGGGAAATGACCAGTCAAGACGCCCTCCACTCATAAGCGACAATCAACAAAATAGACCTGACTGGTTAGGACATATTAATACATTTTAATCTCTTAAGACACAGGGGTAGAGTGCTACTCTCTCCACCCAACTGCTGGCTTTAATCAATTGCCAGTCAGATCCAGTCCTAAAATGTCCCACAAGAACTCTTCCAAGCAAATGTTTATCAGTCCACCCGTGAATATGTACCCCCTCTTGAAAGGTGTATACAAAACATTGTGTGGAGGGGAGAAAGTACCTCACGCACGCATCACCGGAGGAGCTGCTGGTAGGTACTCACCAGTTTGCCCACGTTTCTCATCATCAGTAACTTTCTTACCCGTGAAAAGGAAAAGGAAAAAGTGTCCAGTGTAAAACACAAGAGGTGAAGAAACAGTTAAAAAAGAATATACACGAAAGCGTGTTTGTGTCTAAACAAGATCCCGTAATGTGAGAAAAAGAAAACAGCTTTTCTCAAACTAAAATTGAGTTGAGACTCACATGTATAAGATCCTAATTTTATTCCACATAGTGAGCCTACTCAAGGTTAGAAACAAACTGCATGTTTCAGACCACTTTAGGATGGGCCACCATGTTTCATTGCCAAGCTTCCGTTACGGCAATTTCATCAGGGCTCGGGCCAGACTTCGCCTCACTGGATTTCAACTTTAAACCATGGGTGACAGGTGGTAGCTCACAGTAGTCATACCGGCTCCCCACCACTTATGGGGGTATCCTTCAATCGTAAGTCCCCCAGCGGCACAATCCGTGACCGTTCGTATACTGCGTTTACGCGTGGATATCGCTGCATCTCCTCCCAAGACGGCCGGCCAAGCAGTCATGCGCACTTAGTGGTCATAGTCCACTCCTCCTCCCGGAGCCACCAGCCCCGCCCCACCCTAATCCAGTCCCACAGCAACAAAAAATAAAATGAAAATAACCTTGTTGTTATCATTTTATTTTTCCCTTTTTCACTGCTCTAAGAGCAGTGGGGCGTTGCTCCTCCGCCTCAGCGGAGGAGCCGCCACTGCTGCCTGTGTCTGAGGCGAGCGTGCACAGCTGCTGCCTGTTTAGGTGTGAGTGGAACTTCTCATGCTGCTGCATATCATTCCTACTGCCTCCTCCCATCTCATTCCTCTCCCCGAACTCACTGCCCCTCTGCCCCGGTCACTGCCCAACTCCCCCATTCACTGCCTGTCTCATCCACTACCCATACATCATGGCATGCCACCTTCCCAGAAGTAGCCCCCCTCTCTCCTCGCTGCTCTCCAGCCGAGGCCTCTAAAAGTCTGGTAGTGCGTGGGCAGAGCCAGTCTGCCATGTGATAGACTCTACACCCACCCGACCTCCTGCCAGCAAAAGGATTTTCATAACACCCTTTTGTTTCATTGCTGTCATCGCACTTCCGGGAACAGTTGTAAAAGCAGAAACGCAGACTAATCTGTCCTCATAGCTGTCACGTTTACTAGATCCATGTGTGACTAGCTGCTCCAATCAGGTTTTTCCTTTGCATTCTGGGACTTGCAGTCCTGGGCCCGTATTACAAATAGGGCACACTTTCCATATTTGCACCACGGCGCACCTTAAATCAGGTGCACCAGGTGCAGACATGGAAAGTGCATCCTATCAGGAAGAATGTGTTGCCCTCAGGGCAGCCGCAAACCGGCGTTGCCCCAGGGCAGCACATTCAAGAGAAATACAGAGCAGCTGTTTAAAAGCTGCTTCGTGTTTCTCTGTGCAGGCTGCAACCCGCTTGCACTTTTAAAAGGGATTAGAGATCCCCTTGCTGGCGGGTGCAGTGACTGCACTAGCCTGCAAAGGGATGTCCGGGGGGGCCATGGGAGCCCCTGTCATCCCTTTCGAAGGCTGTATTTAAAAGGCGCACTCAAAGTGCGCCACCTTTCTGTGGCGCACTTTCAATGCAACTTCTAAAGGCATTTTTGCCTCTGCACCCACGTAAGTAATTTGGCATAGGTGCAAAGGCAAAGAGATTCCCTCATTTGGATGGAGGCATGCCCCCATGGAAATAAAGAAACACCCTCTAATGGTAGCGCCAGCGCTATCTGTATTACAGAAAGGGCAGCACAAGCATGTGCAGCCCTTTCTGTAATACCAAAGTGCCCCGGGGGCACGCAAGGTGGGCACAAACGCCTGTTGCGCCCCGGGGCACTTGTATAATATGGCCCCTGGTTTTATAATGGGCTAAACACTAAACAATTCATACAATGCATAGCAAAAAGCTGCTAGTCGCGTCTGGACCCGCCTGGCATGGGAGGCCTCATATTGCTATGTCTGGAAAATCTACACTAAGAGCAACAACATTTCTCTTAGAACAAGCCCAAATGCCAGAGGAAAGAAGTTCAAGACTAGCTTTGCCCATACAATGACAGTGATATACTTATCACCACTGTGTGTTATGCATGTTTTAAAATTCTTTTTACTGGCATTTGGACAGGCTTAGAAAATCTACCATGAACTCTGAAAACAAACAGCAGGTGAGTTCACTGTTGGACTGGCACTGCCACTAGCACGGCATGACAACAGCAGGTCTGATCCATAACAGAGACACCCTCCCTTTTTGTCCTTACCAGGCTGGTTGATTGCAACTGAGTTCAGAAATAATCCAATTTATGATACTCAATTTTCCCACCTCCAAAGGATGGAAGGATGAGTCTGTGTGGCCGGGACACAGAACTCTTGACTTCCAGAATACCACATTCTGCCTGTAATGAGCGTATAGATCACTGAGCCATCTTAACGGCTATCAAATGGAATGCTTTCTATTTCATGCTATAGTGGGTGTTTGGGCCCACTTCTTTTACTCATGACAACACTGAAATTGGGTGCTAATGGACAAGTTACTTACCATCGGTAACGCCTTATCTGGTAGAGACATAACCTAGCCGCAGATTCCTTACCTTAGGATATCCCAGGCATCTGGCTGGATCAGGAAGACTTTTGCTCGAGCATAACCCTAGCGCCGGTAGGTGGCGTCAGCGTCATTCATGTCACCTATATAGGTGCCACCTCGGCGCACTGATGTCAGTTACTTCTCACGACTTTCCACGCCAGGAGCGCAGAGCCATGAAGTACACTGACAGTGGTGTGTTTAGAACAACTAGGGCCCTGAAAGGGAAAAGCGCCCTGACCCTAAAAACCTGTCCGCAGTGCGGGGAGGATGGGTAGGTCGGTAAGGAATCTGCGCTAGATTATGTATCTGCCAGATAAGGCGTTACCAAAGGTAAGTAACTTGTCCATCTGATAGAGACATCTAGCCGCAGATTTCTAACCTTAGAATAGATACCCAAGCAATACTATCCCCGGAGGAGGGACTGCAGACAAGTTTAGACCAAGAAGTCCTGCAGGACAGAGGGGCCAATAAGGCCATCCCTGCGGACTTGACTGTCCAGGCAGTAGTGCTTAGTGAACGTGTGCAGTGATGCATGTGTTGCTGCATGACAAATGTCAAGGACTGGAACACCATGTTGCAATGCTGCGGTCTCAGCCTTAGCTCAGGTGGAATGAGCTCATCAGCCTTCAGAAGGCTGTTTCTTGGCCAGAGCGTAGCAAATTTTGATGCAGAGGTTGACCCATCGCAAGATAGTCCTCTTCTGCACCGCACAAACTTTCTTTCATCCAACATACCCCGCGAAATCATCCATCCAGAACTCTTTAGTGTGGTCAAGGTAGAACGACAACTCTCATTTTGGGTCCAGACGGTGGAGTCGCTCCTCCTCTTAAGAGGTAAGCGGAGGAGCATAGAAAGTGGGCAAGGTGACTGATTGCCCCACGTGGAATGGTCTTACCACTTTCGGTAAGAAAGAAGCCCTAGTGAGAAGCACCAAATTATCAGGGAAGGTGGTCAGGTAAAGAGTCTTGTATGACAGAGCCTGCAATTCGCTCACTCTCCTGGCAGAAGTTATTGCCACTAAAAAAGGCTGTTTTGATGGAAAGCACCCGGAGGGGCCAGTTGTGCAGAGGTTCGAACAGAGCACACATCAGGAAGGTGAGAACGAAATTAAGGTCCCGCTGAGGTATGATAAATGGGGCAGGTGGGTACATATAAACCAGCCCCTTAAGAAATCTGTTAACAATAAGGGATTTAAGTAAAGAGGGCTGGTATGGCAGCCTTAAGAAGGCAGACAAGGCCGAAAGACACCCTTTAATAAGAGTCCCAGAGCAGAGCCCTGCTGGGCAAGGGTCAAAATAAAGAGAAGGACTTGAGAGAGGGACGATAGCAGAAAGAGGATCAATAGCCCTTTCTGTACAATATTTTAAAAATTTCTGCCACAAGCAGTCTTGGTAGAGGGACGCCTGCCTGCCAAAATCACATCACAGACTTCGGGAGGAAGGTCGAATGCTGTCAACAGCCGACGCTTAATCTCCACGCAAGAAGGCGCAGAGTTGACAGGTTCAGGTGGAGGATCCTCCTCTGGTGCTGTGACAGAAGATCCCCATGAAGGAGCAGCCTGATCGGAGGATCGATGCCCAGTTGTAGAAGCTCTGGATACCAGACTCTCCGTGCCCAGTCCGGAGCCACAAGAATGACTTGGGCCCGGTCGTCCCTGATCTTCTTGAGTACTCTGTACAGCAGTGGTATTGGCAGAAAGACGTACAGGAGGCCTGAGCTTCACTTGAGATGAAAAGGGTCGCCAAGTGAGTGCCGCCATGGCAACTCCAGCATGCAAAATTGCTGACATTGCACGTTCTCGGCAGAGGCGAACAGATCTAACCAAGGCTCCACCCACTTCTGAAAGAGACCTTGTGTCATCCCCGGGTGGAGACGCCATTCGTGATCTGCTAGGCATCGACAGCTGAGTTTGTCAGCCCTGGCGTTCAGAGAACCTGCCAGGTGTTGAACCACCAGGGATGTGCCCTGCTGTTCTAGTCATGCCCAGAGACGCAGGGGCTCCTGACAAAGGGTCCAGGACCCCACACTGTCCCGTTTGTTGCAATACCACATTGCGGTGGTGTTGTCCGTGAACACCTGAACCAGCTATACCTTGATGGAAGAAAGAAAAGCTTTCAATGCTAAGTGAATCACACAGAGCTCCAGCAAATTGATGTGGAGTCCGGATTTCGCCGGAGACCGGAGTCCTCTGATCTCCACCTCTCCCAGATGGCTGCCCCATCCCAGGACTAAAGCATCTGTCACTACTGTGTGACCTAGTTGGGTAGAGAGAGGTACCTGCCTCTGACCCAATTGTAGTTGGTCAGCCACCACTGCAAATCCTGTGCCGTCCCCTCCGAGATCTGGACTACGTCCGAGAGAATCCCCTAATGCTGCGCCCACTGGAACTTCAGGTCCCACTAAAGAGCCCGCATACGCCATCTGGCATATGTCACTAGCAGGAGGCCATGAGGCCCAGCAGAAATCCAGGATAGAGGCTGAAACATCGGTATCATAGCCTGAATATCCTAGACTTGTCACTCTGGAGGATAGCCTGAAAACCGCACTTTGTTCAGAACAGCTCTGATGAAAAGAAGCGTCTGAGAGGGAGTCAGGTGTGACTTCGACACGTTGATAGTGCCCCAGCGAGAGCAGGAGATTCGACGTAATCTGGAGGCGGGAGAGGACAGTCTGGGGCAAGCACGCCTTCAACCGCAATTCGTCGCGATAGGGGAAGACTGACACTCCTGGTCTGCGCAGATGAGCTGCGATGACCGCCATCACCTTGGTGAACACTGGAGGGGCACTGGTAAGGCTAAAGGGGAGCACTGTGAACTGAAAGTGCTCGTGGCCTACCGTGAACCGCAGGTAGCACCGAGGGGTATGCAGGACGGGAATGTGAAAATAGGCGTCCAGCAAGTCCAACACTACCATCCAGTCTCCAGGGTCTAGGGCAGACAAGACCTGAGCCAGAATGAGCATTTTAAACTTTTCCTTTTTGAGTAAGTGGTTGAGGGCTCACAGATCTAAAAGAGGATGAAGGCCCTGGTCCTTTTTTGGGACCAGAAAGTAGTGGGAATAGCAACCACAGCCTACTTCTGCCACTGGAACCCTTTCTATGGCTCCCTTGGCCAAGTGAGTCCTGACCTCCGCCTGAAGCAGGTTCAGGTGATCCTTCGTCAGCCGGTCGTAAGTCGGAGTCATGGAGGGAAGGGTAGTCTCGAAGGGGAGGGAGTGGCCCCTGTGGACTATCTGAAGAACCCACGTGTCTGATGTGATTTTTTGCCAGTGGTGGAGGTGATGGCTGATCCTGCCACCAACCGGCCACCCATGATCTTAAAGGGCTGGACTAGAAAGGTTTAGAGGCTGCAGGGGGAGGAGTGGACTGACTGGACCTCTGGCCACCTGACCCACTGGGTAGAAAGGAGCCGCGCCCACGGCCACACGAAGGTTGCTGAACTTGCGCTGTCTTGTGGGTGGGATATGGCTGGCGTGGCTGAAAGCCCCTTCTGTGGCCACGAAAGGGCGAAAAGCAGACGGGGGATGGGTGGGCACTGAGATGCCCAAGGACTTGGCCATAGCACACGAGTCCTTAAAGCGCTCAGGAGCCATGTCTGCCTGTTCTCCGAAAAGACGGGCGCCATCAAAGGGCATGTCGTAAGGGAAGCCTGGACATCCCCAGAAAAGCCAGAAGTTCTGAGCCAGGCATGGTGTCAAACGGTGACCGTCTACTACATTATTATGCTCAGCGAGATGGTGGTATCAAGCCCACAACAAGTGAACTTTGCTGCATCACTTCCGTCTGATACCACTTGGGAGGAAATGGCCTGGGCCTCCTCTGGGACCTGTGGCAGCACCTGGGCAACCACTTCCCACAAGGAGTGAGCGTAACGGCCCAATAGACATGCAGTGTTCATCAACCGTAATGCAAGGCTAGCGGAAGAAAACTTTTCTTGGCCCCAACTATCCACTCTCTTCGATACCCTCTCTGGGGGTGCAGAGGGAAACGCACCCTGTGAGGTTGAGGGCTGGAACACCAAACTCTCGGGGGTAGGGTGTTTGGTAAGGAATTTCATGTCGCCCAGAGCAGAGCAATGACGGCGGGCAACTGTTCTATTCACAGGGGCCCCTGTGCTGGGCTTGGACCAGGTTCCCAGAAGGACATCAGTCAAGGCTTCGTTAAAAGGCAGGAGGGGTTCCGAGGATGAGACACTCGGCTGCAGGACCGCTGTCATAATGTTCGTCTTGACTTCCGCCAAAGGGAGCTGAAGGTCCATGACCTCGGCTGCCCTTCTCACCACCATAGCATATGAAGTTCCCTTCTCCATAGCCACGGTAGGGGGAGAAAGCAGACCAGAATCTGGGCAGGTATACAGGCCTCACCCAATCCCTCATACCAGTCCATTTCGTGCTCAAGCTGGCCTTGTAAAGGGTCCAGCGACCCCTCCCAATCATCCTCCATTCCTAGCCCCGCAAAAGAAGGCCGAAGAATAGACCTAGGATCCAAGGGTGCCGTCGGTGCCGGAATCGGCATCGATAGGCGCCGAGCCGGCTCCGGGTCATCGAGAATGAGAATGGGGCTGGCGCCACCGGCAGCGCAGGAAGTCTCAGCGCCGGGAAAGGTCGCAGGGGAATGATCTGCGCTGGTCCGGATCCGCCACCGGATCCATTGGGGGGCATTGGCGCTGGAGCCGCCAGCACGGAACCCGATTGAGCCCCTACGGCGCCCAACGGTGCCCTGGGAGGGTCAGGTCACCCAAACATGAGGCACATGGCGTCACAGAATTCTTTTAAATGGGCGGGGGTCACTCCGGTCCCTGGAAAGGCAGGGAAGCGTGGAGCCGACCCAGGCGCAGGTCCCGCAGAACAAGGGCTACGGTATCGGGCTCCTACGTCACGTTGGCCAACAGACGGGGAGACACTGAAGCATGCTTTGACTTCTTGTGCTCCTTATGCCTCTTACCTGACAGAATCGACGACTTCGAGTGGGAGGGTGAGGACTTAGGACTCCCTGAGCAGTGCCGGGACCGTCTCCTCGACTGGGAACGAGACCTCAGGGGGCAACAACGTGGAGTCGTACGCAGGTTGCTTTAGGGACCGCTCCCTCAAAGCCTTCGGAGCCATGGCCCGACAATAGAAGCATAAATTTGAGTCGTGGTCACTCTCCAGGCACCAAATACAAACTAAGTGTGGATCTGTCACCGACATGGCACGATGGCAGGTGCCGCACGGCTGGAATCCAGACGTCTTCTTAGACATCAAGGAAAAATCTACACACCAAAAAATATTCAACGAAATGTAGAAAAAAAGCCTGCCAAAAAGTGGCAGAGGGTAGCTCTATTCACGGATATGCATTAGCTGGCAAGGAAAGAAAATAACTGATGTCAGCGCGCTGAGGTGGCGCCTATATAGGTGATGCAGACTTCACCAGCACGCAAAGGGTATTGCTCGAGCAAAAGTCTTTCGGATCCCGCCTGACACATGGGATATTCTAAGGTAAGGAATCTGCGGCTAGATGTCTCTCTCAGATACTCAATCCCTGAGCTTCAATGCCCTGAAAAAGGCCAACTGCATTACACCACTGAAGATCAAAGAGGGCAAAATGGGTCTAGGATTGTTTAACACCTCTGAAAGATGCCTGTGTTTTGCATTTGAAAAAGTGTTACATTTTGATGAGGGTGGCTAGATTTTGAAAAATAAAAACCGGGACATTCAACAAACACAAAATTAGGACTATCATCTTGCACCGACCAGGAGGCACAGAAGAACTTGACAGAACAGGGTCGGCTGTAGGGCTGTGCGACTGGTGCCACCGCACTGGGTGCTGACTTCGGGTGGGGGCACCAAGTTTGCAAGTATATTGTTGTTTTAAAAGCGCCTGATGCCATGCTCCTTGCCTCCAGCAATTTTCAGGCAACAATATATATGTCAAGATAACTCCAGTGATCAATGTTCTTGCTGGAGCAAGATCAGAGTTATGTCTAGTGGAAGTTTTGACTCATCATAGGGTAGAGCAGAGGGCTGATATGCCTGCTGCAAAGAATGTATACCATGCAGATCACAAAGCGCATATAATGTAAATAGTTCAGCGGGTTACTACTTTTGTCAGAGAGATCCTTTTGTTACTTGCAGCTTATAAGTTAAAATCCTAACATAGAGCAGTGAGCTATTAACTGTCATCAAAGAGCTGCATGCGAACTGCAAGGTATAGGTTAGAGCGTTATGATATTATCCCGTCTTTCATTATCCTAATGTTGCAAAAAGGGTTCATTTGGGTACAAATGTATTCTTATTATTAAAGAGGACCTCCAACCATGGGGTTATGTTTTAAATTCTGAGTTTGTGCTTCTCCAGACCAAGCACTCTTGAACTATACTGCCTACCAGTTTGGATGACATGTGACTCTTACACCGTGTAGTCCTCTGTCTTATATAAACTTTCCTATACACTGATTTACACATGTATGATTGATTGTCTCTGTGCATGAGTGACGCTATAAAACTAATTAAATGCATCTGAAAGAGAGTGGTTATGAAGACTTGAGGGGCACTATTAACGGGTGGGAGTGAGGGAATCCGTGGCGGAGATGGTCATTGGGGGCGCCAACAAACATTGTCGCAATGGGCACCGCCAGCCCTGTGACAGCACTCCCCAAAATGTAAAACATAGACAATGCATTAAGTGGAATTAAATACAACGTTTACACTCAGTGTCACCTGGAGAACTAAATCCCTTTTTTGCTGGAGGCTGCAAAGTAATTCCGTACTAGAGCACAGGAAAACCTGCCTCCCTCTATGTTCAGTCGGCCCGCTCTGAAAACAAGGAAACTCGCTAAATTTCCTTTAGTTTGTTAAGAAAGATGGTTAAAAAATACACTAAACTATCCTGGGATGCCCAGGACGCTTGGGCACCTTACTGCTAACCCTTTTCCAGGCGTCTGCTCAAAGCCTTTGAAAAGCTGGAGCTCAGTGAGTATTGCTGCACCCCACCCACTTCTCTATCCTGAATTCTTGGTCTGGAAACCTCTGCTTAAGTGATTGTAGAAGGGGGTTGGGGCAATTTGTTGTTTCTTTTCTGTGTGCCAGAAGGGTCTGAAAAACTCATTCTGTTTTAGCTATTGCCATCTCAACCAGGGCACTGAAAATCCACCGACTGGTGTGCCCATCTCCAATAAAACACTATTCAGGAGCGGGAACTAGCGAATAAAGGCCAGTTAGATTTGTAATGTTGGTTATTCTAAAAATGTCACCCAGTGTAGAGCCAGCCGTTTATTGTCTCAAAAACCATTGTTTTTTAGGAAACTAAGGTACTTTAGCATCAGTATGGATGTTACAGCTGTGTCCAAACTGAAGGACTGAGACATGTCCGCCACCTACACGGGTCCGCTAATATGCAGTAGGAACGCCAGATCAACGAGTATCAGCAACTCCTGTGTGGCCGCTACCACTTCTACCATCAGTCTGGCATCCCATCAATTTCAAGTGCAGCAGTGGTCCAGCCTCAGCAGGCAACCTTCCTCTCCATCCCTTGCCAGTCCAGATGGTGCCAATGCTCCTCTGTCATCTCGTGATCCTCCAGGAAGTCGGTGCCGCCCTCAAAGCTTCTTGCGTGGAAACTCTTCAGTGGATGTGTGGGCTTCCGTCAGCTCCCTAAACTCATGTACTGAGCCAGCAGGTCATGTGCAGGACCTGCTGGTCAGGCAAGTCGAGTACGGGGACCGGAACTACAGCCGGAGCCTGGTCGCCAAATATCTCCTTCAGTGGTGTGTACAGCCCTAAAGAGAGAGAGGATCAGGTTAGTGCTTCAATTTTCACAGAATATTTATGCATCTTCTGCTGAAGACTATCTGCAGCTTATTAGTTCTATCTATGGAAACAAGCATAGCCCACACCACTTTCGTAAGCTATATACATCCACCACTGTTTAATGTTGGGTGTTCCGTGGAGGTGCAGGTGAGGATGAGACCATGGCACATATAGAGGATGACCACTGAGTATGTAAACAGCTCCCATGTGGAAATAGTATACGTTTATCTCATGTGGATATCCTGGAAATGCGGCATGGGTCCGCTCCTCGGGGACCAACATGTGACACCACCTCTTTAACATATCTGTCTTTATATGTATAAATCAATAAATTGATGAACATGCCTTACTATATCATAGGTTAAAGTACACAGCTGTAGGTATAGCCTTACATGAGTAGATCCATCAATTTACCTATAGTTATAATCAATATTCCAGAGAACATGGCTTCACGTTTAAAGATCAGTGCATCCATTGACCACCCTCTTTGTACCTACCCCTCCTGTCATTGCTATGACTGTATCCCTCCATCTCAGTCTTTTACCTTCAGTTCACTCCTGTCACGATACCTGTCTCTAACTTGCTATCTCACAGTGATCTGTCACTCTTCCTCGGTCACCCATCCAAATGTACCTATTGCTTCACCCAAGCTTCTGTGTTATCAGTCGCTGATCACCTATTAAGGACACCAAGGACAAGCGAAAGGGGTGTGAGCAAAGGTAGAAAATCAAGGAACGAAGAAAAGTCGCCGGAGGATACCTTGGCTTCCCAGATATAGTGCACATCCAATCGGAATGAGGCTTCAGAGATTGTGTGAGGCACTGTGAACAGTGAAGATGACTGTGAGCCTTGTTTACAGTCTAGCAAAAGGGGTAATCTGTCAAAATGGGGCAGATATCCCGTATACCGTATTTAGAATGCCACTGACTATAATGCACTTGTAATACGAAGGACAGGGCACCCGCCACGTTTGTGCCAGGGGACGTGTCCCCAAACTCTAAGTAAGGCCCTATGTCTTAAGGCCAGGCAAGAGCACACCCTTGCATCAAGAAAACCAGAAGCGGAGGACGCTCCTTCTCATAGCAGCCAAGAACTGGACCGCCCTCCCGAAATACCTCACAATTTCCCCCTCCCTCATGGACTTCTGAAGGAACCTCAAGACATGGCTCTTCCAGATGAAACAGGCATGATCTCCTCCTCCCCCCTCAAGCCTGCCCTGCTCAGCGCCTGGATACCCTCACGGGTGATTAGCTGCTGCTCTACAAATTCACATAACATGTCTCTGTGTCTCTAATGCTGACCACATGGAGGCCACTGAGAGAGGAGTGCGGCTATTTTTCATGCACTTTGAACAATGCCTGTGTCACAAGGTTTCTTCACAATGCACTAGGAGTGGTTGTTGAAGCAAACCGGTTTGCTTTAAAAGATGCCGTCAGGTGAGCCTCACATTTTGGTTAGTTACTTCTTTTTGGACTGCCCAGCAGACAGATTTATAACATACAGACCCCTCCAGTTCCACAGATGCCTGCTGCTGATAACACACGTGTGGCCTGCATTTGTTTCCCTGTAACCCACTCTGAACTCTCCTCACCATGACAGAGTTTCTTCCATTCAACCCTGGCAACCTCTTTTTCCATTGAGAAGCCCTCTCCCATACATGCCAACATCTCAGGCGAGGAAAGTCGGAGATTTAAAAAAATCAACAAAAATAAATCGGGAGAATGGCTTTCCCCCATTGACTTCTACTGAAGTAAAGGCAATTTCAGGGAGGAGAAAGACAAAATAAAGCTGTTTTTTGCTTCAAAAATCAGGAGTCTTCTGCCTGAATCGAGTCTATTACAGTGCTTAATTTAAGCCGGTGGTTTCCGGTGCTCGGCACCGGTACTTAATTGTCAACACTGGCGCTTGTGACAGTTTGCATAAGGTGGCGCTGTCTGGCTAATTTAGAGATGACCACAACAGTTAATTATTAATTCAAGATACATTAAAAATACTATTACCGGTCGCCCAAGCCATTCTTATAGCTTTGGGGGCCTGAAATAGTCTGAATTGGGTCTTGTAGGAGTGTGATAGTTACTCGTTGTGTTGTTACTCTCATTGGCAGCGTAGCAGGGTAATGTGTGGTGCATGCTGCAGTGGCCTCCTGGCGAGAGCCCTGGCATCTATTTTTTTTAAACAAATTAAGCACTGATGCATATATGGACTCTCCCTACTCCTGGACCTCACATCTGGACCCCTCTGCACCCGACCCCCTTTACTACAGGGTACACTCACACACTCTGCCCCGGGAAGACATTGAACCTATTGAAGGCTCAAATTGTGGCCCCCCAATCCGTGCCCACCTTGTACCTGGAGCCAGTGCCGCAGAGGGACCCCTCCATTCCCCTGCGAGCCCCTCACATACATCCGAAGTCCTCCATGCTGTGGTCAAGTTCGCCAGGCTGCCATGTCACATCATCCCCTTTTGTATCGCCATGTCACATGCAGCTGCACGTCACTTCCGTCAATAATATACATTGTGCAAGAGGAAGTTGCACATTCAGCGTCGAAAAAGGACAGTAGTTTACGACCGGAAACTGCTGCTAACATGAGGTCCAGCCCTCCAATAGGGTGACCAGACGTTCCGGTTTTCCCCGGACAGTCCCGGTTTCCAGTGTCCTGTCCCGATACGTTGATTCATTTTGAATAAATGTCCCGGTTTTTGGGACAAAGGTCAGGTGACTGCAATTTTAAGGCGAATTGAAAGGCATGATCTCCTTACATGGGTGCCTCAGAAAAATGAAAAAATTAAGCCATTTATTCTGTTTCCGTCAGGGAGCACAGGAGGAGTTCAGCTGCATGCTCCCAGCAGAGGGGAGGCGAAGGGCACAGGGTGAAGGCCCTGCCACGGATTTTTTTTTTTTTACAGATTTTTATATAGCGCGAACTTAACCCGAATCGGGTATCAGAGCACTTTACATAGCACCAGTTGCATTACATGAGGACACATTCATTTCTGTTAGGCACGGGGAGATTAAGTGATTTGCCCATAATCACAGGATGTTCAGCGTCATTGCCGAGACTCGAACCCAGTTCCCCAGATTCAAGGTCGACCGCCCCAGCCGTTAGGCCAACTCCTCCCGCTAGTGTTAATTAAATATAGCATTGTAAATGTATGCCTATAAATTTGTATATGTGAGTGTGTGTGTGTATATGTATGTATGTATGTATATATATATATATATATATATATATATATATATATATATATATATATATATATATATATATATATATATATATATACATACATATGCACACACACATGTATTGTGTGTTCACACACGTTTAAACGTCTACAGTATATATAGGTACATATTTATAAGGCTACGCAAAAACCAGGACAGACCAGATATGGAAATAAGACTAAAAGCTTCAGTCCTACTTTTATTTCTGGCGTGTCCCTTTTTTTGGTTCTCAAAATCTGGTCACCTTACCTCCAAAGACACCTGCCCTGGTCGCGATCACTGCCCTGCTGAAAGGATGGCGCGTTAATTAGCCAATATTTGAAATATATGCGGGCTACGTTCCCTCCTCAGCTGCTTTAACCGGAGTCCTGGGGGTCCCGTTATTGGCGTGCGCGCGGCTGCCAGGAGATCAGGTTCCTAACAGCCCCTGTCCCCCTAGGGTCTCCCCAACCCCTAGGCGCAGGGCACTTAACCCTTCGACCAGCAGCGACATGACTATTCACAAATTATCGTCGGAGTTCAGATCCCTGCCAGATTGTAGACAGGTCGCTGCTGTCCCCGAGCCCCCCAGGGAAGCATATGGTCAGTAATGGATGGATTAAAGGGGGAAGGAGGGGGGGGGGGTACCTGCAAGGACAGGCCCTGTGCAGGGAGCCCGCGCTGGAGATCGCGGTGTCAAATACATGCTTAGCTCCGTGTTCGGGATAATTCGCATCGATCCTGAAGAAGGCCGCGCCGCAGTTTAATTAAAGCTGCCTGAAACAAAACAGCTCTCTGAATGATTGAGGGGGGCGGGGAGGGGTGTTGAGAAGATGCAAGGGCAGGTGCGTCCTTCCCACGACACACAACAATAGGTGTATTAAATAATTTAGAGGTACAGCCCTTTCTGTCACAGCTCTAGGTCTCGGAAGTGCAGTCAATAACAAGTGTTATCACCTGCCCCAATGCTACTTATAAGGCCTTCTGTTCTGGGGCAGTCTGAGGGTACTGGGCTGTATCCATTCACTGAGCACTAGTGCCAAGGGGCATAAACTACTCCAGCACTGGGTAAGGCGCTACCCCACCCGTGGCTAATCGAGGCATCTTCTAGATTCTAGAAGGTTCGCTAGTGCATCGGGGCCTAAACCACTCCTGCACTGGGTAAGGTGCTACCCCAACCCGTGGTTAGTCGAGGCATCTTTCAGAAGGTTCACTAGAGCCACACCGCCTAAACTACTCCTGCACTGGGCAAGGCGCTACCCCACCCGTGGCTAGTCGAGGCGTCTTCTAGAAGGTTCGCTAGTGCCACAGGGTATAAACTACTACTGCACTGGGCAAGGCGCTACCCCACCCGTGGCTAGTCGAGGCATCTTCTAGAAGGTTCGCTAGTGCCAGAAAGCCTAAACTAGCCTAAACTACTCCAGCACTTGGTAAGGCACTACCACAACTTTGGACCGCGAAACTTTGGAATTCACTTCCACTTGAAATCAGACAATGTAGCACCCTGTCCCTGTTCAGGAAAAGGATCAAAACGTGGTTGTTCCCCAGAAATTGACTTTGTCGTTCTTGAGTAATGTTTTTTAGGTTCTGTCCTTCTCGCTCCACGCTGGTCTGTGCTCACGTATCTTTAGCGCCAGGGTACCCGCAGGGTGTTTGTCACGCTCTATAAATGTTATATACAATACAACCCGTGGTTAGTCGAGGCATGTTCTAGAAGGTTCGCTAGTGCCACAGGGCCTAAACTACTCCTGCACTGGGTAAGGCGCTACCCCACCTGTGGCTAGTCGAGGCATCTTCTAGAAGGTTCGCTAGTGCCACGGGTCCTAAACTACTCCTGCACTGGGTAAGGCGCTTCCCCACCCGTGGCTAGTCGAGGCATCTTCTAGAAGGTTCATTAGTAATGCCACGGGTCTAAACTACTCCTGCACTGAGTAAGGCGCTACCCCACCCGTGGCTAATCGAGGCATCTTTTAGAAGGTTTGCTAGTGCATCAGGCCTAAACTACTCCTGCACTGGGTAAGGTGTTTCCCCACCCGCGGCTAGTGGAAGCATCTTTTAGAAGGTTAGCTAGTGCATCGGGGCCTAAACTACTCCTGCACTGGGTAAGGCGCTATTGCAACCGTGGCTAGTCGAGGCATCTTCTAGAAGGTCCGCTAGTGCCACAGGGTCTAAACTACTCCTGCACTGGGTAAGGCGCTACCCCACCCGCGGCTAGAGGCATCTTCTAGAAAGGTCGCTAGTTCATCGGGGCCTAAACTACTCCTGCACTGGGTAAGGCGCTACCCCACCCGTGGCTAGTCGAGGCATCTTCTAGAAGGTTTCCTAGTAGTGCCACAGGCCTAAACTACTCCTGCACTGGGTAAGGCGCTAACCCACCCGTGGCTAGTTGAAGCATCTTTTAGATGGTTCACTAGTGCCACGGGCCTTAACTACTCCTGCACTGGGTAAGGGGCTACCCCGCCCGTGGCTAGTTGAGGCATCTTCTAGAAGATTTGCTAGTGCCACGGGGCCTAAACTTCTCCTGCACTGGGTAAGGCGCTACCCCACCCGTGGCTAGTCGAGGCATCTTCTAGAAGATTCGCTAGTGAAACGGGCCTAAACTACTCCTGCACTGGGTAAGGCGCTTACCCACCACGGCTAGTCGAAGCATCTTCTAGAAGGTTTCACAGAGTTGTGCCACAGATAATGTGCGATACAAGACACTTCAAAAACACAAAATGGTCAATTCACAAGCCATTACGCGAGCAAGTCTGACTTATGGACTCATAAGGTTGGATTTACGACTACAGAGTATTCACAAAAGGCGACCTTGCAGATACAAATCCTTTCAGTTGTGGGCAAGTTTACTTTACAATTACGTAACATTGCCCATGAATAAAACCCACTCTAGGGGTGCGAAGTCGGCGTTGCAGGGCAGGGTTTCTTAAGAATATTTGGGTAAAAAACACTTACTCAAAAGTCTGTGGTTTTTTAAAAAACTTTCCTTCAGCCCCCTGCCACCCTAAAAATCATGAGACGTTTATTCATGTCAATGGCAGGAGGAAATCCCATTCCGAGGTTGCGAGGGAATACACTCGAAATTCATGGGGATTTAAGGGAAGAGATTTCCCCCCCCCCCCCCGATAATATATTTTCCCCGGACAAAAAAAAATGAGCCATTGCTTCTAAGAACTGGAATTTCACCTTATGCACTTGTAGAATGTGCACCATTGTACCGAAATGGCATCAACAAAGGAATAATAAATAAAAATCACAAAACCTTTGTAGGATTACGCCTGAAGAGCAGTGATTAATGATTGGCGATTAGCGAAGTTGTCATCAGGACTCGTAACATTATTTGCATCAAAAACAGGAGGAATTAAATATGGGTGTTCTGTGCAAACGTCCCTTACGTGCCCTTGGTAGAAACACAGTGCATGCGTACCAGTCTGCGTTGAAGCCTATGGTTCGATCATTCTGTGAACAAATGACTATATATATGTGGGAAAGCATTATTAGAAAATACTAGTAGGTACAATGCCAGTCACACAATCACCGTTAGGGTGTTTCAATCAAAAAAGCGCGCAAATCACTCGTGAGGGTCTTAAGGCGCTGCCTTCGTTCCGTCACTGGAATAAATCAGTGATGTAAATGCCTGCTGAAGTGAAGAAAAAAAGAGTGGAAATGTTTCTCTCTAAAGAGCATACATTGTACACTATGGGCAGAGCCACTGAACTATGTGGCAGGGGAGAGCTGAGTTATGCGGCAGGGATGAGTTAATTATGCGACAAGCAAAGGCAAATCATGCGGCGTAGTGCGGCACACTTTAAAATAGTATTACTTCGTTATTTTGTAATTTTTACATTTGTTAACGCTGCCTGGGGATTGGTTGCACCTCATTTGCCAGTTTAGCACAAAAATATAGCAATAAGCAACAGAAAGTTGAGTAGGCAAGCTTTGCAAAGGGCCTTCCACCGCACAGCAACACGTGTCACTGCATTGTAGCAACTTTTGAACTCTTTGAGCTAGACGCAATTTTCTTTTTGTTAAAATCTGCAGATTATGCAGCAAAGCTATACCTATGCGAAAAACGCCGCAGCTGCACAATCAATTCCAGTGGCCCTGCCAACGTGGTAAGAGAAGTATACCGTTTTGGTAGTATTTGGCAATTTTAAACCATCTGTAATTTCCATGTAACAAAATATTTCTACTGTAAAGAGCTCTGGCACCTTTGGGCAATGCCGTCTGATGGCTTGGAGCTCTTCGCCTATGGGAGCCAGAGGGACCCTTCGTCCAGTGGAGCGTCATTCCATGGTTCTGTCTCTTTCTGCCTCCCATTGCCGCAGTGAAGCGGGTGCGCATGTGGTGGGGTCATTACACCCACTGCTGCACCATTACACCCACGAGCAAGGACAGAAGTGGAAGCTGTATCAAGGATGGTGCCTGTGGGACCACAGGAGGCGAACGTTTTGAGAAAGGATTCTCGCCCCACAACCCACTCAGGCCCCCAAAGCTTCCCAAAGGGGGTGAGCCAGCTGGGTCAGCCCTACTCGTGTCCATGTCAGCCCCAGCCAGACTAGAACCCTGTGCATGCAAGAGTGCAAGACGAAGCGCTTGGAGGGCTGCTGTCCTGGCACCAAAGCACTGTGTGACACTTCAGCTGTCACCTCTCAAAAGCTCACAACTGTTTCTTCGTTCCCAGAGGCACTTGCTTGTTTTATGTTTACATGCGGAGGCATCCTCCTATGGGCTAAGAGTTTCCTCCCAGACAGCGCACACTTACTAGTGTAGAATGACATTTCAGGGTAAGAAAGAGACAGTGAGGTGTAAGGAGACCTATGCTGCTTCTGTCAGTCCAGCGAGGCCAGCAGCAGGAGAAGAGGCCCACTCCATTCTGCCCGAAGGGCCTCAAGGTCAACAGAGGACAAACACATGCTCTTGACGTCTTTTAGGTGTGGGGTGTTAGTGGTATAGGAAGAATTGTCGCCTAGCTGTATCTACGTGTAGTGTGTTGATTTCCTAATTAGTACGGTGCAAAAGGAAGGGGAAACACCCTATAACCCCCAAGTGTGTGAAGGCAAAAACCTGCACACTGATTCTGAGCTAGAGTCCTATGCACACGTTATGGTATTTCTCTTGTTAACAGTACATCCAGTGATAAGAACACAAATGTCAATAGAGTCCAAAGTTTATATTGTTGGTCCTTTAATTGATTATTCTTAAAGAGCATACAGCCAACGCGTGTTTCGTCATAGAGGGAAATGTCCCTCGACTTCCTCAGGGCTGGGAATGATACAATAAGTAAAGTAAAACATTTTGGATAATCACTCTAAGACTTATTGTGGCAGGGAAAATCAATTCCCTATGGCAAGTGAGCACGATTCACCTTGTACGTGGAAACCCTAAGCATGTTGTAGACCAAAATTGTGACAAGTCAAGTACAAGATTCAAAAGAGCAAAAACAGGATCTAGTGCAAACATAACCAAGCACGCGAGGGTGAAGTGTGTGATAACTAAACAACTTGCATCATATAGGCTCGCATCGACATTTAAGAAACACTCATTGTAGTAAATGCATCACCATACATACTGTTTTGGAGAGCAAGAAACGCTACCTGTATTCAGTTTATGTATTTCTATCCAATTATCTAGAAAAACAATAATTGTGAGAAAAATAAACTAGTTAGGGGAGTGAACGTTAAAAAGAAAGTAAGGAGGAGCTGCAGTCTATTTTTATATTCAAAATGGTCAAAAAAATGCCCTCACCACTCCGCCGGTTTTAATTCCGACCCGGCTGGTCAATTGAAATAAAATCTAGGTATTTTCAATCCAAAGTGTAAGGTAAGTTCCAGAGTGAAGGGAAACACCTAAATGGGTAACGAGGTACTTTAATATACAAAATCCCATTTTATTTAGAACACAAGTTTATGAACGGAAACCTGATTAGGCTCCTCACAAGCAAAATCGGACCCTTACCTATATATAGGTGGTCCGAAGCGGGACCGTGCCGATTCGCGGGGGTAGCGTGTGTATGAGTGCAGATTAACACCCTCGACCTGTGATTAAAACCTTGCCAAGTTAAAACTATACTTAGGGCCCTGATAAAATTATAGGAATACTTGGCAATCGCATTGCTTACCTATAGCGAGTACGCTGAAAATACCAAGATTTTATTTCAATTGACCAGCCGGGTCGGAATTAAAACCGGCGCAGTGGTGAGGGCATTTTTTTGACCATTTTGAATATAAAAATAGACTGCAGCTCCTCCTTACTTTCTTTTTAACGTTCACTCCCCTAACTAGGGTATTTTTCTCACAATTATTGTTTTTCTAGATAATTGGACAGAAATACACAAACTGAATACAGGTAGTGTTTCTTGCTCTCCAAAACAGTATGTATGGTGATGCATTTACTACAATGAGTGTTTCTTAAATGTCGATGCGAGCCTATATGATGCAAGTTGTTTAGTTATCACACACTTCACGCGAGGTAACACACACTTCACCCTCGCGTGCTTGGTTATGTTTGCACTAGATCCTGTTTTTACTCTTTTGAATCTTGTACTTGACTTGTCACAATTTTGGTCTACAACATGCTTAGGGTTTCCACGTACAAGGTGAATCGTGCTCACTTGCCATAGGGAATTGATTTTCCCTGCCACAATACGTCTTAGAGTGATTATCCAAAATGTTTTACTTTACTTATTGTATCATTCCCAGCCCTGAGGAAGTCGAGGACATTTCCTCTATGACTGAAACACGTGTTGGCTGGATGCTCTTTAAGAATAATCAATTAAAGGACCAACAATATAAACTTTGGACTCTATTGACATTTGTGTTCTTATCACTGGATGTACTGTTAACAAGAGAAATACCATAACGTGTGCATAGGACTCTAGCTCACATGCTCTTGACGTGTGTAATCACATGGACAGGTAAGCCAGTGGGGAAGAAAATTAATTAAAGGAGGCTTCAAAGTTGGTGGGGCTCACTAACCTTTCATCCTCACGTCGTCGACAGTGAAGTATGTACCCCGCCTCCGCCCCCATCCTTTCTGCTCTTCTCCTCCAGCCCAAGGGTTCTCCCAGAGCTCCTTGCTCAGCCTCTACTGCAGGAGTCGAGTGTCCCGGGTGACTTCCACTGACCTGGTTAGGACAGACATCAGACTCTCGAGCTGGGCACCTTTGGCTGCTGCCAGCACTGCAGTACTCTGTCCAGGCCACTCTGTCCGGGGCTGGAGGTGATTACCACCTGATGACAGAGCCGCAATTAACTATTCTAATCACCGCGAACTCGGCCCGGGGGTCACGTGTCTTAGTGCGGCCATACCTGGCGCTAAGCTACCACAGGGGGTGGGATTGCATTAATAACCCGGAAGGTGAGAGTCGAACCTCTCAGACACGTCACTGGTGCTGCCGCGAGCTTTGCAGACAAACCCCAAAGGTTCAAATCTTGTCGACAAAACAGCACAACTCACCTTGCTGGTCGCTGGGGAAATGTGTAAAAGTTTTAAAACTTGTAGGCGTACGTCACTAGACCCTAGCTGACTTCTGAACTCCAGGGATGCAAGAACAGTTTATTTAAATATTGGAAAGGGACGATGCGTCTCGGTCTCGTGATGTAGATATCTTTCTGACAAATTATGCCCTGGATGACGACTCTGGTGTGCTGATGTGTAAAAGAGTCCTCCCCTTACCTTTTTCTGAGAGCTGGAGAGGCCCCGCTGGGCGCATTCCCCTCCAGGTGAAGGAAAGTTACATCTTTCACCTGTTTGTATGATGAAGATGATTCCATCTGGCTTCAAGCGCCTCCAATTGTGCTCTCTGATACGGGCGCTAGGGATGATGTCACTTTACATGCACTAGGCGCACCTTATTTCAGTCAGAATGCCATTAAACCCCCGAGGTTGGTGGGACGGACTCCATCGGTGACTGGTCTGGATTTTGTCAGTCACAGGACACGGACTCCAACGGACAAGGCCAACAGGACTGAACCAAGCAAGGCCCACTTCCGATGTAACCAAGCAAGAGCGCGGATATGTTAGAGACAGGCGCGTGCACGGTCACTTTTTGACTAAGAAAGAAAAGTACCCGAAAAGGAAAGATATATGGTTCTCATGCGCTTATTTATTTAGGGAGTTTTATACAGCACAAACATGAACCGTCCCGGTATCAGAGCGCTGTACAAATAGCAAAGCGTTTAACATGGAAAAAACAGGCAATAAAAAATTAAGAATTCAGTTAGAAATATGTTGTACAAATAGCAAATAAGTAGCAGCAGCAAAAGCAGAAAAGAACAGACAAGCAACAAAATATATACAATGAGAACAAATGAACTTAGAATACACAGGATATAGAAATGAATATAGGAAGGATAGTCACGCGCTCAGCAGCAGACTCAACTACGGAAACACACTCTACGCCGGCGTTACCCAGAATAACCTCTGCAAGCTCCAGAATGCCCAGAACGTCGCAGCAAGACTCGTCCTCGACCTCCCCTGGCACAGCCACATCACCCAACACCTCTGCGAACTCCACTGGCTCCCGGCAGTCAGAAGAATAATCCTCAAACTCCTCACCCACGCTTACAAGGCCCTCCATGACGCAGGACCAGCATACCTGAACAGCCGCCTCTCCTTCCACGCACCCACAAGACACCTCCACTCCGCCCAGCACGCCCTGGCCACCGTCCCACGGATGGGCAGGACCAGAACCGGAGGAGAGTCCTTCTCCTTCCTCGCTGCCAAGACCTGGAACACTCTACGCCGGCGTTACCCAGAATAACCTCTGCAAGCTCCAGAATGCCCAGAACGTCGCAGCAAGACTCGTCCTCGACCTCCCCTGGCACAGCCACATCACCCAACACCTCTGCGAACTCCACTGGCTCCCGGCAGACAGAAGAATAATCCTCAAACTCCTCACCCACGCTTACAAGGCCCTCCATGACGCAGGACCAGCATACCTGAACAGCCGCCTCTCCTTCCACGCACCCACAAGACACCTCCACTCCGCCCAGCTCGCCCTGGCCACCGTCCCACGGATGGGCAGGACCAGAACCGGAGGAGAGTCCTTCTCCTTCCTCGCTGCCAAGACCTGGAACACTCTACCCCTCCTCGTCAGACTATCTTCCACGCTGCCACAGTTCAGGATGGACCTCAAGACCTGGCTCTTCGAATGATCCCAGCACTTAGACGGATTTGCTCCCCACTTCCCCCTAGCGCCTTGAGACCCTCACGGGTGAGTAGTTGCACTTCACCAACCTTGACTGATTGAGTCAGTCTTAGTGAAATCAGGACGCATGGAACTAATCAGTAATTAATGCTGAAGGTATGTATTCAGCAACAGCTTTTTAAATTCTTTTTTGAAGGAGGTAGTCGAAGCATTAGATCTAGTTTCAGGAGGAATTGCGTTCCATATTCTAGAAGCAAGACCCGAAAAGGAACGATTATACGTTTTCTTTTTGTTGAACTTCTGTGGCTTCAACAATAGAGAATTAGAAATTCTCAGAGAGCGACTCCCACCTAATAGCTCAAGTTTTTTTTGCCAGATCGACGGATGTGTTGTGATGGAGAGCCTTATGGATCATGCAAGCTATCTTAAGCTGTATTCTCAATGCAGACGGGAGCTATTTGAGATATTTCAGGTCCGGTATAATATGGTTGCCTTTACTGTATCCCATGATGAGCCTAGCAGCTGAGTTTACAGTGGCCCTTAAGGGAGCCATCCTGGTTTGGGTAGACCTGCAAGAGTGGCACTCCTGTAGTCCAGGCAGGAGATGACTAGGAATTGGACTGCTGACTGAAAGTCATCTGGGTGTAAGAAGGGTTTGATTTTCCTTAGAGTGTTCAATTGGTAATTGGCTCCTCTGGTAGTTGCACTGATGTGATCTTGCATATTCGGGTATTTGTTCAATGAAATGCCTAACAAGCTAGTAGAATCAACAACATGTGGGGCACAGTTGAGCGCTGTAAGCTGTTTGAGCCACTCATTTGTGGGAGTAGGGAGATTGTAGGGGGCAATCAGAAGAAATTCTGTCTTGAGTGTGTTTAGCATAAGGTGATTGCGGGTTAACCATTGATGGGTTTTCAGTAGGGCGCAGTTAAGAGCTTTGATATCTTCAAGTGAGGAAATTTTCATGTATAATTGTATGCCATCTGTATAAATGAATGTGGTGTTGTATATTTGAGTGTGCAATAAGTTCGGTAAGCGGTTCCATGAACAAGTTGAAAAGCGTGGGTGGCAGTGTGGTTCCTTGAGGTGCTCCAATGGAAACCAGAGTAATGTCCGACAAGGTTTGATTGACTTTGATTCGCTGAGATCCATTATGAAGGAACACGGAACACCAACTTAAGACGGGACCAGATAAACCCATCCTTTTATCCAAAAGGTCTATCATGTTGTCATGTTTGACCGTATCAAACGCAAAGCAGAGATTAAGGAGTATAAGCGGGCAGAATTTGTTCTGATCAGACAGTCTCAAGGCGCCATCTACGATGTGTGTCAGAACCGTTTCAGTGCTATGGCCTGTTCTGAAGCCAGATTGGTAATGGTCAAGGAGCTGAAACTGTTCGATGTGGTTGCACAGTTGTAAGTGTACGCATTTCTCTAGTAGTTTTGCTTTGTCATAGTGTTAGTAATAGGACAGAAATTGTTGAGGTCAAACAAGACAACATTTGGCTTTTTAGGGATTGGGGTAGCCTGCCCTATCTTTATGCAATCAGGAATCGTACCCTGGGAGAGAGATGCACTGACAATCCTAGACCAAGGTGGGAGTATGGAGGACCGAGGCTCTTTGATGAGTTTGGCAGGTTAGGATCATTGAAGTGGTTGGAGGGATTCATTGATATTATTGTTTTGAGTATCCCATCTTCGTCAGGCAGTGTAAAGTCAGACCATGCAGCATTACTTTTTGTAGTCAAATCAGGGAGAGGCCACCACACCCTGGGAGGCACAGGGAGGAGATTTAATTGGGACTGGGTTAGCGGATATTGAGAGGAGAATAGTAGATCTGATTCATGCTATCAAAATATTTTAATGGACGTACTGGGGCCTCTAACACAGACATTGGAGATGAGGGAAACCGCACCTGCCGTGAAACCTAACTATTCTTTTAGGGTACAGTCAGAGGGCTGTAGACCTCTGGTCCACGCTTCAATATCTGGAAAAGTCATTTCTGATCGGATTATGCACAGATTACCAAATAAGGCTGCTAATGAGCTGGGGTCTGATGTTGACGGGCATTTGTTTGGCAATAAATGAAAGATATATCTATTTATGTTCAATGTTTCAGCACTTCCGCAGATCCCCGTGTGAAGAGGATAGAGTGGATGGGGCGCAGTAGAGTACCGATTTTGGCAGCTACACTTGCAGAAGATACAACCCTCTATAAGACAGGAGATGGAGGGTCCTATTAGGGAGATACTTCAGGCCTCGTGAGGCCCGTGGGCTGGATGGCCTCACTGGTCTCTTGTATAAAATATGACAACAGAACAATTTTTTAATTCTTTCCTTGAAACTGGACTGTGACTTATACCAGGTTGGTGATGATAACAATTCTCCCCAAACGAGGAAGGACCAGGCATACTTCTCCTCATAGGGGCCATCGCTATATTGTTTGCCAAAGTTCGAGTGACAACATTTGCTGGGGTCTTCCTGTATCCAGTAGAACCCGACTGGGGGGGAGGTTGGGGGCGGGGGTGGAAACCCGAGACATGCCTGTGATATCGCTCGGAAATTGCTTATATAGTGTATTAAGTAAGGAGTAAGCGAGGCACCGGTGCTGGTCTCCAGGACACCGGTGCTACTCTCCCTGGACGCGAAAGACAGGGCACCAGCGCTGGTCTTCCTGGATGCAGAAGATGGGGCACGATCTCCCTGGACACTTAAGATGGGTCACTGGTGCTGGTTTCCCTGGCTGCTAAAGCCAGAGCACCGGTTTCCCTGGATGTTTAGGACAGGGTGCTGGTCTCCCTAGATGCTAAAGACTGGGCACTGGTGCTGATCTCCCTGGACACTAAAGACGGGGCACTAATGCTGGTCTCCTTGGATGCTGAAGACGGGGCACCAGTGCTGGTCTCCCTGGATGGAGAAGAAGGGGCACTGGTCTCCCTGGACGCTAAAGACGGGCACCAGTGTTGGTCTCCCTGGACGCTAAAGACAGGGAACGGGTGCTGGTCTCACCTGGGCGCTGAAGCCAGGGCACCGGTGCTGGTCTCTGGACGCTAAAGACGGGGCATCGGTGCTGGTCTCCCTGGATGCTAAAGACGGGGAATGGGTGCTGGTCTCCCTGGCAATTAAAGACAGGACACTGGTGCTAGTCTCCCTAGGCACTAAAGACGGGGCACCGGTGCTGGTCTCCCTGGATGCACAAAACGGGGCACTGCTCTCCCTGGATGCTTAAGACGGGGCACGAGTGCTGGTCTCCCTGGACGCTGAAGACGGGGCACTGGTGCTGGTCTCCCTGGATGCAGAAAACGGGGCACGGTCTCCTTGGACGCCTAAGACGGGGCACTGATGCTGATCTCCCTGGACGCTGATGATGGGGCACCGATGCAGGTCTCTCTGGACATTGAGAACGGGGCACCAGATCTGGTCTCTCTGGACATTGAAAACAGGGCAGCAATGCTGGTCTCTCTGGATGCTAAAGACAGGGCAAAGGTGCTGGTCTCCATGTACGTAGAAGATGGGGCACTGGTCTCCCTAGACACTTAAGATGGGGCGCCAGTGCTGGTCTCCTTGGACACTAAAGACAGGGCACTGATGCTGATCCCCCTGGATGCAGAAGATGGGGCACCGGTGCTGTCTCCCTGGACTTTAAAGATGGGGCATCGCTGCTGGTCTCCCTGGACGTTAAAGACGAGGCACCGTGGTGGTCTCTCTGAATGCTAAAGACAGAGCACCAGTGCTGGTCTCTCTGGACACTTAAGACGGAGCACCGGTGCTGGACTCCCTGGATGCTAAAGACGAGGCACCGGTGCTGGTCTCCCTGGATGCTAAAGAAGCTTTTCCTTGTATTGATTGGTTACATAAGTGAAGATTGCTGGTGTAGACAGATTTGCGGGCATGAATGCACAAGTATATTATGGCCAACTATGCTACGTGATAGGCAACAGTAATCGTGAATGGTGCTCTCAGGGCTCCTTTGGAAAGAGAGGGAGAAAGAAGGGGCATCTGTTCTTCCCCCTCCATTTCATACTGGTCGTGGAGTCCCTTGCAGCTACTGTAGGTTAACATGAAAATTGCAAGGGTTCCTTTCGAGGGTGAGGAGAATAACTTAAGCCTCTTCACTGACGATGTTCTTCTGACGCTGATGGTTCACGTTCAATCCTGAAAACACTAATTGATGAACTAGACATCTTTGAAAAAGTGTCAGACTTTAAAATGAATGCTAAAAACCCTGAAATGCTAGATATAACATGACGGCAAAGGACAGTAGAGTATGGGGGGAGGTTACACTTCTCCTGGGCATGATGGGGTTTGAAATATGTGGGCATCACCCTAGCAAGCGGTTAAATTTACTACACAAACCTTAACATCGGTGATAGAAATGGACCTCAGCAGATGTAAAGGACCTTATATATCGTGGTGGGGAATGGTGGCGGCATTAACAATCGGGACTCGCCTACAGCTGTTCTATTACTTCGACGCACCCACAAGCAGTGCCTACACAGGTGGTTCCTAAGGTTGCAGTCAACATGTTTGACGTTTGTTTGTGGTGGGAACAAGGCAAGTGTGGCAGAAAGGATGCTCATTGCTCCAAAGTAGAAGGAGAGGCTGTGCTAGTCTTGAGATGTCATGGGATTATAGGACATCACAGATTAGAATACTGGCACTGGGCAGCAGAGAGCAAAGACGAGGGTGCTTACTGAGCGGGCTATTGTTTGAAGACCTCTATGGCGCATAGTTTGCACCATCGGCCCAGCTCAACCCACTTTAACCCAATCGTGAGGTTGCTTTTGACACAAGGCGTGAAGGGGTTGGTTGGGGAGTCAGGGGGAAGAGCCCATCACCCTGCTTTATTTGTGTCCATCCATATGAGCCTGTGAATTTATTCTCGCATTAGCAGGGATGAGATTTGCTCGCTTACAACTGGGGGCTGGCCGCGTGATCACGGATCTTTATAAGAGGAGTAACATGAGATTAGTGGACGCATGCAAAGATGTGTTTATTGTGAGGGACATGGATAGACTTCAATACTTTCAGCTTAGACCCTGGCTCTTGCAGCCAATCTTAAGGGCTGGGGCCACAAAGCAACAGACAGAGTTGAATCCAGAGTTTGCCAGTCAAAGGGGATAATTTCCAAATGATATCAATCAATTTATGTGCCTACATCCAGCTCAGACAACTGACCCAGGTGGCGTGGGAGGCGTATCACCGAGAAGGATTGGGAGTTGATGGATGGTAGGATATGTATGGTCAACATCACAGTCCAATCTAGGGAAGAGGACCTGGAGGTCAAGTACAGATGTTCCTACACACCAGTGAATGAAACAATCTGTCGCAACAAAATCAGATGCCTGCTGGGGAACTGTGGGGATTTGAGGGGGTATTTCCACATATCTGGAGGTTGTGTCTAAAAATAATTGACTTCGAGAAGGAGGTGAAGAAGCTGCTTCAGGAGATAACAGGCTTGATAGGTTCTGATGATCTATCACTTACACTATTAGGGGGCATGAATTGGGGGAGGAAGCACAAACATTTTCAAGGCTCTGTTCAGGCTAAGGGGATATGGACCACACTCCTGCTGCAACAGAGAGAACATTCACTCACAAGGGGGTCTGTTTCTCATGTATGTAGGAAACTGAACTGTATTTGAGCGCTCAATCTTTTTTTTAAATGTATGCACCCCGATCTGCATGTCATCGCTATGGGATAAAGAGGATGAAAAAGGGTGAAGGATGGGTGGTAATGATACCTACTTACTTGTATTATTTTGTAAATCATAAATAAAAAGGTTCAAATTAAAGACATGTAAGGTGAAAGCTTGGAAGAAATCATGGGCTCCTGGGATGTCCTGGGTCTTCCACAGAAATCTGAAAGGTATCAGAGATTCATGGGCGACGTCGGCTCAGGAAAATGAAGAATAAGCCTGGGTTAGCTGATGTGTGGAACGGCACGTTGATCACCTCTGAGCTTCTCCTGCCGATGCTGCTAATTTCTTAGTTACTCTTTTACTGACGTCAAAGATTATGGAAAATTACCTGCTGGTTAGATTTTAGTGAAGGGTGAACTTCTGGACTAATATTTGTTGGTAAGAAGGCGACTACATTCTATTTATATTAAAGTTCCACAAAGACATACGTATTCAGGTTTTGTGGGATGGTAAGAGTGACTTTTAAATTTCCATTGCAATGGCAGATACTGATGGCTGAAGGTGTTTCTGCTTTTTTGGCTCATTCGGCCAGGAAGACTATGGCATCAAGACCATTTTTGTCTTCTGGAAGACTGAAGGGTATCATGAAAGCTAAAGACTGGCCTTAGGAGTCTTTTTTTTTTAGAATATTCAAGTACAAGCTGGTGGGCTAATGTTTACAGATGGACAGCATTCTACCTTTATATAATTGAGCCTCCTGACATGCCTTACAATGTAAAATATCCCTCAGTAAAGTGACAGGAGATGTAGATTCTCTGTAAGACATGAACACAGAGATCACCTCTTGCAAACTCTCCCTAAACTAGTTTTCATTTTTGTTCAAACGTGATGGACTGAAATATGGAGTCATGTTTGCCCATGGCTGGGCGTTCTCCTAGTTACCCATTCAGAAAGGTGGGCTGTAATCTACAGTTTTGACAACAAAGAGGAGAAATGGCGTCACTCCAGGGCTTATGAAGCATGCTCCGATACAGGATCGGTGGACAGCATGTGACATCTTCACTCACGGAATACTACAATGATCTGTGGTGTTTTCCTGTGCTGCTTGTTCCTTCCAGTATCAGTGGGATTTATTGTAGCTGTTAGAAACTCTGCAGTATAGAAGATCGGTCATAATCTGCATCTCTTTGTTTTTAATAGAATCTAAACTGGCCACTCTTAGTAAGAAAGTCAATCACTGATGTGTGCTTGTAATGGTATTTACACAGCACAAACCTAGCTAGTGTACAATGGGTCACTGTACAACATGGCAAGTAGACCCTATGAGCTGAAAGCACTGGGAGAGTGAATCAGATCTAAGTGCAGCCTTGGTGGGTGGCAGGACATGGGAAGCCTCGATTGATGATGGCTGCACTGTTCTTTGAAGAGATTTGTGCTCAGTTCTTTTATGACTTATAAGAGCAAAGGTCCAACTCCTATACACAGAGCCAAATTCAAAATGCTAGGTGTGTAGCTGGAGAATGATTGCTTCCAGGATTTTTCTTGTTTGCACTTCTTCACTTCTAGTTGGGTGACATCCTGACATTCCACTGGCACTGGAGAAGTTTAATTGTCGGCCAGTTGGGTATGCGCACTATTCGTTATTGCTTTGTAGGTGATGCCGCACTTCTTAAAGATGACGAGGCTTCAAGGGCACGACTGGAGATCTATTTGGGTGGGAGGGATGTGCTTGAATTTCTTCAGTTCTTCATAAGCCTGGCAGTGGTGCAAGCAACACTTTTCAGTCGGGTCTGGGGAAGCAGGAACACCGGCGTGTACAGCACTGCCCCATTCCAAGAGTAAGAGGTTCATGGCTTGAACACTCACAGTGATGTTTGGTTCAGGAAGGTTAGCTTAGACTTTCCAAAGGAATGAGAGCTGATACTGCAGTTTTATGGGAGATGCGGGTGGTGGAGGAGAGACCAGAGTCAATGGTAAAGACAAGAAATGTAGCTTCACCTGTGAACTGGGTGCAAGTACTGTCCAATTCATGTTCAATAGCCAGGATTTGTGTTTGTAAGAGGAACGTTACGATGGGGAGGACTTCCGTCTTCCTTGGATTTCGTTTCAGGTAGGTGCTTGATGTCCGTGCTTGGATGGTGGTGAGGCATTCCTTGACGTTGGCAATGTCGTAGATGATTTCATGAGTTGATTTGAGGCCGTGGGCTTTTAGGCATAAGACTTCAGATGACTAATGCATGTCAAACATGGGTCCATAAATAAGTCTTGCTATTCACTGATCCAGTGTCTTTTCTTGCTTCCTGTTCCTCCAAGAGGATTGTAGACATAAAAGACAGACTACCAAAGCCTTTGATTGATTTTATTTTTGCTGGAAACCCTTTCCCGTTCTAATGTTCAATGGACTTCTGTTTGCTTTTTTCAATCCTACCAGTTATCAATTTCAACACCAGGTCGAGTACAAATCATTTTAGAAAATCATGACATTTCCATCTATTTTGTTTTACCAATTTGGTAATCCATGGAAATGAGATTTAACCTATTTGGTGTCATCACTCTGTTATTTTCCAGGATGGTATTTCACCAAAATCATTAAGTGTGCTGCGTATTCTCACCAAATTGGGGTTTTGGTTTGTAATTCAGCTTTGCTCTGTTTCCACACACCAGAATAATCTGTGTACAGCACATCATGTTCAAGATGCTACAACTATAGTAACAATATTCTTCGTACAAAGCTACTCCCCATTTTTAGGAGGGGGGAGGAGGGGGTTGTAGCAGAGGGGAAAGAAGATTAGCTTTAATTTTGGCTGCCTTTTCCACCTGGTCTTTTTCGGTTCTGGCCACAGACACCTCCAGCTGAATCTCCAGCCTCATGTTTTCTAAAAATAAAGTTCTTTACTTTTCTACTTTTGCCAATTTCTTTTTGCATATTGATAGTATCGGTTTAAAAAAAAAAAGAAAAAAACGCTGCATGCTTGCCAAGGCCAGACATATTGTCTTTACCAATGCTTGCTTCCAAGTGTTTTTAATGTCCGCCCCGGTTAGATGCATTGAAATGCTTGCGCTCTGTATCTAACATGGTTCTATGTTACTACCTCTGACACTCAGGCAATGAACTGTGCAATCTTAGTCAATATCTGGAGCCTTTAGAGCAGCCTGCGTCATGCCCCCTCGCACACATGTGCTGCTCTCTGCATCTCCAGTGACCATGCATGCTACTGTCAAGAACATACTACTGACCAAACTTGCCCTGTTTCTGAAGCAACAAAGTACTTCACCCGCACCAGTGGATGGCACCTCGCATGCCCTCTGGGTGCAGCATTGGCCTCGCGCATGCTTGGCATAGATGGGTACGCCTCACTGCTGCACAACGGCTGAGACACTAAGCGGACAGAAACGCCATTCGCGTCAATAACCCTTGAGGACGTCAGGGACTTCTCCACGGTCACTGAACTCAATGTTCATGCTAAGTTGGCCCATGTTTGTGCTACCTTGGCCGGCTGCGCCTGCAGCTCTTCTCTCTTGCGTCCTGAACTGGAAGGTGACACTACAGTTGACTTCTGCATGTTCAAGTCTATTGGGCATCACAGACTGGCTGTCTGGTACACATGTCAGATTGTTAATTTGTACGACAATAGACTTGTCCTGAATGGGCCAAGGTGATTTTGAAGACTTTCTTAGTCTCTGTAAATGTAAAGAAATAATAATAAAAAAGACAGAGAAGTTTGTGCATGTGAGTTCAGAAGTCACAATGATTTCTTGTTTCCTCTGCACTTGACACAAATGTATGAATTATCCTATAGAACGAGGTATGGTTTGCGGGCATGAGTTTGCAGATGAAAGCAGCTCCTACCCTTTAAGAAATGCTGGCCTGGTGGCATCCTACTTCTGCAGCGTGAATTTCATTGTTGCAGTATTTTGGAGCACAAACCAGGTCGTGGGGTGGAAGCCCCAAGCGAACAATTTCAGGATAGAATCCATATGTTAATTTAAACAAGAAAGAAGACATAGTAGGAGTTCGAGGCAAGGATTGACACAGTGAGATTCGGAGGAAGATGTAAGAATGTAGCTAATGAGTCCTTGCCAATTGTTTCTGGGGTGTAAAGGTATTTTTAGGTCAAGCCTAAAAAAAAAAAAAAAAAATACTCCCTGAGACCACTCCTAGTTCAAAACTGATGACAATTCACACACACTGCATGCACATGCCAATAAACCATACACCTACTTGGTGTTACATTCTGTATTATCTGAAACATATATAAAGAGAATTAGTTTGCCAAGGTATATGTCACATTTACAGCAAACTATGCGCTCTGCAATAGTATAGCGACATGGAGCATCATGCATTTATTAAAATACACCCTGATGTGGGTAGTGCAAATGCATCTGAAAAGAAGGAATTCTCAATGTCGTGCATTAGTGGACATATCTACTATAATCAATGGTACACCCCTGTGATCGAGCGCTCAAATAAAACAGACATACTAAACAACTCAATACATAAAAATGAAACTACATACAAATAAAAAGCAATAATATTACTTTATAGGTCCTCCGGTGGCAAGACGAGCCAGTTGTCACACTCTACGTGTAAAAACGAAGGCACATCATTCGTTACATGAGAAACGTGATCCTGCTCTGAGGAATCACTTCAGCTATACCCTACTTACTGCATCAAGGTCTCTTATGGTATAGTAACCAGAGATCGCGTCACCGGTGCCTAAATATTACTTGTATTGCCCTGAATCCCGGGTTTTTAAACGCGTGTAGCGTGTTAGACCCGCTCAGATGTCTGGGTGCAGGTAAACTAGACCGGGCACCCAACCAAATTGTCTGCGATGGATGGAACAATTTCCTGTTTGAATGGCTATCGCGCATTCCCTTGCATAGCAGGTGTTCGGTGTGAGAACGGACCGGTTTTACTTGCTGCAGCAACTACAGTCTAAATATTTATAGTTGTGCAGTGGGAATACCTGGCTCCTATTCTGCATAAAAATGTACTTTCTGGGTGGTCAAAAAAGGGATGAAATTCAGGATGAATTAAGGACCACAACCAAGATGTTCGTTCATTTCATAAAGAAGAAACCTACTGTATCTGACTACCAGAAAAAATACATAAAAATGTATTAAGTGGCTTGTGTGCCTGCTGGGAGGGGAGTGGGCGTCTGCGGGTGTTCGGGTGCAAGGCCAGGCAGGAGGTCCCGCTGCAGACCATGCGTAGCAGGGGTCAGGCTGTCTACAGTAGGGTTGGCCAAGGGCCAGGCCTAGCAAATGACACATGGTGTAGCTCACTGGGTACAGTGGTACAAGGCGCTGGTACTGTGGAACTCATGACCCGAAATATATATATTTGTTAATTTTCAATTAAGCAACGGTCTCTTTGTGATCCCCCCTCACATATGGCCTGGGGGCCAGCGTGCACGCACCTTTGTTAGCTTTTGAATTTTTTTTTCTCCAGAACTCAGACACTGAGTAACCCAGTCCTGTAATGGCTGCCAGAACATATTCTCCAAGCTGTCGCCATCCATTCGGCATCCGTCCATCCACCTTAAACAGGCCAATCAGAACAAATCTGGACACCAACGGTCCAGATATGAACTTTGAAAACTGTGAACCTTTTACCAGTGTTAATCCATTCACGCTCAGACGATCACCCTTTTTAAATACTCATCCCTCAAAAATGGCCGAATGGATTCACACCAACTAACAAAAGAAGCACACCTTCTTAGGAAAGTTCTACCTTTTTGCCACATTTTGTGCAGTTCCATTCTGCAATTTTATCTGCATCAGACAGCAAACGTTCCTACAAGAATTAACATGGGAAATTGCACTTCTGAATGCCCTCCTTTTATTCTTGGTCCCCGCTTGATGGATCGGCTCAAACTTTTCCATGAAGAAGTCAAATTGGATGAACTATATTTTTTGGGAACATTTCATGCAGATTCGTCAAAGTTTTTAAAGAAACAAAAAGGCCTATCCTGTGTAAACTCTGACTTAACTATAATTGCGACTGCAGATTGTGGCAAAATATGTTGTCCTTCTTCCTTACTGTCTTAGTCTCCCGGAAGCAATACTTGACTGTCCTCCAAACACCTCAGGTGAGTAGAGGGCGTTCAGGTTGTGGCTTTGGTTTTTCTAAGAATTTAGACTGATAAACAGATTAACATAAAACAATAAAACTACTCTGGATTTAAAATTAGGATTAGTTCTCATTACCACCCTGTCCTTATGAATTGTAGGTATGGTACCTGAATGGTCAATGCTTTTATTTCACTGACTCTGTGAATACAAGTGACTGGCATATGTAAGGCTGTGTTTAATGTGAGATGTTTTAGGGTAGCCTATGCCTTCGTTAAAAGGGTGGTTTCACCTATCCTGTGACAACTAAATTAAAATTCCACATTGGCGGTAGTATCTTCCTAAGCTGGTTTACTTTCTTTGCCCTCTCTAGGAACCTTTTTATTACTTGAGTTCTGAAAAGAGGTCTCCCCTTTTCTCCTTGGAGTACACCACTACGGCAGGTAAGTGTACTTTCAGTGAGGCATATGACTGTTTTGATTTTTAATAAATACACGATACACTTGACAATAAGAAAGGAAAATGCTACTTACCACAGTATGCATCTGTTCTTGGCATATAGAGCTGTAGAATCATATGCTTTAGCATAGATCGCCATCTGGTGTTGGGTCCGGATGCTTGCACTTTGTTTTTCTTCGAAGAAGTCTTTCCAGTCACGAGGTAGGTGACTCCTCCTTTCGGTGATAGTGCGCACGGGCATCAACTCCATCCCCAGATTGTTTTGCCGTAAGGGTGATGATGGAGTTAGTAAGAGCAGTAGAGAGATGTCCATGTATAATGTATCTAAGTAAGATAGTACTGCAACAGAGAAAGGTTCCCGGGGAGGTGGGTGGGCGCATATGATTCTACAGCTCTATATGCCAAGAACAGATGCATACTGTGGTAAGTAGCATTTTCCGTTCAAGGCATATGAGCTGTAGATCATATGCTTTAGCATAGACTACACAGCAGTTATCTCCCAAGCGATGGCTAACCTGTATCTGTTGCAGTAGTTTGAAAGAGTGTTGTTAAAACTGCCTGACCCACACTTGCTTGTTGTTTTGCTAACACATCCACACAATAATGCTTTGTGAATGTGTGTGGTGTAGACCATGTTGCAGCCTTGCAGATGTCATCTAAGGGTATGTTCCTAAGAATGCCATAGAAACCCCCAGTTTGCGTGTAGAAGTGCGCCCTAGGGAAATTATTAATGTGCGCTTAGCTTTAATGTAGCATATTTGGATGCACTTAACTATCCACCATGCAATACCTGCTTTTGATATAGGATTGCCTTTGTGCGGTGTTGAAAAGCAACAGAGTTGTTTAGTTTTCCTAAAAGATTTAGTTCTTTCAATGTAGTATAGAATGGCTCTTTTTACATCCAATGTGTGAAGAGCACGTTCTGCTACTGAGTCTGGTTGAGGAAAAAACACAGGTAACTCAACAGACTGATTGAGATGAAATGCAGAAACAACTTTAGGTAAAAATTTGGGGTTAGTCCTAAGAACCACTTTATTTTGGTGAATTTGTAAAAATGGTTCTTGTATAGTTAGTGCCTGGAGCTCACCCACTCTTCTGAGAGATGTGATGGCTATAAGGAAGGCTACCTTCCAGGTGAGAAATTGTAGTTCACATTTGTGCAATGGCTCGAACGGTGGACCCATGAGTCTTGTAAGGACTATATTAAGATTCCACACTGGAGAGGGTGGAAGTCTAGGAGGAATGATTCTTTTGAGTCCTTCCATGAAGGCTTTAATAGCAGGTACTCGAAACAAAGACAAATGTTGTCTGTTTGTAGGTACGCTGCTATTGCCGCAAGGTGTAAGCGGATAGACGTATATGCTAAGTTAGAACGCTGTAGGTGTAACAAATAGCAAATGATGTTTTGGATGGAAGCATCTAGTGGGTTAATTTTATTGTTTGTACAATAAATTACAAATCGTTTCCACTTTGCTGCATAGCATGCTCTTGTGGTAGGGCGTCTAGCCTCATTAATGACGTTCATGCAGTCTGGCGGAAGATTAAGGTAGCCAAACTCTATGATTTCAGGTGCCAGATCGCAAGGTTGAGTTGACTGGGATCTGGATGTCTTATCTCTCCATGGTTCTGAGTGAGCTGTTTGGGGGAGAGGTGTAGTTTCTGGTGAGGAACTACTGATAGTTCTAACAGGGTTGTGAACCAGGGTTGTCGAGCCCATGTGGGAGCAACTAGAATCATTGTCAGGGAATGTTGTTTGAGCTTCCGAACCACTAATGGAATTAGCGGGAGAGGTGGAAAAGCGTAAGCAAATTTTCCTGACCAATTCATCCATAGCGCATTGCCTTTGGACAATGGGTGAGGATACCTGGACGCGAAGTTTGGGCATTTTGCGCTAAGGTGTGTGGCGAACAGATCTATTTCTGGGTAGCCCCACATCTGGAAGAATGGGAGGAGAACTTGAGGATGTAGTTCCCATTCGTGGATCTGTTGTCTTTGACGACTGAGCAGATCTGCAATCTGGTTGTGTACTCCTGGGAGGTTTTCTGCAAGGAGATATATCTTTTGAGGTATGGCCCATCTCCATATGCTTTGAGCTAGTTGTGAAAGCTGTAGAGAGTGTGTCCCCCCTTGTTTTTGTATGTAGTACATTGCTGTCATGTTGTCTGTACGAACTAGGACAGCTTTGCCTACTAAATGCATCTGAAAAGCTTTTAATGCTAGAAAAATTGCTAGTAGCTCCAGATGGTTTTGTTGTGGAGTCCACATGCCCTGAATGGTATGTATTTGAAGATGAGCTCCCCAGTCAGCGATGCGTCTGCTGTTAGCACTATCTGTGGAACTGGGTCGAAGAATGGCCGCCCCTTGGAAAGGTTTTGTGTATTCCACCACTGCAGAGAGCGATGTGTGCGGCCGTCCACCAACACCAGATCAGTTAGCTGACCTTGAACCTGGTTCCACTGACGTGCCAAGCATTCCTGAAGGGGACGCATTTGGAGTCTTGCGTAAGGAACAATTAGAATGCAAGAAGCCATCATACCGATCAATTGCATGAACACTCGGGCTGGTAGTGAGTGTTGAGGCTGAAATTGTGATATCAGGGTTTGCATGTTGCGTATCCTGACTGGGTTGGGGTATGCTAGAGCTTTGCATGTGTCTATTGTGGCTCCTAAGTACCCTTGTGTGTTGGAGGGCTGGAGATGAGACTTGGTGAGGTTTACAGTGAATCCCAAGTCGTGAAGCAGCTGAACTGTTTTGTGAGTGTGGTGTAGGCAGCTGTGTCGCGATCTGGCTTTTTTTAACCAGTCGTCTAGATAATGGAAGACGTGAATGTGCTGTCTTCTTAAATGAGCTGCGACTACTGCCAGACACTTGGTGAAGACTCGGTAATGTTGTCCGTTCACCACAAACCTGAGATATTTCCTGTGAGCCGGGTGAATGGGAATATGGAAGTAGGGGTCCTTTAAATTCAGAGTGGACAGAAAGTCGCCTTGCTGAAGTAACGGGAGCACCTGTTGGAGGGTGACCATGTGGAAGAGGTTTAGCTGTCTGAGGTCCAGTATGGGCCTGAGAGAGCCGTCCTTTTTTGGAATTAAAAAGTACAGGGAGTACACTCCTGTCCCTTGATGACGTAATGGGACTGGTTCTATCGCATGTTTTTCTAACAGAGAGAGAACCTCTTGTTTTAATAGGGTGAGATGTTCTGATGACATTGCACGTTCTCTTGGTAGGATAGTTGGGGGAGTGCTGGTAAGTTCCAGGCAGTAACCATACTGGATAATTTGTAATACCCACTTGTCTGAGGTGATTGAATTCCAGACAGGTAGGAATTGTGAGAGACGTCCCCCGACAGGAGTGGAATGATTGGGGGTTAGCGGAGGGAAGTCACTGTTTGTTGGCAGGGGAAGTGGGGGTGGAGTTTACCTCTGCCTCATTCCTTTATTATTATTCCCTCTGTAGCCTCCTCGGAAATAACCTCTGGAGGAGGTAGATTGGTTGTTTCCCTTATAAGAGGAGGAGGGATTCTCTGAGGACACTGTTTTTGAGCCACCCCTGTAAAAGGAGCGGCGAAAGGAACCCCTGCTAGAAGGTAATTGTAAGGCCCCCATGGACTTTGCAGTTTCAGTGTCTTCTTTCATTTTTTCTAGGGAAGCGTCGACCGCTGGCCCGAAAAGATGTTCCTTATCAAATGGCTGATTAAGTATGGAGGATTGTACCTCCTGCTTGAATCCAGAGATTCGAAGCCAAGCATATCCGTGCAATAGTACGCTAGTGTTAATGGTACGAGATGCTGTGTCTGCCGCATCTAGTGCGCATTTGATGGAAGTGTTGGTGATGAGCTTACCTTCCTGAATAAGGTCGTTAGCTTTGGTTTTATACTCATCTGGCAAATGTTGCATACATTTTTTTAACTCATCGTAGTGAGCCCTGTCGTAGCGTGCTAACAGAGCCTGAGCATTGGCAATACACCAATGGTTAGCAGCCTGCAAAGCCACCCTTTTGCCTGAGGCATCAATGAGTTTAGACTCCTTATCAGGAGGAGGGGCTTCGCCTGTAGTTTGAGAAGTAGCTCTCTTGCGGGCGTTAGATACAACAAGAGAGTCTAAAGGCAACTGGCCTTTTATATATGCAGGGTCTGCAGGAGCGGGCTTGTATTTATTATCCACTCTAGGTGTGAGTATTTTGGCTCTAACTGGGTCTTTGAATACCTCATCTGTATGTTTAAACATGCCCTTGAGTATTAGTAGACCTTTGTGAGTGTGTTAGTGTCTCAACAAGGAAATCCTCTTCGAGAGGGTCTGTATGAAGCTCCACCCCGTGATCTTGAGCAGCTCTATTGATAAGCTGCACGTAACCAATGTTGTTGTCTGGTGGGGAGGGCCTGGAGGGATACAGGTCGGGGTTATTGTCCTGATCTGGATCTTTATTATAATTTTCCCAGGGATCATTGTCCTGTGGCATATCCTGTTCTTCATCCCCATCCCCATAATCTTCATCTTGTATGTCAGGTGATAGTGGAGGTGGTGGTGAATTTGATGGTGTAATTATTAAATTGGGATTAGGAGGAGGAGAGGGAGGTATGTAAGGGGGAGAAGGGTTAGTACCCCTGTCCTTTTTCTTCAGAGGTATAGGGTAATCCTCTGAGAGATCCAGTTTCCGTTTTTAGGTCGAGCCTAGCGCAGCGCGCATGCGCTGCTCTATGGGAGGCTTCTTGTAAGCACTCCCAACTTCCTTGCAACTTTTCCGTGTGGATTTGTTTACACCCACACATTTGATTGGCCATTGCGTCTGGCTTTCACAAAGGAAAGCACGCAAATGGCCAAAGGCGTGGGTATGTCCCGCCTTTTCCTTAAATCTTTACTCCCCTAGCCAATGTGTCTCCGGAGTGAGCAGAGGCGCGCAGTGTGCCAGCTGCATTCCAGGCGGCATTCCAGGCTCACGTTACAGTTCTTATGTTTACCCAGCGTGAGCGCTTTCACTTTCGCGTCCGCGCGTTTAGGATTTCCAGCAGGCAGACAGAGGACACCTCCCCCACTTGCAAAAACAGTAAACTTATCTTCCTTCCTTTGATCCTCACCCGCCTTACACTTGCTCTCTCATCCTCCTCAACATGAAACTTTGCGCAACATCGGACAGCCCATATTATTAACTGATGGCGCTCAATTTTCTGAACTCTCTGCGGCGAACATTTAACTCACTGAGCTATCGTGACGGGATAGTGCTTATGTCAGTAAAAACCACAGCACATTCTTTATTTATATTATTGCTACTGTAATTGCTGGTGTTAGTGCAAGTATTATTGTTTAATAGCGCCACATGAAGCATTTGTTCAAGGCGCTAGACAGAGAAGACATATTGTCGCCAGTCATTTGCCTGCCGCACCCTCCTCTTTGTGCCTGTCACATTATGAGAGATGGAATATGTGCCTGTAACTTGGTTTTTTTATATGTAAAGCGCTTTTATCTAAATAAGATGTGTTTTCATATAAATGCCACCTCTAGTGTCTAGAGCAACACAGGTTCAGAGGGAGGTGGCGCCACCACAGTACTGACTGACCCGTCTTAGGAGGGCCCCTCCAGGCACCCCTCCACCAGCATACTAACATCTTGAGCCCTCTGTACTGCGACAGATCTGCACACCGCTCGCACAGTACCTTTAAGAATAAAATGCCCCAAACGTTTAAAATTAAAAAAGCTCAAACGTACCTTTAAACACAAGCACCGGCTGCACTTTCAATGTAAAAATATTTCCAAACACCAACAATGCAGGATTTTCCGTTTGGAAAATAAAGTCTTTTCAATGACACTGGCTGTACTTTATATTTAAAAATAAACGGAATTTCAAACACAAACATCCCTGCAATTTTAAATACAAAACATGTATGCTTTCAAATAGAAAAAAATACTTTCGTATTTTAAAAAAATCAAATGAAAAAATGCCGGTACTTCAAGGTCTAAATGCCAGAATTTTCTATCAAAACCTAAAACCACTTCCAAACTTGTGAAAAGCAGCACAGTGCTTAGAAACATAAGCTGTGATAATAAGGGTTGCACAAAGGACACGTTGTCGCTTCCGCGAACAAACAACTGTTTTTGTGAGTGGGCCGCCGCATCTAAACTCGACTCAGCGCGCACTGCTCCTGGCGGCGCAATAAAGCGCATAGAAAGCCTGTAACACGGAGGTAGGCGCATAACTTCCTGGACGGGTTTCCTCGCACGTCGTTACACGCATCATGTACTGCATTTTACCGTAAGTCATTCTGACAACTGTATACTTGTTTCCCTGACTGTCGACATATTTTTTCTAGCGCTCTGACTGCGCCTCTTACTATTTTAATGGGGTTTCTTTACTTTAATCCTGGTTTTTTTCAGAAGATACGGATGGAGTGCTTTCCAGAGGGCACCAATTCAAGCATTCATCCCCCCTCCCTTTATTTGAGTTTAATTTGTTTTATGCGGGATTGTTGTAAAGCGCTACTAACCACTCCACAGTGGCCTCAGGGCACATTTATCTCTTAGTTTCATCTCTCTCTTCGTTTCTATCCTCTTTGGCTCCTGCCTCGGAGATCTCTTACCCGTCCACCTTACATCCTCCCCCCTCCATTATTTTCGTGAGCACACTTCCAATACTTTTCCCCCTTTTATCTGTCTGTTACATCCTTTAATTTACTACGTTATTTATGTATGTATGGCTTTGTATAACACCTACTTGGATTTGGACATTATGCAATTGGGACTGAGTAGGGCCTCCACCCCTTAGTCGGAAGGCCTAGTATTTAAGAATGTTTGTGGTGTGATACCAGCTTGTCTGATAGGAGTAGCCAATAGGTCTCGCTTTTGGGACCTTGTAAGTATTTAGTTATGCAGAACAATACCCTTGGTGCAACAACATCAACCGTTGCATGGCTAAACACTTATAAGGTCCCAAAGGCGAGACCTATTGGCTATGCCAATGCTTGTTTAGGAAGAGTGGCCAGAAGGTGTCCAGTGTTAGGGTCAATACTTAGTCTCTTTTGTTTCGGATCGAAAGGTGTGTCCTCGGATGGAGGCTCCTTGGATGGAGTATCTTTCTGTTTAGTAGTTGATTTCGGCGTCGAAGGTTTGGGCTGAGAGTTTAGGCGCCGAGTGTTTCGAATCAGAGTGCTTGGGTTTCCCCGGTTTGGGCTCTGAAGCTTTTGGAGTGGCATGTTTCGGCTCCGAGCTTTCAAGCGCGGAGGGTGTGGGTTCCGAACCTCTAGGTGTCGAGGGTTTCGGCTCCGAGGTTTTCGGTTTGGACGATTTCGGCTCCGAAGCTTTCGGTTTGGAGGCTTTCGGCTCCGAGGCCTTCGGTGTTGAAGGTGTCTTCGGTGCCTACGGTGTGGAGACTGGCACATGTTTTGTCTTGTGTTTCGGTGCCGAAGGTGTTGGTTCGGCACTGGAATGGGGCCGTCCCGAGCCGGAAGGCTTGTCTTTATGTTTCATAGCCGGGCTGGAGGGCGGGGCATCTGAAACTTTTACTCAGTGCCGACCTGAGCCCGAAGGCGAAGGTGATACCGGAGCCTTAGATTTTGGTTGAATGGGCATATGGGGATCTGTACTCACGGTACGTTGACCCGGAGTGATGTTCAGGTCTTCTTCCATGTCGGAGTCTGCTTCGGACACGGAGACCAATTCTTCTTCTTCGGCTTCTGCGGCTGGACGGTGGAAATCAGAATCTTCGCCGAAGATGTCCGGTCCGGAGCCGCTGCCGCGGAGCGTTGAGCCCGACGATCACGAATGGTCTTCTTCGATCGGAACGATCGACACGCTTCACAGTCCTTTTCGTCGTGTTCCAGGGATAAGCAGAGGTTGCAGACCTCGTGCAAGTCGGTGCGTGGAAATTTAGCACGACACCCAGGACATAGCTTGAATGGAGTCTGTTCCATCGACTGCTGGCGTGGTCGGCACGGGTAGGCCCGACGGCCAGCCTCGGAGTTCCCGATCGAAGGTTTCTCAGTTTAAACGATGCGCGTCGAATGGGAAACCGCGATCGAAAGACAATACCGTCGAGGGTAGAGGATTGCGCATCGAAAGGGTTCAAAAACGATACCGAACCGGAGCGCAGCAATACACATCCGAACCCGATGGCGGAAAAAAAAACAATCTGGGGATGGAGTCGATGCCCATGCACACTATCACCGAAAGGAGGAGTCACCTACCTCGTGACTGGAAAGACTTCTTCGAAGAAAAACAAAGTGTAAACATCCGGACCCAACACCAGATGGCGAACTATGCTAAAGCATATGATCTACAGCTCATATGCCTCGAACCTCATGTTTTTCTTTCCTCTGTATTTTCTATTTTGCACCACATGATAAACTGCTTCCACCTTGCCGCATAATATTTATGAGTGGTAGGTTTCCTTGCTTCTCTATTAACCACCCTGCATTCAGAAGGCAAATTTAGCTCACCATATTGGAAGTACTCAGGAGTGACACTGCTAGGACGAGTCTGGCGGCATCTGAGTGACAAAACCTTCTCTGTTGCAACGTTAATAAGTCTACCCTTGGTTGGGATCTTTATTATGTGATTGTGCGTCAGTGGTAGTAGATGAAAGTACCATGTTTGCCAGGCACATTAAGGTGCTATAAGAAACGCTGCATCTTTGTCTGTCTGCATTTGTTGATCACAGTTGATATGAGTGGTATTGGTGGTAGGTGACTGAAACTCTGTGTTTTGTTGGTAGTCCACATCTATAATTGGTGTGCTAGTTTTCAGAGTGTGTATGAGTCTATTCTCCACTGTTTGTTGATATAAAACACTGTTGTAATGTTGGTTATTTGTATCTCAAATGTCTTCCTTTCTGGGTTTGATGTTGGAGAGGCTGAGGACGAATTGGGCCTACTCAATGGAGAGTCGGCGAAAGGACTGCACCAGACTCCAAACCAGGTACCCCACGACTGATCATACTGTGTTCGCATATAACCCTCAAATATTGTAACAGCGTATATATTGGTTTGTTTGGCTCTGTCATGACACTCCATGTCCTCAGCATTGTAATAATGTTTTGCACACTATGCATCGCGTATATCCAAGACTTCTCTGCCTTTACTGTTAGTAAAAATAAAAATATTTTAAAAAAAAATGTCTTCCTTTCTATTCCTGAATAAAACGATTATAAAAGCTAATAGAATTGCATTTAATTCTAGGATGGTGATTTGTTTCACTGCCTTATTTTGTGTCCAGTCTCCTCGGCTCTCCCATGTGTGCACCTCATCCTGTGTTACAGATGGGCGAGCCAACAGATTAACAGGGAGAGCCAACCCAGAGCCGAGCCAAGAGCGTGACTTGGCTTTTACAGCCCATGCACGAGCTGAGCCCTGAAGATGTTTGCCATATAACTCATACAGCAAACATCACATACAATATGATAAAGTCTCTTGAAAATTAAAAAAAAATGTATTTCTTTAGCATGTGGAAGCTTTGACATTAATATGTTGTATTATAGCACTGCACCAACAAGCACTTATTAAAGAGATAGATTTAAACATGAACCATTAGTGAACAGGCAAGACAGTTGTCATGTGAACCCTGTACGTGGCCGAGATAAATAAAGAATAACATTATAGTCTATTAAATCAAACACAATAGGTTTCTGTGCAACTGGTATTCTGAACTCACATATTTGAAAGTACTTTCATATGCGAAGATGAAGAAAAAAGAAGGATCAGTCAAATAAAACATTTGCCTAAAATTACACAATTTGGTTAAAGGGGGAAGCCACGATTAATCCAGGTTTTCAGGTTTCACTTTGTGCAAATCAGCCTCTAAAAGAGTTAACTAAAAACGGGTTAACTAAAATGTTACCTTTTTGTGCATGAGGGTGGCAGTCAGAATCCACAAGAAAGCTAGGCTCGTAATGGGCTCCAGTTTCCAACGAGAACTCGAGCTGAGCCAGAGCCAGGCTTCAGGCTCGAGCCAGTCTTTAGCTTTCAGTCGTTCGCCCTCCTCTATCCTGTGTGTGATGCATCTGTGGTGACTATCACACGTGAGACTGGCACTGTAAACTGTCTGCCTTTTGTCATTTGTTTCTGTGACCACCATTTCAATTCCTCTTTTGCTTGCTGTGTAACAACCACTAGATCATCCCAGTCCCCCTTTGACTGTGACTACTAATTAGCGAGCCACTCTTGTTGGGGTCTCTGGTGTAGTCTTGCTAATGGAATCAAGGGGGTGCAAGATGCAGCATCAATTCTACTAACTCATCATTTTTCTTGCTGTCAGAGATGGTGACGTGTGGTAAAGGTGAACTGGTTCCCCTACCGGCTGAACACTCCTTTGAGTGGGAAACGCCCGTATTTCCTGCCTGCTTTCAGGAGTATCTTTTGCTGAGAAGGAAGAGGTGAAGATTTCTTCATACTGATTTTGTACCCCAGCATGTGCAAGGTAGGAAGGACCTGGTCTATAGTGTTCTGGCAGTGTTTGAATGAGCTGCCCTTCATTTGCCTGTTGCCTAAATATGGAGCTACATGAATCCTGGGGCATCCATGATGCAACAAGTCAATTGCTAAGCACTTTGTGAACACTCTTGGTGCTGACTTTATCCCATAGGATAAAACTTTGAATTGATAATGTTTGTCCCCATCACAATCCCGAGATATTTGTGATGTTCCTTGTTCCTCTGGATATGAAAGTATGCATCTTTGCGGCCTATGGTCACAAGGTAATCTGTCTGTTCCAGCACTAGAATTCCTTCTTGTAAAGTTGGCATCTTGAATTTTATTGTTTTCATATATCTGTTTAGAAGTCTCAGGGCCATTTATACAAAACCATTTTTGAGGATGCAAAGGGCCGATTCGCAGAATCAGGCTGTTTGCATCTGCAAATGTTTTTTTAAATATACAAAAGCCAAACTGCGATTCAGTAACCTGTTGCCGAACTTAGGGCGTCCCTTCCTAGTACTGATTCGCAGTGGTATTTATAAATGTTTTGCACCCAAATTACGGTCGCAAAACATTCTTTTTTTACTAACACCTCAGAAAAGGTGGAAACCATTTGCAAATTGGCAGGACCCCCTCCTTTGTGAAAGTCAATACAAATCTTTTTTAAGAGCAGGCAGAGGTCCCACGGACCACTGCCTACTTTTAAAAAGTGAAACTTAAACCTTTGACGTTTTTCTTTTAAAACGCATCCCGTTTTCCTTAAAGGAAAATGGGCTGCATTTAAAAAAAAAGATTGCTTTATTTAAAAGCAATCACAGATATGGTGTTCTGCTGACCCCAGCAGGCCACCATCCCTGTGATGGCTGGGATTCCTAATGGGTCGCAAATTGCAACCTAACTCATTAATATTCATGAGGCAGGTCTATTTGCATCACCATCAGGAATGGCTAAATGAAACTCAATAGGTTTCATACATTAGGAATAGCAATAGCTATAATTTCCTAATTGTGATTTGCAGAAAATCGCAATTATGTAATCTCTATTCCTAAAATCTGAACTTATGCCCCTTGAATCCTGATGGAATCTTATAGTTGTCTTGCTTTGGAATCAGAGGTGTAACCTTCCCTAGTCTGTTTTTGTTTTGGTACTTACTCTAGCAAGTTTTGATAACAGTTCCTGTTTATCTTGTAGTAGAATTGTTTTGCGATCTTTCTGTATGCCCTCGCTTTGGTGGTATGTTTGCCCATTTTCCTACCAATTCTATGCAGTAGCCATGCTACAATATATTCATTACGCCCCTGTCTGATGATTTTCTGCCATTCCTGCAGAAACCTACTTACTGCCCCCACTTATCACCTAATATTCTGGACCATACGTATGTGGGCTTGAGCCTTTCCGCTAAATCTTGCATTCGGGCAGTCTGTTTGCCATGGAGGGGCAGGTTATGGGTTTCCTCAAAGTTATGACCTCTGAAGGGTTGTTGAAAGGGCGATCATCCTGGACCGCTTCTGTCTGGTGCTGTGTCTCTTCTAAAAGGAGTTTTCTCAGTAATGCTCCCATTGCTTTGGCAACATCATACGCCTTCTTCATTTTTTCTATCAATTGATCAACAAGACTATCGAACAGGTTTTCAACTGCAAATGGTTTAAAGTCAGATAGTATCAATCATGTGTGTCTCCTGTGTGTTTTACTTGTACACATTGGCCTGCTGGTTATGTCAGCATCCAGAGCAGACTTCTAGCAAGTGTTTGATATCGCCTTACGTTCTTGCATTACAGCTTTTGCCCTTTTCTTAAATTTCTCTGGGAGATGTTGCATTATCTCCTGTGTTTCATCCCCCTGCTTATGTCACTCTATTAAGAAGTGTGTTGAACTCTCCAGCGTTCTCCCTAGAATGTCTATTCTTTGGCTGTCTTTATCAGGAGGGGGCTTGTCGATGCTAGTGCTTTTTTTCTCATCTTCTGGCAATGGACTAAGTAACTGAGCCAGTGGGCTGTTGCCTTTAATATACACTGGACCCTGTGGAGAAGGTTTGTTTTTGTACTCTAGGAGTCATTGCCTTTGAGGATGTTAGTTTTTTTATGCTTCTCTCTCCCAGGTGTGTAATCCTAAATGGCAAATGCATAGATTTTTCCTCTTGATAGAAAACTTGCCTCTGCCTGTTAATTAAGCACCCAGCAGATGTACAAAGTGTTGAAAAATGACTTGAATCGAGGCTGTGAAAGACATCATTTGTTTTTAGAGACACCAGTCGACAGATCACATCCATTTTGCTGGGAAGCAAAGTCTTGTAGCTGCCCCCTTACCCTCTTTGGTCATGTCCATACATCTTTGCAAGAGACACAAATAGCAAAACTGATTTCAGGAGCAAGGCTGCCAAGATCAGTGACGGGGACTTGTGTCATAAGTGTCTGAGTTGGCCCTGGGGCATCGTCAAATGTTGTGCGTGCAACTGCATCTTCCTGTAATGAGTGTGAGACACAGTCATCAGGTGCCCAGGGTACTAGATGGGACACTTATTTCACACAGAGTACACCATTATGCCTTGCGGAATGGGTGATTTCAGGTAAACCTATGCAACAGAGGCACATGTCCCTCACCCACTGTTCTGTAGGGGATTGTGCCTTGATCCCAGCTGTTTGTTCCTTGATAGGTAGTTTGGGTACTTTTGCTTCCACTTCTCCTAAATAAATTGATTGCTTGAAACCACATTTTGCCACTATTCTCACAGTCAATCAATCAATTGGGATTTGAGAGCGCAGCTGCTTCACTCGTGAGGGTCTCGTGGCGCCGAGTCAAGTGACTGTAACCTTAGTAAAGTAAAACTGTGTTCTCAAGGGCCAGAAGTTGTTCTACAGTGTTGCTTTCACAGCTTTCTATATCTGTCCCAGATATTAGTTTTGTTGGGTGGAGTTTTGCAGGTTGACTATGGAGCCCAAGAGTCAACAGAAGTTGGTGTTGCTACCGAGGCGCACTTGATTCCTCTTCACTGCACATCATGTAGGTTTGTTCCCCAGGTATGGCTACATGCCTCAGGCATGGCTTCACACCACAGGCATGCCGCCATCTTGGTGCAGATTTACTTACGAACATTAGTGTAACGATTGCGCTCTGTTTAAAAATGGAATGGAGACACCGGACCCGGAACCATCAGCGGAGCTGTGAGGGCTGCAGACTATTCCAGGTGCCCATTTAAATATTTCAGCATGGGGGGAGGGACAGAAGAAGCTTCCCTTAGCTGAGGAAAATGCCTTCCCTGCTTCCTTCAAGAGTAAAATCATTCGGAGCATTTACCAGCTGCTCCAAGCAAGCGGTAAATGTCTGCGGATTTTGCCTGTTGCTGCCCGCTGCAGGAGTGGAAACATGTGGAAATGGACCCAGCTACTACTGGGTTCGCATGTTACTTCCCACGCAGGGGGAAACAACTCATGGGGAGACACCGTCTGGAGTTGGTGACTTTTTAAGGCATATCTAAAGAAACTGCTAGTGGTGAGACTTTGGTCCCCAACAAGTTCCATCTGCAGTTCTTCTTTCCCAGTAGTGCTGATGCTTGTGAACCCAATGCAAGAAAAAAAATACCTGACTAAAGCATGGGCCATTGATGGTTTTCGATCCATATAGCCATATGTCATCCTGACTCTACCTCTGGATGTATATATCTATTGGTATTTACATAGTGCAAACCTAGCTATGCAGCAACAGAGCACTATGCAATTATGTGGGAAGCAGGGGGTTCGGAGACATCTACAAGACCGTGTACATAAAGCAAGGATTACAAATATACTTTGCATCCACATTACATTTTCTTTTTATGCACAGACAGATTAAGCAATTTGCCCAGATTCAAACATGGGAGTCCATGGCCTAAATGGGGCAGCTCTCCAGCTAGCCCACTCCTCCTCACTCTAGCCCACTCCTCCTCGCTTTAGGCCACACCTCCTCCCTCTAGGCCACACCTCCTCCCTCTAGGCCACACTTCCTCCCTCTAGGACACACCCCATCTCTCTAGGCCACACCTCCTCCCTCTAGGCCACGCCTCCTCCCTCTAGGCTACACCTCTACCTACTGTTAACATTCAAAACCTTGAAGTAAACGTGATGTGTCTGTGAGCCCAACCACTAGATGGTGCGATGAGCAAAATATGCACATGTGGAATAGGTGAAGTTCAGTGCGCCACCAAGGCTGTCTGGTGGCACGTGGAAGTCCACGGCCTCTTTAGGTATTTAGTGGCTTGCTAGAGGCCAACAGTGGTCAATCGATGTCTTGGATTAAAGTCATTAGCTGTGCTGTAGCTCACAGTTTTATGTGAGTCTAACACAGTTTTTGCCTAAGGGAGGCTACACTAGGCCAGTAAGGGAACACATGTAGGAGCTGAAGACAGGGGTCTCACCATTGAGTGTTTCTATGCCCTTCTACGGTGGCAGGCTTACCTGTCTGCAGTGTTTCAGCATCCACACTGCCCCTCCTGTAGAATACCCTGAAGCACAAGGGCAGGAGGCTGCTGTCCATGGAGAGTTTCTCAAGGGCTTGCTGGAGCACCGATGGCAGTTCATGGAACACAGAGGGCAGCTCGTGAAGCACAGCACTGCAGGAACCCATAGAAGGGGCAGACGGCAAGCTCCAAGCCAGGAATAGTGAAATAGACGCACAGGAGCCGGAGCTGGAAGCAATGGCATCGCACACTATCTGCCAGTCCCCTGCACGCTTGGCCTGCCCGACATGCCTCCTCTGCGCTGGGTCGTCAACAACGCCAACCACATGCCACTCGACGCAGGCGCCCCGCGGAAGGTGTGGAACCACCACCACCACAAGCCGTGCTCCACAGGCTGCGTGCTGCTCCTCAGCTGCGGCTTCTTCTCTTTCAATCTAGAAAACACCACAAACAGCTTTGTCATTTGAAGTTCTGGATATCCAGAAGCACTTTTTACACAGAGCATGCGTGCAAAAAAAGCTATCAAAGAATCTGTTATAAAATAAATCCTGTATTTTAAAAAACTCAAGTTGGCTATTACTGAGTTTATTAACACACTCACCACTGCTTTAAATGGAAATATATAAGTGCAGGTACTCACTATTCAGAGTACCTGTTCGCTCCCGAGAAGTGCCGGTACTCTTCCATTAACTGCTTCCATGCTCGTGACGGCCGGGAGCCGTCACGCGTCACGGTGGGCGTGTGCGCAGGACGGCCCCCGGCCGTCCGAATCCCCGCCCACTAATGGAAACGCCCGCACAGCGCGGAAATTCCGCGCACACGGAAGGGGTTAAATGTATTGCAGCAGCGCTGAGAAGTGCCAGTACTCTCCCTTTCAAATTAAAGAAGTGTAGGTACTCAGTACTGGACAGCACCTGCACATTTAAAGCACTAGACTCACCACAGTGAGAAACCAAGATCTAGTATTTTAGATTATATTTATAATTGTATCAGCCTGCAGGTCCCACACCTTCACACCACCTCAGTGTTCAATGATGGTCCCTTTCACAACCGATAATAGTTGACAATGAAAGTCGTTCTTGGGGAATCAGAAGTTCTCCCTCAGAGGCCTACGAGACCGACCAGATCTGCTCCCTACCGCCCCAAAGAACTCTAGTAAGTGCCCACCTCCTGCATAAAACTACAATGGGCAGAAATAACAGGGTACTTCGTGGCACGAAGCCACAGCATCAAGTGCCACCATACAACACACGAGGGCCCTCTGCGGCAACAACCGCAGCAGGGATTACTTTCCCATGCCTGTGAATCACTTAGGGTCACTGGTGCAACGCCAAAGTCTTCTTTCACAGGTCTGTCATCATCCTGCAGCTTTCCCTGTTTGAGCATGGGCATCAAATAGGGGCAGCTAGGGGTAGATAGTGGTTCCCTTGACTTGCTTTATCGGACTGCTGGCTCTTCTACTGCGACCCCTTCTCTAAGGGTAATAATGCCAAAAAGAGGGTGGGAACGTGTTCAGTTTTGGATACATCTAAGGTAGTGCCACACTCCTGTCCATACGGTCCTCTAGTGTTACACAACACCTGCACTGTGTGTTCCTCGACCTCAGTCAGTTTGGGAAATATCTAAGTTAGTGTCAGATAAAACACCTGCCCCGTGCGGTTCTCAACTTCAAAAGAACACCACACTCTATTGTGATAGATCACCTGCCCTGTGCGGTCCTCTACTGCAAAAGGAACACTACACTCTATTGTGATAGATCACCTGCCCTGTGCGGTCCTCTACTGCAAAAAGAACACCACACTCTATTGTGATAGATCACCTGCCCTGTGCGGTCCTCTACTGCAAAAGGAACACTACACTCTATTGTGATAGATCACCTGCCCCGTGACAAAACTGAGGTTCTATTTTTTAATCAGCCAGCTCCGCCCCATTCGGACATATGGTGGCCACCTGAGCTCAATCCCCCACCTCATCCTGTGCACTCGGCTAGGAACCTGGGATTCAAGTTTGACTCTGCTCTTTCTTGTAAGACTCAGATTAGTCATGTATCCTCACTATGCTTTTGGAAGATGAAATCCCTACGGAGATTCCTCCATTTACTTCCCATGGACAGCAGAAAGACTGTAGTTCATGCACTCATTACGTCTCAGTTAGATTATGCCAACAGTCTGTACCTGGGTCTGCCTGACTACCTGATAAGAAAGTTACAGACTATACAAAATGCGGCCGCTAGGCTCATTAGAAATATCCCAACACGACACCACATCCCCCCCCATTTACGGAGCCTACACTGGCTGCCAGTAAAAAGGAGGATAGAATTTAAGGCGCTAACCCTCGCCTACAGGGTAATTAAAGAAACGGGCCCCCTCTATCTGAGAAAAAGACTCCGCAAATATCATCAGACTAGGATTCTGTGATCTAATCACCAAGTACTTCGTGCCACTCCTCGCTTCAAAAAAGCCAGATTGGGTGGCCGGTCTTTTACGGTAAGAACTGCCCATCTCTGGAACTCCTTACCCGAGTTCATAAGGAAGGCCAATTCAGAATTGATCTTCTGCAAACTCCTAAAAACTTGGTTCTTCAGCCTTTCCTAGCACCTGTAATTCCTGGCAGTGTACCTCCGTCTTCTGCTCTCCGCAATTAGCGCCGGGACACCTCCGTTGGAGGTAGCTGTGCGCTCTACAAACGTCAAAATAAATAAATAAATAAATGATAGATCACCTGCCCCATGAGGTTCTCTACTGCAAAAACAACACCACACTCTATTGTGATAGATCACCTGCCCCGTGCGGTCCTCTAGTGCAGAAGAACAACACACTCTTTTGTGATAGATCACCTGCCCCGTGCGGTCCTCTACTGCAAAAACAACACCACACTCTATTGTGATAGATCACCTGCCCCGTGCGGTCCTCTAGTGCAGAAGAACAACACACTCTACTGTGATAGATCACCTGCCCCATGAGGTTCTCTACTGCAAAACAACACCACACTCTTTTGTGATAGATCACCTGCCCCGTGCGGTCCTCTAGTGCAGAAGAACAACACACTCTATTGTGATAGATCACCTGCCCCATGAGGTTATCTACTGCAAAAAGAACACCATACTCTATTGTGAAGATCACCTGCCCCGTGCGGTCCTCTAGTGCAAAAAGAACACCACACTCTATTGTGATAGATCACCTGCCCCGTGCGGTCCTCTAGTGCAAAAGAACACCACACTCTATTGTGAAGATCACCTGCCCCGTGCGGTCCTCTAGTGCAAAAAGAACACCCCACACTATTGTGATAGATCACCTGCCCCGTGCGGTCCTCTAGTGCAAAAAGAACACCACACTCTATTGTGATAGATCACCTGCCCCGTGCGGTCCTCTAGTGCAAAAAGAACACCACACTCTATTGTGAAGATCACCTGCCCCGTGCGGTCCTCTAGTGCAAAAAGAACACCACACTCTATTGTGATAGATCACCTGCCCGTGCGGTCCTCTAGTGCAAAAGAACACCACACTGTATTGTGAAGATCACCTGCCCTGTGCGGTCCTCTAGTGCAAAGAACACCACACTCTTTTGTGATAGATCACCTGCCCCGTGCGGTCCTCTAGTGCAAAAGAACAGCACACTCTATTGTGAAAGATCACCTGCCCCATGAGGTTATCTACTGTAAAGAACACCACACTCTTTTGTGATAGATCACCTGCCCCATGCGGTCCTCTACTGCAAAAAGAACACCACACTCTATTGTGATAGATCACCTGCCCCGTGCGGTCCTCTAGTGCAAAAGAACAACACACTCTATTGTGATAGATCACCTGCCCCATGATGTTATCTACTGCAAAGAACACCACACTCTTTTGTGATAGATCACCTGTCCCGTGTGGTCCTCTAGTGCAAAAGAACAACACACTCTATTGTGATAGATCACCTGCCCCATGTGGTCCTCTAATGCAGAAGAACACCACACTCTATTGTGATAGATCACCTGCCCCGTGTGGTCCTCTAGTGCAAAAGAACAACACACTCTATTGTGATAGATCACCTGCCCCGTGTGGTCCTCTAGTGCAAAAGAACAACACACTCTATTGTGATAGATCACCTGCCCCATGTGGTCCTCTAGTGCAAAAGAACAACACACTCTATTGTGATAGATCACCTGCCCCGTGTGGTCCTCTAGTGCAAAAGAACAACACACTCTATTGTGATAGATCACCTGCCCCATGTGGTCCTCTAGTGCAAAAGAACAACACACTCTATTGTGATAGATCACCTGCCCTGTGTGGTCCGCTAGTGCAAAAGAACAACACACTCTATTGTGATAGATCACCTGCCCCATGTGGTCCTCTAGTGCAAAAGAACACTCAATCAATCAATGAGGGTCTCGAGGAGCTGTGGGGACCTGCTGCGGGATCACTCTATTGTGACAGATCATCTGCCCCATGAGATTCTCTACTGTGATACACCTGCCCCCTGTTTTTCCCTACTATGAAAGAACACCTGGTCCATGTGGTTCTCTATAGCGTCCGAGTCTGAATGGATCTAAGTAAGTCTCAGAGAAAACGCCGGCATCATGTGGTTCTATACTGTGACAGAACAACTGCTCCATGCGGTCCTCTTGTGCGAAAGAACGCATGCCCTATCTGAACCCACGCGTGTATAGCACAATCGATTTTGGTGACGAGTTGTTAAGGACCTATGTCAAAATGCAGCCAGACTCTGGTGGCAGTTGGGGGTCATTCCTGGCAGAGAAGAGGCCTAGTTTGGGGCCGCCCACTTTCTAATCCACTGGCAAGATCAAGCTGAATTGAATTAAATCAGGTTTATTGTATTAATCCCACAGATTACAATAAAAGCAGCATTTCACGATCCCCAGGAATATCTGGTAAAAAGTGGTTGAAATGTACTATACATAAATGTGTAATAAGAATATGGTTAACATTTACTAAAAACAGAAGCTAACACTTTATAGACATGATCTAAAAATGTCATTAATTTTAAAACAGAACTATTGTCTTTGATTGTAAAACAGTATCTACTAGCCTATCAGCTACATCTTATTTTTGCATCATTAAAAATCGGTCACAAGAAGAATTTTCTTAAATACAAATGTTTTGGGCAAATACATAAAATGGGCAGAAGAGTATCAGTACATAAGTGTATCAGTGCATAAGTGTATCAGTGCATAAGTGTATCAGTGCATAAGAGTATCAGTGCATAAGAGTATCAGTGCATAAGAGTATCAGTGCATAAGAGTATCAGTTGTATATCCACAAAGTCGAAAAGCAGACTTTCCTTTGAGAACTTGGTTCCACGTCCCCTCAAATTCATAGACGGGGATATAGAGCAATCTAAATCTTAGGTATTTCAGTTTAAAATGACCAGGCAGAGTGGACCTGATATGTTCTTGATCTGGAGAAAAAAAGGTTTCTAAAACGAGATCCATATGTTTATGTTGCTTTAACGTAGCCAGGTCGTTCTCCCTCTGCATGCAGAGTAAGGTGCTTCGCAACATACACATTTATGTTATGAGTCACTCGATTTAGTTTAGCGAGCGTCTCCAAGTCAGGCAGATTATACATTTCTAGAGCCTTATTTGATGATACAACATTCAATTCCACATTCTTGATGATATTTTCTGAAGTTCCAAGTTGATTAAGGATTGTAAGGTTGTAGGAGCGCAAGCAGATAAATAATTCAATGTATCCCTGGGATGGAGTGACGTTAAAGTTTTTAGGGTCAGCTCTAGCCTGATAATCCAGCGAGGGGTGGCTGTACGAAGATGCAGAAGGTTTCGTGAACTCTCCATATAAGTTTTATCAAGATTAAATATGACCTTACTATTTAATGCGGGTGATGCGTAAAGTAAAGAAGGGGCACGTTTCATATTTAACACTTTTAATGATGATTTAATTGCTCTACCTCCAAATAGTTTGGAACATCTCTTTCTAGATTTAGTGATCTTAGTAGATTTAAACTTTCCTGTTGACAGATGATTTGTCAAAGATAGCTCAAGCTGCTGGTCAGAAGGAGCACCGTGAGGAGCGGGGAAAGGCCTTGCAAGGAACAGGAGCCAGCTGAAGGGGTGGAGTCCAGTGTACGGTCCTGCACATAAGCACAATACCATTGAGACAGTATTATAAGGACAGTGCTGTGGAGACAATGCTGTGGAGACAAAGCTATGAAGACAATGCTGTGCAGAGAATGGACAAAGGAAAGACATCTTCTTCACTCTAAGCACAGCTCTAAAGTGACCCATGGAGTTTCAGGCAGTAATACATTCAGTTGAGAGTGCACAGTATTATTTCCTATTTAGATGGGCACGGCACAAGCTCATACCTTTGGAGGGTCCTGTGAGCCCATTTGGTGTAAGTGTACTGCAGCACTTACCCATCACTGAATTCAAGCATCACATGTGGTGGGGTCATACATCACTCACAAGCCGCTCACTGCTGTCAAGAAACACAAGCATCGCGGGGGCCGAGACAAGAACCCTGGTGAACACATGAGGATGACCAAGTTTGAGGCATTGTGCATTATTTATGGCACGGAGTGACCATAGGTAATGGTGCAGCTCCTGCTACACTGTGGTCAAGGTGATGGCCAAAGGTCATTTGACAATGTGAAGCACTTGGCAAATGTAGGCTTTCCTCTCCGGCAAGTTAGTCATGGCTGGAAGAAGAGGGAGTGATGTCGGAGCTTAGCAGGGTAACTCACTTGTGAGAGAGCCTTACCAATGCCTTGGATTCCAGACCTGCGTGTCGCTGAGGAGGCACTGGCTATGTAGTTTTGGCATCATGAAGGAGGGTAGTAAGCTGATGTTTGCTTAAGCCAGGTCTGGAGATGTTGAAGAAAGACTACACAAGGCCTGATGGTGAATTTATAAAGAGAAGAAGGACATTAGAGATAGAAATGAGACCGTGTTGTTCAAGGGTATACTGTGTCCTGACGTGATGGGAAGTCGAAACATCACCAGCCTTGCATTTGTCCCAGTCATGGCTTTTTTTATTTTGAAATATTTATTTATAGTTTCAAAGCTGCAAAGAATAGACAAATCAGAAGAGTGCGATGAAACATGACAAAATATGGCACCAACAGCGTGGAGGCAACCACAGCCGCAAGCGTCCTTTTCTGATGGGAGTCAGGAATTATAATAACAGCCGTAGAGCAAAAACAAGGGGGGGGGGGCGCAGTGGTCTACCGTCTTGCATCAGCAGTCATCGTCCATGAACAGAGACCACATCTGTTGGTAAGTTTCAGGATTGTCAGCGAGGGTATGAATAATTCCCTCATAGGAGGCCGTCTGAAACATCTCGGTTAACCATTCAGCGTGTGTGGGGGAGAGGTACACCAATGGCAGAGGATACAAAGTTTGGCCGAGGTCAATGCCGTAGAAAGGAAGCCGCGCTCACGGTACGTCAGCAGGGAGATGTCCGTAGTGTCATGTAATAAGACCACATGCTGGGGTTTCGGGGATGTGAGGGGCAGAGTCGTGCGTAACGTTCTGCCACTGAGACCCAAAAGTCCCCAATGACAGGGCAGTTGTATACAATATGCACTAGGACAGAGCCCATGTGGTTGCATCGCCAGCACCATGAATGATGGAGGAGTCCCGCATGTTCCAGTTTTGAGGGGGTCCAGTACCAATCCTGCACCATCTTAAAAAGACAACTTCATCCTAGACTTCTCGGTCCAGCTCTTCAAGGATTTCGGTCCAGTCCTCGTCTTTTACCATACCGTTCGCAGTCGCTGTGACTAAGGCAGGGAGTACTTGTATCTTATTAAGAGATTATAAAGACCAGATATTACACCTATGAAGAGGCCCCAAAGGCGAATATAGGGGACGCTTGTGGAGGGCGCAGAAACCCATGGGGACGGAGGAGCCCTAGTTTGCTGAAAATACAATGGCGGAGTTGGAGGTAGTGCCAGTTCTGGTTGTGGGGGAGGGGAGATGGAATTCCTCCCTCTGCATTTCAAATGATTTGAGAGACCTATGATCAAGAACTTGAGATAGAATCAATGCCTGCTTGACGCCACACAGACTAGTCAGGTAAGGCTCCGCCTATATGGATGCCAGCGTTCTGCCAGAAGAGGGGGCCCTTGTAGGGGTCGACTTAGAGGAGAGAGTGTGCTTGTTTCCAGACGTGGGCCATAGCGCGGATCATACGGTTCGCAGAACGGTGCAGTGGCCAGCTATGAGCATAAAGTGAATGGAGGCCCGACGAGCTATGGGTAATTTTCCTCTCTATCAGTGCGAGAGGGGGGCGGAGGGGTCAGGTGCATGAAGGCGAGTTGAGCAAGGTGGAGCGCAATGGTATAGAATTCAACAGAGGGGAGCCCCAGTCGGCCATGCTTCCTGTGGGCAATCAGCTTGAGTAGTGGTAATCTCGGTCTGGTGGCACCCCAAAGAAAGGTCTTGATATCTTTATCTATGGATCGCAACTGGAGCATACCAAGAACGTATGTAAATTGAGGGAAAATTACCATTTTAACGACTGGCACCATACCCCAGAGCGAACGTTTCAGGTGAGTCTTTTTAGAAGTCCGCCCGGGCCCGTTCCCTGAGGGGTTCCAGATTGTCTGCCCTCATATGTTCTAGACTCTGTTAACATAAACCCTTGGGTATTTAAGTAGGGATGACGTCCAACGAAAGCGGTAGCCCTGTATGGTAGCTATTGTCATGGAGAGGAGTAGAGCTTCTCTTTTGTCCCATATTACCCTGTAAGATTGCTATGCCACACATTTTGTGATGAGGCTCAGGAGGGCTGGAAGAGATATGAGGAGGTCCGGGAGTGGATATCATCCGCATAAAGAAGGGTCTCCCAGAGTGGGGATATCCGCGATGCTTGTGAATGATGAATGGTCGTGGCCAGGCAGTGGCCAGGTCTCAAGTGCAAGGAAGAAGAGAAGCTGGGAGAGTGGGCACCCCTGTCGTGTCCCGCACCGGATCGGAAAGGCAGCTGAGAGAAAGCCCCCACAATTGACTTGTGCGGAAGGGGCATCATATAACCATCGAACTCTTTTGATAAAATCATGGCTGAGGCCAAATTTGCGGAGAGATGCGAAGAGATATTCCAATTCTATGAAGTCAAACACCTTTGCATCGTATAGGGAAAGGAACAGTGCCTCTTCCAGCAAGCCCTTGGCCAGCCAAAGGACATGGGACAGAGTTTGTAGGTGATTGCGAGCGGTTCGTCCTGGGATGAAGCCTAATTGTGTGGGATGGATAAGTGTGGCTATTACCTTCTTAAGGCGGACTGCCAGTATGCTGGCCAAGATCTTGACGTCTCCATTAAGTAGAGATATGGGTCGGTAACTGTCACAGGACAGTAGGTCCTTGCTCAGCTTGGGAAGCACTTTTATAAAGGCCCTGCTGGAAATTAGCCCCAAGCCGCCCATCTGATCTGCCTCCTTTTAGGCAGCGCAGAGGGAGTCCACCACGGCAGATGTCGTTCATTTCTAAGGCTTCGCTGGGAAGCTATCCTCCACGGGGGCCCTACTGTAGGGTGCGGCGGATATCGCCTGTACATTCTCCTTCTTGGTGAGCTGGCTCGAGAGTAGCGCTTGCCCATCGTCGTTCATTTGGGGGAGGCAGACAGTGCTGAAGAAGCGACTAATGTGGGTCTTATCTGTAACAATTTATGGGGCATAGAGGTCTGCATAGTACTCTGCGAAAGTGTCCGCACTCCCCTGCCTTCTCACCCCATTCATAATGACGTGTTTGAGCCTGTGGATCGCGTACTCTGCCTTAGAAGTGGAGAGGGCCTTAAGGTCCATCTTCGCCTTCTCTAGTCAACTGCAAATGGGATCAGTGGGACGGGATGGATCATTGCTTCTAGGGAGGCCTGTTGGGCCACTCTCTGTTTGTTATGGAAGGCCATGTCACACATAAGTTGGCCCCTGATGGTGGTCTTCGCCACTGTCCACAGAATCTGGGCAGATGTGACCGATCTTGTGTTATTGCCCAGATAGCATTGAAGGTGGGATTTTAGGAACGCTTTCTTCTCAGGCATTTTGTAATCAGAGACATTGAAATGCCAGGGCTTGCAGACAGGGAGTATCAGTCCCAATTCGAGTAATAGGCCAGTCAGGGCGTGGTCAGAAAGCGGGCCCTTAAGGATGTGAGCATCCACCACCAGCGGTGTGAAGGATTGGGAGATGAGGAAGTAATCGAGTCTAGACTGGGTGCTGTGGACAGGTGAAAGATAGGTATAAGACTTTTTGATTGGGTAAAGGAGGCTCCAGATGTCAATGATGCCATGATCCGATTGTATGTCCTGTAGAATCTCTCTGTCTGCATTGTAGACCCTATCTATTGGTCGAGTGGGAGGGGAGTCTAAGGGGGGTGTATGTGTGTGAGGTCAAAGGGGCAGCAGTGGAACCAGGGGGGGCGGGGGGGTGTGCAGGGGCCCATAGTCCAATGTGTCTGAGGGGGATGGTGGAAGAGGAAGCAAGCAACGGGGGTAAGAGCTATCAACAGAGGAAGAAGAAGCAACAGAGGACGTGGAATGATCTTCAGCTAGGGTATGTCTTGAGCCAGTCGACAGTATGACAGGGGACCAGAGGAAGGAGGGAGGAGGGAGGTCATCCAAAACACGCTTGCTGGTAGAGAGACAGATGAACAGCGGGGCCATGAGAACCTCAAGCACCGCATGGTGCAAAGATAAACTACACAGAGCTTCATGCAATATCATGTAGCAAAGAACATTGGAAACAGATACACATGGAGATGCAAGAATGAGTACATAGACCATGACAAAGACTGGAGGTAGTCATCCATTTGGCGTTGTAGTGTGTCGCAGAGGACCTCGGTGGCCGTCGTCAGCTTTTTTCAGAAGTCTCAGCTGTCTTCAATGGTGAGAGGGATTTGTCATGTCTTGAGTCCTGTATGAGGTCCACCCCCGCCCTGATTGCTCTGCCTTTCCCGCTTTAGGATTGGAAAGGGGAGCCCGCTCCTGTAGCCTGCCCATGTGGTGGGGTTTCCGGTTGTCCCTAGGGGCCGGAGCATCTATGGGGCATTGTGTCCAAGGTAGGGTTTTTTAGAGTGTCCAAGAAAGCATGCAAGTCCTCCAGTTCCAGAAAGAGTCTGGAGTGGCCATCTATGGTAATCCACATGCGGGTGGGTTCAAGTAGGCCATAATTAATGTCCCACTTATAGAAAGTGGATCGCAGAGACAGGAAGGCCCTCCTCTTTTCATTTGTCTCTCTGGAGAAGTCCGCCAATATGCAAATATCATGACCTTCATAGTTCTAGGGTGCATAAGTGCAGGCAGAGACTAGGATTTAGTGGACCTGCATGTGTCTCAAACAGCACGCTGTGAGCGGGCAGGGCTTGTCCCTAGTGGCAGGTCTGTGGGTACGAATACGATGGGCCCACTGAATCTCCAGGGGTGGGGTGAAGGTCAGACCCAGGAGACGTGGTGGCAGGTCACATAAAAGCCCCCTGCATTGTCCTGCTCAACCTTCTCCGGGAAGCCGAAAAAACGTAGGTTGTCTCTCTAGCTTCTCTCCTCGAGGTTGGTGACTCTGTACCGAAGGCATCGGAGTTCCAGTTCCAAGGATTCTGTTTGTAGCGTTCGGGATTCCAATGCAGTGAGGCTTGTATCAATGCAATCCAGTGGGCCTTGAATTTCCTGATCTCTGTTCTGATGGGCTTTGTGTTAGTGGTGAGGTCCATGATCTTGACTTCCATCAGTTCTAGCCTGTGGCTTACCGCAGTAATTTCCTGTAGAATACGCTCCATCGGGTTTTCTAGGTTCCCAGGTGGTGATGAAGTGGGCATTTTGTGCTGGGCCACAACCTCAGTGAAGAGCAGCTGGTGGTGTGCTTTCCAAGGCACCATGGGCGGCAGGCACTGCCAGGGGCAGAGGGTCTAAGGGAGCAGCTGTTGGTGTCGGACCGGAACGTGGGCCCCTCTTAACCCCTCTTAATAAGTCAAACCTCACAAATTCTCAGGGCCCATGCCAGAGGGCCCCAACAGTCCCAGTCTGGGGTTGTCCCGCGATGCGGGCAAAAAGGTTTTTACGGCTGAGTTGAGAGATGTCAGGCCAGAGTTCAGAGGGCACCCCACAGGGGGCGGTGTGAAAAATTAGCCCCAGTAGTATGCACCAATCGAAGATGTGCAATGGCTGAGTAGAATCCGAGGGGTCTCACCAACAGAGGAATGAGTAAGTGGGTTAACACAATCACTACGAAGGGGCAAAGTTTCCAGTCCATAGAGGGAAGGTTATGGCAGTGTGCAGGTCAAGCTGCGGTAGGAGGTCGCCTCCATATGTCCACGAAGGGGCCCAAGCAATGTGAGATACCCGCACCCCATCTGGTCATGTGAAGTTTGTTTGTGGCCAAGTTCAGTGTAGAGGCGGGCCACTCCTGGAGTCCCAAGTCGCTGTGGGCAGGAATGGTAAGGGTGGGGCTGGATTGATCGCCCTCCTGAAAGTTAAGGGCCACTGTGGTACTGAGAAGTCACCACGAGTATGCCCAGTTACTCCAGGAGCATGGGGGGGGGTCCCACAGTCCCTACAGATACCAGCCAAAAGGAGGGGGAGTGTCTCAGCAGCATCCCCCAGAGAGTGTCACTGGAAGTGAGGGGGGGAGGGGCACCTCCCTGCATGCCACCGTGAGGCAACATGATGCGGGCTGCTCCGGAGAGTGTCACTGGAAGTGTGTGTGGGGGGGGGCACCTCCCTGCATGCCACCGCGAGGCAACAGGATGCGGGCTGCTCCAAGTGGGCTCCATCATGCTCAGCGCAAGCTGGCGAGCACTCCGGCAAGGCCGGGAGGATTCCGTCTGTGTGCAGAAGGTGTGGGTTGGTAAACAATCAGTAGTAGTCTCTCTATTATCTTGGTTGTATCTTTATGATGTAATGTCACTGCCATGGTGATGGAATGTCTATGTTTGAATACTGGGGGACAGTTATCTGGTTCCCTGGAAGCTGTGGAGATGAACAGACATTAAATCTAGTGTTTCCACACTTACCTGCCTCAGTGTGATCACTAAAAATTTGGCGACGAGGATGGTCTGTTCCTCTCTCCACCCACGTGTGCTGCATCCTTGTATGCCGATCACTACACAATCCGTGGAGGCAGACCACCCCGAAGGCTGCGGTGGAATGGACTCCATCACCCAGGAGCAGTAGGCCTCATAGGAGCTGCCCCCTCTGCGCAGGGCCGTACTGCAGCGATGAGGGAAAGACAGGCGGCTGGGGGCGGGATGCCAGGCCGGGCCTGTTGCTCCTCGGGCCCTCCGCGTAGGGGGCCACTAGAGGTGTCAAAAGGTTTCCCAGGGGGTCAGAAAGCCAGCGCGGGCATTCTGGAACGTGGATGCCACCCGGACAGGCCAAGATCCTCTCCGGTATGTGGCAGCGATCAGAAGGCTCGGAGTTAGGTAGCCATCTTTGTCAGTAGTCAAGCTCTGCCCCTCTATTCCATAGTGATGTTAAACCGACATTCAGTTAATTAATCAGCTGGGTTATTTTTAATTTGTGGAGTTCATGTTAGTCTAAGAGATTCTATTAAGAAATATGCCTCGTCTCCCACTAACTGAGGTTCATTAGGTTGGGTAACATTTTGGACAGTAATTCTTGCATACTGACTTGTTCCATATATATCTTATTGGCAATTTGCGTTTGGCTAATAAATTTCTGTTTAAGTTGACTTCTGTTTTTTGGGGAAATGCAGTTTATGTTAGTGGTTGTTATGTGCTGAATGCTAAGTACTGCAAGAAGGGCTGAGAGGTTTAAATTATCCATCTATAGGTTGCTTTAGGGGTACAGTGTATTTACTTTCAACTCCATTTGTTTTGGTATGGCGGAGTCTAGTTAGCAGTGTGTGGAAGAGTGTTTAGTAACCATCAAAGTGCTGCTGTGTGGATATGTGCAGGTTGTGCATGTCCAAGTGCATTTAGGTGGGAGAAAGAAGCACCGTGTCACGAGAGATATAAGTGTAGTACAATTGTGTGTGTGTGTGAAGGTGCGTACCAGGGAAAAAGGAGCACCCTGTCGCTGGAGGTAGTAAGCAGGAAGTATCCCTTGGTATGTGCAACGGGAATGCATACTACCCAGTACCTGAGACGTTGCATGTGGAGCACCCCATAGCATGATAAGTAGGGGAAGAGTAGTACCGGTTGTGAGAGGTTGCATGGGGTAGTACCTCGTAGAGTGAAAAATGTGGGAAAGTTAAGTGCCATATTGTGACATGTTGCATGGGGGCATACCCTGTGATGCATTAAGTTCGGGAAGAGTAGTACCCTGTCATGAAAAGTTGCATGGGTGAGTATCCCGTGGTGTGTTAAGTTGGGTGGAGAGTAATAAGTATATTGTCATGAGAAGTTGTATGGGGAAGTGCTTAATGGGGTGTGATGTGGAAGAAGAAAAGTACAATTTTGTGAGAGGTTGCAAAGTGAGTTACCCGTGGAGTGAAAATGTAAAGAGGAGTAGTATCCTGTGGTGATGTGGCTGATAGCCACAATTTTCACCTGAGTGTTGTGGGTGATAGCCACAAGTTTCACCCAAGTCATCATTTTGTACAAATTAGAAGGTTTTACAGGTGTGTTGTACAGGTGGTGGAGTATGTTTGTGATTGTTTTGTTGTGTGTTTTATTCACTTTGCGGATAATGGAGTCAGTCAGTGTTGTGTTGGAATGGGGGTGTTTAACGCAGCTCCATTGTGTTGTAGGTAAGTACTTCTGTAACCTGCTGAAGTGCTCTGGTGTCAATGGTGATATTTCTGGACTGCTCTATTGTTTGATTGTTGTGTTGTGTCTACAATTTTTCAGTCCACATCTGCTGGACGCAGTCATTATTGTGTTCAGAACTCCCCATATTTTCTCCTGCAGTTTCCAGATGGTGTAGTACTGGGTAAGTGTTTACATCAGCCTGGCACTTGGTCATATTGGTATGGCCAGCTAGTCTGAGTGGGTGTGGGATGTGCTGGAGCACCAGGCTGCACTGTTGAACTTGTGCTGCTTGTGGATGATGGAGAAGGAGCAAGAGTTTTTTGTAGTTTAGTAAAGTGAGGTGAATGTCTGGTGATATTGTGTTGCGATGACCGGTTTTCTGTTGGAGGCTGGTCAAGGGAATTTTTAGTTGTGTGATGTATGGGTAAACTTTCTGTTTTTGTTTTGTTTTTTGCCTTGAATGTGTAGAATTTGGGATGACGAGGAAATCCTCTGTCAAAAAAAGCTGGTGGGTTCCATGCCCTGGCTGCCCTGTGACTGTGCGTCTGTGACTACGTGTCCTGCGCGCATAAATGTTGAGGCGTCATTGTGACTGTGCAGACGTGGCAGTAGGACCTTAAGCCCAAGGAGGTTGCAAGACTTTCCCATCTCGGACTGTTGTGCAGTGGAAGTCACAGACTAGCTGTGGTCTCCATTCTTTGTTTGATATGAGATGTTGTGTTTTGACCTGTTGCAGAGTTACTGTGATTGCTATTTGCTGTTCTTGTGAGTCTGCGTGGGTATTGGAGAGTTTAACAGGTAGTTGTTGGGTGAATGTGTTAGCCAGACATGCTGGAGAAAGAGTGATTGCGAATGACTGCTATTGCAGTTTGTTTTGTTGTTTGTAAGAAAGGGAAGTGTGTAGTACCCGGAGTGTCTCATTTACCTGGATGTCTGACCTGGTGTCTGAAGGGCTGATAGTGAATGATGTCAGAGAATGTTGGAGTGTTGTCTTAATGTGCAAGCTAGGATGGGATTACAGTTGGAGGGAGGAGGAAGTCCTGACTGGACCTACCTGCTGATGTAACCACAAGCCTCCCCTCTGATTCAACATCATGCTTGTGCAGTAAATGCAAAACACAAAACATCGGCCTGATTAGCTAGCATGGGAAACAAAAAGCACAAAAACTTCTGCCTGTTCTGTAAACACTTGAAGAACAAACGAGTCTGGTTACATACCACCAAGGGTGACATTAAAGTAGACCGCAACTATGTGTTGCTCTCCATGCCCCAGTAGGCAGACCAATTCTCCTCCCAGGCTTTTTGTAGTGGGGATCATCAGCTTTGAGCACAGTAAGGGTTTGGGCATTACCAGGTCACAGAGAATCATCACTTATGGGATTAGCATGAATTAGCCTCTGGGCTTGCTGGGGTTCTAACAGGGCATGAAAGACGATACCTTCTTTGTGGTTATATTGCGAAACCCACCCAGCATCACATATCCTAAATCAAAAGTGGTTTACGAATTACTATAATTGTGTCTGGTCTATTACTTGTGCAAAGTGTCTTGTGAAATTAGAGGGTTTTTAAACTATATATACATTTAAAAAATCAAACTTTTAAATTATAATTTTAAAACGCTCCATAAATGTGAAGGAACTTTTTTATTGGAGGATAACATTTAATTTGGTATTCTTACCTTGATTTGTGGGAGCAGCACAATTAGAGCAGACATAATCGAGTATGGATGACTGGTGGCCACAATTAAAGCACCGGTATGCACCGAAAACAAAGATAGCATCCATTTGGAGTGACAAAGATAATGTGATATGCAAGAGTCTAGCATATTGTTACGACTTTTAGAAATAAAAATGCATTTTGAAAAGCTCCAACTTCCTCAATAAAATTTCAATTTTTGCATTTTTTTGTGTGAATTTAAATATTTCCTAATTTTTGTATTTATTTTATGTACCACATTTGTTCTCTATGCTTGTGTATTGTTTTGTGGTTTTAAATTATGAAAATTGCTTGGGTGGGGATCACCTCAGCTTCCACTAGTGAATCACTGTGGTGTACACAGAAGTCAAAAGGTTAGTAACTGCCTGCAGCTCCAGGATGTAGGTGACATCACTCTCCCTTCCTGTGGGTCATTCACGCCCTGAGCAAGTCCTGAGGTAGCTTTGTGCTGGTACATTTGTGCGGGAGCAAGATTTTACTGGACTGGATGAAGCAGAACCCTGAAAAGACAACACCGAAGGCTAAGTAGCCGCCGGTAGAGGATATCAATTCACGGGGGCAGTCAGCCTGGGTCACCTCATGACTCACTGGCTGGATCGCCTATTAACTAACCCATTACTGCGTTTAATAAACCTGCAACATAATTCTGACATAATCTGTGTGGTACTTTTTATTTAAGGTAATCAAAATACACAGCATCAGAATAAATTACTTTGTCTGTGGTGCAGCAAATCTATAACTGGGGCCAGTTCAGTGCCCACCTAATACCTCCCAATGACACTTGAACTAGGTGAAACTGTCAGCAGAGCTAACCAGGGAAACGAAATGGTTACTTACCAGTAGGAGTAGTTTTGCAGCTTGAAGAATTTTCTGGATTCACATGCTGTGCATTATTCCGCCATCTAGTGGTTGGGTCCGGAATTGTTCTTGTTTTTTTTTGTTTTGGTCGCTGTCGACCACCATTTGGTGCCAGGTACGTCCCCTGTGTGACGTCAGATGGTATCCTGGAGGTCGACGTGCGTGGTAGCCATCTTCAAATTCTTTTTTCTGTTCTTATTTCTATTTTGTGGTCCTTGTAATGGTTAATAAATAACTGATGTAATCATTTGCTTCCCCACCTGTTCGTTTTCCTTGTAGGGGAGGTCGGGTGGGTCGCATGTGAATCCAGAAAATTCTTCAAGCTGCAAAACTACTCCTACTGGTAAGTAACCATTTCGTTTTGCAGCGTGAATCCTTTTCTGGATTCATATGCTGTGCATTAGATTACGTAGCGGTTTCTCCCGAGGTTGGGAGGCTGTGGCGAGAGGAAGACTTTGCAAACAGGTGTTGAAGCACCTTCTGTCCAATTTGAGCCTCCTTACTCATTTGAATGTCCACACAGTAATGTTTTGTAAAGGTGTGTGGTGATGCCCATGTTGCTGCTGCACAAATAGTGTCAATGGGTACATTAGCCATGAAAGCTACGGTTGCTCCTTTCTTTCTAGTGGAGTGAGCTGTAGGCCGGGAATTAGTTCTTTATTGGCATAGGCATAACATGACTGGTTGGTTTGTACTATCCATCGTGCAATTGTTGCCTTTGTGACTGGTGATCCTGTGTTGGTGTGAGCGTATGCGACAAACAATTGTTTTGTTTTGCGTATTTGTTCTGTTCTTTGTAAATAGTACAGTAACGCTCTCCTTACATCCAGGGTATGGAGACTTTTTTCTGCTTTAGTCTTTGGATTTTTGAAGAAAATCGGCAGGAAAATATTTTGATCCAAGTGGTATTTTGAAACTACCTTTGGTACGAAGTGTGGGTTTGTTATTAAAATCACCTTGTCTTTATGAATTTGTAGGTATGGCTCTTGTATTGTTAGAGCTTGTAACTCACTTACTCTCCGTAGGGAGGTAATGGCGATGAGAAAGGCTGTTTTAAAAGTGATGTGTTTAAGATCTGCCTTGTGAATGGGTTCAAAGGGTTTTGTCATTAGTTGTAAAAGCACTGTATTTAGACTCCATGTGGGTACAAGGGCTGCCCTTGGTGGGGCAATCCTTTTTGTTCCTTCTAAGAATCTTTTAATTAGAGGCCTTGTGAAGAAACTTTTGCACGTTTTCCCTCTTGTGTATGCTACAATGGCAGCTAGGTGGACCTTTATGCTTGAGTAATTGACGCTGCTGTCTAGGAGATAAGTTAGATACATGATTACAGTTTCTTGCGTGTTGATTGAACCCATGTGATTGTTAGCAGTGCACCATGTGGTGTATCGCTTCCATTTAGCTGCGTAGCATTTTCTTGTTGATTGTTTCCTTGCCTCCTTTAGAATTTCCATAGTTCTTAGAGGCAGTTTGAGGTGGCCAAATTCTATGTATTCAGGCGCCAAGCTGCTAGGTGCAGTGTCGCTGGTTCCGGGTGAAAAATTTGGCCCTGTTGCATTGTTAGCAGATCCTTGTGTGCTTTGATCCTTATCATTCTCCCTTTGGATAGTTCCAGTAGGGTTGAGTACCATGTTTGCCTTGGCCATTGGGGGGCAATGAGAATCATGTTTGTTCCCATGTGTTTAGCTTTTTCCAGTACTCTTTGTATTAGGGGTATCAGTGGAAAAGCGTAAGCAAATGTCTGTGAACAGTTGAGTGAAAGTGCATTCCCCTTTGACCGGTGATGTGGAAACCTCGAGGCAAAGGACTGGCATTTCTTGTTCTGCATTGTTGCAAACAGATCTATCACTGGCGTTCCCCAGTGAATAGGTATTGAACTGCTGATTGTTTCAACTCCCATTCACGAGAGCAGTTGTTCTGTCTGCTCAGCTGATCCGCTGTAATGTTGTCTACACCTGGCAAATGCACCATTTGTAGGTTGATCTTTTGAGCAAGTGCCCACTGCCAGATGTCCTGTGCTAGCTTGCTCAGTGGAAAGGACTTCGTACCTCCTTGTTTGTTGAGGTAGAACATTGTCGTAGTATTGTCTGTCTGTCTGGATCAGCACAGTTTTCCCCTGAATGTGTTTTTGGAATGCCTTCAGTGCCAGAAAGACAGTCTTTATCTCCAGATAGTTGATGTGTTTTATGGAATCCTGTTCGTTCCATTGACCATGTACTTTGAGCTGGTTGAAGTGTGCTCCCCAACCGTTGAGGGATGCGTCCGTGGTGATTGTCACAGATGGAGTTGGGTTTTTGAAAAGTCTCCCATGTGCTATGTTGTTGGATGCCCACCATTGTATCTGTGCCTGCACCCTTTGTGTAAAAATCACTAGATCTTCCCAACTTCCTGTGGCCTGAGAGCAGCTGTTGGTAAGCCATTCCTGGAATGGGCGCATGTGTAGGCGAGCATGAGGAATCAGTGGGATGCATGATGCCATCATGCCCATCAGTTTCATGACCTTCCTCACTGTCAGAGATTGTCCCTTCTGGTAAAGGGTCGTTTTGTGGTGGATAGCTTGTATTCTCATTTGTGTTGGATACGCTTTCGCACTTATTGAGTTTAATCTTGCTCCTAGGAAAGTTTTTTCCCTTTCTGGATGATTTTTTGTGGTTTATTGAGAAACCCAGTTTTTGAAGCGTTTGTACAGCTGTTTGAACATGATTGCGGCATGCTTGCTTTGAGTGTGCCCTTATGAGCCAGTCGTCTATAGACATGGATTCCTTCCCTTCTCAGCTGTGCTGCCACTGCTGCTAGGCACTTTGTGAAGACACGTGGTGTAGATTTTATCCCGAAAGGGAGTACCCTGAATTGATAATGTGTTCCGTTGTGTAGGAATCGCAGGTACTTTCTGTGTCTTTTGTTCATAGGGATATGCAAGTAGGCATCTTTGAGGTCTATGGTTGCCATGTAATCCCCCCATGTAATCCCCCCCTGCAATTATTTCTTGCAGGGTACACATTTTGAAGCGTTGTGTTTATATGAACTTGTTTATGAACCTTAGGTCCAGAATTGGTCTTAGAGACAGATCCTGTTTGGGTACCAGGAAGTATGGGGAGTAGTTTCCTGCGAAACACTCCTGTTTTGTCACAAATTCTATTGCGTGTTTTTGCGATAGTTCCTTGATCTCTGAATTTAGCAATGTTTGTTCTGATTTCAGGAATTTTCTTGCTTTTGGTGGGTTTGCCGGTGGTGTCTTTGTCAGTTCTATGCAATACCTGTATCTTACCAAATTTAATATCCAATTGTCCGTTGTGATATTTTTCCATTGCTTGAGGAAAAAGGATATTCTTCCCCCCACTGGTGTTCTGTGTGGGTCCTTTTTTGCCAACGAGTCAGTTGGAACCGTTTCCTCTTCCTCTTAAGGTTTGGCCTCTGCCTCTTGCTCGAAAGGGCTGCTTCTGCTGTTGCTGCCAACCTTGGTAGCTTGACTGCTGCCCTGTTTGCTGTGCCGAGCCTTGACTTTGTGACTGTTGTGCCATTTGCTGCCCCAGGCGAAAAGCGCCTCTTCCAGTGGACTTGCTATTGAAACCACCTCTTTTAAAAGAACCTCCCTCCTGTAGGGCTCCCATGGCCCTTGCTGTTTCATTATCTTTTTTAATCTGTTGCAGAGATTCATCGACCTCTTTTCCGAAGAGTGCGTCTCCCGTGTATGGTCTGTTGATGATGGAAGTTTGAACTTCCTGCTTGAATCCTGATATCCTGAGCCAGGCATGTCTTCTCAGGATGGTACCTGTGCACATTTGCCTGTTAGCAGTGTCTGCTGGGTCGAGAGCTGACTTAAGGCAAGTATTTGCTACGTTCTTGCCTTCCTGGACAATTGATTTTTCTCTCTTTTTGTCTTCTTCTGGGAGCTTGTTAAGAAGCTCTTCTATGTCTTCCCACTGTTGGTGACCATATCTATTCAGCAAGGCATTAGAATTAGCAATACGCCATTGCGTAGCTGCTTCCTTTTCCATCTTCCTCCCCACCATGTCCATTCTTTTACTCTCCTCTGGCGGAGGTCCGGAATTTAAGACTGCATTGGCTCTCCTTCTGGCTGTGGTGACAATGATTGAGTCTGGCACCGTGTTCCCCTGAATGTACTTAGGGTCCTTTGAGAAGGCTTTGTATTTTTTCTCCACCCTGGGTGTTATTCCCTTGCTTGAGGCTGGTTCTTTGAAGGCTTCTTTGCCTTGAGCCAGGATACTGGGAAGCATAGGCAGGTACTGAACTCCTTTGGTGGCAGGGGCCAGGGTTTCTAATAGGAAACATGTGTCTCCTTTCTCTTCCTCGAGGGGGACTCCGAAATGGTCTGCTGCCCTCTTAACTATGCCATTATAAAAGGCTATGTCGTCTGGAGGCGAGGCCTTCGAAGGATAACTGCATATCTCCTCCTCGGGGCTCTCGGTGTCGTTCGTTCCACGTATCCTCGAAATTTTCAGAGATTTCTTCCTCTTCAGGAAGGTCTTCGTATTCCTCGGGGTCTTCGTCTCGGGGCTCTGGGGTGGGAGGCGATTTGAAGATATCGTCTTCTCCTCCTTCGGCGTCTTCCGCCTCTTCGGCATCGATGTTCTTTGGTTCGGTGACTGGAGCGTTCTTTGTTTCGGAGACGGAGTCTTGGGGATTCGAAAATCCTTTAGGGATTCGTCGAACTCTTTCTTCTTCTGAAGAATCGCCGTCATCTCCTCTTCGAGCCTCTTTCTCTTCTTTTCGACTTCGAGAGCCCTCTCGGCGTCGGAGGCCGGGGATTTTCTCTTTTTGTTTGCGCTTACGTCCGACCTCGACGCCCTGGCACTCTTTTTCACGGGTTCGGCTTCGACCCTTGGTTTCGGCGTCTTTTGCGATTTTACCTCCTCGGTAACCTTCGGTTGGGTTCCGTGGGGCTCTTTCACTCGCGGCTGACCTTCGATCGCCTTTTTGCTCGGCGTCGGGGCTGCCTTGGGTTGCGCCTTGTGTTCATGGCCCTTCGGTTCCGACGGATGTGTGTGGTGTCTTACCTTATCCGTCTTCTTCGTTGGCTCGCTCGTCTTTTTCTGCGTGTGGGCCTTTTCGGAGTCCCCTTCTTGAATTTCGACGTCCGGCCCCTCGTGCGTCGATTCTGCTGGTATTCCGTGTTCGTCCTCGTCGCTGGAAAAACCCAGATCTCTGAGGGACGTCTTCTTCGTCTGCGACATTGTGGCGTAGTGGGCCTCTCTCTGCTTACGGTGGGTTCTTAGAGTTTTCGGCAGGAACTCCGCGCAGGCCTCGCAGTTCTTGTCCTGGTGGTCTTTGGGTAGGCAGAGGTTACAGACGTTGTGCGGTTCGCGTTGAGCGTATTTGTGGTGGCACTTGGGACAAAACTTGAAAGGGGTATTTTCCATGTCCCCTAACTCGCCATTTGTGGACCGATGAGGCCCTCTGTGGTATCAGCCCCAGAGCTTCGCCGGACCTGTGATCTTCTCTCCGGTTACGACATCGAAGAGAGATGAACTTCGCGGTGATCTTTTTTCTGTTTTCCTGAAGTTTTGGGAAAAATTTCGAAGAAATCTTCAGAGCTTCCCGACTTGCTTCCAGACCCAACGGCGGAAAAAAGAATCTGAAGATGGCTTCCACGCACGTCGACCTCCAGGATACCGTCTGACGTCACACAGGGGACGTACCTGGCGCCAAATGGTGGTCGACAGCGGCCAAAACAAAACAACAACAAAAACAAGAACAATTCCGGACCCAACCACTAGATAGCGGAATAATGCACAGCATGTGAATCCAGAAAAGGATTCACGCTGCAAAACAGACTTGTCCAGACCACTCTCATACATGCCAACATTTTAGAACATGAAAGTGGAAGATTTTGGAAAAGAAATCGTATGAATGTATTTTCCCCATTGACTTATATTGAAGAAAAGGCCATTTTAGGTGGGAGACACCTAAATTAAAACAATTTTTGTCTTTAAGAATCGGGAGTCTCTCGCCTGAATCAGGTTTGTTGGCATAGATGTTGAGGATTCTAAAATTGCTGTACAACCGCATGCTGTCACAGCATGAAAGGCGTGACGTCAAGCTTCAGGCCTGCCTGCGTGGCTACTTTATATATTACTGACCCTATATAAGTCAAAGTCCACCAGACAGCGCAGATATCTGGTTTGTTAACGCCATCTTAGGGACATTCGGAAAGCTTCCCTGAGAATGCATTTCTCCCATTGCTTATCATTGGCTTTGTGGTTTGTAAATCACATTTGCTTGCTGACTACTTTCTGGCTTTATTTGTTTTAGGCTTTCCAGCTTGGGTTCATCTCTTCCGTAGCCCAGATCTTATTTACTGTACCCTTCCACCAGTGCTCGATTTCTGTAAACAAGGCTCTAAATCTTGTTCTTATCTTGTCACATTTGCTGTGCATTCGAAGACTGAGGTCAAATGTCAGGCTCTGTCTTCCAGGGAGCTTGGTGTTTACTTTTCTTTCTGACTTCAAAGTGAGAGGATTTATGCAACAATCATGCTGGCTACTGGGGGTGTGCTGGAGGAGGGTTGTACGATGTTATTTTTTTTCAAGCACACAACAAAATATAAATGTCTGGAAATGAACTGCGCCGATATTTCAGAATATATCAGAATTAGAAAAGCACAAATGAAGCACATTTTTGGTAGTTCTGAAGTGTGGTGGAAACAAATATTTTAATACGATAAAAACAAATCAATACACTAGGCGATGACATTTCCACACAATATTATTTGTGCGCTGTATACTTTTATCAGTAAAACTGTATGTCTGTGCAAATGTAATGGTCATTTGAAGATGTGTTGTGTGTATTGGCAGTACGCTACCACAACATGCATACAAGATTTTAGCCCAATGCACTCCAGTCTGCACTCTATGTCACTGCACTCTACTCTGAAACAATCTACTCTACACCACTGCACTCTACGCCACTCTATTCCACTCTACGCCACTTCAATCTACCCTGTGCCACTCCACACCACTGTATTCTAAGCTGCTGCACTCAACACCAATGCACTCTACCCCACTTTACTCAAAACAAATACACTCTACGCCAATTTACTCTGCACCACTGCAATGTACGCCACTATACTCTACTCTGCAACACTCTACACCACTCTACTGTACACCATTGCACTGTATGTCCCTTTACTCTGCACCACTCTACTCTACACCAACACTCTACGTCACTTTATGCTGCACCGCTCTAGGCCACTGCACTCTACACCAGTGTACTGTACGCCACTCTACTTTACACCACTGCACTCTACAACAATCTACTCTGCAACACTGAGCTCTCCGCCACTGAAGTTTACGCCACTCCACTCTACACCACTGCACTCTACAACACTCTAATGTGCAACACTGACTTTCCGCCACTGAACTTTCCGCCACTCTACTCTGCACTACTCTGCTCTTTGCCACTGCCCTCTATGCCACTGCACTATAGTCTTCCCCATTCTAGGCCTCTCTACAATCTACTCTACGCCACTGCACTCTATTTCACTCTTTTCCACCCTGCGCCACTCCACTCTACGTCACTGCACTCTCCGACACTCTACTTTGCCCCACTCAACTCTATGTCACTACACTCTACCCTGCACCACTCCACTCTACGCCACTTTACGCTACTCTGAAACAATCTACTCTACGCCACTGCACTCAATGCCACTGTACTCTACTCTGCACCACTCTATGTCACTGCACTCCACACCACTCTATTCTACTCTGCACCACTGTACTCTACGCCACTGCTCTCTGCGCCACTCTACTCTGTGCCACTGCACTCTTCGCCACTGCACTCTATGCCACTCTACTCTGCAAGACTGTATCACTCTACTCTATGCCACTGCACTCTACTCTGCACCACTCACCTCTATGCCACTCTACTGCACTCTAGGCCAATGCACTGCATGTCACCACACTGTGCATCACTCCACGTCACTCTAATCTATTCTGCACCACTGCACTCCACTGCACTCTACACCACTCGACTCTACACCACTGGACTCTACGCCACTGCACTCTATGCCACTGCACTCTACCCGGCAACACTCCTCTCTACGCCACTTCACTCTACTCTGAAATAATGTACTCTATGCCACTGCACTCTATGCCACTACAATCTGCTCTCCACTACTCTATGCCACTCTACTCTACATCACTGCACTATATGTCAATGCACTCTACACCACTTAACTCAAAACCAGTGCACTTTATGCCACTGCGCTCTACACCAATCTACCCTGCACCACTGTACTTTATACCACTTCACTCTATGCCACTCTACTCCACTCCACTCTACAATACTCTACTCTACTCTATGATGCTCTACTCCACTAAACTCTACTCCACTCTACAACACTTTACTCCACTCTATGCCACACTACAGCACTACTCCAATCTACAACGCTATACGCAACTCCCTCTATGCCACTCCATGACACTTTACCCCACTCTATTCTATGACACACCACTCCACTCTACGACACTATACTCTACGATACTCCACTCTATGACGCTCTACTCCATTAAACTCTACTTCACTCTATGACACTCTACTTCACTCTATGACACTCTACTCCGCTCTATGCCACTCCACAATACTCTACTCCACCCTATGCCATTCTGCAACACTACTCCACTCTACGATGCTCTACACAAATCCCTCTATGTCACTACATGCCAGTTCACTCCACTCTATTCTCTGCTACTCCACTCCACTGTCTTCTATGCCACTCCTCTCTGAGACACTCGACTCTAGACTACTCTACTCTATGCCACTCCACTCTACGACAATCTACTACACTCTTCAACACTCTATTCCACTCTACGCAGCACCCTCTACACCACTCCACTCTGCTCTACACCACTCCATCAACACTCTATGTAACTACACTCTACGACACGCAACTACACACAACTGTACAACACTCTACACCCTCCACAACACTCTAGACCACTCCACACCACTCAACCCTACACCACTCTACGTCATTACATAACACTCCACTGTACATCTCTCCATAACAATCCACTCTAGTCCACTTTACTCCACTCCACGCCACACCACTCTCCTTTATCCCACTAACCTTTAGCCATGCTGAACAGCAGGCACAATGGTGTACAGGATGGCTATTGGCAAAGCCGATAGCTCTTACATAGGCGAGATCTATTGGCTGTGCCAATGCTTGTTTTGTCTAGCTGCCTTTTGTGCGTCCGAGGCGGATCACGGGGAAGGGGCATTACGGACTCTTTTTCCCGGCAGAGGTGAGTGAAAACAGGCTCCAGGCTCTTAAACGGCGCGCGGCCCCTTCGGCCCCGTGCCGGGCTCTAATGGCTTTTTACGCGCCCCACTCCGCGCTGCCTCCTCGGCGCGGCTAATGCACCTGATCGCTTGACCTGCAGAAGTAATCAGCGGGCGAAAACAGTAATCTTCCGCAGAGTCGATAAGACCATAACACTCACCCCGGGCTTTCAGTGCGCCAGCCCCAATTTACCACCACTCACCGGCGGCTCTCCAAGGGGCCGTAATTACAGGTTAACGCCTCTTCGTTTCAAAACACACTCACAAACTTATTGACAAGTGACCCCATCACAGCACACACAAAGAAAACATGGCCCCGCCACCTGTTTACACGAACGACACACTTACTTTTAAATAAAAAACGTCTTTCGAATACACGCTGATGCCAGGGCACGCACGTGCCAATTGTCTGCGCGTCTCCTTTCAATGTAGAGCCAAGAAAAGACCCCGATAATTTGACTCAAAATTGCAGCCACCTCCGTCAAAATAAACTCTGGAGAGGGGTGGGGCGGTGTTTGCTCACAGCAGCTCATTAGCTAAGAAGAGGCCAGTCATCAAAGCGCTATCGAATAAATGCTACATTAACACTTAACAGCAGCCCGCGGCCACATCAGAGAAGCTGCACTGCTGAAAAAAGGCAACATTTGCACCATTTTTGCTACACGAACGCAGCACAGATTTGCCTGCAGTCCAGATATCTGCACCACGATGGGTTGCAACGCCTGTACTGCTTAAAAAGTATTGTAAATTAAATGAGAGGTGGAGATCTTAATAAAGAAACAAAATAACCGGAAACTCATTTTGAACTATTTTAATATCAAAAATGTGAAAAACTGATCTTGCGTTGAAAACCGACCTGTGTTTCACATTTGGGAAGTTGAATACATTTATTTAATTCACTTTTTATTGCTGCATGCTTTGCTCAGGCGCAAATGTCACGTGCATCACTCCACATTATACAAAAAGAAAAAGGTGCAAATGGATTTGTCTTGGGGCCTGATTTGAGTTTGGTGGTCAGGCACTCTGCCACAAACGTGAGGGATACCACGTCCGCCTTGTTACACGTGCACCAGAACATAACGCACGTTTGTGATGGAGCCCCTGTCCGCCAAACTCTCACCAGGCCCTCAGTTTTTTAATGCACTACAGCCTAAGCAAACACCAACAGCCTGACTCACAAGGCATGTTCAACAGTAAAGGTACTTTTTCTGACGAAAAATCTAGGAATCGGTAACTGTGACCCAGCAGTCGGAAATCCATTTACTCCCTTGTAATATTACTCTCTTGTAATATTACTCTTTATTAGAGTAATATTCCATGTGTGCAAGTGGCACGCAATGGGAGAGGAGGGAGCAGTTCATGGAGAGGTTTCAACGTGGCACATGTGAGGCAAAAAAAATGTCACACATGCTCACACTTTAAGCTTGGAAGTGTCACACATGGGCACACTAAGCTTGGAAGTGTCACAGAAATGTCACACATGGGCACACTCTAAGCTTGGAAGTGTCACACATGGGCACAGTCAAAGCTTGGAAGTGTCAAACATGGGCACACGCTAAGTTTGGAAATGTCACACATGAGCACACTAAGCTTGGAAGTGTCACAGACATGTCACACATGGGCACAATCTAAGCTTCGAAATGTCACAGATGGGCACACTCTAAGCTTGGAAGTGTCACACGTGCACACTCTAAGCTTGGAAATGTCACACATGGGCACACTCTAAGCTTGGAAGTGTCACACATGGGCACACTCTAAGCTTGGAAGTGTCACACGGGCACAATCTAAGCTTGGAAGTGTCACACATGGGCACACTCTAAGCTTGGAAGTGTCACACTTGGGCACACTAAGCTTGGAAATGTCACACATGGGCACACTCTAAGCTTGGAAATGTCACACATGGGCACACTCTAAGCTTGGAAATGTCACACACGGCCACACTCTAAGCTTGGAAGTGTCAAACATGGGCACACTCTAAGCTTGGAAGTGTCAAACATGGGCACACTCTAAGCTTGGAAAGGTCACACGTGGGCAACACTAAGCTTGGAAATGTCACACATGGGTGCACTCTAAGCTTGGACATGTCACACATGGGCGCAATCTAAGCTTGGAAATGTCACACATGGGCACACTCAAAGCTTGGAAGTGTCACTCATGGGCAACACTCTAAGCCTGGAAGTGTCACACATGGGCACACTCTAAGCTTGGAAATGTCACACATGGGCAACACTCTAAGCCTGGAAGTGTCACACATGGGCAACATTCTAAGATTGGAAGTGTCACACATGGGCGCACTCTAAGCTTGGAAGTGTCACACATGGGCACACTCTAAGCTTGGAAGTGTCAAACATAAGCAGCAGTAAAACTTGCCAGCCTTGAAAGTGTATGAACAGCCATAATAGCTCTGTTGGAGTGCATTCATCAATGTTTATTTTGACCCAGTGGTTGCCAATTGGGGCCACCTGCACTTATAATTGGGGACCGGCACTTATTTGTCTGTATCAAATATTTACTGAGTGCAAGAGAGGTAAAAACACACAGATCGTAAAGACAGAAAAAGACGGCAAAACCTTCACCAAGGGAGAAAGCAGGAACCTGCAAGAGGGAAATAAAGGGGCAGGGACTGCCTGGCAGTGGATAAAGGAGGCATGAAAGAGGATTTGAAACTGAACGGCCATGGTATTGCCCGCGGTGACGTTTAATTGCACCAGCCGCAGGCTTCGGAGCAGTGCTTTGGGCACCGACACTCATTCTTTCACAAGTTAAGCACTAGCATTCACAAACTCCTCCCCGTCACTCCCCCTCTCTGGCAGTGGCTGGATATTCACGCCAGTCAAGAGATGGAGTAAATCACTTTCTAGGATGAGAAGGGTATTAGAACACACCCAAACCTGATGTGTTTATAGGGAGAGGGGTTAGTTCCTCCTGCGGTGCTTTCCCCCAGGAGAAGAAAAAAGAGTGAACAATCGCACGGAGGCACTGACTTCCGTTAATGAGGAATTGTACTATATGTACAATTGGACACTGGTGGAATAACAATGTATATAGCCACGACTCTGCCGGGAGAATGCCTGGAAAGCTTTTTTTTTTTTCTTTAAACTGCATTTGGCAGTCACATATGAATAGCATGAAAAATTCTCCTGGAAATCTATTTTTGGATCTCTCCTACCAGACAGCTCAAGCTGTCCGGTTACAAAAGACCTTTTTTGGGCTTACCAGAAACTTACACTGGTCAGATTCCCAGCAGGCAGGTGCCATGCTTGTGGTCCTGGATTACATTTGTAGCTGTTTAGCAGCACTAACCAAGCCACCCTGGGTCAAAGATAAATGGAATCGGAGTGTGGGGGATTCTCTTTTATAGGACGAATTCCCTCACCCACCCGTGGGTGGCATGCTTCATCATCGGGAAGCTCCTCGCACTGCAAACCTGGTCGCAGTGCGGGCTACAATCCCCTCACTGTGAGGGAGGAGCTCAGGGATGTTTTTAGTGTAGTTGACATGAGGTATACTAAAACCTTCAGATGAGCCGGGTGTGGAGGGAGTGTGCATGCTGTTGACAAGAGTGGGCTGCCCTTGGGCTGCTTCACCTATGAGCGGCCTTTGATACGATCTCCCACTAAGTGACTTCCATCAGTGGGTGTCCAGAGGAAAGGTTTCAAATGGTTGACTTCCTTTTTGAATGACAGGGCACACATGGTGGTACTTCCACTCAATGCGGTGGACTGCCTTGTGGGGTTCTGCAAGGGTCTGATCTTAGTCCAACTTTATTCAACATCTACATGTCTCCGATGGCTAAACCGATCCATGGCTGGCTTTTCTCTACTCTTATAGGCTGATGACACCGAAATTGTGGTCTCTCTGGTGGAAGAGTCTTCAACTGCAGCCGCCTACATGCCTGTTTTAAGATCAGTTGCTCACAGGATGTTTCGTAACTCTTTAAAAGTAAATGGAGACAAAACTGAGCTTCTCACATCCAGCCTGATTTCCATCGCCCAGATTCACTGCTGGTTGCCCTCTGAGCTTGGAACCATTCCCAACCCATCAACATATGCCATAAATGTGGCTATTTCTGTGGATACTGCTCTCACATTTGAGAAAAAAATTAATGCTGCCACAAGTGCTCCATAAAGTTCTCCCTCTTGTGCTCACAGAAGTCAGTCATGCGCCAACTATTTTGATTCGCTTGGACCACTGTAATGTTCTCTGTTTGGGCCTTCTTCTGAAATCCCAGTCACACTTGCAACTAATTCACACTCTGGCAGGTAGAGATCTCCTAGGTCTGTCCCACATCGGTTTATAACACAGTTTTATAGAACCTTGCCTTGGTTATTGGCGAGCAATTGCAGTCTGATCTAAGCTATGAGTGTCACTCATTGAGTATTTTACAACCAAGGCCCTCTGGTGCTGCCGTAGAAAATCAGACGCTATGTACCCTACTGAATTTTAGGTTAGCTGATGTCTTGCAGCTGGACACCCCTCGTATAGTCAGCTCTTGTGTGGGTGCCAGAGTTTCTTATATCCTGCCCTAGATTGTGGGATTCACTTCCCCTCTTTCTACTCTGAAGCTAGGTCAGCACTTGCAAACCAGTACCAGGACACCCATTTTAGGGTAATTGCTGCATCCTACCATCATCCATCTGTGCAGGTGGCACAAGCACTCATTTTTAGGACCGGGAGTTATTTTGATTGTCAAGACCCAGAGCAACAGAGAAAAGGGCTGAAAAGTAAGAAGGAAGCAGAGAGAGGAAGAGAGGAAAACAGTGACCAAGGGATGAAAAGAAGCCTGCGAGAGTGACTTAAAGACACAGGTGGATTAGAGTGGTGGAAAAAGAGGCAGGAGATGGCATCAAGAAACACACGAAAGGCAATGGGAGACTGCTTGAGGTAAGTCTAACCACTGGCAATCGCTCTGGGAGATGGCATCAAGACTGGGCAACGTTGGTATTCAGCAACCCCGGTATCTGATAGCAGCAGCAGTGGGCTCCTAAGAACAAATGTGGGGCCCTACATTTATTATTTATTTATTTATTTACAAATTAAACAGTATTAAGGGGTGAAATTGGCAATAACAAAATGGCCCCTGCCACAAAAAAAGGAAATCACAAAGACATCACACAACAATTCTTTGGGGGCAGTTTTAACACAGGGGCAGTTTATCCAACAGAGCTTGTTTTGTAGAATTGACTCTGCTCATCAATGTTGTGGAGAAAAAGACAATGTGAGGAAAAACCTCTCTGCTGACATCTGCTACAGCATGCATTTCACAAGATCTTATCCTCGCAAGACCAACTCTGTATTCCATCCTTTGAGGTCAGTAATGAGTACCATTAAATTGGGAAATGTAACATCTTTTGGTTATTAGAAATGCAAAAGCGCAGCTTGAAGCACCATATGAAAACGAAACGTATTATATGTTTTGAATCACATCACTGAAGCCATGTGTGACAGAAGAAGCTACGATTGTTGGTGAAGTACAGTACATATAGAAACCACACAACAGAAGCTGTGTACCTTTTTCTGTTCTTTCAGCCATGTTGCCTGGGCCACAGGGATGTGACCTCGATGTGTGACGTAGCATGTTGCCGCCATGATGTGCTTGAGTCCCGCGCCTTGGCTCATGGCTTCCAGAACCTTCTCCACGTGTCCCAAAGATAAGGCTGCCTCGGTACTTATGCCTCCAGGAGCCAGCTGCATGGTGCATGGCACCAGCGCAATCTGTCCGGCACAAAATATGGCCTCCTCTACCTGTGGAGAAAGAAACAGTTCAAACACTTTACTGTGCCAACGAGTCCAATTCTTACAGGAAATGTAAACACCCAGGACAAACACTTGTATAAATAGTGAGAAAAGACTCTCACGCAATACTTTTTTTGTTTTACTTTGTTTCTCCTTCTCGTGTAGATTAAAATGCTTCAGACACTGGGCCTACAGTCACTGAACTCTTATAACACATATGGAAAATAATACTTATTATGTAAGTATCTGTTTGTAGCGTGCAGTGCTGTAGATTCACATGGCTAGCATATGCCTCAACCCAATGTTATGCAGACATTTGCAAGTTGCTTTTCTTCAAAGAAGTCTCCTGAGTACCGCTATGTGCCGTAACTCCTCCTCTTGGTGTACATTGGGCATGGGCGCCAACTCAATGCTAGACTGTTTTCGTACAGCGTGAGGAGATGTATAGAGTGTGAATGAAAGGTATAGTGCAGCAGCACAATGTACAGTAAATAGAAGTGTGATACAATCTACAAGAGTAGTACGCATCAAAGGAGATGCACGGAAGCATGTGCCTCTACAACACTACACACTACGAACAGAGGCATACAGGGTAAGTAGCATCAGTGGTTAGCATGTGGATGATGCAGATGTTTGGAATAATGTCCTTAACACAGCTTGGCCAGCTAGGGCTTGCTGACGGGCCAAGATGTCCATACAAAAATGCTTAGTAAAAATGTGGGGTTGACCAGGTGGCTGCCTTACAGATATCAGCTAACGGAATGTTGCCTCAGAAGGCAAAAGTAGCCCCCTTCTTGTGAGTATAGTGCACCCTAGGAGGGGCGTGCAGGACCCGTTTTGTCTTAAGGTAGGATGTCTGAATATATTTGACAATCCATTTGGTTATGTCAGCCTTGGAGGTAGGCTGCCCTTTGTGAGGTTTAGCAAAGGAGAAAGAGAGCTGGTTTGGCTTACAGAATGATTTGGTCCTATTGATGTACTACATGAGGGACCCCTTATGTGTGCAGTGCTCTTTCTGCAACAGAATTCGGCTGTGGGGGAGGAAGAAGACCAGGACGTCTATGGCTTGGATAAGGTGCAACGGTGACACCACCTTAGGGAGGAATATAGGGCAGTGATGTTGTGAACCCCTCGCTTTAGCAGCTACAGCGGGGTGGGTAAATGGAAATCTGGGAGGATGGATGGGTAGATGAAAGGATGGCAGAGTAAATTAAAATCTAAAAGGATGGATAAATAGATAAATGGGAAGGGGAAAGAATGGCAGAGTAAATGTAAACCTGAGAAGATGGAGGACAGATTGATTCACTGATGGATGGATGGGTTTGGGTGATAAGAGGGCAGAGTAAATGGCAATCAGAGGGTGGATGGATGGTTGGACGGACAGACAAAAGGATCAACTGATGGATGAAAGGCTTTATTTATCAATCAGAAAGTCAAATGATGGGTGCAAGGATGTAGGGATCGATGCATACGTAGATCATGGATGGAATGGCCAATGGATGGGTGAAATGGTAAAAGACTGATAGATAAAAGAATGAATGGATGACAGAATGCAATGGTTAAATGGCAGATATCAGAGGGTCGATGGAAGGCAAAAGGATGAATGGATATTTGCCTGCATTAAAGAGACAAGGGAACTCTTGTAGGAAGGGGCGGGCTCACTTCCATGGGGCCGTCTGGCTACTCCCTTGACTTAGGGTTAGTTCTAAGGACAACCCTATCCCTTTGGAACTGGATGAACGCTTCCTGTATTGTGACTGTCTGCAACCGGTAATGCACCTAAGCGAGGTGATAGCTTCAAGTAAGGCTACCTTCCAGGAGAGGAACTGCAGGGGGCATGAATGCACAAGTTCAGATGGTGGGCCCATATGCCTGGCAAGGACTATGCTGAGGATCCACACTGGAGTGGAGGGTACTCTAGGGGTAAGACCCACTTACGTCCCTACGTAAAGGCCATGACTACTCATATCTTCAACGAGGACATGTGTTGTCTGTTCCTCATGTAGACGGCAATGCTGCCAAGTGTAGGTGGATGGGGGTGTAGGCAAGGCTTGCTTTTTGTAGGTGCATAAAGTAGGCACAAATCTCTAGCACTGTGGGTTTTAAAGGATCCAATTTGTTGGAAATGCAGTAATACACAAACCTCTTCCATAATTGTTGCACAATCAGCATGTCTTGCGGAAGGTGGAGGTACCCGATGTTTAGAGCCTCGTGTGCCAAATTGCAAGATTGAGCAGCCCAGGACCCGAATGGATGACCTGATCTTATCTCAGTGTGAGAAGGCCCAGCCTGAGGAGAAGCGTTTAGTGGAAAAGCGTAGGCAAACATCCCTGACCAGTTCATCCATAGTGCATTGCCCATGGAATCTGGGTGTGGCTATCTGGCGGTGAAGCTTGAGCATTTTGTGTTTTTTAGGGTGGCAAACAGGTCTATTCATGGAGTGCCGCAGCGATGGACGTATCTGTGAAGAACCTGGGGATGAAGTTCCCACTTGTGGAATTGTTGATGCATCCTTCAGAGCAGGTCCATAAAGTTATTGGTTACCCTCTGGAGAAGCTTCTCCAAAAGGTGAATGTTTATCGGAGCAACCAGTGCCACATGCCCTGCGCTAGGCGAGAGAGCTGAGGGGACTGTGCGCCACCCTTAGGTAATTGATGTGGTGATTCTGGTATTGAGACAGCCACTGTGCTTGGCCTGTGTACTGGTTGAGCCATTGCCCCAACCTGAGAGAGAGAGGCCCGTGGTAATGGTCACATGCGTTACTGGGTCTATGAAAGACCTGCTGTGCAGTAGGTTGGTGGGTGTCCACCATTGCAGAGAGGGCTGCGCCTTGGCCGGAATCAACACTATATCTTCTTGTCGACCCTCTGATTGAGACCATTGGACTGCCAGATACTCTTAAAGGGGGAGCATGTGCCACCTTGCATGTGCAATGATCACGATACTGGATACCATCATTCCAAAAAGGTGCATGACAGAGCAAATTGTGAGCAGACTGCTTTGCTGAAAAAGAGGCAGCATGTGCTGGAAAGCTAAGACCCTTTACTTGTTGGGGTATGCTTTGTCTGTGACCGTATTTAGGATGGAGCCTAAGATGGGCTGTGTTTGAAGAGGGTGCAGGTGGGACTTGGTGGGCTTTATAGCAAAAGCCCAATGTTTCAAGCAAGGACACCGCCACTTGCTTGTGTGCCAGACACTGTGGCCTGCTGCTCCTGATCAGCCAACTGTGGAGGCACTGCAAGACATGAATTCCCTCCATGCACAGATGTGCCACCATCACTACCAGACACTTTATGAACACCCTCGGGCCGTGGTGACCCCAGAGAAGACTACTTTGAATTGATAGCGCTGTCCACTTAACCCAAAGCAAAGTTAGTTCTGGTGGGCAGGATGTATGGGAATGTTGAAAAATGCGTCCTTGGGGTTAAGCACCGTGATGAAATCCTCTTGCTGAAGGAGGCAGGTGACCTCCTGTAGGGTTGCCATCTGGAAATTTTTTGATATGATGTAGCGGTTGAGGGGCCTGAGATCGAGTAGTTGAGGGGCCTGAGATTCTTGGGAATTGTAATTGTAATTGCATTTATATAGCGCATACTACACCTGATGTCGCATTGAAGCGCTTTTTCGGCGAGTAGCACACTACTCTGGAACCCATAAAGCTTTAGTGGTGAATTAGTATAGTGAAATATGAAAGTAATTTGAGTGGTGGATATGTTAGTCAGTTATTTGGATTGAGAAGGATAGTGGAGGGATAGTAGAGCAAAACAGGTTTGCATTTATCTAGCGCTTGCTACCCCTGATGAGGTGTTGAAGCAATTTTTTGGCGAGTAGCACGCTATTCCGGAACCCATAAAGGATTCGTGGTGAATTAGTATAGTGAAATATGAAAGTAATTTGAGTAGTGGATATGTTAGTCAGTTATTTGGATTGAGAAGGATAGAAGAGGGAAAAGGTTTGCATTTATATAGGGCTTGCTACCCCTGATGAGGTGTTGAAGCACTTTTTCGAGAAGGAGCACGCTACTACGGAAGCCATAAAGGATTAGTGGTGAATTAGTATAGTGAAATATGAAAGTAATTTGAGTGGTGGATATGTTAGTCAGTTATTTGGATTGAGAAGGATAGTGGAGGGATAGAAGAGGGAAAAGGTTTGCATTTATATAGCGCTTGCTCCCCCTAACGAGGTGTTGAAGCGCTTTTCGGCGAGCAGCATGCTACTCTGGAACCCAAACAGGATTAGTGGTAATTAGTATAGGGAAATATGCAATTAATTTGAGTGGTGGACATGTTAGTCTGTTATTTGGATTGAAAAGGAATAGTGGAGGGATAAAGAGGGAAGGTTCTAGAATGTTTTTTTTTAGTTTATAGCAGTAGGAGGGGGTTTAGGATGAGAAAAGGGGAGGTGGACTGGTGTTAGTATATGGAAATATGAAATTAATTTGAGTGGTGGACATGTAATTCTGTTTTTTTGTATTGAAAAGGAATAGTGGAGGGATAGAAGACGGAAGGAGAGATAGAAGAGGGAAGGAGCGATAGAAGAGGGAAGGGTCTAGAATCTTTTGTTGTATGAAGAAGTACACCCTGGTGTACTGACGTTGCAGGGGTACCGCTTCTATGGCCTTTTTAAAGAAGGGCATGCACTTCTTCCTGGAGGAGCGAGGTGTTTTTTGCTGAGTGTGTGTGACTGCGGTGGGATGTTGGGATAGGTGGAATGCAGTTCGAGGCAGTAACTGTGCTGTATGACGGCTAGCATCCATCTGTCTGATGTGATCTCCTCTCATCAGTGGAAGAAATTATGTAATCTCCCCTGACTGTTGGACTGTGACCAGGGGAGGCATGGTATTTCACTGCTTGGAGGAGTCAACCCCTTTGCTGGTCCCTCCTTAGCCTCTCCCCCTACTGGTCCCTCTGTAGAAGCCCCTTTTGTACCCCTTGCTGGCTTGGTTATGGTGAGCCTGCTGCTGCCTCTCAGAGGAGCGAGATGGTCTTGGCCCTTCCTCTGAGTTGTTGCCTCTCAAATGAGGCCTGTTTGTTGCAGCCCAGAGAGCCCCCATGGACTTGGCTGTTGCTGTATCTTTTGATATCTTTTTGAGCATCTCATCAACCTGTGGCCCAAAAAGGTGCTCCCTGGTGGGAGGATGAGGAGATGCTGCTGCACCTCAGGTTTGAAACCGGAGATATGGAGCCAGGTGTGACGCCTAAGTATGACACAAGTGCTGGCGCCCCTGAACCCTGTGTCTGAGGCATCCAACACACAACGGATGATGGCGTTGGAGATGATTTTGCCCTTCAACACTATTGCTACCCTCTTTAGGAACTGTTCTGGGAGGTGTTTACAGAATTCTTCCATCTGCTCCCACAGTGCCCTGTCCTATCTGGATAGAAGAGCGACCAAACTGGCAATCCATCAACGGGTAGGGTAGCTGCTCTCATCACCACCCTCTTGCCCTTTGCAGCTATCTTTTTACTGCCCGTATCTAGAGAAGAGGCATTGTCAATGGCTTAGGTGGAGGCCCACTTGTAGGCAGTGTGGACTAACAGGGAATCTGGCAGGACTAGGCCTCTAATGTACATAGGGTCACTGGGGAAGGGATTGAACTTCTTTTCCACCCTAGAGGTGGCCAGTCTGGCCTTGACGGGCGCTCTTGGAGGTAGATTTTAACATCCCCTTAAACACAGGGAAGCAACAGATAGAGCTCTCTGACTAAGAGATAATTTCCATCAGGAAATTATCCTACTCCTGGACGACATGCATGTCCACCTTACGGTATGTGGTCGCCATCTGTATGACCTCACGGTACACTGTGATACCATCGGGGGGGAGGCCCTGAGATGATGGTGGTCAGGGTCATCTGGATAATCCACACTGTAGTCGTCCCATGGGTCCTCGGTGGGCCCCTCCCCTAATTGATGATTGTAAGAATCAAACGGCCCGAATGGCCTGACTTGTGAAGAAACCTGAGAAGGGGGACCCCTCTGGTTACTCTGGCAGAGGCAGTGGTAGAGGGGTGTATGGCAGTGGTGATGGAGGTGGAGGGGGTGGTGGAAGAGGGACAGGACTAGTGACTGTCTCTGTCTGTAGGTTCCAGGGAATAAGGTGTGAAAGGAGGCTCTTTCTCAAAAGCAAGTTTCCTCTTGTGAGGGAGAGGCTACGGAAGTGGAGTTGGAACCAGTGGAAGCAGCTTGGTGGAAATCTTGAATGTCACCTGGTGCAAGAAGAGGTGCTGTTGTCTAAACTCCAACTCTTGCAGTAACCTTTCAAAGATTGGAGTCTTGGTGTCCTCCATGGGCTGTAGGTTTTCATTCTTTTCTTGTCTTTGAGACTCTGTGTGGTATCGGAGCAGATGTTGGCTTCAGTGCCGAATCAGCTTTCAGCACCAAGGAAGGATTTGATGAAGTTGAAGACTTGGGAGCCAATGAAGGCCTCAAGAGTAGATGAGGACTTCAGCACCGAAGGAGGGTTTCAAAGCCGAGGAAGGCTTCCGCATCTGCGTCGGTATTTGGGCAGTTGCTGTTGGAGGTGGGCGTGCTGGCTTCTGGGGCTTGATATCCTTGCCTCTTGGGTTAATGGGCTCTGAGGCCTTTTGTCAGTGCTGACCAGAGCCAGAAAGCGAGACTTGTCTCAACTGCAGTGCTCTGGGCTCAACGCCCGAATCCCTGAGGAGCAGTGTCCTGTGCCAGTTTGAGTCTTAAGTGTCTTGGGTTTCCCTTGAGTTGCTGTTATACTCACGACACTAGGAGCGCTCTTCGTCTGGGGGCCAGCCTTCATCACCAAATCAACATCCTCAGGCTGGGTGTCTTCTAATTCACTTTGCAATAGAGGCTCTGAGCTGGGTGACTGTTAAACTTGGGTGAGCCAGGATGGCCCAGCTTCCTCCTGTTGTCGGGTGTCAAGAGGAATTCCTCCCCGCAGATGTCCAGGAAGCCGGAAAGATGTTGTTGCTTCATGGTGCTGCGTGCCCAGTGGCGTTCCCTCTGGTACTGAAGCATTTCTTCAAGCGGAAGCGAGGCAGGAGGAACAGGGGGTGTTGTCCTGGTCAGGGGACAGGCAGAGGTTACACACCTAATCAGTCTGTCAGGTAGTTCGAATGGCATCGAGGGCAATATTTGAACAGTACGCATTCCATCACTAATCTTGCATTCTTGGGAGACTGTAAGTCAGAAACGGTGCTGGTCCCCCAAAGAGGACTAGGCCCCAGAGACTTTCTGTGACAACTGCGGTCCTCGAGGCGTGAAGGTGTCTGGTCGAAACAAAGATGTTAATGGAGCTCGAAGTAGTCTGACGCAATGGTTTGAGAAAAACACTAATGAGACCCGGAGCATGTGGAAAACATAGAAAAAAGGAGAAAATGGCAGTAAGGGATAATTAAAGCCGCACCACCTATCTATACACTATTTTCAAAAATGCACACGGTCACTGTTGCCCACCTCCTTGGTCCACTGCCAAAGAACCACAACACTATGATACACAAAGAAAAGCACAGAGAGGCAACATAAGTAAAAACAAGCACAAATGCAAAGCAAAAGAATCTATCCAGGCTCTTCGGTGATGTTAAATCTGATCCTTTAATGAATACTTGAGCCTCAAACGACATGAGGCGATGACAAAATGCAGCCAACGCGTTTCGCCCTAAATAGGGCTTCCTCAGGGCTGCAAGCATAACATAAATACAATCAAACAAACAGTTTATAACAAAATACACTCATATCATGAACACAAACATAAAACATTTCTTAAGCAGACATGATTCTTATTGTTCTCATAGGCAGATTTCATGTCTCTTTGTAATACATATTAACAGTGACTTTCAAAATATATAATTATGCACTGTATTTTACTCCAGCGCAAAGACAATACTGAAAGTACCTATAAGTGACAAGAGCCAGAAAAAGGAGAAAAAGTACCCAAACACCAAGTGAGGTCTTGATACAATTCAAAGGAAGAGCCCCAGAAAAAACCAGTGTCAAACATAGAACCTAAAATCAATACAACCTAATAAAATTAAAAGACTAATACACAAAAAATCATTAATGAAAAAACAAATTGAAAACATAAATACATATGTGTATTGTACACCCACTAGTGCAACCATTAAATCAAAAACCACAACTCAAATTAATCCTCACCAATAGGCAAAAAGTACCGCAATCCGAAAAGTATTCAGAAATATACCCCGATTGTTTCAAAATCCCAGATAACTACAAAAAAATATAGCTAATATTAGTGATATGGCTTAAGTCCATACAATAGCTTAGCCATCAAATACAATCCTAAAAGCAGCACCACTAATCATTACCTCAAATTGATGAAGTTCAATTCCAAAATATAAAATCAATCCCAGTCATAATCATTGGTGTGTACCCAAGTTCTCGTAAAGTCCGTAGTTGCTACAATAGAATACATCCAATATCAATAATTAGGCCTAAATCCATAGAGAGGCTAAACACACAAACATTCATTATCGAACGGGACACTGTTAATCATTACCTCAAAACGATGAAATCAGATTCCAAATTGTGAGGTCAAATCCAGTTCCTGTCCTTGTATTCAGACAAACTGTAGAGTACTCACTATGATAGGTGAGACATGTAAAACTGTAAAAAATATAAAATATCACACGTTGTCGACAGTTGTCGTAACCTATTAGCAACATGGTCGGAAAAAGTACCTCCAATATGCCCACAATGCACCATTTTCACTATTTCAAGACATATGCCCAGCCGTTTGAGATGGACCATCATAACATGACATTGCTCCTAATGTGTTTATTGCTTTCCTCAAATATTAGTATATTGATTGAAAGACCGCATATATCACACATCAACCAGCTTACTAAAATCGGAAGTATTCGACTCACGCTATACTCATACTGCACATGTACATACCGATGTCCATTTTGTCTGGACGTCCCTAAATATCATCACTATACCCCATTGACAATAAAAACCACCATGGCTTAATAATGAAAGAATACAGGCTTATTACAACTTCTAAACAAACCACCAGCAAGCGCTTCAAGGCTCAACAAGATAATAAACGCCTATAATGCCGCGCTCTCTGGCCAATTCACAGTTTACCAGCGCGTTCACATACGCCAACATCACCACAGCATGGCTTCACCTGTGCCCAATCTCAAACTGCATCGCTTAACATTCTAGCGTAGTTGCCATACATGCTCCCGCTGCCATCTGTAATGCGTATCTCGGGCATTCACTTACTCTCTTCGTTTTAATAGAAGTTAGTCCATGAGCACATCTCGAGCGACGCTGTATCTTTCAACCCGCCGCCGAACTGAAAATACTAAAAGTAAAACGCCGCGGATCACATGTCTATTTAAACCAACCACATGGTACTTCCTCACTACGTACTCCGGTCGCGTACGTGACCCGGATGTTTTTCTCACTTCACAAAACTTTATTACTCACATTTTGTGTGCGTCAAGCAACCCTTAACACTACTAAACTTTATTGCATTTCCCCGTGTCATGCATCACAAAGCCTTTATATTCCCTCATACTTCACGTATTTATTTGAAAATGGTTATTCTCCAAACTACCTAAAACGCCTGCAATTAGAGATCGTTCGAGTACTAATTTTGATAAAAAGATAAATTTTGTCAATGCGAGGGGGTTAGTCATTAATTTAGATGATTTCACGCGAATATTGGTGTCCGCCGATACCGAGTCCACATTCCACCGTATAGTGTCATGTTATGCTAATCTCCACATATCAACCATTACTTTTGCCCGTTCTTAACCAAAACATCGGAGCCTCTCCATCTTACAGGGCACCCATGTGCCTGTCAAATATGATACAGGACAGCGAAACTCACACAAAATACTCATTTTATGTGCAGTCTAACGGTATCTCATACTCCTTTGCTACCAGCAACACAAACACAACTCCTCTCTCTAACGGTTTCGTAATCATTTATATCCTCATTTAAATCGGATTTCCTCCCATGACCATATCACTGTATGGAACACTGTCTTTTTTCAAACAGGCAGATAGAAGAGGAAAAGAAAGGCGAAAGGTAAAACCACCATTGTGTAAATGCTAAAACTAATATACCAAAATATTAAAAATCAAGTTGTGGTTACATAAATCAATACTTCATTACCACAGCACAAGAGATATAGCAGTTAAGTTGTGGTTACACAAATCTATACTTCATTACCACAGCATAAGTGACAATAAACTTAATATTGCTACATGTTAAACTTTATCCCTATAACACCGTATTAGGTGTATGTACTAAAACACATAAGAAGGTCCAGATTTACTTTTGTTCATCTTTGATGCACCTTATAATTTAAAAACAAAAAATGAAGAATATATATATACATCGCATGTTGAAGGAGGAAAAAAAGGGAAAATACCTCCTAACTCATATCTCAAACCATAAGTGTATTTAGACAGATTACATACTCATGATTAGGGGATGTTACTTGATCTGTCAGAGGGCCAAACAACTCATCTTAGAAAACACATAGCCTCCAGTGGACATATACAACTACATGATTAGTGTAAACCAAATTACAGTCTACCTAAATTTCCACAATACTTGCATGGCATTATAATGCTGTGTCAGTACGGAATAATCATCACAGCAAATAGTGCATTTCACTGTCAGAATTTAACCCAAAAGTCACTGCCCTTAACTTACATATCCAAAGTGCCTCCAACTGTCTCAAGCGTAACTCTCTGTTCCCCCCCCTCCTATCTGGAGGGACACAGTCAATAGCATGAAACTTGAAGTTGATTTTCGGGATACCAGAATCACAGATATGTGCACCAAGGGCGTTGGTACTATCATTACTTAAACATGCTCTTCGATGTTCTTGAATACGTACTCGCAGTTGTCTCACTGTACTGCCGACATAAACTTTTGAACAGTTGCACACAATTACATAGATAACAAAAGTAGATTGGCAATTCATAAATTGTTTCACCTCATGTGTATATTTGTTGTTATATGTGAAGCATAAGGTTTTATTCATGCCCATGTGGCATACATTACAATTTCCACAGGTGAAAAAGCCCCTTGGACGTCTGAGCCATGTACCAATGGTAGTGGGTCTGATTGCTGTATAGCTTGGACATAATGCCTCCTCAAGGTTCCAGATCTTTTATAGGTGATTGTAGGTTTATCACACAGCAGGGAACCTACGCCTGGAGTTCCCTTAAGAATTTTCCAATGTCTGTGTAATATTTTAAAAAGATCCTGATTTAACTTAGAGTATGTAGTGATGAATGCTAAGCGTTCTTTATTGGGGACCACCTTGTTTTTAACTTTAAGTGTGTCTGTTCTCTTAACACATCTAACCCGTCTCAATGCTTGTTTGAGGTCTTGATCCTTATAACCCCTCCTTTTAAGACGTTGCAAAGATCCTTGCGCTTGTTTTTCAAATTGTATGTCATCACTACAGTTTCTACGAACCCGAATCAATTCTCCAAAGGGTATGGCACATTTGGTACTGGCTGAATGAGCACTATTAAAATGCAATGTACTGTTCACAGCAGTTTCTTTTCTATACATAGTACTATGTAATTTGCAATCCTCAACATATAGTTCCAAATCCAAAAATTGAATTTTGGATTTGGACCTATTTATGGTAAAGCGTACATTAAATGGATTTTGATTTAAATATTCAAAATATTGTAACAGGTTAGTTTCGGACCCTGTCCAGATCATAAAAACATCATCTATGTAACGCCCCCAAAAAGGACATCTTTTGTCCACAATCCAGCATGATGAGACCAAACATAGATTTTTTCGAACCACCCCATGAATAAATTCGCATAGGAAGGAGCGAATCTAGATCCCATCGCTGTACCCTGCTGTTGATGGTACCAGTCTTGATTGAATAGAAAGAAATTATTACTTAAAATTAGGTCAATCATCTCTAAGATCATGCCATTGTGTTCCAGGAAACTCGCACTTCTAGTCGATAGAAAGTGGTCAATTGCCATCTGACCAAACTCCTTCTTAATGCATGTGTAGAGAGACTCCACATCCATGGTCACCAACCACATTGTGTCATCCCACTGTATATCATCTATCTTATTCAGTATATCCTTTGTGTCCTGAATATAGGACGGAGATTAACCACCAAAGGTTTGAGGAATGTATCGACAAACTTGGACAGATGCTCCGTTAGAGATCCGTTCCCAGAGATTATTGGGCGACCAGGAGGGAACTTCTCCTTTTTATGTACCTTCGGTAGAAGATACAGACAAGCAGACCTAGGATGTAAAATCTTAAGGTATTGGTATTCGGACTCTGACAAGAGCCCTATTTCTTTCCAATGAGCAAGACGCATATTGATCATCATCATCGCTTCAGAACAAGGATTGGCCCCCACTTTCCTGTAGCAGTTTTCATTACTAAGTTGTCTAATGGCCTCCTGTTCATAATCAGACCTATTCATAAGTACAACGTTACCTCCCTTGTCAGCCTCACGGATGACAAGGGAGGAATCGCTCCTAAGACTGTATAGGGCTCTTCGTTCAGCAGCAGTTAAGTTTTCCACATACCACCTAGTTCTACCTTCTGCTGATTTGTCCTCCAATCTATACAGATCGTCAGTTACTAGTTTATGAAACACATCAATGCTGTTTAAGTGCGGTCCCTGTGGTGTATATTTATTTCTTGGACGCAAACCACTATCTAGGGTGAAGTCTTGGTGTATATCCAACTCCTGGGCAATGCCCTCTAACGGTGTTTCCATATCTCCCTCTAGTGACAACAGTAAAGAGACATGCTTTAGATGTTCAACTGACACATCTGGAACATTAGCCATATCCACAGCCTTTGATTGCATCTGTGAATCGTTTAGATAGAAATGACATTTTAATTTTGCCCTCCTGGAAAATGTAAATAAATCAGCATGTAATTCAGAGAACACACCCTTGTTAGTTGCACAAAAGCCCAGCCCTTTATTCAACAAAGACAATTCTGTATCATTCAGTGTACGATTTGACAGATTGATTACAAGATTATCTGTTTCAGAGATATCAACATCAGATCTTGGACAGTGTATCCCATTCAATTGTTCAATTTCTTTTTCTGATTCCTGGTAAGTACACCGGCGTCTTTGTCTGTTCTTACGCCACCCACCCCTTCTTGTCTGCTTAAGGGCTTTTTCTGTTTGCTGCCTATACGGTACCTTAATACCTCCTCTAAAAAAGAGGTAGCTGAATTGGCATTAGGTTCAATTGTATTAGCTGCAGAAGTACCCGCTTCCTCAATAGAGGAGGCATTAGAGCTGCTCAGTAAGCTAGACACACTCCCTACACTTTGGGTGTCTGGATCTTTGGGCTTTGGAATTTGAATATTATCAAATTTTTGCGCAAATGTGTAGATTCGCCCCTGGGAATAATCTCTGTCATCCCTAGCTATTTTATTAAGTTTCCTTTGTTTAATAACTCGTTGATGAGTTTGAATTTGTTCCTTAAGAATGGCGTAGTTTTTATCAGTCGCCTCTTTCAAATTGAATCCCTTTATTTCCTCCTCCAAAATGCGTATTTCCTCTCTCAGTTTTAGACACTTTCTATCAGAGTGTTCGATCAGGACCTTCATCATGACAAAGGAGGAGTTTTGTAAATTTTCCTCCCAGTCTTTAAGTAAATCAGGGTCAAGATCATCAAAAGTGGGGAATGTTAGAATTCGGAGTCCACGAGGAATTTTCTTATTGTCCAGATATCTCTTAAGTGTGGAAAACATGGCAAACTCTGAGCCCGCTCAGTGCACGTTCCGAACCCGATGGTGGGAAAAAACACGCTCTGTTAAGGACAATATTCCAAACATCTGCACCATTCACAAGCTAACCACCGATGATTGGAGAGTACTGACATACAGTCTATGCTCAGCATGTACATAATAATCAAACATGCTATGAACGTAAAATGCCACTTACCCTGTATGCATCTGTTCTTAGCGTGTAGTGCTATAGATTCACATGCATCCACTCTCCTCTCTTGATGCGTGTGCATCTTGAAGATCATATCACACTTATTACACCTATGGTACATTGTGCTGTGGCACCATAGCTTTCGTTCACACTCTATAATCTCCTCACCTGCTTTGCGAAAAACAGTTGAGCATGTCGTTGGTGGGTGCCCATGCCAAATGTACACCAAAAGGATGAGTCACAGCTAACCCGGGGCGTAGTTTGCGTAGTAGCGCTACGCTTAGCTACGCGAAGTGCACTTCGCACTACGCAAGCTACGAGAACTGCGTAGTGCGGTAGGGAAAGGCTGTTCGCACTGATTGCACAGTGCCGGATGCTTGTCCGCACTGTGCAATAAGTGCAAACGGCATCTTGCACAGTGCAAGCGGTCGTTTTCTGCCGCTCGAGTAGATTTGTACTCGAGCGGCAGCTTTCTCAACGCGGACTGGTAGTTTCTCATCGCGAGCGGTCGCGAGCATACGCGACCACTCGCAATGAGAAACCTGACCTCCCCGCGTTGAGAATCTCGCCGGGAGGTTTATTTTCCACGCTCGCGATCGGCAACTTGATGTTGCTGATCGCGAACGAGGAAAAAGTCTCGCCGGGATGTTGATTTTGCTCGCTCGTGGTCGCCAACTTGACGTTGAGGACCGCGAGCAAGCAAAAAATGCCCGCTACGCGTTTTGCACTGTGCTACGTGCAATTCGCGTAGCGCGTAGTAGCGCAAACTACGCACGCTCCGCGAGCGTAGCGTAGTACTACACCCAGGGTTAGTCACAGCACATCCCAGGTCTTGAAAGACTTCTTTGAAGAAAAACAACTTGCAAACGTCTGAGCCCAACACTAGATGGCAGGAGTATGCTAAGCATGTATATCTACAGCCACACATGCTACGAACACAAAAACACACACATCAATATATATATATATATATATATTTATTTTTATGGCTCATGACACCGTAAAGGTGCAATGACACTTCAATAAGCAATTATCGTATTTTTCATACTTTCTAGCTATTCATGCCAGAATACATATGATATAGTGCATCAGGTATGAAATCTAGACTTCTCCATCATGTATGCTACATCACGTCCAGTCATGTATGAGAGGGCATGTCAGATACGTCCTTTATATCTTGTCAGGTTTTTATGTTAAACCATGCAAAATATGGATGATGTAACATGTCAGATAGTTTCTTTAGAACGACAAGTACGTTAACAATACATATTTGATTAGAACTGATCAGATGTTTTATAAATTATTTTAGGCCGTCAACGTGATTTTCCCTCCAAAACGTTAGCTGTGGCCTGTGGAAAGAGACATTGGGCAGACCGTACTTCACTGGCTTGGAGATGGTATATGTTGTTTCCGCTGCCTGCACCGTGGGTGCCAACTTGTGTGGGACACTGGGGCTCGTGCCCCACCAATATTTTGGCTGAAGGGCTCATCAGAGCACCCCAAAGCCGGGGCCCAGTACATGAACAGAGGTGCCAGCAGTTACGTTTACCTTTAATCTTCTAAATTCCGACACTTTCGGTTAACCCGGAAGCTGATGCTAGACTCTGTGACCTGAGGAGGGAAGGGGGTTGTAGGTGCTCATATGAAATTGAGCTCATATCCCCCGTCATTGTTTTTCGAGGAGTGTGAATGTTTGCCCCTTAGCACTGGAAATGAAACATCTGCACATGAAGTGCAGATTCTCCTCTTTCACTTTTGCAGTCATAAACTTTGCTTTTTGTTTACAAAAATAAAGGCTCAAAATTAGAAACTTCCTTTTTTTTCTCTTAGTTGGCCTATTTTCATGTGTGATCCCCACCTTCGGCCACTCCTGCCTTTTTAGGAACCACTGTGCTGTTCTCAGGCACTTATACTGTGTGTGTCTGTAACATTTTAAGGAGGGCTGAAAACCCGAACAAGCAAAGTTTTAATGGCATGAAGAAGTCACATTTGATTTGAGATCACTTTGACGCTGTCTTATATTTTCAGAAAGTGGCCTAGTCCTTCTCCGATGCCACTACTTGATCTGCATCTAAATCTAAATATACCTATTGTGTAGAAGTGCACAAGTTCATTCACATCATGAGTGAAAACAAGCATTGGCAAGGCCATTTGTTGTTTTTACTTTTGAGTAATGTACAGAGAAGATGTTTTACCAAGGTTCAGAAACCGGGAAGACAGGTAGCAGGTGCAGCTACAGTACCAGCTTTTCTAACACAAGTGGAGTGCAACAATCGAAGTGTCAGTGACAAAATGTGAGGAGAGTGTGTGGGATTATGTGAGAAAGAACGTGCAAGAAAGTGAAGTGAGTATGCGAGTGTGTGCATTTCTGAGAGTATGTGAGTGTGATAGACAAGAGAAGTAGTATGCAGTTCCTGAAAGGTTTGTGTAAGTAACCGGCAGTGAGAGGCTATGAAAAGTTTAATTAGCCAGAAAGGGGACGGGGAATTCCTCCTTTCGGATAAAGTGCCCTCACACACCCAGCCCGCTGGGTGTCATGCTTCATCATCGGGCATGCTCCTCGTCGGGTCGGCGGTGGAATACCCAACGGGCACCCTCAGTGGGTGCTCTTTGGCGGAGATCTTTTTATCCTTGCCGTATGGTGCGTGTGTGTGAGGGGCTCTAAGGTGTGGAGGTGTAATACGTGAAGAAGTGCATTAAAACTTGATCGTATGTGGTCAGAGCCTGTTACAATCAACAGCACTGGAATTGATACCATCTGTGCTCATGTTCTGTTAATAAGTGACCGGTTGTTTTCACAAATGTTCTTTTTTCTAGATTGGCTACAGCACCTACGGACCTCCCGCCGATGGTGCGAGTGAACTGGTAATTTTTAGGTTATTACACCACCATACCAAGCACTAGTGTAGATCTTGTACCACTGTGTTTTTTTGTTTTTTTATTTATTCCCTGGTCCTGAAGAATTGCCGCTTGATCCCGTTACGGGACTGATAGGCAAGAAACATGTTGACCTTATTATAGCCACTGGCTGCAACATCACTGTAGCTAGCCGCTATACACCTTTTTAATCAGGGTAGGAGGCAGGATTATTAAAGAAGTGGCCCTGACCACCGTCCCCTGTTTTAATGCACTTCTTCACATATTACACCTCTACACCTTAGAGCCCCTCACACACACGCACCATTCGGCAAGGATAAAAAGATCTCCGCCAAAGAGCCCCCACTGAGGGTGCCCGTCGGGTATTGCACCGCCGACCCGACGAGGAGCATGCCCGATGATGAAGCATGACACCCAGCGGGCTGGGTGTGTGAGGGCACTTTATCCGAAAGGAGGAATTCCCCTTCCCCTTTCTGGCTAATTAAACTTTTCGTAGCCTCTCTCTGCCGGTTACTTACACGAACTTTTCAGGAACTGCATACTACTTCTCTTGTCTATGGTAGTTGGGCACGTATGCTGGACCTTCTGATAAACGCCCATTTTCCTTGTGTCTCCCTTTTTTGTCAAGAGTATGTGAGTGTGTGCATGGTAGTTTGTGTCTGTGCTAAGCTTGTGAGTGCTCTCCTGGCCCTAGTATACTCGAGTGTGCTCCTGGCCCTAGTATACTTAAGATAACTCTTGCCTTATGGACAAAGGCCCCAATGGCATATGAGTGGAGGTCTGCAAATGGCAAAATGCAAGCCCTAGCATAGTAGAGGTAATTCTTGGCACATGGGCCCCTTTGATAAAATGTTTGTGCTGTAATTCATAGCCTAAGAACCGGCACGCATGGTATGGTATGGGAGCATATATGGCAAAATGCTGGCCCCTGCATACCAAAGATAGTTTTTCGGTCAGGTGTTAGCCAACACCTTTTCATTTTACTAAAATTATATTTATAATTAAGGGTCCCTGTTTTCTGTTTTTACTGATTTTTACAGATAAATACAGACAGAAAAACATTTATTTTCTTGTCTGTATTTATTTTTAAATGTGGAAAAAAACGGATATTGAGTGCTTTTTGAGTTATTCTAAATACACTTTGCCATAACTGCCAAGCCAATAAGTGTGTAGATTGATGGATAAGGGGGTTAAAAAAGAAAGGAATTTTAGTAAAGAGGCTTAAACAGCAGTAGATATGCACAAGGCAGATACTGAAATGTGCATATTATCATAGAAGTGCATTGATGCACAAGTTACTAACTTGTGTAACGATATATCTGTAAGAGACAGTAGTTAGTGACAGATTCCTTACCTTAGAACAGATTCCTTACCTTAGAATATCCCCAGGCGTCAGGCTGGATCCGGAAAGTTTTTGCGTAGCAGTACCCTTGCGCGTCGGTAGGCGGCGTAGTGCGGCTCCGCGTCCGTCGTCGGCGTCGTGATCGCCGGGATGACGTCGCGGGCAGTACTTAGACGCCGCCCCTGCGCGCTGACGTCAGTTCTGTACACGACTTTCCGCGCCAGGAACGCAGAGCCATGCAAGAAGCTGACATAGGTGTCTGAAAAATACTAGGGCCCTGAAAGGGATGTCCTTAACCCTAGAAATCAGTTCGCAGAACGGGGAGGATGGGTGGGCGGTAGGAATCTGTCACTAACTACTGTCTCTACAGATATATCGTTACACAAGTTAGTAACTTGTGCATCTGAAAGAGACACGTTAGTGACAGATTCCTTACCTTAGAATAGATACCCCAGCAATACCAACCCCGGTGGTGGGTCTGCGAACAAAGATCAGACAAGGAAGTCCCGGAGGACAGAACGGCCAAAGAAGCCGTCCCTCCGGACCTGACTGTCAAGGCAGTAATGCTTTGTAAACGTGTGCAGCGAGGCCCACGTAGCTGCCTGACAGATATCCTGCAGCGGAACACCGCGGCCTAAAGCCGTGGTAGCAGCCGTTGCCCTGGTGGAATGGGCACGCAGCCAACAGGAGGCTCCTTCTTAGCCAAAGAATAGCAGGCTTTGATACACAAGGTTACCCAGCGGGAGATGGTTCTCTTGTGCACCGCCCGACCTTTTTGGCGCCCACGTAGCCAACAAAGAGCTGGTCATCCACCCGGAAGTGTTGTGTGCCGTTGAGGTAAAAGGAAAGCGCACGCTTTGGGTCCAGACGGTGGAGCCTCTCTTCCTCTCTGGAAGGATGCGGAGGCGGAAAGAAGGTGGGCAAAGTGATGGTCTGCCCAATGTGGAAGGCAGTAACCACCTTTGGCAAGAAGGACGGACGCGTCCGAAGAACAACCTTGTCTGGATGAACAGACAGAAAGGGAGGTTTGCATGAAAGAGCCTGGAGCTCACTCCCCCGCCGAGCGGAGGTGATGGCCACCAGAAAGGCTGTCTTCAGAGTCAGAAGACGAAGAGGACAGTTGTGCAGAGGCTCAAAGGGAGCGCACATAAGAAAGGTAAGAACCAAGTTCAAGTCCCACCGAGGCATCACAAACGGAACAGGAGGGAAGAGGTGTGTAATGCCTTTTAGAAACCTGTTAACAACAGGGGACTTGAAAAGGGAGGGCTGATCAGGAAGCCTGAGGAAGGCCGAGATAGCACAAAGATAGCCCTTGATGGTACCCAGGGCAGAACCCTGTTGGGCCAGGGAAAGAAGGAACAGAAGAACCTCAGAAAGAGGTGCAGAAAGGATTCACAGCCTTTGCTGTGCACCATGCCACAAACTTGTCCCACCTGCAGGCGTATACCACCTTAGTGGAGGGACGCCTGGCTGCCAGAATTACATCACAAACTTCGGGAGGCAAGTCGAAAGGAATCAACTGCCGCCGCTCAATCTCCACGCAAGCAGGTGGAGGCTGGACAGGTTCGGGTGGAGGACCGTCCCCTGCTGCTGTGACAGAAGATCCTCCCGAAGAGGCAGACGGATCGGGGGATCTACGCTCATACTGAGTAGCTCGGGATACCAAACTCTTCGAGCCCAGTCCGGAGCCACAAGAATGACTTGGGCCCGGTCGTGCCGAATCTTCTTCAACACTCTGGGTAGAAGTGGTATAGGCGGAAAGGCGTACAACAGACCGCAACTCCACTCGCGACAAAAAGCGTCGCCGAGCGAATGCCGCCTTGGAAATTCCAACGCGCAGAACTGATGACATTGCGCGTTCTCTTCGGTGGCGAATAGATCTAACCAAGGCTCTCCCCACTGAAGAAAGAGTCCTTGCGCCACTTCCGAGTGAAGACGCCATTCGTGATCCATCATGCACCTGCGGCTGAGTTCGTCCGCCCTGGCGTTCAGGGAACCTGCCAGGTGTTGAACCATCAGGAACATGCCCTGATGTTCCAGCCATGTCCAGAGGCGCAGAGCCTCCTGACAGAGGGTCCACGACCCCACCCCGCCTTGTTTGTTGCAGTACCACATGGCGGTGGTGTTGTCTGTGAACACCTGCACTACCTTCCCTTTGACAGAGGGAAGGAATGCCTTGAGTGCAAGTCGGATCGCCCGGAGCTCCAGAAGGTTGATATGGAGCCGGGACTCCGCCGGAGACCAGAGGCCTCTGATCTCCGCCTCTCCCATGTGACCGCCCCATCCCAGAAGGGACGCGTCCGTCACAACTGTGTGCTCTGGCTGGGGAAGGGAGAGGGATCTGCCCATGACCCATTGCCGGTTCGAGAGCCACCACTGCAACTGTTTTGCAGTCCCCTCCGAGATCTGGACGTGATCGGACAGGTTGCCCTGGTGCTGCGCCCAATGGAACTTCAGGTCCCACTGCAGAGCCCGCATATGCCATCTGGCATGATCGACTAGCAGGATGCAGGAGGCCATGAGGCCCAGCAGCCTCAGGGTCATCCGTACCGAAACCCAGGATAAAGGCTGAAAGATCGGAATCATAGCCTGAATATCCCGGACTCGCCGTTCGGGAGGATAGGCCCGAAACTGCGTCGTGTCCAGAACTGCTCCGATGAAAAGGAGCTGTGGAGAAGGAATCAGATGCGACTTCGGCACATTGATGGAGAACCCCAGCGAGCAGATGAGCTGCGACCACCGCCATCACTTTCGTGAACACCCGAGGGGCACTTGTAAGGCCAAAGGAGAGCACGGTGAACTGAAAATGCTCGAGGCCTACCGTGAACCACAGGTAACGCCGGTGGGCCGGCAGGACGGGGATGTGGAAATAAGCGTCCTGCAAGTCCAACGCTACCAACCAGTCTCCAGGGTCGAGGGCAGTCAAGACCTGAGCTAGGGTGAGCATCTTGAACTTCTCCTTCCGGAGGAAGCGATTGACGTTCCGGAGGTCCAAGATAGGACGCATGTCCTCCTTGTCCTTTTGGGCACCAGAAAGTAGTGGGAGTAGCAACCACGCCCTACTTCTGGGGTCGGAACACGCTCGATGGCCCTCTTGGCCAAGAGGGCCATGACTTCCTTCTGCAGAAGCATCAAGTGATCCCCTGACATGCGGTGGAATTGAGGTGGCATGGCTGGGGGGTCGGTCTCGAAGGGGAGGGAGTAGCCCCTTCGGACAATGTCCAAGACCCACCTGTCTGAGGTGATGGGACGCCAGTGGTGAAGGTGATGGCGGACCCTGCCCCCTACTGGCGTGCTGTGCACCTGAAAGGAGGGACTAGGAGGGCTTGGAGGCCGCGGACGGGTTGGAGGTGGTGGCCTGACCCGCACGCTGGTTGCCCGAACCGCCACGGCGGTATCCACGTCCTCGGCCACGCGATGGCGCTTGCTGCGCGGGCCGGTGGCTGGGCTGCTGACGTGACTGGGCGCCCCTTCCGTGGCCACGAAAGGGGCGAAAAGCAGAGGTTAGCGGAGGGCGCACAACAGAAAGGCCCAGGGACTTGGCAGTAGCCCGTGAGTCCTTAAAACGATCCAGCGCATGGTCTGCTTTGGAACCAAAAAGACCGACTCCATCAAAGGGCATGTCCATGAGTGTAATCTGGACATCACCCGAGAAACCAGTGGTCATCAGCCAGGCGTGGCGACGCAGCGCCACCGTCGTTGCAAGCGATCTGCCCAGCGAGTCGGCGGTATCAAGGCCACAACGTATGGTGTACTTTGCCGAATCCCTACCTTCCGCAATGGCGCGGGTAAGCAGTGTCTGGACCTCCTCAGAACACTGGGGCAAAACAGTCGCCACCGAATCCCACAGGGAGTGAGTATATCGGCCCAAAAGGCAAGCGGTGTTCACCGACCGCAAGCCAGCACTGGAGGAAGAAAAGGCCTTCTTCCCAAATTGGTCCAGGCGTTTGGATTCCCTATCCGGAGGGGCGGTAGGGAAGGCGGTTTGGGAGGCAGAGGCTTGGACAACCAAGCTCTCGGGGGTGGGATGTTGGGAGAGAAACACGGGGTCACCCGGAGCAGGGCGATGGCGTCGGGCCACGTTCCTATCCACAGGAGCCCCTGTGGTGGGCTTGGACCAGGTGCCCAAAAGAACGTCAATCAGTGCATCATTAAACTGCAGCACAGTCTCCGCAGAGGAGGCTGCCGGCTGAAGCACTTCCGTCAAGAGATTAGTCTTGACAGCCAGAGTAGGCAATTGGTGGTGCAAGGCTCCAGCTGCTCTACGCAACACCGTTGCGAAATTTGCTCCCTCCTCCGTAGCCACGGGAGGAGACAGCATGCCAGTGTCAGGGGAAGTATCTAGACCACTGGCATCCCCAAGTTCCTCTGTCAAGTCCTGATCATACTCACACTGCCGTGTGAGAGGGTGTTCTGACCCCTCCCAGCTCTCCTGGTCCTCCTCTAGTGAAAAATATGGAGGAGGAGGGACATTTGGGACCCAAGGTCTCGTCGGCGCCGGATCCGGCGTCGGGCGACGCCGGTCCGGCTCCATGTCCGGACCCGGAAAGAGCTGGGGAACGACGCCGTCCGGAGCCCCGGACGGCGTCGGAAACGGCACCGGGGACGTCGGCGTGGTTAGGTCAACCGGCGTCGATGGGGGTTGCGGCACCACCGGGGCTGGGATCGAGGCCGGAGCCGAGGCCGGGATCAAGGCTGGCGGGACAGGCGACGCCGGAGCAACCCCATCAGGGCCCGCGAGGCCCGAAGGCGCACCGGAGGGACCTTGAGGCCCGAAGAGGCGGGCCATGGCCAACAGGAATTCCTGTACTTGGGCCGGAGTCGCCCCCGAACCCGGAAAGGACGGGTAATGCGGGGGCGGCTCGACAGGCACGTCCTGGGCCGCGGGGACGGTGCCGACAGGGGCCTCAGCCGAGTCGTGAGACCGGCGAGGCGAAGTCTTAGAGCGATGATGCCTCTTAGACTTTTTGTGCTTCGACTTACCCGAGGAGCGCGAAGACTTGGACTCCGACGACCGGCGGGGACTCCGCGACCGGCCCCTCGACCTCTCCCGAGACCGGGGCTTGGTGTGGCGCGGAGCCGACTGCCGGACCTCGAGTAGCTTTGGGGACCGCTCTCGCAAAGCCTTCGGTGAAGCTTCCGGCAGTCAGGGCACGACTTCGTGTCGTGGTCTCGGCCGAGACAGAAGAGACACTTTAGTGCGGGTCTGTGATCGACATCATTCGACCACAGACGTCGCATGGCTTGAAGCCGGGCATCCCTATCGACACCTAGGAGTCGACGACTCGAAAAGAAAACAGTGAAAATCACCAAAAAGTTAGTCAAAAATTGACTAGGGCACTGCTCTTCCCGGATCTGCGCTTACTGGCGCGGAAAAGAAGAACTGACGTCAGCGCGCAGGGGCGGCGTCTAAGTACTGCCCGCGACGTCATCCCGGCGATCACGACGCCGACGACGGACGCGGAGCCGCACGACGCCGCCTACCGACGCGCAAGGGTACTGCTACGCAAAAACTTTCCGGATCCACTGACGCCTGGGGATATTCTAAGGTAAGGAATCTGTTCTAAGGTAAGGAATCTGTCACTAACGTGTCTCTTTCAGATTTATCTTCTGAAGGTGTTCATATCACTGAAACCTGACAGGTATTCAAGTGTGACTGCATATTTATTGGTTAAATAAATGCTGAAATATACCAGTTTCAGCTTTATTTTTTTCACAAAACCCATAATAAATATGGATAAATACAGATAAAGTTGACAAAAAATAAATATGGATAAATACAGACGGAACTGTTAAAAAAATAAATCCCATAAAACAGGGAGCCCTATTCATAACATACTTACTTAAAGGGGCTTTCAACCACCTCTCTTCATCCATTGGTCTGTTGCTGTGTCATTCATGTTTTGCTTCCACCCACTAGAGCATTCAGCATTAAGCAATTGGTCAGCCTAATTTCAATTTGCGTGACTGCATTTAGATCTTTCACAAGGTGCACATCCACAAACAAGGTAGTTCCCTTCAGTGCCACCATTTTTGTTTTTACTTTATATTTACTTTAGTGTTGATTTGTTTGTAGAGCCTACACACTGTCTGTTATTCTTTCTTTCTTTCCTTTTCTCCTTCTTTTTTCTCTTTGTTTCTTTCCTTCTTTCTTTCCTTGGTCTTTCATCAGGGGCGTAACACAGGCCCCCGCAGCCCCTGTGGTGCGGGGGGCAACCAAGCTGCAAGGGGCCCCCTCAACACAGTACTCAGGCCTGAGAGCTCCGGATTAAATCCGGAGCGGGGGCCCCTCAGTGTACCTGGCAGGGGAGCCCCCTCAACTTTCGTTACACCACTGTCTTTCATTCTTCCAGTCCTCTATCTTTCTTTCTTGCCTTTGTTTTTTCTTCCCTTCCTCTTTCTTTCTCTTTTTTCATGCCTTCCTCTTTCTTTTTGTTTCTTGCCTTCCTGCCACTTTAAAAGACTGGCAACAACCACTTAAGGGGAAGGGGCAGAGAAGGCATTGTATGAGCAGAAGGAACAATGTGTTTGCGTGTAGAGATGGCAATGGAGAAATTTGGCAATGCTTTAACTGCTCTGTCCAGTCTTAAAATGGATAAAATTGTTTACGTTTTTAAGTGCATAAATTCACCACACTTCCGTCCTACCTCCAATTCTTCCCAATTTAGTTTCAAAATTGGATCATGTGACCTGGGGCCCATCAATAATGTTGTAAACATAGCTCCTCGAAAATTTACGTTTGCAATACACAGTTTGGAATATGAACTTTGGCCATAATCACAATTTACTAATGAGGCTTGGCTCCAGCTCCCAATTCTGTGGGGTGTCACACATAAATTTAAGACCTGCTTTGAAGTGGTGGTAAATGACTCTGAGGCGTTTGGCGTGGAGGGGGGTTTTGGGTGGCTGAGGGAAAGATATTCCCTGACAGGGGGAGCATTAAAAGCTCCTGATGCCTTGGTATAAGACAAGGCTACTAGAATTATGCAATTCTGAGGTCACTGCATTTTCCACATAATTATGGATGTGCTGCATTTGCCACATATATGATCCAACATCTGCTGCATAATCAACAGAATTAAACAAAAAAAAAAGGTTTTTAGCTAAAATTGATCAAAAGTTACTAAAAACAAGGGCAACGTTTTCCTGCCCTGTGGAAGGGCCTTTGCAGAGGGGGTCGTCTTTCAGTTGCTTACTGCTGAATCTGGATGTCAAACTGGAACTAATGAGGTGAAATATTTGCCCATACAGGGATACCATGTGTGTAAATAATGAAGTAATACTTTCACAAAATGTGCCATATTATGCTGCTTAAGTTTCCTTTTCTTGACGCATAGTCAATCCTGCCACATAATTTGGTCCACCCCTGCCGCATATTTCCACTGGCAGCAGAGCACCAGAAACAGGCTACATTGCAGTCCTTTCCCAATGCAATTTTACCATCCGGATTTTCTGCCTGGCAAAATCGGGCTTGGTGGTCTCACATCCGGGCCCCTTAGAATTGTGTGGGATGGAATTCTACACGGTAATCCCACTCCATACACATCTTAATCATGGCCCAAAGGCTTCCAAGTAAAATTATTTTTATCTAAAGGTTTCAAACTATTCATCTAGGATTCATGCCTCGTATTGTGTTTTGATACCTCTAGCATACCCTATGAGGGCATGTTTGATACGGACAACTACACAGAATTGGTTTTGGAATAGAACGTTACAAAGAACAAAGATTTCATTAAGTTTCTATCATGTTCCTTTCTTTCCCCTTTGGTATTAAAAGCCTGCATTTCATTTCCTTGCAGTGAACAGCGAGCGTTGAGCGGTTTGTGCCTACCAATGCAAAACTCAAAAGGTTCGTGTTTCTGACTGATCACAGAAAGACGCGAGAAGCAAATTCACAATTGGTGATAGGTAAAATTTGTGTTTGTAAACAGCAAATCTACATGAAAGAAACGAAAAATGCAACATGCTAAATAAAAACATCCGAGGTACACTCATAACAGACAACATCCGAAATACACAGTAAGCGCAGTGAGGCAAAGCGGAAACTGGGGAGGCAGAACTGAAATCAGCTCAGATCTCAACCCGGGGGGTCGCAGCATTAATACAGTGAGCCCCGGTTCTGCATTGAATATAAAATATCTAACAAGTGGCACCCTTCTACCACCTGCCCTGTGTGCCCTCTGCTTTGCCCGTCACTTGCCCTTCTCCTCTGTCGCCCCCGCCCGCAGGAAGTGGCCCTTTCATGTCCCTACCCAAGAGGGATGGGGCTTGTTTCTCCCACCATGGGGGCTGATCAATAACTAATAATCAGCACGACCGGAAGAATGCATACAAGGGACTGAGTGACTGGTGGCCTTTCCATGGGTCAAAGTTCACGAAGGCGGGGCCTGGAATCTATTCCCCGCCGTCTCTCTGTCTCCTGCTCCCTCTGTTACTTAGTGCTCACTGCTCACATAGCCAGAGTGCCTGCGGCCCAGAATGTAAATAAGAGCCCTGTGACTATTGGCTAATTGTCGCCCCCTGACCCTAACGAGGCCCAATCAATTCATCCCGCCGGCGATAAAGAGCGCCCGCCGCTCGAGCCCAGCGCGATCACTGCCCTAAGCGGATTAGAGCTGCGCGCGGGGCCTTTTAATGTAATGCGTGGAAATCCTTACCTCCCAGGGCTCGATTTAGGGCCATAATGAGGCCAAATTGCATTTCGTAGCGCTGACTGGCTGATGGTTCTTTAAAGTCCAGCGGCGACTGAGAACTGAGGCCAGGAAGGGGAACAGGGCAGGAACCGCCGAAGAAAGGATGGGGAAGCAGGAAATCCACCGGTGCCTGACTGGACCCACGAAGGGAAACTGGAATGACACCGGATTCGAACCAGCGACAAGAAAAATACAGTGGACAAACCCAAGAAAACCCTCATGTATACCTGAGAAAAATCAGAACAAAAACTGACCTGGGAACAACGAAAATAAAACACACACGGACGAGAACTGACGGGAAACAGGAAGAAAACAATGCCTGAAGAAAAACACCAACTGAGACCTGACTGAAACCAGGAAGAAAAATAACCAAAGACCAACACCCAACCGGAAGCAGAAAGAAACAAGCATTGGCATAGCCAATAGGCCTCGCCTTTTGGACCTTATAAGTTTTTAGCTATGCGGCACCTTATCCTGGGACAAATACAAAACGACGTAAATGATGTAATAAAAAAATATACAAATGCAACCATCTAAGTTCCTTCATGTCACCTCTATGATGTACAATCCATCGGATTCCCAGTTCCATCCCCGTCATTAATATCAGCAATCCAAAATGCACGACTAGTCCTGGGTACGTAAATAAACCAATAAAGTTAAGCTTTGCCCGAAACTCTATTTTACCAAAATAGTAAAATAGTGGTGTGGTTGAGGAAAAAACGATAATGAACTGCAACATTTGTGGCTTATTGTGAAAGAATGCACAAAGCATGAGCATGGCGGCTGTCAATTCCCATCTCCAAGATGGAGGGCAGCCAGGTAAGCCCTTTTTGCTAATGATAGAGCCACTTATGTCATTTTGAGTGTGGCTTAGTTTGTCCACAGTGAACATGGGACGATGTGTGCAAGTGAAACCGGCCCACACGGACCAGCTGGAACAGAAGTTGTGGCAATGCCTGATATTCCAACTGTCCCTCTATGCGTTGAAGGCTTTTCAAAATAGAAGAAACTTAATTTCCTTCTTCTTTTTGATAATGATTTGTAAAATAAATGTTTGTGCCAAAAACGTAATGCATTATCCCTTTGTAAATAACAGTGATCGCTGTAGTTGTTTATGCAAAGGATAAATACACAGGGGCTTTACCGAAGTTTGAAGAAGCTGTAATAATTCTCTTTTTGTTGAGTGAAACGCTCGAACATTTCCTGGATTTCAAGGTTTTTCACCCCAATGTATTTAATTTCGATTGTTTTGACTGATATGAAAATAACTGTGTAATATTAAACATATAGAGGAGAGAGGAGTTGGCCTAACGGCTAGGGCGATCGACCTCAAATCTGGGGAACCGGGTTCGAGTCTCGGCAATAACGCGCAACAACCTGTGATTCTGGGCAAATCACTTAATTTCCCCGTGCCTAACAAAAATGATTGTGTAATGCAACTGGTGCTCATGTAAAGCGCTCTGATACCCGATACCTTTGGGTCAAGTTCGCGCTATATAAAACTCCGTAAAAAAAAAAAAATATATATATATATAAATAACTCAGCAATACAAATACTGGCACTTAGAAGTTGTAAGCAAAGAACGGTTCTTTTCAAAAGGTCATTTAAATGGCAATTCCTTGCTGCTATGACCTTTCAATATTTCTTCACATATTCCACCAACGTGTTGTATGGTTGAAAGTGCTAACTTTAATATTTGGAATTGAGAAAAAAAGGAGATTATGAAATTAGCAAAAGATCAGTTGGTACTGTTTTGCAGAAAATGCATGGCTTTCAGGACATCACTCCACCCATCAGTATTTTAGGAAACAATTTATATTTAAAGTTCTTTTCAATTTTTTATTAATATCTACACTGTGCCACAGTGTAGGGAAACCTGGGGACACAGTATTAGAACACACAAAAGGATCAAATAATTAAATACACACTATAACAGAGTATCCAGGGAGCCAAGAGTAAGGGATGAACATATGGCAATTTTATATGATTTTATGAAGCAAATTAAGCTGTTTTGGGACATAAGCCTGCCAACAATAACATCTTCATGCAAAACATAAACGTGACCTGCGGGTAGGCCTGGACATTGGCATAAAAGTTAAACTATAGTTGACTCACGCTGCATCTGGCATGCATAGGTGGATAATTAAAATGCTTGCTTGTAGTGTACACATTCAAAAGCAATAGTATGAATAAGGCATGACGGCTGGCCTGGAAGATGCAATTGTGCGATCCCTAGGTTTATTAAAATAGAATGCTGCTGACAATGCACTAATACCCATCTGGGAGAGAACCATATTGGAATCTCGGAATTGGTTGCGGTTTCAAATCAGTTCTAGTTCTTCTAAAACCGCGCTTCTTTCATAACAGATATTTTAGAGAACTGATTTTTTTTTTACACTTGTTTGTGGGTGCCGCGGACATGTACCTCTTAGTACTATCAATTCCCGGCATAGACAGTGGAACATATTGTCTACACTTCAGCTGTGCCAAGCACCAAAAACACATTTTGTTCTCTCTGGTGGCCCAGTCCAGCCTCTACACATGTGACTGCTTGATCATCGGCGGGCGAGGCAGCGGTCTGAACAAATAAACAAACAGCATTGAAGCACCGAGTGGATCCGGGGCCTTTAAGTTGCCCTTAATGATGCATTAACAGCGGGTGGCAAGCTACATGGCCAGATGATTTCCTTTAGTGTCGCCGCGCCCATGCAGACATTGTAGCATGTGAAAGTAAATGTTTTACAAAACAAATAACAAAACAATTCACGTTGATTGTATATTGTGACTGCCACGCGTTCTCTTTGAAGAAAGTGAAAGGACGATAGCACAAACACATAGGGGCTGCCAGCGCTGCGCTCTCTCCTTATCGTATTTATTCTTTGTGTGTTAACCTGCCATTCAGACGTGTGCTTTGACTCGACGACCTCCGTGACAGCGTACGATTAGATAAGCGAACTTGGTGAAGGCCTGCAGCAGAGGCACTGTGGTGACGTGGAAACAGCTTTTCACAAGGCCTCAGGTTTAGGAAGACTATTTAAAAAAACAAAAATACTGTACCTTAGAAGACCTAGGTGACCTCTTCAAGGGACACAGAGTATTGTCATGGAACTCACAAAGTAACCATCATACTTGTTTGTGTGTTTTGGCGCCTGTTTTTAGAGACATTGTTTTTTCTATCAATTTACCTACTTGCTAATCTTCTTGGTAATGAGCATTTCCTCCTCCAGGGTGAAAAGATCACGTGTGAGTAAAAGATACATTGCTTGTGCAGTACCCAGTTACTTAATGTAGAGGTGCAACACAGGCCCCTTCGGGCATCAGAGGACCCCCCACCTCCCAGGAGACTCCAACTCGGCACAAAACTTCTCTGTACGCATTGTCACTTCAAGAGCATTTTTAAATATAATATTTATACATTTGTATGGCCCTGTAGTTCTTTTGTTAACCGGGTGCCGATTACATTCTGGGATACTTATTGATTTGAGTCAAGGTGGTCTGTTGGCGTTGTGCTGGATTGTGGACGCTGATATTTAGCAGTGAATCGTCCTGGGTAGTGGAGGTGTATGTGTGTGGGGGAGGGGGCAGCCTGTGTAAACTTATGTCAAGTCTGGAATCCGGATCCATCAGGTTACACAATACATATGATAAAGTGAATGGGCTACTCTCTGAGAGGCAGAGGTGAAAATAAACGAAGAAAAGCTCAGTCTAAACCGATCTTTTTCTAAACTACAATGAACTTTGAAACCACCAGCCGTGATAGCCCGAAAGCACCCAGAGGTGAGCAGCAGCGGGGCCAATGGCGCTTCCCTCAGCAGACGTCGTCAACCCGTGGCTGTTAAAGCCCTGCGTTCTCCACAAAGAAGCCCGTGCTGCAGGCGGCAAAAGCCACTTCGGGGTTCTGACGTGAGCCAGAAGCGCTCCCCATTCTGACGCATGCTCCATGCTGTCAGCGGATGCCCGCCGTGGCATTATACAGGCCCGCTCGGAACAGTTGGGGAACCATTATCCTGCACACAATTCACGTCACTTAGAGCGCGCGCAGCTACGCAGCGCGGCTTCCTGCAGAGATGGCTGCAGTTAAACCCTATTAACACGGCCCAATTAAGTGTCAGTTTGACACTGAGCAAGCCAATAGTTACCTCTGTGCGCCGGATGAACAGCTTCGCTATTTGCTTGACCCTGTGCGCTTCCTACAGTTCAAGAAACAAGCCCGGGAGTGGCGCGCGCTGTAAGGAATGCAGCTGATGCAGCTGCCATCGAAACCTTTGAAAGGGAAAAAAAAAGCCAGCGCGAGCGCCATCTGTTTCCAATTAACGCGAACGCGAGACGCGGGCGCGATAATTGGAAACAGATGGCGCTGATGCTCGCTCTCGCAAGCCCGAGGCCAGGGAAGAGAGAAGGCGGGACATGCACCCGCCTTTGGCCAATTGCGTGCTGTCTTTCTTAGAAAGACGCACGCAAAGGCCAATAGCGTGTGAGAAAAAAAAAAGCACACGCACGAGCTTGTGGTCCGAGTTGGAAGCCCTTACTAGAAGCCTCGCAGAGCAGCGCATGCGCGCTGGCTCAGGCGAGAGCTAAAAACATAAGAAAGTGGCCTGTTACGTGAGTGGACACTAAAAGAACACAGACTAACACCTGACTGGACCCAGGAGGAAGGACAACCAAAACTGACAACTAAGTGGAACCAGAGAAGAAGAACGTGAACTGTCACTTGATTGGACCCAAGAGGAAGCCAGCAACGATTAATGCATGGCGCAAACTAGAAGGAACAAGAACATGGACTGCCCACTCTTGAACAATGACAAAGAAGAACGCATCTCAATGCCTGGCTTGAAGAAAGACAACAGAGACCAGCATCTGTCAGAAAACAGGTATGAGGAAAACATACTGACGGGTGACTTGAACCAGGAAAAAAGACATCAAAGACAGACATCGGACTCTAAAATGAAGTAGAAAAACACGGACAGAAACTAAGAAGAAGGTCCATCGGGACAGACTCGAGGCTTGAATCAGGAAGAGCAGCCCAGAATGACACTTCATGGAACCAAGAGCAAGCTTGAACTAGCAGCAATGTCAACATGACCGAAAGCATGAAATGGATTCACGAGAAAGAACAACATGGGCCAACACATGACATGAACTAGGCAGCAGGACATCAATGACTGTGATCTGGATGGACCTAGAAGGATGCCAGTACAGACTAAATAAGGACGGAAACAAAGTAGGACACCACAGGTTAAAAGCATGAGTAATTCAGTAAGAATCAACAGAGATAATGTGTCTGAAACCAGGAAGAAGAATAACGCAGACAGCGCAGGACTGGAACCGCGAAGAAGATCTACGAGAACTGACGCCTGATTCAATCAGAAGAAACACACACAAATGTACAGATGGCTTCAACAAGGGCAACATCGCTGAATGCATACATTGAATCCATGAGGAATGACACAGGACGCCAACCATGCAGAAGGGCATCACTGACTGGGATCTGGTCGAACCAAGAAGGATGCCAGTACAGATTAAAGCAAAACAGAAGGCAACACACGCAAGAGATTAATAGACGATCTGTCTGAAACCAGGAAGAAGGAGAACACAATTGGCCGTAGACTGGAACCAGGAAGAAGGTAAGCAAGGACAGAGGCCTGGAGTGATTCAGGTAGAAACATAACACAAACCTACACATGGCTTCAACAAGGAGGAAGGACAACATCACTGAATGCATGCCTTAAACCAAGAGGAAGGACAACGTAGACAAACAGGAGAAAGGACAACACAGACTAGGTCACAATTCAAAACCGGAAGAAGGACCAAACAGACCAAGCACATCTAAGAAGTAGAAAAACACCAAATAAGATATAATTAATACCCAGAAGGACAACTCAGAATAAAGGCATGATTCAAACCATGAAGAAGTGTAATACTGATTAAAAAACATAATTTTTAGCGGAAGAAATAGAACCGTGAACCCAAACGAAGAAGAAACACAGACTAAGGCATGACTAAACGAATGAAGAATGACAATAAAGACTGAGGCATGATTCAATAAGACCGAAGAACAATGCAGACTAAGGACTAATTCCAAACAAGAAGAATTACAATATGGGCTAAGGTATGACTGAAACCAGAAGAACAAGGAATAAGGCATGATTTAAACCAAGAAAATGGCATGAGTGAAATAAAAAAGGACAGCACAGAGTGAGGCGCGATTGAAACCAAGAAGGACAACATGGGCTAAGGCTTGATTCAAATCTGAAGAACACAGGCTAAAGCCCGGTTGAAAACATAGAGAAGAACAACCGAGACTAAGACATGATTCAAAGCAGGAAAGAAAACAACCGACTAAGGAATGGGTGAAACCAAAGAAAGACAACATGGACATTCTCATAACTGAAACCAAGAAGGTTAACACAGGCTAAGGCATGAATCATCCAGATACAAGCCGAACACAGAACATCTGAAAACGAAAAGAAAGACGACAAAGACTATGCCATGATTGAAACGGGAAAAAGGACAATACAGACTGAGGCATGACGAGCTAGGAAGATGGACAACACAGACTCATGCTCGGAGTGTCAGCCTGAGGCACCCAGACAATTCAGTGGAATAGTATGCCTGGCGAAAACAATTTCCTAAGTAAAAAAAAATGTTATTCCAAATTCCCTAACTCTCACACATTTGAGATAGTGAGTCTTTGGCATATGTGAAACCCACAAGGAAGAAGGGAGATGCGGATATGAGATGGAGAGGGCCCTCAGCTGGCCAGAGTCACGCCTGGTTTGCTATTTATCTGGCGCTAGCTGACCAATAGTTGAGACACAGAGGCACACTAAGAGTTAAATTGAAATGTACACAGTGACTGCTGGCTGCCAGACATCATCTATGTGGCAAAAGAGACAGCACAGGACCTTCAGTGGTGGCAGCTGGACACCAACCAGCTGTGCGATGGGCCGTTCTTCCTGCCATATGCAGAGCTCACAGCAATGACAGTCGCATTGTCCCTGGGATCGAACGGTCATCTGAGAGAAGAGAAAATCGGGTTTCTGGTTGTCAGTGAAGCAAAGATCCATATCAATCCTGAGGATCTTTTTTCAATTCAGTTAGCTCTGAAGGGCTTTCTCCCATCATTAAATGGAGGCTGGTACAGGTCCTGATGGACAACACAACCACCACGTGGTACTGCAACAGGGAGGGCAGCGTCTGATCTTGGAATATTTGCCAAAAGACACTACGCCTTTGGACATGGTGGTATCATCATCAGAATGAATGAAATAACTTGTTAAGCGCAACGTATACCCAGAGGCATCTTGGCGCTAAAGTGAACAAGATCAGAAAAAATTCAGAAATTTCTACTGTTGAAAAATCCAAGTTTTAAAAGATTTCCTGAATCCTAAAAGTGAAGTAGCAGTTTTAAGGTCTTGAGGCAATAGATTACAATTCATGGCCGTGCAAGTGACAAACCTCCTGCCTCTCTAAGTGGAGCGCTTGAAGGGGGGGAACAACCAAATTACTTGCAAAGCTATAATGAAGAGTCCTCCCAGGTGTACACCATCTCAGACTCTCCTTCAGGAAGGCAGGGCCCTGTCCATGAAGAGCCTTATAAACTATACGCAGAGCTTTAAAAATTTATGTTTCTTCACAGGCAACCAATGGAGCTTGCTGATAGCTCCGGATGCAGATTGGGAACTGGGGACATTTAAGAACATGCGGGTAGACGCATTTTGTAGAATTTAAAGTCTATTTAGGGAACATTTTGGCAGGTTTTGATATAGACCATTACAATAATCTAGTCTAGATAAGACCAGTGCAATGACTACTGTCTTCAGAAGGTCAAAAGTAACAAATCTTGCAATTTTCTTTTTATAGTTCGCAGAGCAAGCAAGGAAGATGAAGTAACCTCACTAACTTGATCTTTAAAATTAAGTTTCTCGTCTATCATAACCCTAAGATTCCTGACCTTCTTCACCGGCACTGGAAGAGTACCCATATCATCCGGCTATCATGCAGGGGATCAAAATGACGAGTTATTCTCAAGGAGAATAACCTCAGTCTTTGATCAATTCAGATTGAGACAATTACTGTCCATCCAGATAAGCCTTACTGAGGCTACTATTAGCGCCGACTCTACCTTGTGACCTTGTCTAAAACCGAATTGAGTGTCATTAAACAGATGGTTGTTTTCAATAAAGGTGGCTAACTTCATGTTCATAATCTCTTCCACAGCCTTGGCCGGAAAGGGAAGCCGGAAAATGGGCCTATAGTTGTTGGGATCCAGCACATTTAGATTAGATTTTTTCAACAATGGCAAAACTGATGCAGACTTCCATTGCTTAGGGAAATAGCCTACCTCAAACACAGTGTTAAATATTTTGATTTTAATCAAATGACTAGGCACTGTCAGAGAATCTACCAAGAGGCCAATACTTTGGCAGGATCGCTCAACGCAAGGACAGGCATCAGCTGGCAGACCACGAATGGAGTTTACATCCTGAGGTGGCTCATATTTCTAAACCCACAGTGGCATGCTCTGGTTGGATGTTTTTGCCACCGCAGAGAACGCTCAGTGTCACTATTACTCCATGTTAGAGATTACCCAATGAGGCTCGCTGGGGGATGCATTACGACTGCAGTGGGAGCCAGGGTCATTGTATGCCTTTCCACCGCTACCACCCTTGACCCGATCTCTGAAGAAGATCAGGATGGACCATGCTCCGATTATCCTAATAGCTCCAGAGTCAGCGAGATAACTTTGATACCTTGATGTGTTGTGTCTGAGTATCTGTCCTCTGATCTGTCTCCCTTTTTAGGGAGGAGCTCTTGACTCAGCAGCAGGGCAGAATCCTGCACCCGTACCTCCACAACCAACGCCTCCATGCATGGAGACTAAGCGGCAGCAACTGAGCAGTTCCGACATGCATGCTGACGTGCACAGACAGAATATCGAGTTGTTTTTTTCGAAGTACCATAATATCGAGTTTTAAATATCGAGGTACAAGAATATCGACTGCAAGAATATCGTGGTACGGAATATCGACAGTAAGGTAAGAAATATCGTTTTTAAAATATCGAAGACAGTAATATCGTTTGTAAAAATATCGTTGTTAATAATATTGATATTTATATTAGTGTTCTGTATTTTAGTATGTGTGTTAAAAGTATGTGATGTAATTTTTTTGTATAAGTATAGCTTTTTTTAATGTATGTGTTAAATTTTTAGCAGTCATTAATTTTATGTTTAATTTTTGCGTATTTTAGTTGTGTAGCGGGTTGTGGGTTTATAGGGGAATAGAGTGGGAAGTAATTTAATTATAATAAAGTAATTATTAATTTTTATTTATTAGTATTTATAATTAATTTAGTATTAGTTAATTATTAATTGGTTATTAATTTTTATTAATTAATTGATAATTATATTAATTGTGTTATTTTTTTTAGGAGCGGGTTGTGGGTTTATAGGGGCATCGGGTGGGAAGTAATTTAATTATAATAAAGCAATTATTAATTTTTATTTATTAGTATTTATAAATAATTTATTATTAATTATTAATTGGTTATTAATTTTTATTAATTAATTAATTGATAATTATATTAATTGTGTTATTTATTTTAGAAGGAGGTTGTAGGCTTATCGGGGAATAGGGTGGGAAGTAATATAATTAAAAAAAGTGATTATTAATATTTATTTATTAGTATTTATAATTAATTTATGATTAAATAATTATTAATTGGTTATTAATTTTTATTAATTGATTAATTGATAATTATATTAATTGTGTTATTTTTTTAGGAGCGGGTTGTGGGTTTAGAGGGGAATAGGGTGGGAAGTAATTTAATTATAATAAAGTAATTAGTAATATTTATCTATTAGTATTTATAATTAATTTATTATTAAATAATTATTAATTGGTTATTAATTTTTAATAATTATTTAATTGATAATTATGTTAATAGTGTTATTTTTTTAAGAAGCGGGTTGTAGGTTTATAGGGGAATAGGGTGGGAAGTAATTTCATTAAAATAAAGTAACTAATATTTTTTATTTATTAGTATTTATTTTATATTTCGATTTTATAGTGTTGTTTGTGGTAATTTATTTATTAATAATTATTAATTGTTTGAAAATTATAAATAATTAATTGGTAAATATGTTAATTGTGTCAAATCTGTAGGAGTTGTTTGTGCGTTTATAGGGGAATATGGTGTGAAGTAATTTATTTAAAAATCATTAATAAATATTTTTTTGATTATAATTAATTAATTTTAAAGATAGTTATTTGTTTGTAAAATGTTGTTTTTAAACTTTTATAAATTAATATTTGTAGTAAATTTTTAGTATTTAACATTAAATTATTTTTCTATCTTTTGGAATTTTTTTATATGGTTTTTATTTTTGTGTTATTAACAATTTTTGTATTGTAGTTGCTATTTTGTTTCTTTTTTATTTTTATTTACATTTTTTGGAAATATAAATTTTAACCCTCTGCTATCCAAAACTTTCCCTACTGTTGCACTCACTAGAGTGGGAATAGTAATTTTTACCCGTACGCTATCCAACACTTTCCCTACTGTTACACTCTCTGGAGTGGGAATAGTAATTTTTACACCTCCACTATTCAATACTTTCCCTACTGTTGCACTCACTGAAGTGGGAATAGTAATTTTTACCCCTCCGCTAGCCAACATTTTCCCTACTGTTGCACTCACTGGAGTGGGAATAGTAATTTTTACCCCTACGCTATCCAACACTTTCCCTACTGTTGCACTCTCTGGAGTGGGAATAGTAATTTTTACACCTCCGCTATCCAATACTTTCCCTACTGTACCACTCACTGGAGTGGGAATAGTAATTTTTACCCCTCCGCTATCCAAAACTTTCCCTACTGTTGCACTCACTGGAGTGGGAATAGTCATTTTTACCCCTCCGCTATCCAACACTTTCCCTACTGTTGCACTCTCTGGAGTGGGAATAGTAATTTTTACCCCTACGCTATCCAACACTTTCCCTACTGTTGCACTCACTGGAGTGGGAATAGTAATTTTTACCCCTACACTATCCAATACTTTCCGTACTGTTGCACTCACTGGAGTGGGAATAGTAATTTTTTACCCTTCGCTATCCAACACTTTCCCTACTGTTGCACTCTCTGGAGTGGGAATAGTAATTTTATCCCCTCCGCTATCCAATATTTTTTCTACTGTTTCAGTTAATGTAGTGTAAAATGTATTTTAAAAAGATTAAAAATATTTTACTATTTTAATTTATTATATATATATTTTATTTTTATGTTTATTATATTGGTGTATGTGTATATATATGTATTTATAAATTTTAATATGTTTCTAACAATTTATAATTTATTAAAATAAATATCAATATTATTAAGTAAATATATATATATTTTATATATGAACACCACATCTGACTCCTTCAAACTCGAAACCGGACACCGACACAGGGGGATTTTTGGTAACAGAGTTATTTATTCCAAGATCTTGCTGCGACGCGTTTCGGCAAAAACTACCTTGATCACACAGTGATCACTCCATGTTTTGCGTGCAATAAATTAAAAACAACAGGGTGACCTGGTCACATGACCGGAAGCTTTGCAATGGATATGAAAGACAGACTTTCATGTAGGTACATCGACAAAGTTACTTTCACTTGTCTTTTTGTACATTTATAACGATTCACTAAATAGGTTTATCGATACATTAATAGTACATTCATAAAACAGTATAACAATTAAAAATGTAATTGCTATCTATTTACACAATTGGGTCTTAAAGTGCGCGTGCGTCAGTATATTCCCTTTCATAATTTCAATATCATTTTTCATATATACACACAATTTGATAGGCTAGTGCCTGGGTTCCAATGTTAAAAAACCTTACATCGAAAACACTTCATGGTAGAATTATAAACATTATTCTATCTAGTAGTCCAACATCGACTCCTACAGATACAAAATAAAATAATTACATCACACTTTCATTAAAATCCATGAAGTGCTGTTCATTCTACTAATAGTATTGAAACCAGTTTAGATAAAAAAGGGGAGACATCCAATAACCCAAACATTTCCTACCCAACACAGTGACTAGTGGGAGACATTGTCAGAATTGTAGTGTTCCAAGCCTTTGACCCTCATGCTAAAGTAAAATGCCAGTGTCGATTTTGTATTGATTTGCAGCCTCCGTTTTACCTCCTAAAGGCATTTTCGATTTATCTCACAATCCGAAAGTTCCGGGATCTAAGGGGAGAGTTGAAATGTAATAGTTACTAGTGCCTGAAGCGTGGTTTAAAGCTTTTGGTCTAGAATTGTTATTACCAGTCTCTCAGTGCAAAAATACGCAATAAAGTGCTAGTGCAAGACAGTACCAGGATAGCAATTACGTCAACCAGTATTCCAGTGCTTAGTGCAAGTGCATCATCTACTCAGTTATACTGGTATTCATGAACAGTGCAACTAATATTCCATAATAAAGTGCAAGTGCAACACAGTACTTGAGATATATTCTAAAAGACCAATTTTTTCTTTTTTATCCTTCTTTAAAAACCACAGTTGGAACTTCAGAGAACTTTTTACTTTTTCTACTCCCCAACAAGCCGCAACATTCTCTTCTAATATCAAAGCAAATATCTTCACTCTAGGCTCCATGGGGTTCAATTAGTAACTTGTTATGGTAAGGCTAAATTATACCCATATTCTAAATATTCCTCCCATCTATGTCACTTTTCCCTACTTTCATGTCCGTCTTAACCCAACATGGTCTTGTCACTCTGCTTTAAAATGGTTAAAATCTGAAACTGGATAACTGATTTAACATAAATGAACATACAAATCTTCCTCAACATTTAATCCGTGCGGCGTCTTTGTATTAAATAGCATAATGTACTTAGACTCCAGTTGGCGTAGTTTTCCCTCTCTATCACCTCCTCTTCTCAGTTTGGGGACTTGATCAATTGCAAAATAGGACAAGTCATTTAGATTACCTTTATGCACTTCATTAACCCCTTCGACGCTTATGACGGAGCGGTTCCGTCATAAGCGTCGGTTGCGCTGTGCGCATGACGGAACCGCTCCGTCATGGCCCCGCCCGCTCAATAGAACCCTCAGCACAGCGCGAAATCCGCGCCGCGCTGAAGGGGTTAAGGTGACGCGCTACCACATAGTTTTTATCATTGTTTTTGACAGCCCGTAAATGTTGTAAAATGCGAATATGCACCATGTTAATGGTGCTGCCCACATACATTTTTGGGCATGTGCACTGCAAGATGTAGACAACATATTCGCTCCTACAATTCAGGAAACACCTGATTTTCCATGGGCTGTACATTAGTGGTGACATCACCTGTTTTTCATTACGTCCAATTTTGCAAGCCTTGCATTTAAAACATCTATGAAAGCCTGGGACACTTTTCAACCAACTGTCTACTTTGCTGACTTCAGGGATATTGACTACCAGATCACTTCTCATCGATTTTGCTTTATTAAAAGTGATCATGGGTTTTCGTGCTACAATTTCATTTAGAACCGGGTCTCTTTGGATTAAGTGCCAGTGCCTACACAGACTGTCTCTCACTCTAGACTGGCAGGCACTGTAACCCGTTATCATCCTTATCTGATTCTCTGTGTTTAACTTTTTCACCTTGACCTTCTCAGCATCAGGTTTCAACAGCGTGTGTCTCTCTATTGTGGTGACTTTCGTCCTGGCTTGGTCTAAGATGACATGGTTGTACCCTCTCTGAATAAATCTCTCAGTCAGAGAGTTCTGCGTTTCCGTTAGTGCCAGAGCCTCACTGCAATTGCGTTTCATCCTCAGATGCTCAGCATAAGGAATACTCATTTTGAGCCTCTGAGGATGAAAGCTCCCAGCATGGAGGATCGTATTTCCTGCTGTTGGCTTTCTGAATGTTCTGGTATGGATCACCCCCGCTCAACATATACCTCCAGGTCCAAAAACGACACTGCTGTCTTACTGATGTTATCTGTAAATTTCAGGTTAAGATTATTAGCATTAATGTCTTGTGTAACTCTCTTCGCTGACTCCCAAGACCCATCCCAGATCACAAATAAATCATCGATAAACCGGATCCAGGTTATGATGTTGGTGTCCCATTCTTTGGCATGTTTGACCCTAAGCACCTGCTCCTCCCACCAGCCCATATGCAAATTAGCATAGCTGGGGGCGAAGCAGGTGCCCATCGCTGTTCCTTGTAACTGCTTGTATGTCTCACCCCCAAACATGAAGTAATTATTCATTAGACATAGCCTGCACATTTCTATAAGCATCCCTGAGTGTTGGTAATAGTTAATGGGGCGTGTGTTCAGATAATGCCGAATTGCACGAAGACCATCATCATGTGCTATACTCGTATACAAGCTAGTCACATCCAATGTCATCAGGTGGTAAGTTTTCTTCCAGCTCACATTCGAAATTTTGTTCAAAAAATCCCTGGTGTCCTGAATGTAAGCTGGGAGTGCTCTGACAAATGCCTGCAAGAAAGAATCAAGGTATCTAGAAGTGGGTTCAAACAGGCTCCCTATTGCAGATATTATGGGCCTGCCTGGAGGGGTTTCCCTGTCTTTATGTATTTTCGTGATTAGGTAGAGGACGGGGGTAACCGGGTGCTCTACCTTCATAAATAGATACTCAGATTGTGTTAACATCCCCATCCCTCTCCAACAGGCAAGATCCTTCAAGAATTTAAGTTTCACCTCCACTAGATTACTTTGGGGTACTTTGGAATAACAATGGTAGTCCCGTAGTTGCAATTTGGCCTCTGCATTATATGCATCAAGTGACCAGAGAACCACGTTCCCACCTTTGTCCGATTGTCAGACTACTATATCATTCCTGGACTTTATCTTTTTTATAATCATTTGGTATTTTTTCTCAAATTGGCCGTACTCCTTTGGGAATGTTTTGCTAGAGGTGAGTGCTAAATCTTTAAGATCTTTAATTACCAAGTCTGAGAACATGTCAATTGCATCTCTCGGGGTGTTGGGAGTGAAGGTTGATTTGGGTTTAAATCCTGACGCTTCACTGTCAAAAATATTTAAACCTATTAGGTCCACAGTTTCCCTCACATTAACAGATCTTGGCATTCCCTCTCCTCCCACTCAAGTTGTTGTAAATCACACATTACCTCCATGTCCCCAACTTCTAGATCTCTTGCATCTTGTGTGCCTGGCTCAATCCTCTCCGAAACCTGTCTCCTATTACAGAAGAATTTTCTAAGTTTCAGCTTCCTGATGTATTTGAAAAAATCAATACGGGTCTGTGTATAGTTGAAATTAGTTTGTATGCAAAAAGATAAACCTAATGATAAAATCCGGTTCTCTTCATCTGTTAGCACAAAGTCCGTAAGGTTTATGATGGCATTGCAATCTTCCATCATCGGCGTTGGTATGTCTCCTTTGTTTTTGTACTCTATCTCAATTCCATGGCCATACCGCTGGTTTTTGTCGCCTCCTTTGAAATCTTTTTTCTTTCTCCTTTGAGGATTTGGCCTTGAATTTTGAGTCCGGTCCATGTATAAAAAACCAAACTCCTCAATAACTGAAGGGGGTTCGCACTGTTTTGGGATCCTGCTGTTATGTTCCAATCCCAATTCCACATCCGAGCTCACCACAGAACTTGCCTCTGAGCTTAGGTCCGTGAGTGGCTCCTCATTCCTGGTTGTGTCAGAGCTGGTAGCTTTAGACATTCTCTGCCTCCGAATATTATCGAACCTACGGGCAAAAGTATAGATCTGCCCCCGCTGGTAATCCATCCGATCTCTTTGGAATTTAGTGGCTTTCCGTTCAGTTATTATTTGCTCGTGCTTTTTCAGGCGAATGTACATTTCCGATTCAAATTTCTTTAACACATCCTCCTTTGCCAATTTCTTAAGATCAATCTCAATCTCTTTGATCTCGTCCAATATCTTGTCACGGTCTTTGCTTGCATATTTCACAAGTATTTTCATCATGTTTTGTGACGATAATGCATTGTTCATGTTCCACTCCCGAAGCATTTCAGGGTCTGGGTTCTCGTAGGTGGGGGCTGTGAGGACTCTTAGCCCACGAGGGACTCTCCCCACATCTATGTATTTGCTAAGCGATTTCACTTCCCACCACTTTGACACCTCATTGCGTTTTAGTTTCTCCAATTTGCGCATTAATGTTACAACATTAGTTTCAGTTGGCGCGGGCTGCATTTCTTGACTGTATTCTGATGACGTTTCAGGTCCCTCTTTGAATACTGAGTCCGCCGCCTCCTCTCTCTCTCATCCAGATATCCATTTTCCAGTTATCAATTCAGCACCAGGCGCGATCACCAAAACACATGGCTTAAAAGCCTGGAATAAATTTATTCAACTCGCCTCAATCCCCCGCCGGGACAGCTCCTGGCACCTCTCCCTGTTTTTTGATTCACTAACGTGCCACGCTTTCTGACGTAACGGCTCATGGAGCACTGCGCCTCTTCCGACGCACCGTCCCCCGGGAGACTCTCTCACCTTGCGGGCGACTTCCGTGTACTTTTTAACAGGGGGGCTTCTCGTTATGCCTCACGCATACATTCCAACAACGCTGGATGTCCATAGAAGCTCCAGACCGAGGTTGTGTCGGCGTTGCCGTTTATCCAGCACGTAGCGGCTAAACACGAACACCACATCCGACTCCTTCAAACTCGAAACCGGACACCGACACGGGGGTTTTTTTGTAATAGAGTTATTTATTCCAAGATCTCGCTGCGACGCGTTTCGGCAAAAACTGCCTTGATCACATGTTTAATTTATTTTTGCATTATATGTATTACTTATAATTTTAAACATTTTCCAATAATTCTAACTGTTTTTTTAAATTATATGTATTATTTACTTTGTTTTACATTATTTTTTAAACATTAAAAAACCCGATATTTTTAACAACGATATTTTTTTTCTCAATATTTTTGTATTTACCATTATGTAGCTAGGACTTCGATATTCTGGACAACGATATTTTTGCTTCGATATTTTTGTACCTCGATATTTTCAATGTCGATATTCTGTCAGTGATCCTGCTGACGTGATGGATGGGATTGTTGTGCTAGACACCCCTCTACCTGATCTATTCGGGTCACTAGGCAACATATGTGGCTTTGTGTGGGGACAATCAACTTGATCCTGTACCGGCCAAGTTATCTTCCTTTTCGTCCTTCCTTTGGGCCAGCAATGCTTTGCAGTGGGACGAACTAAAGGTTATATGTGGCCCCTTTCAGTGCTTTTGCATTTATTCCATCAACCATTGTTATTCAAGTCACCAGATTTTATGAGATTTCTCAAGGGACTGACGTAAATGTTCCCACCGACGCCTTTCATTACACCTCAACGAGACCGTAACTTGGTCCATACGTTTTTGATGGGCATGCCTTCTGAGCCCATGCACAGCTGCTCTCTCTAACTGCTCATCATCAAGATGGTGTTTCTTATCCAATAACTTCTGCGCACCATGCCAGTGAACTGCAGGCTCCATTGGAGCAATCGCGGTACACCACCTTCTTCTTTGGCAAATTGGTGCTCAGGACTCGTGCTTAATTTCTGCTAAAATTGACCTTCCATATGGGTCAGTTCATCACTCTACTTGCCTTTTTCTCTCTGCCATAACATTCCATGGATGAAGAGAGGCTTCATCGGCTAGACGCAAACAGCGTACCAGAGAGTACCAAGTTGATGACCATTTTGTTATGTGGTTCACCGGTGCCAAGAAGGGAAAGGCAGTGCCGAAACTAACGCTGTTTAATTTATATGACAGCTTGTCTTATATTCATTAGGTTGACACTTTATTCCATTATCAATCCATCATACAAAGCTTAAAAGCCCCAATAAATATTCATGGCCCTGCCCATGGGTGGACATTTTTGGGGGCTGTGAACTTTTGAATGATGGCTTTATAATGGAATAAAGTGTCAACTTGATGAATATTTGACAAGCTGTCATATGAACTTTCCTCTAAGAATTGAGAATCCCTTGCGCATAGGGTGCTATGCGGCGAGAGACACAAATCCAGACCAGATCGAGTGCAGGAGTTACTTCACGATTGGCCACAGGCAGAAGTGGCCAACACACACCAGCATGCAAAATTGTTTGAAGACTATTTATTCGTTCACCAGTCTAATTTGTTAGGGTGTGCAGTTACACAGTGAACGTACTTTTATTTTGACCTTCCACATGAGCAAAGGCTGCTTTGATGGAGTTGGCAAGCGGTATTTAATACTACTGGAGATGTGGGCTGCAGAACATTTTACTGGCAGAAAAATTCCAGCAGGAAAAATCACTGTGGGAAAAGCATGCATTGTAGCCCAGACCCCTTCCATGTCTCCTACCCAAACCTCAGACAAGGCACAGGGGGAACATTACATGAACCCTCCTGCCACTCAAAATTCTCTACTCTTTCTTTCACCACCTCAATCCACCTCCAACTTACAACACACTTTTACCACAGCCCTGTGCACACTTTTACCGCATCCTCAGAGCAGGTGGTAAATGCGTGCCGTAAACCCCCACAGAAAAGGGAATACCATGTGGAATAACACCTGTTAAATCCGGGTCCGCATAGTAATCCCCCATTCCTTGGGGTTTAAATCATAGCTTCATGGTACTGGAAAGCTGTTATCACAAGTATTGATAGTTACTGGTGTGGAGTGTGCAGCCTGCCAGTACCGTACACCTTGTAATCAGGGCTACGGTGGATTACTTAAAGTGCCTGGGGAGGGATTCACAAAGATGAAAGGCCCAGTTATCACATCCCACCACATATACAAATACAAAGAATGGGTTCTTCACCACACTTTTAACTCCAAGAGCCTGTTCGCGTTCCTGATTCCAGGTAATTGTTGCCTTAATCAAAGTGTATTGTGGATGTTGTAGGCCCCGTTGCATTGTGAAGCTGATATGGTCTTTTTCTTCCACAGAGGCTGCTTTTCATCTCTGTGCAATTTCTTAATACCCTTATTCTATGTCGCTCAAACTGTATATACACATACCACTCCACAGATAGTAGGTATTGGCTTGTGCGGTCGCTTTAGTCCTCACGCTTCTCTCCTACACCCATGAGTTAGCACAGCTACACACCTGTTTATGTCACAGTTCAGTCTCAGCCATATCCACACAAATGCTTCAAATATAGACCAGACTGCACTCTCTCACACATACACACACACCTCTCCATCCATTAGAACAGAATGCTTAAGCAACCTATCACTCGTTTTCTCTTTAAATTCACACAGATGCATAGCTACGAAACATATTAAGAGCATAACGCTAGTCCTGACTCATGACATCAAAAATCTCCCCATATATAAGCTGCATGACAAACACGCACTGTTCCATCTCCACGAAATAGCGTGCTACCCCTTCACAAATGTGCCTTGGCGCCTCGTTATAAGTTCAGTGGAGGCAGCTTAGGCACAACCAGCTGAGGTCAGGCGGAGAGAAACAGCGCTGTAACCTATCCACCTTTATATGTAAAATAAAATGTATAATTTTGCAGTCAGCAAAACACAAACTTGTATGCGCGCACACCCACATCAGACTTCACAGCAGCACATAAATACCAACAACTTACACATTAAAGGTCTTGTAAACCTACTATGACAGCTTTTATTTTAAATTCCATTTTGCAGGCCTCTAATTCCTCGGCGGCTCTTTTCCAGGCACTTTCCAATCTCACCAATCTGCCCTGTGCCAAAATGACAGTCCCCCTCCAAAGTGTTTGCGACAGTTTGGCCTCTTGTTTTCTATGAGAAGCTCAAGACCATTCATGATTGTATTGTCCAGCATTCGGTTACATGCTCTCATGCAGCATGATTACAAGTCTACATCTTTTTTGTCAATCAGTCACTGTCCCTTGTGGATGGAAGAAATAGATTGTCAACGTTCTCTTATAGAAGTCAGACTTGGACCCAGGGATAAAAGCTAACTGTAGGCTCATCTTTCTTTTACCAGCAGTCACTAAAGTGGTGAAAAGTTCTGGCTCAGCAGCTTTCTAAGTATCTTAAAGAGCAACAGTTACTAGGAGCTAGTTGGATGAGTTTCAGGCCTGGTTTAGGCACTGAGACAACCTATATGATTGTATTGAAGGAAGTCAGACAAGATTTATAATGATTGAATTGCCTCATCCTGTTGTTGCAGTTGTGTTGTGCTGTCACTTCCAAATGAGGATCTTGAAAATGTGCCACTTGAAAACTTGTATTGTTAATGCTACCATAATTTCTACATTGGACTATGCTAGTTATTGCTTTGTTGACCTTCATGAAGCAACCATTTACATGCTTCAAGGTGTCCAGAATACGGCAGTGTGATTAGTCATGAATTTCAGGAGATTTGATAGGTTCTCAGAGGCTCGTAAGCTGCACAGGTTGCTAGTTTCTAGAATGAACCATTATAATGTGCTCAGCTTTGACTACATAGCCTTTTATGAAACAGGCCCCTTGCTTCTTGTGTGTTTCCTTCCAAATCTAAGTTACCCCTTCAATTTGGCTCTTCCCTCCTGCAATCTGTCCCCGATTTATAAAGGCTTGGCGGTGGGGGGAGATGTTCCTTCTCTTTTGTTGCTTCCTCTGTTTAGAATGCACTCTGTCTTGGTCTGCACTAAATAAAAGGCCATTCTATGTTTAGGAATACTCTTAAAAGCATCTATTTTATTTATTATCTTCATATCTTTCCTGATGTTGTTAATCAGTTCAGCATTTCAGCTTTTATCAAACTTTATAAGTAGCAACTCAAACGTTGCATGTATAGTACTTCAATATATTTAGTAGGTGCCCCCAAGCACTAAATATAGGGCCAGTGACAATTTGAGAAGAAATCAAACAGAAATGATGGTGACGGAGCACTGTCACCTGAGGAAAAGCTCAGTGTATGACACATAACGTATGGGTAGACAGAGATATCTCAGCTATGTGAAGCCTGAACATATAATTTATGCTTAACCAGAGGTATGCCTCTGCAGCCTAAAGTAAACACCTCCATCATCAGTGTCTGTGAGAACATTGTAAGACAAATATAGAATTAGCTTTAAGGTATGTCTTGTGTTTTTTTTTCCCAGGATGGTGTCTAAGCAAAGGCAGTAGACCCGCACTCAGCATTACATAGCTGTGTCCTGCCTCTTCAAAGAGGCATAGTTTAAAAACAAAATACTTGAGAACCCTTAGTCTGGCCACCTTCAAGATTGTAAATAGCGGGGGGCGTGGCCAAGATGGTGACCCGAAAGGACGTGCTCCCGGGTCTCTCCGCTCCCGCCCGGCAAATAGCTGCGGAAAGGGGGCCACTGGGGACTGCGACCCCCCCGGCGGGACACCCTACAGGGAGTGGAGGCCATCGGAGTGCAAACGCTGAACACGGCGAGCACCGGGAGGCGATCACTGGGAAGTGCGCTCGGTGACGTATCGCAGCCGGCCTGCCGGCGCTGAAAAGAGGCTGGCGCAGTGACTAAAGAGCGCCGCTCCAGAGATCCCTGAAGGCCTATGAGCGGGCGAGGCAGGCAGGCAGGCGCAGCAGACGAGGCCAGGTCGGAGTGAGGCGGCATTTGGGGGCAGCGGCTCGCCGACTCGCACCGCTGGGGAGAGCAGACACACCCTCGGCGGCCTACGCACGGGCCCAGGCAAAGATCGGCTTGCAGGCTCGACGGGATTGCAGCCTGTGGCCTCCTTCAGCAGACAGCCGTGTGGGGCTGGGGTCGCTGGCCCACTTGTGGTCCCCGTGCAGGGCAGGAGCCCCGGAGGAGCTTGTGAGGGACAGAGCCCATACCCCGCAACAGCGGCACGCCAGCAGGGAGTCCATCCCTTCAGCGGCTCACAACGTGGCAGTGAGCAGGGGCAGAGAGGCCCCCTGGAGAAAACTAATTCCGGCGGAGTTGGCGAAGGCTCCGACAGTCCCAAATGGGAGCCCAGCAAACTGGTGAGTCCACGGCGACGCCGTCAAGGCGCACGGAGGAGCGGACAGGCGCAAATACGGGGGTGCGGGGTGGCGGTGACGCGGAGGCAGAGGCCACATTTGCAGCCTGGGACTTGGCCTGGAGGCCCTGCGCCCCACCACTCCTCCTGCTCAAGGGAAAACTCATCGCCCCGACCAAGCAAGGGCGGAAGACCGCTTTGCCCAGCTGCGGACAACTCCTAAAGGGCGAACTCACTCGGAGGGTGTTGCGGGGCCCTGGGATCGTGGTTTGACCCCCCAGGCGAACACCGAGAACCTCGTAGGGGCGCCTCCAGTGCAGGGAAAAGACTCGGACAGCACCGCCGACCTGAGATCAGGAGGCATATCAGAGGGAGCCCCAGGCCAACAGAGGAAGGAGTGTGTAAAGAAATGGTCCCCCAGGCCAGCTGGGTATTCCCCTGCCCTCCTGGCCCTACTGTAAGATGCTACAGCGCTTACCTCGGCCTGTAAGAAACAGCACCCTGCAATGGCCACCAACAAGGGACGAAAGGCCAGATCAGTGAAGGACATGTTGCTTAAACCGTCTAACCCGCAGCCTGACGGCCAGACCCCTTCGAAGACCACAGAAGAGGGAGCAGACGGAGCGGAGGCCCCAGTCAGCTGATCCTTCCTCGAATCGCTCTTCTCCTCCCTTCGTGAGGACCTGTCAGCCATGAGGCGAGACCTCTCAGCTGACTTGCGGGAGGTACGACGAGAGGTAGACTCCCTGGGGGAGAGGGTCAACACCTTGGAGGAACGCGAAGCTGGGCGAGATGAGGAATTAGAGAGTCTTCAGCAAGCAGTCATCTGGCTACAGGAGCAGAACCTTGACCTCCAGGCCCACGCGTAGGACTTTGGAAAACAGGTCCTATGCAATAAAATCCCCATCAGAGGCATTGCGCATGGAACGGAGGATACAAACATCGAGGCCTTGTTGACCGACCTCTTCCGTTCATTCCTGGGCGAGGTGCAGGACTTCCCTATCAAGCTTGACCGCACTCATAGGGTGGGGCCTCGGAGGACCGCCCCAGCCCCCGGCAGATATTCTGACCTGTGTGCATGATTTTCAGCTTAAGGAACGCATACTCTGAGCGGCGGGGGATGATCCCGCTTTCCAGTGCAAAGGCCAGAAGCCCACACTGTACCAAGACTTAGCTGGATCCACGCTAGTGAAGCATAAAGCATTCAGGCCTATAACCGCACACTTGCGAGCAGCTGGCATCTCATATTTGTGGGGACACCCCTTCCGGCTGATTTTCACCTTCAAAGGGGAGCTCTGGCAAATACGCTCATTATCTGCGGCCAATAAGCTACTGGACATCGACGCACCTGCGACGGACAAGCCGCAACAGGGCAAACTGAGCAGAAGTCGCCGGAGCGGTCATGGATGGACCACTGTCAGGCCCCCAACTCAGGCGTTGCGCCCTTACCCGGACACTATGGCCAAAGAACGACAGGCGTTCCTGGCATCCCTGGTCAGGGCCCGGAGCAGATGGCGGGCATTTTGCCGACCCTCATCCCTGCCTTCTGAGATGCTTTAATGCAAGCACGGGCTGCCTTTTAGAGGAGGGGGAGACACCGGCCACTGGTACACCTTAATCTACTTCCCAGGAGTCGGAAGCTCCGGACATTTGTTTGCCACACAATTACTTTCTTTACCTGCATAGTTTTTCTAGTTGGGTTTTTTTTTCTTTCCTGATCTCCTTCCCAGGCCCACCACACGCCTAGCCTCACGCGCAAAATGCTGTACTTCCACTGGTACCACTTCTCGGCACACTGGGGATGTCCAAAGGCAGGGGCCCATAGCACACACTGGCACCTCTCTTAGCCTCCCACCCCGGGCTTGGCCCACATGTTAGCAAACATTAAAATTCTTACACTAAACATGAAGGGATTAAACAACCCAATCAAAAGAAGAGCTATTCTATCTTATCTTGTGCACTCGGGCGCACATATATGTCTACTTCAGGAGACGCATCTCCTATCTAGAGTTTCACATAGGCTCCGATCAAAGGCTTTCCCACGTCAATATTTCTCCTCACACCCAACCAAAATGGCCGAAGTCGCCATCCTTATCTCCCGCACTTTCAGAGGAACGGCGGGAGCAAAAATATCTGAAATTAAGGGGCGGCTTCTGGCCATCTCAGTGTCCATTAACACATACACTCTCACACAATCAACCAATCAGGGAATTGTAAGCGCGCTACTCACCCGTGAGGGTCTCAAGGCGCTGAGGGGGGTCCGCAGATCTGTTTAGCCGAAGAGCCAGGTCTTGAGGGTCTTCCTGAAGGTGTTCAGGGAGGGGCGCGTCTGATGTCTGCCGGTAGCTCGTTCCAGGTCTTGGCTGCAATGTGAGAGAAGGATCTTCCGCCTGCTCTGGCTCTGTGGATGCGCGGGTTTCGGCCAGTGCGAGGTTGGAAGATCGGAGGTTTCTTTTGGGTACGTGGAAGTTGATTCTGTCGTTGAGGTATTTGGGTCCGTTGTTGTGTAGGCATTTGTAGGCGTGAGTGAGGATTTTGAAAGTGACTCTTTTCTCCACGGGGAGCCAGTGGAGACTTCGTAGGTGTTGGCTGATGTGTTCGTGTCGGGGGATGCCGAGGACGAGTCTGGCGGCGGTGTTCTGTACTGTCTGGAGTTTGCGGAGTAGGGACTTGTTGATGCCGGCGTAGAGTGCGTTTCCATAGTCCAGTCTGCTGGTGATGAGTGCGTGGGTGACTGGCTTCCTTGACTCAGGGGGGATCCACTTGAAGGTCTTGCGGAGGATGCGGAGGGTGTTGAAGCAGCTGGAGGTGACGGCGTTGACCTGTCGGTTCATGGAGAGTGATGAGTCGAGTACGATGCCGAGGTTCTTGGCGTGGTCTGAGGGGGTAGGTGGGCTTCCGAGGGCGGTCGGCCACCAGGTGCTGTCCCATGCAGATGGGGTGGTACCGAGGACGAGGACTTCTGTCTTCTCGGCGTTGAGCTTCAGGCAGCTGTTGGTCATCCAGACTGCGACGTCTTGCATTCCTTTCTGGAAGTTGAGTTTGGCAGTGGTGGGGTCTTTGGTGAGGGAGAGGATGAGCTGGGTGTCGTCGGCGTAGGATACGATGTTGAGGCCGTGTTGTCGGACGATGGCTGCGAGGGGGCCATGTAAATGTTGAAGAGGGTGGGGCTCAGTGATGAACCCTGTGGGACTCCGCAGGTGATTTTCGTGGGGTCGGAGAGGAAGGGTGGGAGTCTGATCCTTTGGCTTCTTCCGGTGAGGAATGATCGGATCCAGTCCAGGGCTGTTCCTTGTATGCCTGCGTCGTGTAGTCTGACGACTAGTGTGCGATGGGAGACGGTGTCGAAGGCCGCTGATAGGTCGAGTAGGATGAGGGCTGCGGAGTGGCCTTGGTCCAGGAGGGTGCGGATGTCGTCTGTGGCGGCGAGTAGGGCGGTCTCTGTGCTGTGGTTGCTTCGGAATCCGGATTGGGACGGGTCGAGGACGGCGTTTTCTTCAATGAATCGTGTCAGTTTCCTGTTGACTGTTTTCTCTGCAACTTTGGCTGCGAAGGGGAGGAGCGAGATGGGCCGATAGTTCTTGAGGTCGGTGGGGTCAGCTGTGGGCTTCTTGAGCAGGGGTCTGACTTCTGCGCGCTTCCAGTCGTCTGGGAATGTGCCCGTTTTGAAGGTGGTGTTGATGGTGCGTTGTAGTTCGGGTGCGATGGCGGCCACGGCTCCGTAGTAGATGTGAGGGGGGCAGGGGTCGGTGGGGGCCCCCGAGTGGATGCTTTTCATGGTCGAGGCGGTGTCTTCGGCCGTGATCGGTGTCCAGTTGGAGATGGTGGGCTGGCTGGTGTTTCAGGGGGGCGGGGGGCCGTCTGTGGCGCCTGGTGGATAGTCGATGACATTGTCGTAGAGGTTTTTGATCTTGAGGTGGAAATAGGTTCCAAGCTTGTCGCAGAGGTCTTGGGATGGGGTGATGTCTGTGGCTTCGCTGCGTGGGTTGGTGAATTCTTGAATGACACTGAAAAGTTCCTTGGAGTTGGTGGAGTTGGCCAGGATTTTGTTGTGGATGAAGTTCCTTTTGGTGGCTCTGATCTGGTTGTGGTAGTCCGTCATGGCGTCCTTGTAGGTGGTGTGGTTTTCGGTTGTCTTGGTGTTTCTCCAGTTCTTCTCCAGGCGTCTGCAGGTGCGTCTGGCTTCTTGGAGAGCGGTTGTGAACCAGGCGGCTTTCCTGGGGCGTTGTCTGTCGGGGTTGTGTAGCGGGGCGAGCTCATCTGCGCAGTTGGAGATCCAGGTGTGGAGTTCTCTGGCTGCGTCGTTTGCGTCGGGTGCCCAGGTGTGGTTGTCTCGGTTGAGGGTGGAGTTAAGTTGCTCGTCGGTAACCTTGCTCCAGTTCCTTCGTGGTGGGCGTGGGGCTGGTTTGGGTGCCTTGTGTTTGTTGAGCCTCCATATACGCGCCCAATGAAGGTCAAGAGGCATTTCTCCGCAGAGCAGTGATGGGCTTGACGACCTCTCCAGACAAGCAGATTCTAGTGGGGGGTGAGATAAATATGGTGTTTGACAATCAGCTAGACCGTTCAGCTCAACGGCAGGGACACACAGGGGCCCTCTCCAGGAGTGGGAGGGAATGGCTGCAGGATCTGGGGATGGTTGATATCTGGCGCTCCCTACACCCTCACACTACAGACTATACATTCTACTATCATGCACATAAAACCTATGCCAGAATGGACTACTTCATTGGGTCCCAATCCCTGCTCCCCTTGACGCTCACTTCGGACATTGAACCCCGAACACTCTCAGACCACGCCGCATTGACTCTGACACTAGCAATACCTCCCGCAGACAGACCACCATACTCCTGGCGGCTGCGCGACACGCTCGGCAGTAGTGCAACGTTTAACCAAGACATTGGAGGAGTTCCTGGCTTTCAATGATACCCCAGATATCCCAATTGCTTCCCTATGGGAAACACGCAAGCTGGTGGCGAGAGGGGACCTCATTGCTACGTCCTCGGCGGATAACAAGATCCGCAAAGACAAAAGGGAAGACCTCTCCAAACAAATGGAGGAGCTAGAACGTATTCACAAGGGGACAGGGGCGCCCCGGGTGTGGCGGCAATTGGAGGCAGTGCACTCGCAGCTGGCTGGCCTTGACCTGGACAAGGCCGAGTATGCCGCCTTACGACTGAAGCACTGCTTTTATACTGGTGGGATAGGTGTGGGTGCCTGCTGGCCCATAAATTGCGCGCTCCAAGCCAAACGGCCACTGTCCACATGGTTCGGGACGCGGACGGTTCCGAGTGCACACGGTACGCAGATATCTCCCGCGCGTTCCAAGATTTTTACGCTAAACTGTATACAGCGCAACACCTTTCAGAGCAGGTCACTCTAAAATATTTGTAAGGGATAACTCATTCACAGCTGACCCCAGGATCAGGCCTCCAGTCTAGACAGCCCAATCCGCAATGAGGAGGTGATCTGAGCCATTGCCCGACTCAAACACCTTAAATCCCCGGGTCCCGACGGGTTTACCGCTATTTTCTATAAAACCTTCTGCACTATCCTAACGCCTATTTTGACCAGACTCTTCAATGCTATAGGGGACACCTCTGATATCCCACCTACAATGCTCCTCGCCTCGGTTATTGTGCTTCCCAAACCAGGTAAGGATAGTCGGCATTGTGCCTCCTACTGACCAATATCCCTTCTGAACATAGACTTAAAGCTTTTCACAGGGATTCTGGCAACTAGGCTGGGGCCACTGATGCTGGGTTTGGTGGATCCGGACCAGGCAGGGTTTGTGGCGACTAGGCAATGCGGGGACAATACGCGGAGACTACTTCACCTCACCTCATTGACAAAGCTCACCACCAAAGGGTTGAGGGGGTAGTGTTGTCGGTCGATGTTGAAAAAGCATTTGACAGGGTGCATTGGGCGTGGAGGCCATTCTGGTGCAGTTTGGAGTGGGGGATCGCTTTTGCAATGGGTACTTAGTAGCTATAGTCGCCCTGCGGCTACGGTTCGAGTGAATGGATATACATCGGATCCTTTCCCGATAGCACGTGGCACAAGGCAGGGGTGCCCGCTCTCTCCACTGCTGTTCGCTCTGTACATGGAGCCCTTGGCCCAGAGAGTGCAGGAGAATCCTCTGATCTCCTGGGTCTGGTTCGGGGGGGAACACCACACCATACGTTTATACGTGGATGACGTAATTGCCACGCTTTAGGACCCCCAGACCTCAATCCGTGGCTTTCCCTGAAGAACTGGAGAGCTTTGCAGAGGCTTTGGGCTTCCGGGTCAACGTTTCCAAGTCACAAGCCTTGGGGATTTCTCTACAGCCCTCCACCAAGGATGCCCTTAGACAGATATGCCCGATTCAATGGGAGCTGGAATTGATTCCGTATCGGGGCATAAGGTTGGCAACTTCAATCCAAGCCACAGTCACCCTAAACTATAACCACCTCCTGTCGCAGACTCTACAAGACCTTTGGCCTCTTGTGGCTGGGTCACGTGGTGGCACTTAAAATGAATATGCTCCCGAAAATATTATACCTTTTCCAGACGCTTCCTGTAGAGCCCCCTCCCGGCATCTTGAAATCGCTTCAACAAGAATTCCTCTCTTTCGTTTAGGCAGATAAAAAACCTAGGATGAACAGGGACCTGAGCTACGGACCCCAGGGGAGGGCGGCCTTGGCATCCCCAATATTGACTGCTACTACCGGGCTACTCAGGTGCGGGTCCTGCTGGAATGGTCCCGTAGCGAATCAGAAAAGCATTGGCTATTCATGGAAAGAGCCATAGCTGGCCAGTCCTTGTGGAAAATCCCCTTTCTCCATAAATCTAGGCGCCCTGCAGGGCTATACAAATCACCGGTCACGCATGCAACTCTAAGGGCTTGGGACATGTCCGCTGTACGATACGGCCTTACTTCCTTCCCATCGCCCCTTACACCTATAACTAACAACCCCGACTTCACACCGGGCCTTGACCTGGTGGCCTTCAAGCACTGGGATAGAGGGGGGTGCAGATCGATTGGCCATCTCTTTGACGCGGAGGGCCCTTTGACTTTTGAGGACCCTTGCGTCGCTCTCGCGCTACCGGAGACTGAGCGCTATCACTTTCAGCAGATACGCCACTGGATCCTGCATCTCTCGGTACACCCGGGGGCGCATAGACCACTTACCTCGTACGAGAAGTGGCTACACACTAAGCTAACAGGCAGGCGTCTTATCACGGAGCTTTATCATTTCGTGTGGCCCCCGGAACAGTCGGTCAAATTCGCAGGGCAGAAGCGCTGGGAGGCGGAACTGGGGCGCACGCTGTCACAGGAGGAATGGGGGGACATTTTTTACTGGGCACGACATACAGAACGAAATGTCTCCGGCATAGAAACAGCGACCAAGATTGCGTCATATTGGTATCTCACTCCCCCCCAGACTGCATAGGAGCAACCCCAGCCGCACTTCAGGCTGTTGGAGAAACTGTGGGACAGATGGCACGCTGACACACTTGTTATGGGACTGCCCTGCGCTCACTTCATACTGGGAACAGATCCTCAATGAAATAGATAAGCATTTTGATACACAAATACTGCGTTTCCCAGCATTTGTCCTTCTGGGTTTGCCCAACGCGCTTACATTCCCCCTCAGATTGCGCGGAGGCAGACAAATGGGGATTGCTTTAGGCGCAAAACATACTGTCTCACTGGGGCACGGACCGGATCCCCACGTTCCAAGGGTGGCTGCATAGGCTATGGCATGTATTGGGCATGGAGCGTATATCCCTTTCGCTCCGGGAGGACGGAACTGTGGCACCCATTCCTAGCTTTGTTGAGCCCAGAAATGCGGGGCTTACCTGCCCCAGATATCTGCTCCTTCTGCGCCTCACTACGCTACTGCAAGATACGGCCAAACCTCTATTAACAGGTCACATACCCCGGTAACTCTGATTTTTTCCTTCTATTTCCACATCGGACGGGCCCAGGGGAGGATCACACTCTGGGAGTTGGGGGGAAGGGACTTCGGGGGTTGGGGGGTCTCGGGAGGGAGGTGGGAGAAGGTGGGGGGAGAGGGGGAGTTGGGGTTTTGCTTTTGTCTCAGGCTTTACGTTTTCGAATGACTTGCTTGACTCTCCACTGACGGCAATGTATTGTTTGTTGCATACATGTTCTATATCAATAAAAAGATTTAAACAGAAGATTGTAAATAGCTGCTAAGCCAGTGTCTATCAAAAGCAGCATAACTCTGATATTATGTACAATAGGCGACCAATGGAAAAGCACTGCCCAATGAAAACACTACTTTGTGCACTATTTGTTCCAGTGTCACAATGACAAACTGGTGACCATGTTGTCAGCCTGGCGTGACTCTTGTGCCCCATTCAAGGTTGTCTCTTTCTCTTCCTGGGCCAGGCTAACTGCTATAATTAGTATAAACATTTAAGAACAACCAGTATAGAGAATATGGTCATCCTTTTAAAAGGAATTTTAGAGAGATCCTTAACAAAAGTTGCATTTTATAATGCCTACTGTCCCTGCAGTATTTGAAAACATCATTGATACCTTAGTGGATCTGGAGCCTATGTGCTGCAGGCTCCAGAATTGAAATAAAGGTGGATGTTATTATAACATACGGCATCTGCCACACATTCTATGTGTTTTGTAACTTGAAGGAATGCTTGCATTGTTTGCATAATTAGAACAGCATTTATAGCAAAGTTATTTCAAGACAGCTATCTTTTTGGCAGTTCTATAGGCCTGATGGACCTAGCTCCATCATTTTATTTCAGACCTGCTCAATGTAGAGTGGTAACTGTAGTGTTGTGTAAGCATGTAATGACGGAACCTTTGTGGCTCCTGATGTACTTCGTAGAACTGTGACGTAAGTGTTAGAGCATAGTGAATTGAATGCAGGGCTAGAATGCTGAGTTCGCATTTACATGCAGAAAAATAAAGACATGTTATACTGAGCTCTGTTTGTAGCATAGTCATTGGCGAGTACCTGGGCTGGTGAGGACAATACAACTGGTGATGAGATAGGGGATAAGTAACCCAAAGATCAACAGTACTCTCACAGAGTGTTTGCTGTGGTCCAGCAGACTGCTTGTGCATGACATGTGTGCCGTCGTCGAAGAGCAGAATCTACATTTGGTGTATGTGGAATCAAAGCGCAGAACCAGTTCCGTGAAAAGCATTGGACACTAATGAAAGCTTCACAGAAAAGTCTACACATCGGTGGCTGAGAACCTTCTGAGAAGGCCACGCAAAGAGGTACTGTGCTACTATGCAATTCAAACACATACATTGATATGGAATGACAACGCTAGAGGCGAATCCAACCAGGTTGTGAAAGAGCAGCAAAGTGCAAGATAACACTGTGAACAGAAGCGTTGCGAGGCAGAGATCAACCAGGTGTCAGACAACACAAAGAAATGCTGAAAGGCAAAGTAATACAAGAAACGGTCATCTGCTTACCAGTTCTGAGTAAAGAGAGTCATCCAGTCACAGCGCTGGAGGGAGTGACCCCAGAGAAAGCACCCGGGTTGTGCTTGCAGAGCTGTCCATATCTGAAGTAACTCCCCAACAAAGTTGCCGAGTGGGGCTCAGAACAATCCAAAGGTTTCCAAAGTGCAGAGACCGAGAGCAGAGATTGGAATTAAGACTGTTTGCTTCTTCAATGCAGACTAAAAACGGGGTCCTGTTTCCTGGTCTTATCAAAGATGATCGAGAGGCCAGCACGTCACATGGCCTCAGAGATGGTTTGCATGGACAAGATCATCAAGCAGTGGTGGAGAGAACTATTCTCTCCACATCAGTAAGTTCCACCAATGGTTACAATGGCGCTGCCTTCTTCAAACCACTACCGCCAATCGATACCGCCAAAAAGTTGAATATTGGCGACGGGTAGACTGCTAGGATAGAGATATTTGATGATTTCATTGATGCGATTGAAGAAGGAGATAACAAGAAAATTATCAAGTACCTTAAGAATCTTGCTGGTGAAGGCGTGAAAGAAGTCAAAGAAAATGCAATGAGCTGCCGAAATTACATACAGTCAAATCAAAGCAACCTTAAATCTCAAGTTCAATCCAATACCAAATGTAGATTACAAAAGATACATTTCCAGTCAAGAATGACAGAAAGTTGGTGAAACCATCGACAAATTTGGTGAGAGACTGGATACTCTCATCAAGCACTGTAAATTCAATTAATTTAATGATGAGGAAGCTATATGCCTCAGAGTGATTGATGGATGGATGCTTGTCAGATTTGTTCAGATGACGAATGCTGGGAGAAACTTTTAGTCTTGAGCGAGTTCTCATGGCTGCCAGAGCTGAAGAGCGTGCAGATCGAAAAGCTGCTTACATGGAGGCTGGAGGTGACCAGAGTGAGTCAGTCATGAATGTAAGAAATTAGCCAAACCACAGGGCAGAGGGACACAGAGAGAATTCTCCACAGAAAAAGAAGTTGTGCTTCAAGTGTGGATTTTCGTTTCCACATGAAGGTAGATGTCCCACCATTGGGCAGATCTGCAAAGGCTGTGGAAAGGAGAACCATTTTGTGACGGTGTGGAAGCTGAAAGAAAAAGAAGGAGCATCACAGCGAAAAGACAAAATGGCCGCCCGAACGTTCCATAGGCGACGTTCAACGCACGGCCATAAGGCCAAGTGACCACATCAGCTGAGGCAAACTGACACCAAACGAAGTCAATCAACATCTAAATCTTCATCAAATAGTTCTTCTGTGTCAATATCAAGTGAAAGTGTAAAAGATGGGTGTGCCATGTCGATGTGCACCTCAGAGAAGCATGCGCATGTTGGACTGGCCATTTGTGAGGAAAAACATCGGTCCAAGAGAAACTGACATGACAAAGCACCAGTCATTCAAACATTGTCTGAAGATCACACTAAAGGTCAATTGTTGTTCAATACCTTTCATTTTTGATGATGGTGCAGCAATAAATATGCAGAGGAAAAATATAATGAACTGGCTCCAGTGCCCCAACTTGCGACATTGAAAACTAAAGGGTATACGTGGGATGCATCAACACCACCAAAACGTCAAGGGTCGTTTGTGTGTAGGATGTAGAATAAGAAAACAAAAGTACAAGCGCCTATTCATGTACTTCAAGGTACGGCGTTAAGCGCCTGTTTACTCAGCTTCAGCACAGCCGTTGATATAGGACTGTTATCAGTGAACTATAACATGAATGCTCATCACGAAATGGTAAGTCAGTTCCCTTTGTTGTTTCATGGGTTGGGAAAACTCAAGACTATGAAAGTCCAATTATACATTAATGAGGACGTACGTCCTATTGCTCAAAGACACAGATGAATTGCCTTTCACTTACAGGAAGCTGTTGAAAAGAAACTTGAATCTTTACTCAAGTCCGATATCATTGAGCTTTCTCCTATAGTGGTAGTACCCAAAAAGGACAGTGAAGGAGCTGTATGCATCTGTGTGGATATGCGTCAAGCGAACAGAGTCATTGAAAGAGAATGACGTCCAGGTCTGCACATTGCCGACATGATAACACAATAGGATGGTGCGAAGGTATTCCCTTGCCTGGATCTGAATAAAGGATATCATCAGTTGGAACTCGAGGAGAAGTGCAGGTACATTACAACCTTTTCTACACGTTGGTCTGTTCCATTACAAGAAACTGAGTTTTGGTGTGTCATCAGCTGCAGAGCTATTCCAAGATGTCATTTGACGTATCATATAGCCGGTCATGAATGCTTTCAATTACAGTGATGACATATTGGTTTTTGGAGCTACACAGAAGGAGCATGCCAAAGCCCTCATTCAAGTGTGTCAGTTGCTCACTGATGCCAGTTTAACTTTGAATGCCGAGAGATATGAGTTCCGTAAGACAAAGTTAAGATTCTTTACCCATATCTTTTCTGATGGGGGCATGACACCTGATTCAGCTATGGTGCAAGCGTTGTTAACTGCAAGTCCCCCACATGATGTTTCCATGTTACGTTCATTCCTTAGCATGGCCAGCTATTTCTCTAGATACATACAAGACTTTGCCACTGTCAGTGCGCCATTAAGAGACTTGACTAAAAAGAATGTTTCTTTCTTTTGGTCACATGAATGCGAGCAGAGCTTCCGGAAGATCAAGCAAGCTTTTGAGAACGCTCCTGAAATGTCATATTTTGATCCAAAGCTTCATACTGAGGTTGTTGTGGACACTAGCTTTGTCGGTTTGGGCGCCATCATGACACAGCACAGCAAACACCCAAATGTTTAAAGACATATTGTGTTGTACGCCAGCGAAGTTTGTCCCAAACTGAAAGTGTTTACTCACAAACTGAGAAAGAGAGCTTGGTAGTGGTGTGGGCTTGTGAACATTTCCACTTATTTTTGTATGGGAAGTCATTTATGCTTGTGACCAATCATCAAGCATTACTGACTATCTTTGGAAATCCAAAAGCAAAAATGCCTCCTCGCATTGAACTTTGGGGTGTGCGATTGCAAAAGTACAACTACACAATCGTGCATCGTCCAGGGAAAGATCAGAACCCTGCAGACTACTTTTCACAATTGCCTCTACAATGCCCTAGCACCCCATCTAAGATGGCTGAAGCCTACATCAATTTTATAGTTAAATCAAGCACTGCAGCTGCCATTTCTATAGAACAAATTGTCACTGCTACAAGTCAAGATCGTGACATGCTGAAATTGAAAGACATTATTACACATCGGTCTTAGTACCAGAACCCTCGACCTCTTACCAGCGACAATGAATATCAAAAAGTTTAAGAATGTCAAAGATGAACTGTCCATTACTCAGGAAGGTATTATTCTATGAGGGTTGAGAATTTTTATTCTGGAGAGTCTGCGACAACAGATAATTGAAGTGGCCCATGAAGTACATTGTGGAATTGTTGCCACCAAACAAGCTCTCCGAGACAGAGTCTGGTTTCCACATGTTGACGAAATGGTTGAAAAGGAATTAAAGACCTGTCTTCTATGCAACTGCCTATCATTCAAGACCACGCAACACCCATTAAGCATGTCAGAGTTGTCAAGACATGCATTCGAAAGAATTGCAGTAGACTTCTTCGGTCCTCTTGAGAACGGACATCACCTGATGGTGATCACTGATGAACATTCCCGTTTTCCATTGGTCGAAGATCTCTCATCTATCACTCACGAACGTGTCATTAAGAAATTAGACACCACCTTCGCGACCTGGGGTGTTCCTGTGAAGTCTGATAATGGCCCACCTTTCAACTGTCATGAATTCAAAGACTTTCTCAGTCATCTTAATGTGCAGCATCAGGAGAACACACCTCTTTGGGCTTACCGCTCAACACCTCACTCAACCACAGGGGAAAGCCCCACAACCTTGATGTTCTGGAGAGCCATGATGACCAAGTTACCTCAATGGACCAACAGACAAGCAAATACCGAGGAAGAAACATGCATGAAAGACTTGGGTCGTAAGAGGAAAATGAAATCCTACGTAGGCAAGCGTCGACATGCACGAGATATCACCTTCACAAAAGGAGATCAAGTTCTTCTTCGACAGCATAGAAAGCGAAAAGCTGATGCTCCTTTCGATGCTGAACCATTTGATGTTATGACCAGGAAAGGACACATGGTGGCTGTGCAGCGTCCTGGGTAGTCCATTACGCGAGATTCCTCGCATTTCAGATGTGTGGCTCATCGCTCTTCAGGCACTGATGTCATTGCAGAGACTGGGTCTGAAAAGACAAATGAAGTACCCCTGACTGCTGCTGTCACTCCATCACCAAAGCCAGTCATGGACATTTCTGCTGCTGGTCTCCAGTTTCCACAATCGCAGACGGGACTTGTGATCCATGCGCCACGAAGACTCATTGACGATCTTTACTTGTATATATTTATTTTAAGAAAATTATTTAACAAAGAGGGAGATGTAGTGTTGTGTGAGCATGTAATGTTTGTGGCTCCTGATGGACTCTGTAAAACTGACACGTAAGCGTTAGAGCGTAGTGAATATAATGCAGGGTTAGAATGTTGAGTTTGCAGTTACACGCAGAAGAATAAAGACATGTTGTACTAAGCTCCGTGTGTGGCGTAGTCATTGGGGAGTACCCAGATTGGGGAGGACGCGACTGTAACAACAGCCAGTTTATTTTGATTTCGAGTAGCGCACCTTCCTGGCAGGCGCTGGTATTGACAACTGATCGGCACTCACTTATGCGATCTCAGGAGGAATGAAAGATGCAGTAGGAATAATACCTGACACCTGCCAGTCACACATCCCGAAATCAGGTCCATTAACCCACTAAGCTCAATATATTGAGACCTGTACATGTGTGCAACCTCAAACAAACATATATTGTAACGACTTGATGAGCAGATTCAAAAAGTACCTTTGATTAACAGTCAGGCAGGCATGTGTTTACGGAGATGGAATGAAATATATTTCATGAGTTCGTTGTCATTTAACAGAAGGCATTTTGGGGAATTCTGGATGCCCTGTGGTCCAGATTTGAGCTGTTCCAGGAACAGGAAGTCCATCACTGCCGCGCTGTCTCGATGCTGTCATCAGAGACATCTTAAGGATTTTGGGGGCCCTGGGCCAAACGTATTTTAGGGGGCCTTGTTTGGAACAGCTTGGATTTATGATCCAATTTCAGCTCTTTCATGCCCTCTTCGGCCAGATCACTGATAGTGCACAGGCACATCGTCCGAATTCAAAATGTGTGTTTTTATGTAATATTCAGAAACAGTGAGGTGTGTTTAGAATATTGTAACACAGCAGCAGCTCGCTAATATCACTGCAAATAATCTCTGAAACCCCCCATTTCTCATATGTGAGGTCCTGTTTTGATCTAAAAGAAACTTTTTTATGGATGTTGCATGAAACCATCACAAAATTCCTCTACAAAATGTCGGTAATAGACTCACGCATCACCCACATTAAAAATAACTTAAAGGAAAACGGTATTTAAAAGAATCTGTTGAAAAATTATTCAAGGTAATCCGGGCAAGACTCTGCAGAACGGAGCTTGCGCTATCATGGGGGGGGGAGGGGGGTGAAAGGCTGGGGCCCAGGCCCAGAGCCCACTTTGCCCTTGCCTTAAAACGTCCCTGGTTCATGTATTTAGTAATCCGCCACGCTCTGTCTGCTGGAAAGTATCGCGCTCCCATCCCACACGCGGAAGGTGGGGCCGGATTACTAATCCCAGCGTCTCTGCTTCAACAAACGGTGTGATCGTACACAATTATTTTCTCAGTCTTGTTTTATGTGCCAGAAACTGTGTGCAAGCCTCTCTGCTCCAGGGAGGCCAACCAAAGGATGTAAGGCCCGAGGCCACTGATCGCCAACGAGTAAGAAACGCACAGGCTGAAGCCTGGGGGCTCGTTCGGAGACAGGTAGAAGCCGGGGTCTTGTAAGGGGCAGAGATGATGATATTAAACGGGCTGGCATCTGCCAACAGTGCGGGTAGAAGTCCTGCAGAAGGCGGAAATAGGCGGGAGGAGGGCAATGAACAAAAAATAAGAATCAGGGTAGACCCTCTAAATAAATCTCGAACTAAAAACATCGGATCGCCATCTGTGGGGGCTGGGTGCCCCTTTCCTTCACCTGTGGGGCTGGGTGCCCTTTCCTCTATCTGTGACGGCTAGGTGCTACTTCATCCATCAGTGGGGTCTGGGTGCCCTTTCCTCCATCTGCGGGGGTTGGGTGAATGCCCTTTCCTCCATCTCTGGGGGCTGGGTGCCCTTTCCTCCATCTGTGGGTGCTGGGTGCCCTTTCCTCCATCTGTGGGTGCTGGGTGCCCTTTCCTTCACCTATGGGGGCTCGATGCCCTTTCCTCCATCTGTGAGGTCGAGGTGCCCTTTCCTCCATCTGTGGGGTCTAGGTGCCCTTTCCTCCATCTGTGGGGGCTCGGTGTCCTTTCCTCCATCTGTGGGGGCTGACTGCCCTTTCCTCCACCTGTGTGGAGCTGGGTGCCCGTTCCTTCATCTGGGGGGCTCGATGCCCTTTCCTCCATCTGTGGGGTCTAGGTGCCCTTTCCTCCATCTGTGGGGGCTCGGTGTCCTTTCCTCCATCGGTGGGGGGTGTGTCCTTTCCTCCATCTGTGTGGGGCTGGGTGTCCTTTCCTCCACCTGTGTGGGGCTCGGTGCCCTTTTATCCATCTGTGGGAGGCTGGGCCCCCTTTCCTTCATCTGTGGGGTCTAGGTGCCCTTTCCTCCATCTGTGGGGGCTGACTGCCCTTTCCTCCACCTGTGTGGGGCTCGGTGTCCTTTCCTCCATCTGTGGGGGCTGACTGCCCTTTCCTCCACCTGTGTGGGGCTCGGTGCCCTTTCCTCCATCTGTGGGGGCTGGGTGCCCTTTCCTCCACCTGTGTGGGGCTGGGTGCCCTTTCCTCCACCTGTGTGGGGCTCGGTGCCCTTTACTCCATCTGTGGGAGGCTAGGCCCCCTTTCCTTCATCTGTGGGGGTCCTTTTTTCCAGTGGGTGAGATGGGTAGGGGGTTTCCCTGGGCCCGCCCTGTCTTAGCACACGGACATATGAAAGCTCTTAGGGGTTCTGGTGGTCTGGGAGCAGGCAGACCCTGCATGGCAGCATTGGGCCGAGGGTGCAGTGTACTCAGTTTCACATCACAGGGGGTGCAGTGGTACTGATCCCCCCTCGAGCTCCAGGGGACCGGGGGTCCCAGGCTTCCTTAAGTGGTCTTCAGGCTTATGGACTGATAGACCGAGAGAGTCTCCGCGACACAGACGGTGAAAGCGAATTAGAGCAAAAGAGTGAGGGAGAGAGGGAGGGACGGAGAGAGGAAGGGATGGAGGGAAGGGAGGGAGAAAGGAAGGGAGGGAGGGAGGGAGAGAGGAAGGGAGGGCGAGAGGGAGGGAGGGAGAGAGGAAGGGACGGAGAGAGGGAAGGAGGGAGAGAGGAAGAGAGGGAGAGAGGAAGGGATGGAGAGAGGGAGGGAGAGAGAGAGTGAGAAAAAGAAAGAAGGAGAAATAGTAATGAAGCGAGAGGGGAGTTAAAGAGAGAACGAAAAAGAGGACAAGAGCTAAAGAGAGAGGAGAGAAAGCAGAAGGGAAAGGGGTGAGAGGAAGAGCGAGACAATGTGAAAGAGAGAAAGAGTGACCGAAAGAGAGGGAGCACGAGAGCGAGCGAGCGGGAAACAGGAGAATAAGAGAGATGAACAGCTAGAGAGGGAGAGAAGAGACAGAGAGAGGGGAGAAAACTCTGTGTACCTTGTGAGGTAGAGGGACAAGAAGACGTCACCGGCAGCAGAGCTAACGCTGCCCCCTGGGTCGGTAAGTACTTACAGGGGTCAATCAATCAGGTCAATCAGGTGTTTGTTAAGCGCGACTACTCACCCGTAAGGGTCTCAAGGCGCTGGGGGGGGGGGGGGGTTGCAGGTTCCAGTACATCAAGGAGGGGGTCTGTCGAAGAGCCAGGTTTTGAGGTTCCTCGCGAAGATGGGGAGCGATGTTGTCTGTCTGAGGTGGAGCGGAAGGGCATTCTAGGCTCTGGCCGCGAGGAAGGAGAAGGAGCGGCCTCCCGATCTGGTCTTTCTGGTGCGGGGGACCACGGCGTAGGAGAGCTGGGCTGATCGTAGGGTCCTTTGGGGTGCGTGGAATTTGAGTCGGCTGTTCAGGTATGCTGGTCCGGTGTCATGGAGGGCCTTGTGTGCGTGGGTGAGCATCTTAAAGGTGATTCTCGCCTCGACGGGGAGCCAGTGGAGTGTGTGCAGGTGCTGGGAGATGTGGCAGTGTCTTGGCAGGTTGAGTACCAGTCTTGCGGCGGCGTTCTGGATGTTTTGTAGCTTGCAGGTGAGGTTTTTGTTTAATCCGGCATAGAGTGCGTTGCCGTAGTCGAGTCTGCTGGTGACGAGGGCATGAGAGGCGGTCTTTCTGTGCTCGAGGGGGATCCATTTGAAGGTCTTACGTAGGAGGCGGAAGGTGTGGAAGCAGGAGGATGCGACGGAGTTGATCTGGCGGTCCATTTTGAGCTAGGAGTCCAGGATGATTCCGAGGTTGCGTGCGTGGTCCGTGGGGGTGGGTGGGCTTCCGAGGGCGGGGGGCCAGCAGGTGTCGTTCCAGGCGTCTGGGTTTGGGCCCATGATGAGCACTTCTGTTTTGTCGGTGTTGAGTTGTAGGCAGCTGCTTTTCATCCATTTGGCGACGGCTTCCATGCCTTCTTGAAAGTTGTGTCAGGCGGTGTTGGGTTCGTTGGATAAGGAGAGGATGAGTTGGGTGTCGTCTGCGTATGACACAATGTTGAGTTCGTAGGTTCTGACGATGGGGGCGAGCGGAGCCATGTAGACGTTGAAGAGCGTGGGGCTGAGGGAGGACACCTGGAGGACTCCGCAGGTGGTTGGTGTAGGGTCTGAGAGGAAAGGGGGGAGTCTGACCCGCTGCGTTCTGCCGGAGAGGAAGGAGTGGATCCAGTCGAGGGCCTTGTCCCGGATTCCTGCGTCGTGGAGTCTGCGTATTAGGGTGCGGTGAGAGACTGTGTAGAACGCCGCTGAGAGGTCGAGGAGGATGAGGGCTAATGTTTCTCCTCTGTCCAGTAGGGAGCGGATGTCGTCTGTTGCGGCGAGGAGGGCGGTTTCTGTGCTGTGGTTTTTTCTGAAGCCGGATTGGGAGGAGTCGAGGATGTTGTGCTCTTCGATGAAGGTGGCGAGTTGGCTGTTGATGGCTTTCTCAATGACTTTCGCTGGGAACGGGAGCAGGGAGATGGGTCTGTAGTTCTTGAGGTCGGTGGGGTCCGCCGAGGGCTTCTTCAGGAGGCGTCTTTCCAGTCGTCGGGGAACGAGGCGTTCGTCAGGGAGCGGTTGATGGTGTGGCGGAGCATGGGTGCCATGGTGTCGGCGGCTCTGTTGAAGATGTGGTGGGGCAGGGGTCCGTGGGGGCCCCGGAGTGGATTGACTTCATTGTCTTCAGTGTGTCTTCGGTGGTGAGGGCTGTCCAGTTGTCAATCGTTGGCTTCAGGGTGTCGGGGGTGGCTGGTGAGGGTTCAGTGTGTTGGTTGTCTTCGTCGAAGTTGTTGTAGATGTTCTTGATTTTGTGGTGGAAGAAGGTGCTGAGTTTGTTGCAGAGGTCTTGTGAGGGAGGGATGTCAGTAGACTCGCTGGTTGGTTGGGCGAACTCCTTGATGATGCTGAAGAGTTCTTTGCTGTTGTGCGCGTGTGTGGAGATTCTGTCTTCAATCGCTTTTTTCTCGTTTTTCTGATGAGTGGTGGTGGGCGTTGGTGGCGGCTCTGAAGTCGTTGTGGGCCTCTGTGGATTTGGAGTTCCTCCAGGACTTTTCGAAACCGGTCCTAGGATGCTTGTTTCCAGTCCAGGGAGGACCTGGCCTGGCAGTTCGGGCTGGACTGTTCCCATTGGGCGCAGGGTCAAGACTGATTTGCATATGGATGGGTCCAAACTGGAATGGCATGGTGAGGAAAAAAACGATGGATTTAGGCCCAGATCTCTGTACTGGGGTGAATGTATGACATTGTTCTGCATTCTGTCCATCAATTTTTTTTTTGCTTTTCGAGGCGGCGGCAAGTGCGTCTGGACTCTCGAAGTTCGGTGGTAAACCATCTGGCTTTCTTGGCGTGAGTGTTGTTGTTTTTCTTGAGGGGGGCTATGGTGTTGGCGCTGTCGGAGATCCATCTGTGCAGGGTTCGGGCTGCGGTGTTGGGGTCGTCGTCTTCCGCAATGTTTGGGGTGGAGCTGCTGAGTGAGGAGGTGAGCTGGTCGTCGGTGATTTTGGTCCAGTTTCTTCGTGGGAGCAGGTGCTGGTGCCTGAGGATGGTGGGTGTTCTGAAGGTGAAGTGTACGCATTGGTGGTCTGTCCATGGGAGTTCGGTGGTGTGGCTGAAAGTGATGTAGTTTCCTGTTGCGAAGAGGGGGTCGAGGGTGTGTCCTGCTGCGTGCGTGGGTTCGGTCACGATCTGGCGGAGTCCAATGTTGTGGAGGTTGTCCAGGAGGGATGTGGTGTTGGGGTCCAGTTGGTTGTCGAGGTGGAAGTTGAGGTCTCCCAGCAGGGTGTAGTTCGTGGATGCGATGGTATGCGGGGAGATGTTGTCCGTGATGGAGTTGGCGAATGGTCTGCGGGGTCCAGGGGGTAGGTAGATGAGGGTTCCCCGGAGGGTGGTGGTAGGGCTGGCCAGTATCTTGAAGTGAAGGTGTTCCATCAGGTCTGTGGGCTCATCGGGGAGCGTGCTCAGGCGGAGGATGGATTTGTGGACGATGGCGATTCCTCCTCCCGGGCGGGTGGGGCGGTCCTTCCTGGAGATCTTGTATCCTTGGGGAATGGCGATGGCGATGTCCGGTCCCGAGGTGGGGTTGGTCCAGGTTTCGGTGAAGAATGCTACGTCCGGGGTAGTGCTGTCGAGGAGGTCCCAGATTTCGGTGGCGTGTTTGTGGAGTGATCGGACGTTGAGGGGGATGCATTGCAGGGTTTTCGGTTCGGGTGTGTTCTTGCGGGCGGGTAGTGCTGGGTCAGTGTTCCTGGCGGTGCTGCAGGTGTGCCGGCAGCGGTGACAGCTGAAGGGTCCGTGGGTGTCGGCTGGTGATGCAAGCTTGCAGTTGTTGTTGCGGCCTGGGTTAAGTGCGTGGAGTGCCGCTGGGTCATAGCGTCGGCGGTGCGGAGGTCCAGGGTTCCTGGCGCTGGTCGCAGTCGTGGACGGGCGCAGACGGGCTTGCCTTTGGCGCGCCAGCGGCGCACCCGCAGCGCGCGGCCGCCATTAAGTAGGGATCGGGGACGGCTGAACAGCTGGGAGCGGGGAGGGGAACTGGCTTGTGCTGGTCGTGCTGGGGGGGAGGGGCCGCGGGGGCAGCAGCGGCGGGGAAAAAAGGGCGAAAAAGAGTGGAATAAACAGAAAAGTGCAAGAAAAGTGGAGGAGGGAGATGGAAAGGAGAGTGAAAGGGAGAGATAAGAATGAGGGTGAAAAACGAGTAAAACGGGGGGAGGGGCCGCGGGGGCAGCAGCGGCGGGGAAAAACGGGCGAAAAAGAGTGGAATAAAGTGGAATAAACAGAAAAGTGCAAGAAAAGTGGAAGAGGGAGATGGAAAGGAGAGTGACAAGGAAGAGAAGAATGAGGGTGAAAAACGAGTAAAACAGGGGGAGGGGCCGCGGGGGCAGCAGCGGCGGGGAAAAACGGGCGAAAAAGAGTGGAATAAAGTGGAATAAACAGAAAAGTGCAAGAAAAGTGGAGGAAGGAGATAGAAAGGAGAGTGACAAGGGAGAGATAAGAATGAGGGTGAAAAACGAGTAAAACGGAGCAGGAGAGGAAAAGCGGAGCGAGAGAAGGAGACAGAGGTCCACTGGACCACCAGGGATGAGGCGCAGGTATAACCTGCGGGTGGAGGAGGGCCTCGAACACCAACACTCGAGAGTGCAGGGGCTCGGGGGAGGCCTCACTTAATGGTGGAGCTGCGAGGGTGGGAGAGCAATTTCACTGTCAATGAGTCAGTGGTCTTGCGGTCAGTGTGAAAGGCACAGCCTTGCAAGCGCTATGTTACACAGTCTAACTAAATACAAAACAAACTGTTTAAGCAAAAAAATCTGACATTAAAATCAACCGTCAAAAAGAGAAACGAATGCTAAGAAAAGGTCCGATCCGAAATGCCGTTTTAGCGGGACCCCCCATGAAGCACTGACATTTCACAGTCGCACTGACTGGGGCGTCGTGTTAACATCCAAACAAAAGGACGAGTTGAGACATCAAGTGCACGGGGGCAGGGGGTCATGTCTGGTGATGGTATGCGAGTGCCGCATAATTCACAGGGTCAAAAACCAATCCTGCTCCCTGGCTCACCAGTGACGCGCACTGACCCAGCTGTGGAATTTAAAGACTCTTTAATTTTAGGAAGAACGAGATCTCCAAAGAAACGAGAAATAAACATTTGATTTTTTTTAAAGAAAAATAATTAAAAGAACAAGTTATCAATACCACAAGAGAGAGGCAAGTTATCAGAAGGGGCCGGCGGGGCCTTCTATGTTAAATCGACAATGGCAGCGCCTTTCTGTACCACCGGATCTTCACTGATAGTCATAAACGTAAGAATAGTTGCGGGATGAAAGCGTGGCAGCGGTAAAAGGGCACCTGGGCGGAGCGCACAGCGCCGGTTTAAACACCCCTGCTGTTCCCGGGCTCACCTCCGACACCCACAGACCCAGGCGTCGACTTTAAAGACGCGTTTCAAGTTCTGCGCTTCGAGCGCAAGAAGAAAGCGGTCTCCAGCGGCATCAGAACTGGGCATATTTTTTGTTTTGAAGAAAAACATTAAAAAAAACCTCATCAATGGCATGGAGGCATAATTGGCAAAACAAGAGAGGGCAGGCTATCAGAAGGGGCCGGCGGGGTCCCTTCCACGTCCAATTGACAGTGGCGGTGCGTTTACTCACCTTCAAACGGCGTCAGATGCTTCCTGGAGCCCTTGCGCCTTGTTCCCTAACAAGGCCGCCATCAAAAGGAAAAAGTGCACATTTGGAGTATTACAAATAAAAAAAGCCTCTGGTTTGTGGATTTGAATATCAAAGAGTGGCCTCGTCGCCACTTCGCAGAGTCTGGAGGGGGGAAAGATCCCCAAGCTGGGCCAGACAGGTGTTTACTAATCTATTATTAAGAGCGGCCTTTATCGGAATGGCGGCAGAATACACCGGGCGGTGCAAGGGGGCGCCCGCGCACTACAGAGTTGAATCGTATTAACATAGAATTAACGGTTCAAAAGGGAGCGCTGACAAACCCATCAAACTCCGTAACTGGCTGTCAAAGGGCTGCCTCTGAAGATGCAACATGACAGCCATGTAGCTTCAAAACACTGACGGCGAGGCAGGCCTCGCACGCTGGCTCCATAAACTGATCGCAACTCGCATTCTTAATCGGGGGTAAGCATTAGATTCTGAATATTAATACAGAGGAAAGTGCAAGCAAACATGGCTCCATAAACAATAATATAGAAACTTGCGGTCCAGTACTCCACCAAAGGTTGGCTGGTTCGCTCTCTTTAAGGCAGACTGACAGAGTTGGGAGGGCTAGAAACTGCAGAGAGGCTCTCGCTACCCCGGGCAATCTACTCTGAAATTGATTCAATAAAAACAGAAATAATACCATATCTCTGAAAATAAACGTGGCCCCTTAAACATGATATTTGGAGCAAGTGTAGCAATAAACACCCCTCCCTCCATTCATAAACACCGTACAAAAGTCAATCTCATGCTATTAGCACAGGGCAGTCTGGGTTCAGAAATCACCGCATGCAGCCTCACAGACTGCACGTTACAACAACCTCACATAGGAAGAGAACCCTGCGCCTACTCGCAAGGCCTGCGCAGTATTATTTTATCACACTCTGCAGATTTAAAAAAAGATAAACTGGTTTCCCTAAAATCCTATATTCTTAACTACATATTGAAATATTATCCTTTTGTTTTTTCGGTTCAATGAATAGCACATTTCACAATTTCACTTACTGCACCACATCCATCTAAAGCATAATGTTAGACACTAAAGAAGGACACAACACTCAGCTAAATAGTCTTTCCAGGTTTGACAGCACTCAAATATTGTCCTTTTTTTAAAGAAGGAAACACCCTTTTCATGCTCCCTTCCCCAAAATAAACATGCAACAAATAAAATACATAACAGAAAGCGTGTAACCTGGTCCTACATTGCAATCTCAGGCTTCTGGTGACATTTAGGAAGCCCGCAGACTGCGGTCCTGCGATTTACGATATTAAAAGAACCCCTCAATGGTAATAGTAGACCAGATTACGCAGCGATGCGTTGTTATGTGTGGTTGGTGTGGTGAGTGTGTATATCACCGTCTATGAAAATATAATGAAATAGTCCTGTAAAGCCAGCGGAGAGTCACTCCTTGGAGTAGCTGTGCACTCTATAAACCTCCTCATCCATTCATTCATTCATTCATAAAATGTAGTGTAGAATGTACCCACCAATATAGCACTCATCACAAACTTAACTGTATCAATGAACATGCACATATTCATTACTCTACTGGGTGTTAACACATTGTGTGGACCACAGGGTGTAAGACTTTATCAAACGTGCATATATATGAGACAGGACTAGCAGGTTACAAAGAGATATCTCTAGTGGGCTCCTAACCTACGAAACTAGTCTGACACGAAATGCAGCAAAGTTAATTCCCAAGTGTTGAGCTTTCTGGTGGGCTGGCCTGGCAAGATAGCAAGACTCAGAAATGTGAATAAGTGCGAAAGACTGCCTTTAAACAATAATGACTTTTATATAGTGCCCCACAACACACCCCTGCCATTCTAACGTGTTGTAAACAACATATGTTACTGGACAGTACTCAATATCCCAACCTCTGAACAGTAGAAGGTAAAGTAGACCCTACCGGGATTTCAACTCATGGCCTGTAGATCACAGCAGATGCCAGTAGTGAGCGTTAACTCACTGAGTCATTCAAGCTCTATAGTTACCATAGATATTTGAAATAATGCATATTTTAGGAGTTTGGAGGGAGGGGAGAGCAAAGAGTCATAATCTGAGGGGAATAAAAATAAATAGGGTGGGCTATGGGGTGTAGGGACAAAGTCAAGAAGGAACAATGGACCTTCAATGGAATAACACTCAGTTACGATTGGAAAGGTTACATTTTAAACAAAAAGGAGAAGGGAAGCATATTTCTGAGGGAAAAAAGTGTTAATGTGCTCTCATCAACAATTTATTTATACATTATAAAACACTATTTTGTCAAAAATGCTTAGGCGCTATTAACTTGTCAGTATTGTTTTGTGCGAAAAGGATTCAGGAAATTAACATAAATCCAAAGGCAAACACTGAGTAGAGAGCGGGAGACATATGGAAATAGAATTCTACCGGTAGAATTGTTGGAAGGCGATGGCTCAGCAGTTGTGCAGTTTGTAAACTTCATAGTACCTCGCCAAATAACAAAGTACTGCACAAAAAGATATTCTGCAGCCAATTACTCCCCAACACTTCTTTGTAAGACAATCCTCTCACAAACAGTGAATTCGAACGAGGTTTCCACCAGAAAAATCTACCACTTGCAGCTTTTTCTTCTGCCTGGTCTTTTTCTAAAACGTTGAAATGCTTCGTCAAAGAAAAAAGAGCGCTGGGGCCTACAAGAAGTCTAGAGATACTCATTCAACAAGAATAAGCAAATGCAATATCACTTTGCAAAGAGAGAATGAGAGGTCCCCTTAAAGTAATTGAGCATCTAACAATCAATCAATCAATCAATCAGGGAATTGTAAGCACGCTACTCACCCGTGAGGGTCTCAATGAGCTTTTTATAGACATTTTGTAATAAAAAAACTTTAAAAAAACTTGATAGGAACTGAAACTTTAATAGAACAAGTCACATAAAAAAAAAAAAAAAAATACTTTCTTTCCAAGAAGTAAAATTCAGTGGCGTAGCTAGACACTTTGCGGCCCTGTGCCTTTGCGGCCCCGAAGCAGCCGCATGGAAGAGCAGGGGCGGGGGGAGTGGATGCTGGTGATTCCGGCGTAAGAGCAGGGGGTGGGGGAGAGAGGCCGCCGACTCCAAAACCAGTGCCTCCCGGGGCGGCCTTCCCACCACCCCCCTCCCCTTGCTACGCCTCTGGTAAAATCTTATAGAAATATACACACATTTTATAAAAATAAATAGCACAACAGATGTACACCATTCTCAAGTGTAGAGGGCAGAGGTCCTTGACAAAGAGATACAAGGGCACTAACTTCCAGGCGCTGAACTATGGAAAAAGAAGCCGTGCTTAGAGTGGACAAGCATGAAAGAGAGGCTAACTATGGCATAGGCGAGGCAGCTTGCGCAGTCATGGTCAAAGTAGGAAATCAAAATGGCTGCTGGTAACACAGTTTTAGTAGACAGCTCCACTGTGGATTCTTAAACTTAGTTTGTGATCTCTCTGAAAATGTTTGCCCATTATGTAGATCACAGATAGTTGGATCAGATATTCCTGTGAGTAACTGAATCACCCGAGTATAAAGTTTATGCAAGTGAAAGCAAGAGACAATGTTACTACTACTAGCTTTATTCAAAAGCGCCTAATAACCCAAGGGAGCCTCAAAGCACCGGTCAACCTATGACGATAACATCACGCCAACTGAAAAAGAAGAGCTTTGAGGCATCGTTCAAATATACGCAAAGACATGGATGATCTAAGATTGTAAGGCAAGCTGGTTTATGTTCTAGCCGTGTGAATTGGAAAGTAGCAATCGCCAATGAAACTCAGTCCAAAGGTGGGAAAGTACAAACAGGACTCTCTGGAGCGCTCCCCTGCATCCATGAGGGGATATATGGATGACCGGTACTGGGCGGATAAACAGGGACATGCTGGAGGAGACCTTTGGATGCAGGGCAAGCAAGTTTGATGGGGAGCTTGGTCCTTACCAAGAGCAAGTGAATTACTTTCTTGGCACAAGCCACCCAGTCTTGTTTTTAAGCCCAAAAGTTGGGTGGACTGCTTTGAAGAGAGTGAATCCGACGTCTAGGAGACCAAGAGACAGGGAGCTGAGTTACTTATGCATACACCGGCTCCTGTGACTAGCATGAAGACCCATGGTTGGTCTAAACAAAAGGCCACAGAGCTAACAAAGCCGAAAGAAGCAACTTTCAACTGATCCTATGGTCACACTCGAGTTCAGAAACACACCAATGTCAGACTGACACAGATTGTACAAATAAGAAATAAAACAAACATGGCTCCCTCTTGTTCACACAACAGTCTCCCCCGTGCTTGCTCTCTTGGCTACTTCTCCGTACACACCGTTTTTCTGTGAGATAAATTTTCCACAAACCACTAAATTTCACCCATCACCTCGTTTCTTTTTAACTCACCCAGACATGATTCATACTGGGCTAATTCTGTTAGTAAGTCAACACTCTGGTCAGAGGTTCAACTCTGTTACGTCGACTGAACATACTGACTGACAGCCAAGTGGGTAAGAGAAGTACTTCTACTGACTGTGAAAATCACGAGTGCTTTTAGAACCAATAGAGACTGTATAATCCATCAGTGAGTTGTGAGTTACTCTGAATTCCACTGAACAAATTCAAAACGTATACTCTGGTTTTGGCTCCTTCTAGCATATTGTGGAGGACTAGACAGGGGCTTTGGACCTTTATGTAGGTTTGAGGTACTGTGCATCTTGTTTTAATTTTATGTTTTCCAGTTTAATGGCTAAATTGCGGTTTTTGGAACCTGGAGAGAGAAGTTCTATTCGCAGCTTCGCACTTCACCGAAAGAACTGTGTGATTCTGTGCACATTAGTTACCACCCAGTGCCCCAGGCTGTAAATAGGAGTATTGTTAAAGATTTTAAAAGGAGACCCCCGCACAGTGTTCTGTCTAGCACTGTTCCTTCGACTTGTCTCCCCTTCCATCACATACTGCTTCTTTAAACTGCCCCAACTTAACCACCGCCACAGAGTATATTGTGCTGGATACAACACCTGAGATGCCTTTCTTTCTATAAACAAATGTTGTATGCAACAGGCTCGTGAGCTTCTTAAAAAAAAAAAATATATATATATATATATATATATAATCCCCAAAACAGAGAAGAAAAAACTGTGTTCTACATATTATTTTGATTTCGTTTCTGTAATACCTTTATATAGGTTTATTCGTAAGAAGACAATATTTAAAATGTCACATTAAATTTCACATTGTATCCCAGAAGCCCCTGGGCCTTGCTATAAATGATGCCACATCGTACACTTTCCAAACACTCTGCGGATTTCCAAACTAGTCAACTGAGAACCCGACAAGTTTTAATTGCCAATTTAAGAACTCCAGGGTTCATAGAAAAAAAACAACAAAGAAAAATACTAAAATCCTCCGATTTTAATAAAAAACGAGGAAGAAAAGAAGGGACGTTTACTTGACGTTTTACTTATAATAACTTTCTTAGAACTTAACAAAAATATAAAGCATATCGATGTCCCCGAAGGGCCACGTCGACGAAGCAGCTGAAACCCCCGGAGCGCATGAGTTGGAATGGAGAATACATGTGCGGCAGATCTTTGAAATACAACTCGCCTCTCGCGCTGGACTTTGTGAAATGTCCCCGCTTCTCGGAGGCGTCCCGCCCAAGTAACTGGAAGCCAGGAGGCGAGCGAGGACATGTGGGCAGTGGCCGCAGCCCTTCTGGTGCCCATAACGCACAAGACAGATGGAGGGCCGACGACAAACGAGGCTGCCTGTTCCGCCCTTTGACGAGATATTCCTGTTATGAGAGTGGCACCCACTTCTTCAATCCCCCCGCGTCCCAAAAATAAAAATAATGAAAAAGCATACGGCTCACTTAGAATAAAAGCGATTGATTTTCTCATGTGCGGCTACGGGGCCCATTATGGCCGCTTGTGGGCCGGAGAGAGTGGTTACAGGAAGCAGAACCTTCTGGGTTCCTGGAACAGAGAGGCTCGAAGGCGAAGCTTCCCCAGGAGCCGGTTCTGGCCACCGTGGACGGCCGGCGGATCAATGACCTGCCAATCGGGGGGAGATGGATCACTGGCAAAGTCCGAAAGTACAGAGCCAAGGTCTGCGGGCTGCGCCCTCCCCGTGCGGTAACTAGAAAAGTCTTGTTTGGGGAGGGGGTGGGGTTTGTGTTGGAGCCCTCCCCACCACTTACCAGAACCTGGTCCGGCTCCTCCATGCTCACCGGCAGCACAGCGGCCTACCGCCACTGATGCGCGTGTCCAGGCGCGCGGCCTGAGTGGTTGTAGGAGCGTGCAGACCCGCTACATGGGGTCAGGATTAGGTGGGATCACGATTAGGTGGGATCACGATTAGGTGGGATCAGGATTGGGTGGGATAAGGATTGAGTGGGGTCAGTATTGGGTGGGGTCAGGATTGGGTGGGGTCAGGAATGGGTGGGGTCAGGATAGGCTCCATGGCAGGTCTGTGGTCGACACTGTTTCCTAACTCTTCAGTACTTTCTGCGTCTGCACCTTGCTGTGAAGTTGGCAGGGGGCGCAGCGTACCACTGTCCACCGTCTGACCTTTTACTGTCTCAGACTGGTGTATTCAGTCGTAGACAAAGAAATATGTTCAGTGCGTCAGAGAAGTTGCAGAAACATCTTAGTAGGTTCAGTAGACGTTTTGGAGCCTTATGAAGTTTATGTCTTTCAACATTAGTCTCTGGAGTGGACATGGTACCCACAACTTTTACAAGGAACTAACAAACCCAGCAGGGATGTTAGCAATTTTTGTAAGGTATGGATCTATGGCCACCACCTTCACCAACCGCAGTGAAAGAGTTGATGGTGGGCACTTGTTCATAGTGGGCGTGGTGCCTCAATGTTGTCGCATGACTTTGTACAACTCTTGTGAACGTACTCACCTCAAACACACCCAGATAACACCAAAGGCCCAACGGTCCTTGTCTAGGGATGCATTCTCGTGAAAATTTTGTATGTAGCAAGGGATCACGGTGACAGATACGCGTGGGTGTCCTGACATCCTTCTCAACATTAGGGAGTACCCACAGCTGGTTTCTCACTGGCACCCCTCGCAAGGTAACATTTGAGACTACCCACAGCTGGTTTCCCACTGGCACTCTTGGTGTTGAGATACCCCAATAAGTAACACTGCCTATTGACGATGACCTATCCCTCCTTAGAACATTTATGTGTCTGAAAATGAACCTGTAATTAAAGACAGAAGTTGAGCCTGAGCTTTAATTACCTCTAATTAATCTTTTCTAAAGAAAGTACATTTTGGAAGCCTTTTCACTGTTTCATGAGTCTAGATACTTCCATGTCTGGAGCCTTAGGAGCAAAGGCACTGGAACTAAGGGGGCCTCTGAGAGGGCCCACATCAGACGGGTCCAAACTTCATTTAGGTCCACTCTGCCTTTAAGAAGTTCTAGTCACGGCACTGCTTTTGCAGGTACCTGCTGAACTGCAGAGACCCCTCACATGCAATGCAAGTATGAGTGAGGACCCATTTTTAGGTCTGGCTACAGACAGCTTTAGCTGTTTGCCACTCCTTTTGTTAGCAAACCTTTCAAATGTACATAGAGTGGGGGTTGGCTTCACTCAGAGGAGCATTTCTCTCTCACCTCACGTTTTTGGATGCTTGGTGCGTCATTCGACTCCTATGGAGTGTGTGCATTGCGATGCATAAGGGACTATTTGACATCCTAGAAGAAGATTCAGCCATCACACTTTTGTCACATTCAATTCTTTATCTTATATGTACAATACTGATACCGCCACCAATACCACCACTGCTAATACCATCTATGTATTAACCAAAAATAGCACCATTAATAACACATCACCAAAACCATCACCAACACTACTATCATCTCCAATACCACAAACTACCAAAATGAATACCACCAATAACAACCCCCCACCAAAATCGTGTCACCACCAAGATACTACACGGACCACTGGAGAGTCGGAGACCTCCCTCATGGTTCTATAATGCTTGCCAATTTTATAATACTTCTATATTTTCTATGCATAGAAGAGGGGTGGGCCAAAAAGCCCTGAGGCACCTACAGATGCTGAAATGGAATAGGAATGCAGAAGGAAAAAGGGTAACTTCATGCTGGCATTTTTACACTCAATAGCGGCCAGAGAGCCCAGTGCTGTCTCAGGGGTGATCGTTTTCTATACCTGTTTGACTAAGCTTTGCACGGCTGACACCACGCACACTGGAGTACTTTGTGTCTTCACGCCTCCTTGCAAAAGGATAAGCACCATAGTCAAGTTAAAAGAAGCCCAACTGGACCAACCTAAAAAGGATACCTGCAGGTAGGACTCCTTCTGGACGCCTGACTTGAGATGATGTCTAGATAAGGATGACATCATGCACTGAGCAAGCCGGAGGGGTGATACTTGCTAAGGCCCAATAACAGAACCCCGACACTCGCCTTTGTCCTGTGCTCCGGTGGAGGACGTCTTGTCTGCTGGAGGCTCAGCTCCAAAAGACTAAAATCCCACACCAGCTGAAAAGAAGAATGTGATGCGGTTGGTACCACTGGGCAGTCGCTTCGTGTTGTTTCTGTGGCCACGCTCGTCATGTACTGCGGAGGAGTTCCATCAGAGGAGGTGCTCTTCAGATCAAATGGGAAGCTGGTGACTTTTTCCTAAGCCTCAGGCTTCAGGTCAAAAGACTTCAGCTCTGCCTGCCAGTGCATGGAGGCGACGGCATTCCCGGTCCTGGAGTGGTGTTAATCAGTTGTTTGGACATCAGATATTTATGTTAAGCCCTTAAGTTTGCCAGGCTAAGCATGTAGTTTTACTTCTCCTGGGATAGTCTACGTGCAAGGACGTGCATGGTTACATTTGTGGTACAGATACAGGGCCTTAGAGTTTGCCAGGTGGGATATTCCATAACAAACGAGGCACATACCCCATCAACCGTATTACAAGGGCCATAGGCCACAATGCACCTGAAATAAGGCGTACAGGACAGCTACCACATTTGTGATGGAGTATCGCATCCGCCAGACTCTAAAAAAGGCCCATAGTCTGTAGATCATCGCGATGGCACTGAAATTAACCCAACTGGGAGATGGTAAACATTTCTTTCTATTTTTGTCTCCTTGTTCTAGTGATAACTCTAATCCTTGCCCCTCAGGGAAGTTGCTATCCCCACAACGGGAAACAGCCTTTACAACGAAGGCTGAATCACGCAAGCCTTTACAACGAAGGCTGAATCACGCAAGCCTTTACAACGAAGGCTGAATCACGCAAGCCTTTACAACGAAGGCTGAATCACGCAAGCCTTTACAACGAAAGCTGAATCACGCAAGCCTTTACAACGAAGGCTGAATCACGCAAGCCTTTACAACGAAGGCTGAATCACGCAAGCCTTTACAACGAAGGCTGAATCACGCAAGCCTTTACAACGAAGGCTGAATCACGCAAGCCTTTACAACGAAGGCTGAATCACGCAAGCCTTTACAACGAAGGCTGAATCACGCAAGCCTTTACAATGAAGGCTGAATCACGCAAGCCTTTACAACGAAGGCTGAATCACGCAAGCCTTTACAATGAAGGCTGAATCACGCATGCAAGCCTTTACAACGAAGGCTGAATCACGCACGCAAGCCTTTACAACGAAGGCTGAATCACGCAAGCCTTTACAATGAAGGCTGAATCACGCAAGCCTTTACAACGAAGGCTGAATCACGCAAGCCTTTACAACGAAGGCTGAATCACGCACGCAAGCCTTTACAACGAAGGCTGAATCACGCAAGCCTTTACAACGAAGGCTGAATCACGCAAGCCTTTACAACGAAGGCTGAATCACGCAAGCCTTTACAACGAAGGCTGGATCACGCAAGCCTTCACAACGAAGGCTGAATCACGCAAGCCTTTACAATGAACGCTGAATCATGCAGGCGTCTTTACGATGCAAGCCTTTACAACGCAGAGTTTTACAAAGAATATGCCTTTATCACGCATGCCTTTACAACGAATTTTGGTGTAAAGGCATATGCGTGGTAAAAGTATTTGTATTTCTTAAGCTATTTGCAGTACTGTGGCAGCAGCTCACGTGTTTGTTAGACTCGAAAATATTGGAGTAACAAGTACGGGACTGATAGGTGAGACTAAGAAGAAGGGCCGGGAATACCTTTCTGAGACAATGAAGAGGGCGCGGAGGCTCACAGAGGAAAGGTCAGAGCTATTCTCGGGAATGTATCCTTTCACCTGCACCCAAAGTTAAGTTAGAGTGACAGAGTGATTTCTGATGGTTGCATTCTTCATTGTCTCAGAAAGGTATTCCCTGCCCTCCGTCTCACCTGTTGGTCCCGAGGCCTGTGCCAGGGAGCGTGTTCCATCATGGCCGCCGACCAACTACTTCAGGCTCTTGTTTATCTGATGCTGAAAGATATACATGATGAGACCACTCTGTATCAGCACGTTTCCCTAATACTGTTCTCTTTTGTCTGTAGGAGGAGTGTTTCTCTGCATGGGCTAGCGGGGCAGTGCTTGAAACAGGCTCACAGGTTGTGTTGACATGTCCAGTAACTATAATACATAAGGCAGTGCTCTGGTATGCGAAACGTAGCTCACTGTGAAGGATAAAGGCTCACAGCCCACGGCACAATAAGGATTCCCTCAATTAGTTTTAAATTCACACTTTTCATGAAGGGGAGAAATAACAGCCATTTTGAATTGGGAAACGTTGATGAATATTAATAAACAGTAAAGTAGGACTACAAGTCCATTACCTTACGCAGAAACATTACAACGGTGCTTTTGAACTAATTAATGCATCTCCCCAAAGTGGTTATGTACTTTGGCCGATTTCAAAGTGTATCCAATGTGAAAAGGTAAGGGAAATGTTTGTTGGACTTTAAATTGCTTTTAAATAATTACTGCCGTACATTAGCATGGCATTCGTTGTTGCTGCATTTTCAATTGTACAGTATGGCACAGCGTGATGTTTGCATTCGTTGTAGAAACTGGCGTGGTAATTGCCAGCTTCGTAGTAACGCCTTCTTTGTAAAAGCCGTCGGGATTTCGGCTTTCGTTGTTGCGTCATATATCCCCCCACAACAGACTGAGCGGGGGTCTCCCAGAGACAGATGTGGCTTCTTCGGTGTACAATATTTGTTTTTCAGTCTGAGTCAGCAGGTTCAGAGGGTGGCTTCTTCCAGACCTCGAGTCATTTGAAAATCTGGGGCTTGATGGTGAGTTCTGTCTTTGTTTGGGACGTGAGCCCCCAACCTGGCACAAAAGCACCCCTTTTTCAAGGGGTTTGTGGTGTTCTGATGGACAAATGGTCGATAGTCTTGGAGATGCTTTGGGAAGTGCCCCCAGCATTGACATCAATGTATGGATGCATCAAGCGTGACCTTTTGTAATGAGGAAGAAGCTCCTGATGGTCCTGTTGGGACATGAGGGAGTGGATGGGAGGATCCAGGTTTGGACTGGAATCAGCAGAGCTACTAGAGAGAAAGGAGAGCTGGTCCTGGGAGGAACTGATTCTCTAGAGGTCAGAGCTGTAACAGAACTAGCAGCAGCTGTAACAGGGTCACTGGGAGCTGGGAAGGAGCTTGGCATTCCTTAGAGCCAAGAAATAGGCTGCCATGAAGACATGTATGTCGGAGAGCCCGCAGCTTGAATCTGAAGGCAATGGGCCATGGTGATTCCACTCCAGAAGCTGTTGTACGTGACATGATGAAGAGCAGATATCAGACGGAGCCTCCAGGGAGTTCTTCTTCCAGAGAGGGGATCAGTCAGAAGGGAACTCTAAAGTGAGGGAATCATGAGGGGGACTGTGACACCCAGCTCTGACCCTGACACTTTGACATGTTCCAAGATCTGGAGTGAGAGTGAAGAGGCCAGTGCCACATTCTACTGGGCATGGTGCCGCCCTGGTGCTAGAAAAGCCTCCCAGCAAGACTCCATCTAGTGCATGATAGGAAGGGCACATCCAAATGATGCCAGTATTAGCTTCCACGTAAGGTCTTTCATCTTTCACAACCTCATGGCTATTCGAGTGGTACCATTCCCCTACTGACATGGCTTTTCAAAGCCATGTGCTCTAATGTGATGCACTTTTGTATCCATCCGGGGTGGCGCAGTAAGCTGACTGCAGAGGACTTAACATACTAAGCATCCTGGATGGTGCCTTTGAAAGCCTGCACTACTTTTTGGGTCTTAAGGTAAGTGTGAGGGATCAACACCGCGGCTAAGCAATGTAATGGGCAGCCCTCTAGTGATGAAAGTTTCTCTCAGCGGCCTTTCTCTTCTCTGCGGCTTCCTTTAAAGAGCAAGAGCTAAGCTCAACTGCAGATCTGGCTTTGTCAGGTTAGGATTGCAACAGAGGGTGCCTATAGGAGGGGTTAGACTCTGCTGTCCGGAGCAGCCCCCTTGAGCCACTGGTGCAGAGACCGTATCGTATTCCAGGTTTTGCAGTTTGAGAAGGAAGAGTGATCTCGTCTCTTGGAATAACAAGCCACCAGCACTCTGCTCAGAAGGAGAGACCGGCAAAATCCTACAGTACCAAGGCAGCTCAGGATCTCAGTGCCAGGCAGGAAGTGGTGGCTCAACCCTATGATGCAAGAGAAGCTTGGTTCCATTATAAATGGATACAGCTGAGATATGTTTTTAGGTACAATGGGAAAATGGTTATAAAGCCCCCCTGCCCGCAGCCCCCCAGATTACCTGCACCACCTGTGTTCAAAGAGGGAAGGAGAGGACACGGGGGTCTAGGGAGTCTCACTAACTCACTGACAAAAAGGATGCTCAGTAGTTTCATGTTTCTGAAACTTCATACTTGTACCGTCCTCCCCAGCCCGGGAGCATATAACAGACCATGCCACACACAGAGATCTGGTTTGCAGGTCTTTATTCTTCAGCATGTAACTGTCAACTAAATGCACTGTGTCAAAAACTTTATTAACCACACCCTGCCACACCCACCAGATTACCTAATACTTGTAAGGAGTCTGCAGAGTGCCACTAGAGGCCTCATACACACATATACAAGACACAACATCTCCCAGTTTGTTAAATAAAAAGTACGAACAAATATATATATATATACATTATAACTCCTAGATGAGTCATTGAGGTGCTCGCACCAGTCTTTCAGATCTAGTTATACGATAGAGGGGCCTCTTCATCCGGCATCTCGGGAGAAGAGTCAGATGCTTGACTTGGGCACTCAGGTGGACTTGCCTCACTCATGAGCTCTGGAGCCCACGAACATCGAGGCAAATGCTTAAAGAGTGACAAGTCTCTGGTTATGGATTTTCCAGGTTGTTGGGCAGTTACCATATGTCCTTTGCTCGCCACGACTAAGAGGTTCAGTATCAAACAGAGTGCCAGCCTTGTGGGTCTGCTTTTGCATGACAAGAACTCGGTCTCCGTTCTTGAAGACCATGTCTCAAGCGCATCAGTGCTTATCGGCGTAAGCCTTCATTGTGCAGTTGCGAGAGGTGTCAGTGACACAAATCTCGTCAGGGTCTATTGACCGACTGGTTGTCCATTGTGGTATCTTCGTTCCACGAGCTCTCCCGAACAGCAAGGTGGCAGGACTTTCTCCTGTAGTGGAATGATGAGTGGAAAGGAAGGCACGGAGGGCTGGGCGTTAAGCTGACTTGAGGTCGATTCCTTCCAGCGCAGGACGCTGAACCACTCTGTGAGAAGTTGGCCTGGTATATGCTGTTCACTAATTAAAGTGGACACCTTGCACCAGAACAATTCGACTCTTATGGTTGGTAGGTTTAAGACAACCTTTATAGAAAGCTATCCTAGTGGTAGCTGTGGAGAGCAGCCGTCAGGCTAAGTCTTGGAGGAATGTAAAGCAGCTTGTTTTACCACACAATCTCTTGAATCACCAAATGAAAAGACACCACCAGGTATATATATCAAATATATATGTATTTATTAATAAACAACTCTCTACTAATCTCTTTATGAGATTAGAAGTCAGGAACATATGTACAAATCAAATGTTATCAAAATAAGTTAGCACAATCAAATATCACAATCTTAGTTTGGCTAGACCTAGGTCTAGGGCATCTAGAATCGAGGGACCCCAAGAACCACCCCAGGTAGTTGTAGGAGACCCACAGGGGACGGACGCGGTGTTCAGGCACCGGTGCGAGTCCTGTCTGAGTCTATGCGAACAGACGCGATTGGGATTTCAATGTTAAAGGTCCCTTGCGTGTTCGAGGCGAACACACCGATCGGTCCTTGTACGAGTCGAAGGACGCGGTTACAGATAGAGTTGCAAGGGGATGGACGCGCTGTGTCTAACACAGACGCGAACCTTGTACGAGTCAGCACAATTGAGAGTTCAATGTTACAGGCCCCTTGTGTGTTCGAGGTGAACCCACCGATCGGACTCAGTACGAGTCGAAGGACACGGTTACAGATAGAGTTACAAGGGAGATGGACGCGATGTGTCTAACACAGACGCGAACCCTGTACGAGTCAGCGCAATTGTCGCACTTAGAAAATAAGAGTTTTAGGGCACTTCTAGGGTAGCTACAAGCAAGCCACTTACAGGGTAAGTAGTTCTAGGGCCCACACCCACAGGAGCACAGTAATGCTAAAGTTACCTCACCCAGGGGAGCCGGGTGCATAGGTGTCCTTTGGTGTCGGGTCGGGTCGCGGCGTCATTTTCAATGGGAGCCAGTGAAGACTTGCTGCTTGCGGGGACTGAAGAAGTGTCCGTTGGAATCCAAGCCTGGATTCAGAGGGAGGAAGACCTGAAAGCAGAGGGGACAGTGTTCAAGGGCACTTGGCAGTGACCCGGGGCAAGGAAGATGAATGCCCACCGTCGTCGACAGATTCAGGTCGTTCACTGGTGTCTTGACTCTTCGACCACGAGGTCCAGGAGGCGTCGAGGACGGCCGGGAGCTGGATTCAGCGTGTCCCACGAAGTCTGCAGCTGACTGCAGTGTCGGCGACCCGATTGGAGCCAACAAGCCTTGGTAGCAGCAAGTCTCGTGGTGGAAAGAAAAAGTCAATGGTGCAGACCAGCAAGGTCTGAGGAACTTACCCAGCGAGGGTAGGTCAGGGCAAGCCTGGAGCAACCAGGAGAGCCCTTTGGTTTCTTTGGAAAGTCTTCTGGGGACCCACAAGCCGGCTGGCAAGGGATCGCGAAGACGCCTCGGGCGGATGTACTCAACAGGGGCCCACGGTCACTCGGGACGGTGTAGGCCTCTGATTTTGGGAGGGATCTCTGTTAGAGGCTGGGACCACTCGTGGTCCAAAGCACAAGTTCGTAGAACGTCGTGAAGGGGTTGCACTCGACAATAGTGCACGGTACCCAGGGTCTGCGGTTCCTCGTGGGGTCCACTTGCCTCAGCTTCGCTGGGGACTCACGATGGCCTTGGAGAGGTCAGGAAATCCTCTTCCTGGGCTGCAGGGACTTCGGGCTCCGGCGGGAGCGGCGTAGTTTGCGACCGTCGTTGTCGTTTTTGGTGCCTGCCAAGCAGGGGAGTCACTCCTTGACTCCAAGGGAGATTCTTCAGTCTTCCAAAGGTAGTGGAACGTCGAAGGTCCGGGATTCTTCTTGTAGAGCGTCGTCCAGGGGTATCTGGGGTGCAATGCACAGGTTCCCCCTCTTATACTAAAGAGAAGGGAGGGACTAGCTCTATGACCCCACCTATGGGAGGGTCAGGGGAGTGGGTGGCTACACCCACTTCCCTTTGTCCAGTTTCGCGCCAGAGCAGGGGCAGGTAGCCCCTGAGCCGGTTTGAACTGGCATATGCACAGAGGAGCCTGTTGCTCCCCCAGTGCAGGACTTGAAAGCACTCTAGGAGTGCACCCACCCAGCCCCAATACACTAAACCCTGTCTGGGAGGTGGTCACACCCCCTTGGGACAGGATATCTATTGTTGGGCCTCCTCCACTGCGAGTGTTGGTCATCAGCAGGAGGGCAGCCCAGTGTCTGTGACTGATGGCATCCATTTTGTGATGCCAGGGCTCTTTAGGATTCTACCGCGTTTCCACAGTAGTTACATGTCTATCCCTCTAGAAGGGTGGGATCATACTCCCACACCAGTTACTGGTGTGGGGGTATGATTCCAAAGTTTTTGACACCAAACACGACATGTTTTGATGCAGCCATTCCATAGTTAGCATTTACCGCGAGGATATAATGCACTTAAGAGCATATGGTTTGACTGCATTCACAAACAGCCACAGAGAATGGACTCTGAGAGCTGCAGAGGGGCCCTGCTCAGGCAGAGGCACCCCCTCACATAGAAGCCAAGCACCCTGCCCTCAGGATTGATAGGGCCTGCCTTAGAGGTGACTGATAAGTCTCAATGTGTGTGCAGGAGAGATATAGGGGACCTATATCTCAGTGAGGGGTGCTAGCACTTCCTCACTCAGGCTGCAGTAGCAGGCCTGTTGTGTCAGATTTAGTCTGCTTCCCAGGGGTGGCATAATACATGCTTCAGCCCCTGGTAGGCCTGTGAAGTACCTATGCCCTTGGTACCTAAGGTACCATATACTAGGGACTCATAAGGTACCACAGTATCCAATCACTAGTGCACCTAGAGTGCACTCCAAATCGTTTAGAGAGAACAGAGAGGCTGGGGCCCTGTTTGGCAGGGTCCCAGCCAGACTATAGCCAGAAACCAGTGTAAACATCAGAAAAAAAGTGGGGGCAACATAAGAGGCAGATCCTACTCTCCTACACAACCCCCCGCCAAACGCAGGGACACTAAACTAACCTTGACCAGTTGAGTCTTCGTGTTCAAAATGGAAATACCTTGAGAGTCCATCTGCATTGGCATGTTGGGTCCCAGGTCTATGTTCCACTGTATAGTCCATCCCCTGTAGGGAAATGGACCACCTCAAAAGTTTTGGGTTTTCTCCTTTCATTTGTTTAAGCCATAGGAGGGGCTTGTGGTCAGTCTGAACTATGAAGTGAGTGCCAAACAAGTATGGCCTCAGCTTCTTCAGGGCCCACACCACAGCAAAGGCCTCCCTCTCTATAGCTGACCAACGTTTCTCTCTAGGGGTCAGCCTTCTGCTAATGAAAGCTACTGGCTGGTCTTGACCTTCATCATTCAGTTGAGACAGTACAGCTCCCACACCCAGCTCAGAAGCATCTGTTTGGACAATGAACTTTTTGGTGTAGTCTGGACTCTGTAAGATGGGGCAGTGCACATGGCCTGCTTTAGGTCTTCAAATGCCTTCTGACAGCTAGCTGTCCACTGAACCTTTTTTGGCATTTTCTTTGAGGTTAGATCATTCAAGGGGGTCACTATAGATCCATATCCCTTCACAAACCTCCTATAGTACCCAGTCAGGCCTAAGAAGGCTCTCACCTGTGTCTGGGTGGTTGGAGCAACCCATTCCATGATGGTTTGGATTTTGCTCTGTAAAGGCTGAACCTGGCCTCCACCCACAAGGTGGCCCAGGTACACAACCTGACTCTGCCCTATCTGGCACTTAGTGGCCTTGATAGTGAGGCCTGCTTTCTGCAGAGCCTCTAAAACATTTCTGAGGTGGACCAGGTGAACCTGCCAGGAGGAACTAAAGACAGCAATATCATCTAGATAAGCTGAGCAATAAGTTTCCATCCCTGCCAGAACTTTATTCACCAACCTCTGAAAAGTGGCAGGTGCATTTTTCAATCCAAAGGGCATCACCACAAAGTGGTAGTGCCCACCAGGGGTCGAAAATGCTGTTTTGGCTTTTGCATCATCAGCTAACCTGATCTGCCAGTAGCCAGCTGTTAGGTCAAATGTACTTAGATACTTGGCTGAGGCCAAAGTATCAATCAGCTCATCTGCCCTTGGTATGGGAGGAGTAGTGACTGCATTGAGGCCTCTGTAGTCTACACAAAACCTCATTTCTTTCTTACCACCCTGGGTATGAGGCTTGGGTACCAGGACTACTGGGCTAGCCCATGGGCTATCTGAAGGCTCAATCACACCTAACTCCAACATCTTCTGGACTTCAGTCCTGATACAGTCCCTGACATGGTCAGGTTGCCTGTAGATTTTACTCTTGACAGGCAGACTGTCTCCAGTGTCCACCTCATGGGTGCACCAGGAAGTCTGACTAGGGGTCAGGCTAAACATATGTCTGTACTGTTGCAGAACTTGTCTGCACTCAGTTTGCTGATGGTCAGTGAGGCTGCTTGCCAAAGCAACACCATCTACTGACCCATCATCAGGGTTCTGCGAGAGCAGGTCAGGGAGAGGGTCACTCTCCTCCTCCTGTTCCTCATCAGTTGCCATGAGCAAGCCCATGTCAGCCCTGTCAACATATGGTTTTAATCTGTTGACATGGAGCACCCTCAGGGGGATCCTGGGAGTTCCAAGATTCACCAGATAGGTGACTTCTCCCTTTTGTTCAACTATTGTATGGGGGCCACTCCATTTGTCTTGGAGGGCTGCTGGGGCCACAGGCTCCAACACCCACACTCTCTGTCCTGGCTGGTATACAGTCAGTACAGCCTTTTGGTCATGCCAAGCTTTTTGTAATTCTTGGCTGGCCTCCAGGTTTTTGGTTGCCTTTTTCATGTACTCAGCCATCCTGGAGCGGAGACCAAGTACATAGTCCATCACATCTTGTTTGGCGGGCTTGAGAGGTAACTCCCAGCCCTCTTTACCAAACACAGTGGACCTCTGACAGGATGCCCAAACAGAAGCTCAAATGGGCTGTAACCAACCCCCTTCTGTGGAACCTCTCTGTATGCAAACAACAGGCAGGGAAGAAGAAGGTCCCATTTCCGCCTAAGCTTCTCTGGGAGTCCTTTAATCATTCCCTTCAGGGTTTTGTTGAAGCGTTCAACTAAACCATTGCATTGTGGGTGATAGGGGGTGGTGAACTTATAAGTTACCCCACACTCCTTCCACATTGCTTTCAAATATCCTGACATGAAGTTGGTACCTCTGTCAGAAATGACCTCCTTTGGGAAACCCACTCTGGAGAAGACTCCAATGAGGGCTCTTGCCACCACAGGGGCTGTGGTGGTCCTCAGGGGAATTGCCTCTGGGTACCTGGTGGCATGATCCACTACCACCAGGATAAATCTGTGCCCAGATGCAGTCTGAGGGTCAAGGGGACCGACAATGTCAATCCCTACCCTTCAAAGGGTACCCCCACCACAGGTAGTGGTATCAGGGGGGCCTTTGTTGTGCCACCTGCCTTGCCACTGGCTTGGCAGGTGACACAGGAGCGACAAATCTCCTTTGTGTCCTCTGACATGTGTGGCCAATGAAAATGTGGAACAAGCCTGTCCCAGGTCTTGTTTTGGCCCAAGTGACCTGCCAAAGGGATGTCATGTGCTAGGGTCAAGAGGAACCCCCTAAACTTCTGAGGTATTACCAACCTCCTGGTGGCTCCAGGGGCTGGATCTCTACCTTCAGAATATAGGAGTCCCTCATCCCAATAAACTTTATGGGACCCACTAGCACTCCCAGCAGCCTCAGCAGCAGCCTGCTGTCTGAGGGGTTCAAGAGAGGGGCAGCACTGTTGCTCCTTACTCAGATCTTCCCTAGAAGGGCCCCCTGCCCCCAAGAACTCAACCTGATCAGGCTCAAGTTCCTCTGGGGCAGTTCCTTCTTCAGGGTTTGCTTCTCCTCCCTCAAGAGGGGAAGCTGTGATCTGAGACAGAGGGGAAGGCACTGCCTTTACCCTACTGCTCCTCTTCTTGGGAAGCATCTGGTCCTTAGTTTCAGGATCCAGAGCTGGTTCAGTGTCATGCATTTTGGCTTGTGACCTGGTCACAGCAAATACCTCTGCAGGGATGCCCAACATCTCAGCATGAGTCCATAACTCTACTTCAGACCAGGCTGAAGTCTCTAGATCATTGCCCAATAGACATTCTACAGAGAGGTCTGCACTGACTACAACCTTCTTGAGGCCAGTTACCCCTCCCCAGGAGAAATTCACAACTGCCAGACTATGGTTGGTCTTGGCATTGCTTGCATTGGTCACCTGGTACATTTCACCCAGGATGATCTGTCCAGGGTCCACAAGATCCTCTGCCACCATGGTGACACTAGCACCTGTGTCCCTAAATGCCAAAGCCTGTTTGCCATTGATTACAGGCTGCTGTTTGTATTTGCCCCGATTACTGGGACCTACGAGGAAGGACATGTCAATGTCTCCATCACAAATCATCATTGCCTGAGTCCACTTCAGAACCCAAGGTCAACCCTACTACACCCTTTTTCTGAGTACCACCTCCACCAGTAGCTGAACTAGGGGGAACAGTTGCCTTAGGGGCAGGAGTGGTGGTGGTTTGGTCTTTGGACTTGTTACAATCAGAAGTCCAGTGCCCTTTCTGTTTACAGAATTTGCACCAGGGCT